>OZ010572.1:30349019-30366519 GCA_963932145.1 Acanthosepion lycidas
ATATATATTTATATATATATTTTATATACATATATTTATATATATATATTTATATATATATATATATTTATATATATATATATATATTTATATATATATATTTATATATATATATATATATTTATATATATATATATATTTATATATATTTATATATATATTTTATATATATATATATATTTATATATATATTTATATGTATATATTAATATATATATTTATATATATATCTATATATATATGTATATATATATATATATATTTGTTTGAATAAAAACAGACCACTTTAAATTTCCAAGTAATAAGTTATTTCACCACAATATTCATTTAACCTTTGGAAGTAAAGTCTGATGATCCAGAGCCCTGTTAAAGATGTTGTGGTGAAATAACTTATTACATGTAACCTTAAAGTGGTCTTTTTACTATTCAAAACTATCTGCTCTGAATTTCACATTGAGCTCTCCGCATATCATCCTCCTTGGATCTACCCCTGCGGATTACCTAGGTTTGCATAAACAATAAATATATATATATATATATATATATATATATATATATATATATATATATATATATATATATATATATATATGTATATGATGTACTGTTATATACATATATACAAATATCCTACATATATATATATATATATTCATATATATATGTATATATATAATCGACTCTCCCGTCGAATTCGACATATCAGTGTCAAGCAGATCTGTTCCAAGGAAACTGAAAGCCCGACAACAGCACAAGAGATTTTGATTATAGTGGTGGAGGTTTCATGCAGGACAATTCGTACTTTTTGAAGGGCCTAATACAGAGACCTGGTGCACTAAGTGCCACAAGGTCCCCAAACGACTTTCCGCGGGTTTTGAATTCAGAGTTGTCCTTCTCCTAGAGCAGTTGACCTCCAAGTCTTTAGAACCCAGTCTGTCCTGCTATTTACACATAACTGGAGGGAGAAGAAGAGGATTCACACTTTCTCCAAGGATATTATCACATAAGTGAATGGAATGGAATTGACTGGAATTCGAAATAGGCTCTCCGATTCCTCAATCCAAGCCGCTATCCATTACCCCACTGTGCGTGCGTGCGTGCGTGCGTCTGTCTCTCTCTCTCTCTCTCTCTCTCTCTCTCTCTCTCTCTATATATATATATATATATATATATATATATATATATATATATATATATATATATATATATATATATATGCGGCGTCTTAGAGTGAAATTTATAAGCAAAGTTACGTCAGAAAAATGTGTGTGTAAGTAACCATAACGAGTATTCATGTGGCAGTGTGCGGACGTAACTTTGCTTATAAATTTCACTTTAAGACACCGCATATATTTTCGCTTCTTCTTTTAGGACATTCTTCTTGTTCCTTCATCTATTTTTACCATTTTTTCTTCACTCTTTCGTCGACTGCCAAACTCAGACATTGATATTCCGATGTGCCACAAAGTGGGTGAAAAGTGAGCCGTAACATGTCCAGGGCCACCCCCCCAGTGACCCAAACCATTTGACATGTTCAAAATCTAAAGTGAGTTTTAAACAGCTTGAACCCGTAACCTCATGTTAACTCCAAGCTTGATAAATGGCTCCCGAAGACATCGCTTCGACATCCATCATACCGACTTACGTTCAGCAGCAAAAATAAAATGAAGAAAATAGGTGAAAAGAAAAGAACAACGAAACCAGGAACGGTAACTCTGCACAATACTTATTCACGACATCCTCTTGCTCTGGAAACGGACACTTTTATCATAAATTCTTTCCTCGCCTGGGTGAGTATCTTCCTTATTTTGGAGGTGGGACTCTACTTGATGTTACAATAAAAAGAAGCAGATGAATAAACAAAGGTATATCTAAGTACCATTAAGAAGTTTTTATGTACATTAACAATAAATACAAATGTACGAAGAGAAACTGAAGACTTCCCAACCCGTCATACTTCCACCAGGGTGGTAGTTTGCTCATTGAAATAATGTCGAGAAGTTGGTTGGGCCGATAACTTTTCAGCTCCCTCTCTCATTTGCGGATGTTTGAATTATATTATTTAATATTTCAATTTCATGAATGAATAAATAAAGAAACTAAGATGCAACTCTTAGTCTTAACCCCGGTATAAGAGTAACCCAGATATGAGAGAGATTTTCTCTGGTCCCAAATTAGAGCCATACTTACCTAAACAAAATAGACCAAACTCGGATATAAGAGAAACACGGATATAAGAAACTTCTTCTCCGGTCCAGACAACTCTCTTATATCCGGTTACACTGTCTCCTAATGGGTCATTTAAGGTCGAAATTAATTTTCTTGGTCGGTTTAGAAATTTTTTTATTAAGGTCTATTGCTGGAAATTTGTTTTACTATTAAAATCTAGTAATAGAATTTTATTTTATTTTTTATTATTATTAAAATCTATTTCTAGAATTATTTTTTACTATTAAAATATATTTCTGTAATTTTTACTATAAAAATATATTTTTGTACTTTCATAGGATTTGGACCTCAGTTTGAGAGTTCACTATTTGGCCATAGCTTCTACCCTTACAGGTGCTACCACCCCAGGTAAGGGTGGACCTGAGAACAACAGAAATTAAGATGTACTTCCAAGCTCCTCAAGACCTCCAATATTTTTTATCAGACTCATTCTTGCTGGATGTACATTATTGTCATAACTATTGGATTGGTGCAAAAATAATGACGTAATAATGTCGTTTTTTCATGTTAAAAATACGTCAAAAAACGACATTATTACGTCATTAATTTTGCACCAACCTAATAGAATGATTTTATGCTGGTTCAAGAAATGCTGTCTTTCGTTTAATCTTAACTTCGCTCTGGAAACAGACACTTTTATCATAAATTCTTTCCTCTTATCAATGATAGTCATAATCGAATAAGCATCATTCATGTAAACTGGCTTGTAGCCGGGGTGTATACGCATTCTTTATTGTCTTAAGTTGTCAATGTCTATAGATTAAATAGTATGAACGTTAATGCAATATTCACTTGCAATAAGATATAAAGAATGATTCTTACAACTCTAAATATCTTTCAGCTTTAAATAAAACACAAAGGGGTGATAAGCCGTAAAAAACAACTAATCAAGTAGTCGATACCTGAACACGAATAATATTTGAAGCAGGCTATCACCTATTTAATAGATTATCGAAACCCAATCTTCTGAACATTAATTTTGATTGTTTATGCCGAACTATACCAATTTATTAAATTTGGTGAACAGATAGCAGGTTATATTTAAGTGTATTTTATTGAAAATATCCTTTACAATTATATTTAATAAATAAGATCTACCTTAGTCAGGAGATGATCTAAAATGAGACTGGCTGTAATATATATTCAATGAAACAGGCCCCAACATTTTGTGAAGAATGTGTTATTAAATGTAAATGTTATTTTATAGTATGTCTATTTATCGTAGTTTTGATCCTTTCGAGTCTACGAATTAATTTCTTGGTGGCCGAGGAAAAGTAAAAAATCCGAAAATTTTCTTTCAAATAATTTTTATTTTCCCAAGTACTTTCAGTCTCATCTGAGACCAAACTCATAGGGTTAAATAAATAAATAAATACAAAAAGTTACCTCCCTTGTATAAGAAAAGATACCTATTGAATTTGAATTTGACAAGTGAACGTTGCAAAACTTACTAAAACGAACAATGAAAAAATATTTTGAATTTACGGAACTATGCATACGCATCCACAGATAATTTAACCCCCTGAAGATGGTCTCAGATGAGATTGAAACTACATGATAAAATAAAAATTATGTGAAAGAGTATTTTAGAATTTTTCTTACTCAATTTAAAATTAATTCGTGTACTCGAAAGGATTAAGACTAAGATTAATAGGCACAATAAATTATTTAACCAAACCTGTTTGAATTATATATAAACTGTCCATGCTGATTATTGGCCGAAAGGCATTTGTCCAGGGGACATTTTCAAAGTGTTCACTGTTAGTATATATTTCTCTGCTTATATTATAAGCTGTGGTGTGTAGAAGTATTATTAATTGTAAGCTGTGGTGGATAGGAGTAGTAGTGCTATGTTAGGTTGCCGTTAAAGCACCAGCAATTTCAAGATATGTAAGCTCGAGGGCTGACTTACACTGATTTATATAAAGTGCAAGCCGTTTCTCAACAGTAGGTCGTATCTAGTATTTCTACCAGCAAAATGTAAATTTAATGGAAAATAGACAAAAGTATACCGCAGCGAAGTGTAACTAAAAATGTCATAGTTGTCTTGATTACAGGACACGTTAGGCTGCATGATTAAATAAGGACATATTGAGAGATGCTGATACGAACTTGGTCAAATAATGCACATATAAAATCAATAAGGACTCGACCCAGCATTCTATTTCAGACCTCGTGGTCATACGGGGTTCGATGGATAAACTGTCGTCTAAATTACGCAAAAATGAAAATAACACTGACATATCATTTTAACAGATATATTTATCAAAATTACACAAAAATATCTTGAAATGCTATAGAGTAAAGCTATTCAATAAAATTGCCATTGGCTTCTATCCCGACCACCAGACGACTCCAGAATCTCCTGCAAATCTGAAAAGTTCCCTTATTTAAGTTCGTGAATGTTGCCATAATCATTGCCTTCATTTCGTCTTTGGTGTTACAAGAAGTTTTGTTGGTCTCTCGTTCTACAGCACTCCACACATAATAATCAAGGGGTTTCAGCATGTAGAGATAGATAGCTAGATGTAAGGGGTCCTGTGGTCGCAGAAATTGACTGAGAGCCAAGATTGTGTTCTCCTGCTAATGCTGTATGGTGCAGAATGCTGTTGCCACATATAGGGTCCTCCAGTAGCCACCTCCTTGACCCTGAGCTGCATTTGATGTAGGCCTACTTATCAGAACGATCAGAGTGATTTTTCCGAGCTGTCATAGCTTCGTAATCACTATTAGACTCATCCAACTCTTTCTGAATCATCTGCAATATCCTCAGATTGACACGCAGTCACTCTGAAATGTTTGTATTGGAGTTTCCGGCGTGAATCTCATGCTGTACATCATACGGCTTCCAAATTTCTGGTCGCGAGAATTACATCATGGTGTTCTTTTTCTCATACGGTATCCAACTCACCCTACTATACTGTGCAATAGATAAAATCAAATACGTATATTACTTACTATTCACTTTAATCAGTTTCCTGGTTTGAATTGTTATGTCGATCAATATATTTCACTTCTTGATAAAGAATTATTCCGTTTTAATTTTTTATCTTATATTTGTTCAACCGACTGCAAGTTACTCGAACTGTTAAAAGCATCTCTATTCATTCACATGCGTTTGTGTACACGTGTTTTTTTTTATTATTATTATTATTATTATTATTATTATTATTATTATTATTATTATTATTACTGACTCTGTTTGCTACACTCTTAAATATCTGGTTTTATCTCTGACCCTCCCCAATGTAATTATTCAGATTTTTAGGGGTTTTTTTCCCCCATTTTTATATATTTCATTTTGATCTTGGTTATATTTCATATACTCAGGTCAGACATGCCGACGAAATCTCCTTTCAATGAGCAGGAAGCCCCAAAATTCGGCTCGGGGATATCTCCAACGTTTTCTTTCTTAATTTACATTTGTTAATTCGTCGTTAACAAGTTTCTCTCGCAAAATCAATTCTGGCTGAGTAGTGATTTCGGTCTTCGCTTTTGACCTTGCGCCACATCTAAGCTACGCCGAGAAAACCATTTTGGGCACTTCGACGTGGTATAATGATTAGCAAGCTTGTCTCGATAAATCAATTGCGACTGAATAATGACTTCCATCCTCAATGACTGCCCCATACTTTCGGCCTTGTGCCAAATTTAAGCTCTGCTTACAAAATCATTTTAAGTTACATTTGTTATTCTTGTTAGTTGCTTTGATAAAAACATAAAAAGACGATTATTTTCCAGAGGACATATTCAACGGACAAAAATATAAATTATGGTTTCTCCACTGCGATGAAAAGAAAGCTCTCTTCCGTCCAGACAGTTTTGTAAGGATTCGATGGTCAGCTAGATGACATCAAAGGAGTGACAGACGGCCAAGTCTAGCAAAGATGGCGCCCGTGTGTGATGACATGGCCAAGTGGATTAGATAGAACGACACTGAAGTGTAACATTTATAAAAGTTTGTGGACCTGGATATTGTCAAGTCGCGAATCGTGAACGACATCAAAAAATCGAGATAATGTTCTGCTAGTTAAAGAAGTAAATATTTTTTAAAGAACTGAGGAAGATAAACCATATTGAACGATTCGTTTTCTAAGGCTTATCAAACCTTTGCAGGATATTTAAAGCCAGAAAACATTTTTAGATTGTAAGAATTTTTGTATATAATTAATGATTTAGTGATACAAGTCTTACTAATTAACCCTTAGATGGTGGATTCGTATATTTCTCAATGGTATTTGCGCGTAAGTGAATATGACGAACCAAAATGGAACTCAGCTCTCCGATTAACAAATCCAAGCCATGATCCATTACACCACCTGCACATCCAAACTTACAGTACCTCGTATTCCCAAGCGCTCGCTCATCAAGGTAATGATCGGGTTCATCAAGGTACTAATCATGCTTATTTCCGGTGATCGTACGGAAATTGGTAATGATAAGACAAGAAAAACATACACAGTGCATATTAGCACCGAGCCTAATTTCACACACGCATGAATACGTGTGTGAGTACTTGTATATATGTGTGCATGTCATGCGTCCACATGCATCGGCACACACATCTACACAGACATACATATATGCAAAAAATTTCAACCATAACCTAAATTAAATGGTTAACACTATAACAATAAGCAAAAGATCAACGAAAAAGGTGAGGAAGGAAAAAAGAAGAGGAAGTGACGTCAACAATCAATCAAGCGAAAAGAAACAAATACACTCATACCACAATAAAAGTACAAGTGAATCGAGTAATGTCAGCAGTTTAACACTGTTCCGACGAGTAGTTATATCTATATAGCCACGAAACTCAGAAGTCAACATGAGTTAAGTGAAAAGTTAAGTGAAAAACAAAACTGATACATATTAATTCTATTAACTTTTTATCTCTATCTTCAGTATTGAGCACTCTCCCACAAAGTCTGCTTGCCTTAAATGCGTCCTTATCAGCAATTTTGGCTTCAAAAACAGGATTTCAATTTAACACAGACACACACATATATTAAAATAGATACACACAGACACACACGTGTGTGTGTGTGTGTGTGTGTGTGTGTATCTATTTTAATATATTTTCTGTTTATATGTATTTTTATAGATACAGGTATTTAAGTAAATGCTCTGTTTTATAATAAACATTATTAACATTGTTTACCGGCATGAATGTTCGAGAAATTTCTTAGAAAATATATGTCCTCCGACACGAATCAAACTTGTATCCTACACGGAACCCTCATATAGCCTCACATGCTATACCAATTAGCTACAGAGGAAGCGCCTGGTTAGGAATTTGACCTTGTTAGCCAAACGCTTCCTCTGTAACTAAATGGGAAAAGATTATAAAAAAAAAAAATTGAATATTTTCGATAATATCTCTTGAACGTCATGTAGCCTGACTCGCTATTTACACCGTTCGGATTGTTGCTTTCATCTTTATTTGCCATATTCACGACGTTTCGACGGTTTTCTTCAGGTTTTATACATTAGAATTTCGAACCGAAGAGTTTCTTTAGTCCAGGTGTGGGGGCGATTGTTCTAATTCCACGTTAATTTTGCTTTTGGCTATCTCAGTTAATTCCCCTTACTAATTCCAACGTATCTCTCTTAAAGAATGCCGGGGAGTAGAGCGGTCGAAACGTCGTGAATATAGCAATAAACATGAGGACAACAGTCCGAAAGATGTAAATAGTTTAAATAGTTTCAATTCCTCATCTCAAAAATATAAATGATGGTTATGTATGCTTTTTTTGTACGAAAACTTTTTTATCCATTAAAATGGATGAATGGGATTTATTTCGATTAAATCCTTTTTTTCTGATTTTATACATATTTATTTATCCTGCATTAGTTGGAAATAAAATAAATTAAAAATTGGTACATGTACAAATATTTGTTTCCCCCACTATATATATATATATATATATATATATATATATATATATATATATATATATATATATATATATATATATATATTCTTGAAATGCATTTGTAAAATGAAATGATGGAGGTTGTCAGTGATGTCACCCTGGTTTCATTACGAATTTCGGGTATCCATCATTTCATTTCATTTGATTTTAAAATCAGATCCATTCTGCTAGGCACGCCGACCTATTAACAGGCCGCATAATTCGCTGGACGATGTACTTTTGGAGAAAGAATCTTTTTAATACGAGTTAGGTCTTACTTTTTTTAATGGCATCTAGATTTGCATTAGCCAGTAGAAGATTGTTGTTGCATTCTATCTACAGCTATAAGGTAGGCGGCGCGATTAGTGCACACTTTCTGTATTGCCTCTCCTGCGTCGATATTATGGTAACTTCATTACATTTAAAATCACAAAAAAGACGGTTCCACCCGACGCTAATTGCCGTATTATAATATATTCTCTTTGCATGCATTCTCTTACTAACCTGATATCCGATTTTAATGAAAAAACACAAAACTAACAATACATTGAAAAATCTATTGAATACTATACAGCAGGCGTTTAGTGTTACCAAAAACCAAAGTCAGCAGGGCAGGCTTCGTTGTTTTGTCGTTAGGAGATCATATTAAATTAGATTAACATTAAATCCGTTGGCTTCGTGGATTCCAAAGCCAGTTAATGCTAACTTTTTACTGAACAAAAAATATATAAAAATAAGAAAAATCTAAATTCCTTCGGGGTAGGAGTCAGTTGGCGTAACTATTTAAAAGTTCTTTGGCCCCTCGCCCGCGAATGCCTAACTACGATGTTTAAAGCTAAAACACCCCGTTGGCGCCCAAGCCAGTAAATATAAGCTAACTTGCCTAACGAAAGGCTAAAAAAAACACCTAAACTCGGTTAAGTGACAGTCAATCAGTCACAACCTTATTTAAAACTTAAATGTATATCTCCATTGGCTCCTTGTAAGAGAACCAGTTAATTCTAGTATTAATTACCGAAAAACCTATCGTAGTAAAAGGTCTAATTTGATTCACACCATAAAATTTTTTTAGTAACATTCGTGACGACCAAGAAAAAAATCGTCTCCACTAGACATGGGAAGCTTAAGTAGTTTTAAACCCAAATCCCGAAATGGATTCTCAGACGCGAAACTAGTTAATACAGAAAACTAATCTAAGTCTATTCTGCTCTGACTGCAATTTAGAACACGAGCCAAACAATACTACCACGGCTTCCACATCTAGGCCTACCCCGCTATATTGTGCATTGCATAATCTTTTAGGCATTAAAAAAAAAACGACATAGCCGCAAAGTTGGGTTAATCCCGTAAGTACTTTTCTTTTCTCTATCCACAACAGATAAAAAAAAACTAGTGAAGTTTCAGTCATGGTACAGGTTTTCTTATGTTCTATCCCTCTAAGCCCTCTTTTCTTGAACAACGTTAACCCTTCTGTCTAAGCTCCTGTGTCAAAATTCGCAATAATTGGTATGTAATGTTTCACGGTAGATATAAAAACTCTTACAAGTGTTTACCAACCGTTCAACCGGTTGCTAGGCTTTACGTCATTTTTCTCTACCACCGGTAAAGCGGTGGTCAGAGTTCAAAGGGTTAATCCAGGGATCATTTCTTTTTAGCCATATCCACGGGGATCCTTCTTCAGCTGTGTCTGAGCTTTCTTTAAGGAATTTCTTTTTTGCTGCTCCTACGATTCCAATTTTCGCCAATGCTTTGCATCAGTGAATGTTCCACAAAACCTCTGTATCCCGCCTCAGTTGGATCGAGGTAGGTTTTGCAACCGATTTGTTGGCACATTTCGACCATCTCCTGGTATTCCTCACGCTTTCTTTCATTAACAAGCGTAATGTTCTCCTCTCATTCAACTGTTAATTAGCAAATTATTAATTTCTTGGTGCTACTGGAATATATTAATAGGTTTGGGTAGTCTGCCCCATGTGACCTGTGAATTTCTTTACCTTGGGCTTTATCATATCGTATACTGGGAATGTATCCCAATCCTATCTCCCCTTTTGCTGTTACTTCTATTATAGCTTTTTGTCTTACCCTCTTTTCTGCCACAGCTAATCCATTAATGGCGCTCTATGTTCTCCCTGTCCGGGTCCCTATTCCTGATCCCCTGACTTTCGGGTCTTTAAATACTCTGAATTGGTGGACCTCTCAAGGCCGGATTACTAGGAACTCCTCTTTGAGACTGCCAAGTTGTAGCTTTAGCGCATTTGTGTTACTATACAGCGCTGCATTCTTAAGATGTTAGTTAACCCAAGCTATCTTCGCAAACGCGTTGTTATTTTCACACACACGCACGCACGCACGCACAGTTGGTCGAAATGTGCCTTAGACATGACATCCACTTTATTTAAAGCTAGATATCAATCCCTCGGGTATAAATCTCTGTTTGTTCATATATATATATATATATATATATATATATATATATATATATATATATATATATATATATATATATATATTATAATTATTTTTAAAATATGATTCCTTCGCATTTAAAAAAATAATTATAATCTATGCTCTACTTCTGTATGAACCACTGTTTTTTAAAATAAAAACAAAAATACTAAAGAACCCTGGATTATTTAACTAACGTGTTCTTTCCTATTTTTCTACATACCTGCACACACACACACACACACACACACACACACACACACACATATATATATATAATGAAGAAAAATAAAGTCCATTAAATTTAACAATAAATAATAATTTGTCTTTATTTATCGACTTAATTTGTTTTTACGTTTTCGCAAAACGTATTGCATAGTTTCCAAGGGAAATAATTCAACATTTTGACATTTTATGACGTAATATCTTCAACAAAATGTCGCTATTGCACACCATCATCAGAAAGTTGTTTGACATTTCAAAACGCTATATCTATACGAATTATTTCTATATACACGACCACAGATTCTTCACCCTGATGTGTTGGAGATTTTCTTTTAAGGACAGGAACAGTAATTTGTTAATATAATCATGGAAAACATTAGTAATTTGTATGCTTTCCTGCGCTTATACATTTTTCTCGCAAATGTAAACATTGCGCGGGTTCAAAATGTGTTTATTTTGAAAAATTGCTATATGTTTCCTTAGTTACGAATTTTTTAAAAGACATAATGATATAAATAGAATATAACGAAAATGTTTCTATTTTACATGTGACAATGCATATAAAATTATTAGAATTATACAATAATATAATCTTTATTTATGCTAGTATCAACCCAATATAAGCCTCGTTTATGTTAAAATTGTAATGTTGAATAAGGTGTGAGATATGAATTAAAGAAATGGTACCTGATACTGTTTAAGATGAGAGGGAAGATTTATTACAAATGATTATTTCTTTAAAGAAGTTTAGGTCGTAGTGTTTAGGGAAGCAGTCGGCGAGAAGTCTGTTCTACAAAAAGGTAGTTTTTGGAGGAAAAGCTGTCCGAGTGAAACGTTTTTCGTATATTTGGAACATAAAGAAAATTAAGTGGGTTCGATTCCGTGGCGTTTCTTAAATTTAAATGTCTGAACAAATGAAACCAAAACAAGGAAGCTTCTCTGAGTACTTATCATGGAAATAGCAATACATTAGCTATAGGCTTGCAACGTTGGGTCTACGTAAAAGAAGCAGTCGAGTGAAGAATAAGCCATTTGCCCATAGCTGGGACCCTGACAGGTGCTACCACCCCGAGTCAGGGTGGATCTGGGAACCATAGCAATAAAGAGGTGGTTCTATGCTCCTCAAAACCTCCAGATCAATGGTCTTGCTGTCGGATGTAGTTTATCGTCTTATCTAGGACGCGGATGTAGTTTAACGTCATACCGAGGACGTCCTTTTTTAAGGTTCAATGACCATTGATCACAATTGAGTAAAATTGTAAGCAGCGAATGCAGTAATGATGTGTTTTCGTAGACAAATCAAGAGCCAGCGCGCTGGGTTTCTCTCATAGAATCAACTACTTTGCATGCGTGGACAACGCGAGCCTTCATTTTGGAGGTTATCGGCTGGGAGTTGACCGTGAGAAGGATGGGCTTCGCGAGATTGTCTTGCTTAAAACACGCTACGCATGAATATGGAGGGAACTGGAGAGGGGCCTGGTCATGGAAACAACGATGATGATGATGTTTAAGCGCCGGAAAGTACACGCATTTCCAGACAGCGTAATGGGAGTAGAAGTTTTGATTGTAAAAACAGATTTTCAAGACGGATAATTTCCTCATACCATTAACATTGATGTAATAGAATCTTCCTATTAGTCATCGGCTCAATAGTATATTTGCAGGAAGTTTGAGGTAGGGTTATATTTCAGAATTTTGAATCAGCTAACAGAGTTCTAATTTCGGTTGAATCTTTATATATACTTTTAGAGTTACTTTCCTCGGAAAACGCATAAAATTTTTCCGGGCTCTGTTCCATTGTCTTTTCCCGGTTACTTGCTGACTGAATTTCTGGTATAAGGGATTGCCATTATTTACATTTGGACTGTTGTCCTCATTTTCTTTTTACTATTATAACTTTTCGGACGTTTTGCCCCGCGGCCTTCTTTAGGAGTCTGTCGATCAGTGTAATATCCAAGGAATTGAGAACTAACACTTTATTCATTCTACTAGATGAGTGGTTCTTATGTCACTGTCTTTGTTTTAGAATTTTTCTTTCCTATTATTATCATTATTATTATTATTATTTCATTTGCTTTGATTTCTGGTGTGCACTCATTTATTTCTGGGTCCCAACTAGAGACCTAAGGTCAGAAATGACATTGTTCACTAAATAATTTTGAAAAACATCACACATATTTTACAGAGATAAAGCCGTTTGTAAGGTGTGCGTGTATACTCGTATTTATTTAAGGCATGGGCTACAGGGAATCCATTTAATTAGTCTATTGGAATCCGAAGGCTCCAACTACAATTGAAATTGTTGATACTCTCATGTGCAACATTTTTGAGATTTTGATTTCATGGTGCTTGTATTTCGACAGTTTTTGAAGGTCTTTCAAGAGACATGGCAGTCTACAGGGACTGCTATGTCAATAAGGAGGCACAATATGTCTTTGCAGTCTCTAAACACGATGTCTGTGGGATTATCATTGATTGTCTGTCATTTTGATTGTGTGTATTGTGAAGTCCCATAAAATTACTACAAGTTCTATCACTATGACTGAGTCTGAGTGGCGTTCATACCAATTTCTTAAAGTTTAATTTCCGTGAAAATTGCAAATTTTCCATTGCAGATATTGGCCCACTCTGTCATGCCAAGTTTTATATTCAGTGAGTGCCAATACTGTGCAACCTGATACAAGATGGTCAATTGTTTCTGTATATTTATCACAGAATCCGCATTTTGGGCTAATACAATTTTTCAGTATGTCTGCTTGATAATTACGAGTTAGAAAGCATTGGTCCTGTACAGCAAGAATAA
Source organism: Acanthosepion lycidas (assembly GCA_963932145.1). Lineage (NCBI taxonomy): Eukaryota > Metazoa > Mollusca > Cephalopoda > Sepiida > Sepiidae > Acanthosepion > Acanthosepion lycidas. The sequence goes on from OZ010572.1 coordinate 30,362,634, forward strand.
AACCTTCAGTTTCAGTTTTTAACCTTGCCCTACATAGCCACTGATTGGTACGGGGTTTGTCTTCATCAACTTGATTGGTACAGGCAGAATATTGGCCGTGAACCTATTAATCTTTGCCACCGATTCTGTATCTGGTCGGTTGCATTTGTCTTTGCTTTCTTTTTAAGTATTTTGTAGCTTCAGTCAGTATATTATGCTTTACTTGTATTTCTTCACGCAAACTCCATTTTGAAACTGTTGGCTTCCTCTATTACTGAATAAAGTCGCTTACTACTTCCATGTTATTTGACGCATATCATCATCTAGTCTTCAGTAGTTCCCAGGTATCTTTGAAGGCCAGTTGTTGTAGTTTTGTAAAACAGTTAAACTAATCGGATCTGGGTACATACAGACGATCAAGATCAGCTTTTGCATGGCACGTGAGACGCTTTCTCGATTTGACATCCATTCGCTTAATGTCAGCTATAGTCCAGTAAAAGATGTTGAAACTGTATTGCACCACGGGGACGGACTGCTAAGTTGATTATGGCTCATATTTTATTTTTTTTCATTCAGCTCGACATTTAGTACCAGACCCACACGCCTGTAGTACTGGTTTCTTACCTTCTTCTTCATTAGGGTAAGCAGTATTCCATCTGTTTCGCTAATTCCTCGGTACCTAGAGGTTTCATCTCGTTCCAGTTCTATAATATTTGTGACAAAATCTAAATCTATTGTGCGTGTTTCTGTAATTCCCCCTGTCATGAATGTTACCTTTGCACATTTATCTAATCCGAAATCCATACCGATGTCGTCTCTGAAACATTTTACAGTATTGAGAAAACCGTTCAACTCATTGTCGTCTTTGGCAAAGTTTCAGTACTTCCATGTAGAGTAGGTGATTGAGTACTTTCTTGTTTAGTTTTTAACCATAACTATTATTGTTTACTTCATGCGTAAGGAGGATTAAGGACAGACAAAACAGGTGTGCCAAGGAGTTTCACTGAATGATTCCTCGTCGGATATCCAGGCGTATTATTATTATTATTATTATTATTATTATTATTATTATTATTATTATTTTCTTGGATTTCTTTTGTATACACATTTCCTTCCACGTCCCAGCCAGAGACCCAACGTCAGAAATGGCTTCATGACATTTTTCCCTGATACTTTTTCTAAAAAATTACAACAAAAAAATATGACAATATGTCTAATCTAGGTTTTTTCTTGCATAGATAAAGCACTTCTTAATGTGCAAGCCATTCTTTTGAGTACTTTTTGTTTTTTCGTTAAGACATGTGATACCAGGAATCAGTTCAATGTGTCTGTCGAAACCTGTTCTAATCAGCATGAGGGCTCCAACTACAACTGGAATTAGTGATACCCTTATGGTACACATTTTTTAGATTTCAACCTCAAGATATTTGTATTTTTATATTGTTTGAAGGATCTTCAAAGATACATTACAATGTGCGGAGACATATCAACAAGAAAGCACATTTTATTTTCGTGGTCTTTGATCACGATGTCTGGGCTATTAGCTTTGATTCTACTATGTCTGTTGTAAAGTCCTATAAAATTGTTACAGGTCCTATCTCTGTAAACGGGTTTGGGTGGTGTTCATACCAGTTTCTTGGCGTTCCCTTCCCGTAAAAGTTGCATATTTTCCATATTGGACCACTCTATCATGCCGAGTTTTATATTCAGTGCGTAACCTAATTCAAGATAGTCAATTGTTTCTGGATATTTATCACAAAATATGCATTTCGGTTCAACACAATTTTTCAATATTTGTGCTTCGTAATTTCTAGTTAGCAAGCATTGGTTCTCTACAGCAAGAAAAAAAAACCCTTCGGTTTCAGCGTTAATCCCTGCACTACGTAACCACTGAGCAGTACGGGGTTTGTCTACATCAGCTTGTTTTGCACGGTCAAAATATTGTACGTGAAGAGGCTTATCTTGCTATCGTTTCTACATCTGATCAATTGCATTTGCTTTTGCTTTCTTTTTTAATTTCTTTGATAAGTTCTTCTCATTCCACTGCCAATGTCTAGGTATATGTCTTTCCTCTTGTTGTTGTTATTGTTATTATTGCTCAGCTATTTCTAGTCATTTTTCCAATGAGACTAGGTCTCTACTATCCGGGCCAGAGATTGGATTCACAATTACTATACATCTAAATTCACTAATTCTTTAATCCTCAAGCCCTGATGAAATCCGGAGAGCACAACGACTGAAACGTTGTGATAGTAGCAACAAAGATGTGGACATTATTCCGATTATAAATAATTTATCCATATTATGAGACTAAATTGCTAACCTCCGAGACTTTAACTAACGATTCAGTTAGGTAGATAGAGAAATCGTTGATCTAACATTTTATTCTAATGCTTTAATTCGTTTAAACAATATGGCAATGATGCTATAATATCCGGAACTTATATGACAGTATCGGTGCGAAATACATACGTTATTCAAAATAACTATTGGCCTGAGTATGTATTAGTTCACAATTTTGGTCATAAAAAGAATAAAAATCACCCAGAATTCTCCCAAGATATCATTTGACGCTATAAAAGTCATTGTTTGCAAGATCCGTTTGGATGTACGGTCATAAATATGTTCTAGTTAACCAAGAATGACCGGCTTACAGTTTCAGTCGTTATTTTTGATAGCTGTGCGGAGATTATGGATTCAGGTACGTATTTAACTTGTCTATCACAAACGTATTTGTATGCACAAATTAGAAGGTTTGCCTAACCGGGTGAGAGAGTTGCGTACCTTCCACGAACACTGCTGATCTTTTTCCGGCTCAAACAAAAATTCAAGATTTAGAATGCGTTTTTTTCAAAATGACGTATGTTTGGGAGACTGAGTATGTCACAACATTGCTACTTTATTTTTTCTCCTTACATTTTACTGAATATTACAGTCAGATAAGCTTAGGAATATCATTATGTTGTTACCTAGGGAAGGTTACTGAATAGAAAAATCACACGAAGGTTGATAATGAAAGATAATACTTAGGACAAGAAGAACACATATAAGATTCACCAGCGGTGCGTAGAACAAGTAGTCAACTGCTAAAAGTGGGTCAAGTGATTTCAAGACTGAATCTCTAACTGCAATCCAACATACAGTATTTACTACTGTATTTATGTGAATGAGGATATACCCATTATCGCCTGCAGGTATGCTACAACATTTTATAATATAAACATTACATGTAAGAATGACATTTGCTTATATTTAGGTATTATTAGAAATCATACGGTGATTCAGCATCGGCGCCCAAAATCTTAAGAACATAAGATATGCAGATGACACAGTGCTGATAGCAGACATAGAGAAGAAAATTGCAAAACCTCCTACAGAATATAGCGAAGGGGAACGAGAAGTAGAGAGTAAGTATAAGCTACAATAAGACAGAATGCATGGTTATCTGTAAAATAATGAGCCTGAAATGCGATTTGCAAGTGGTGGAAACTAAAATCAAGCAGGTGCGAAAGTTTAAATATCTGAAGTGTTTTGGCAGAGGACGTCAGGTACGACACTGAGATCCATGGACGTATTGGAATGGTCAAGGATGCACTTCAAAAGATAGGAGAGTATTAAGAGACAGCAGGATTTCTTTGGTAACAAAGAAAAGAGTACTGAGCTGTTACGTGACATCTGTCCTCCTTTACGGCAGCGAATGTTGGACGGTCTCCTCAAAGATGAAGAAGAGACTCGAGGTGATGGAGATGTAGTTCTACAAAAGGATGCTAAGGATATCATGGACCGAGCGTGTGAGCAATGATGAGGTCTTGGAGAGGATGCAAACAAGAAGGAGGATTATACTTAACATCAGGAAAAGGCAGTTGTTGTTTCTGGGACACGTAATGAGAAAGGAAGGCCTGGAGAA
>OZ010572.1:30371519-30376519 GCA_963932145.1 Acanthosepion lycidas
TACCTATTTGGTGATTTCCTAAGCGTAGCTTAGATACGACACAAGGCCGGAAGCATGGCACACCCAGTGAGAATCGAATCCACTACTCAGTCGTAATTGTTCTAGTGAGAGATGCTTGCTATTACACCACGTCAAGGCGCCTCAGTTACCTATTTGTTGATTATACGTTTCAAATTAGGGGCATATACAGAATGAGATAACTAATGAACTGAAAGGGAAACTTGCAAGTAAATGGAAAAGTTTACAGAATAAAACGATTTGAATGAACATTTTAACGGGGAGAAGAATTTAAAATAAAAAGTGTAAGAAGGAATTACAAAAAAAAAAAAATAAACAAAATGGAAAACAAAGCTTCCTCTTCTTCTCCGTGTCACTTGAGGGTGTTGGAGATTATGTCTCTCCACAATTTCCTGTCCTTTGATGCTCTTAATAACGTATGTCTTTTTACCATCTCTCCCACCCCCAGCTCTGCCATCCATTCACTCAAGTTCGCCAGGTAGGCTGGGAGTTGCTATTCTCTCGATTAACTTCAATCTGTCTTGTGAATATCAGATTTGCAAAGCACTCCTAATTTTTTTAAACGGGCAAAATACCTAAAAATCACAACAAATGACATTTGAAAAGAAATAAGAAAATTTAGAAAAGAATTATAACCCTTTGAAAAGAAGAGGAAAAAAGAAACGAAACGAAACGAAATGAAACGCTGAAAGTTAACGAGTGAAACAGAAAAAAAGGAATTGGCGAAAAAGAGCAAAAAGAATGATTGATAATCTGAAAGAGAAGATAACATGAAAAAAGGAATAAGTACAATAATAAATTTTATGTATATGTTACGATGTGCGGGTGGTGTATTGGATAGCGTCACGGAATAAGAAATAGAGTAGAGTTCGAATTCATATAGTGTTTTTTACAATCACTTACCCGCAAATACCTTGGGAAAAGGTATAAAATCATAGATTCAATCCTCAGCTATAGGTTAAATAGTACGTCAGATTGTTTTCTTTAGTTCTTATTTGGTAATTAGTCTGAAAGGAGGAAAACTTTAAATTCAAATTTCGTTAAACTTTTTGTGGAAATTTCGTCTATTATGAGCTGTAAACTTTGCTTAATTTTTTATACATTTTTGTAGGCTTCGATTAATATTTTATGGAAACAGCCATCGACCATAAAACAGCAAAGAGCGAAGAAAGAAATAAGCAATGAAAAAAGAATTTACGTTGATAAATATTATCAATTTTTGTGAAAAATTGGCACTTAAAATGTGCATTAAATGTGGAACAACCTAATGATTTCCCTTTGTCATTTTAACCTCTTCAGAACTGTCTATTAAGAATTGAAAAGTTGTTAACTAGATTTACAGGGAGTTAAATAGAATGAGAAGAAAAATAAATTATAAGGGAGATCCACAGGTGCAAAGTACGAGAAAAGAAATTGTTACAGTAGAAGTAGTGGTTGCATCTAGCTAGTTCAACATTAAAATGGTGAGACCTATTTACCAATCTAGTAACACGCTTAAATTTAAATGTAGTCGCGGCAGTGAGCAAAAAAAGAAGCTCATCAGAAAAGTTATCATGAAAATATTTTTAGAAAATACAGAGAAGCCCCCTCACGTCGGAAAGAAAGTGACTTAAATCGAGGTGCCAGGTCAGGATCGATTGCATACTAAAGAGAAACAGACCACAGAAGTCGTTGTCTGGCAAGATTAATACACCTTTCTTATTGATCAGTGATGCTCCTTTGTTAAATGGTGTAATACTTCCAATAAGAGACATTCTATCTCTGAATTTATTGTTCACTCACTGCACGATAGACGACCCTCTTCACATCCAAGCAAATACAGAGCTTTAGTCTCCAAGGATGTAATCCTAGTTTGATTTTTTTTCTTGGGCCGTAATCATCGCTGAATATTATTTTAAATGCCCCATTTTTCATTATTGGTGACGAATCTTTCAAGAAAGAGCTCGTTAGCGCGTCCTGTCCCTAATGACGAACAGATGGTGATGGCGATTAACTTGAGAAGCTGTCAGATCATGTGGAGCCAATAGGCTAAGTTTTGACACTTTACAAGTTCCTGGAGGTGGGTTACGATTATTCTATTGAACTGTTGTGCCATTCCTCGCGCTGTCAGCTTAGTAAATTCTTCAATTACAGCACGGAGAGCTTGATCTTTGATTGAAGTCGGTCATTCAGAACGAGCAGAGTATTTGATGTTAAGGTTCCCCGGCCGAGAGGGAGGAAATCCTCGCTGGCATTTCCTGACAGCGTTCTATTCCCATTGAGATTGCAATTATCCTTTCCGGCGTCATAAACTGGTGAAAAGATAAAATCTTTAACAAGTGGCTCAAATCGGTCTCATTCACATTCAATTTCATATTTCAAATCAATAGAAAATTATTTAATTTGACATTAAACACTCGTGACATGAAATAAGCAAGCTCGGAATAGTTTATTCGTAATTATGCTTTATATAAGCAAAGATGCTCAAATGAATCACAGAAAATCGAGAAATATGACGTACTTTCAAACCTAATAAGTATGGTTCTGTGCATGCATGTCAAGCGTGCAGCTAGGAAAAGGAAACTCATTGATCCAGCATTCCATCAATTTACCTGTAATGAATGTGGCAGATTATTTCACTCTAGTGCAAACTTGATTTAGCGCAAGACTTTTGACAATTTCCGATCAGCCCTATGCTGGGAATATAACATTCTGAATAAGTCAGAAGACCTATTTCACCCATCGCAAGAAAAATCATGAGCAACTTGAACAGAAGTTAAAAACAGGACAAAATCTGTACAAAAAACTCCGTTTGCCGCATCCGCTGTACGTATTAAAGGTCACTTACTGGCTTCGAGAGCCATTATTCCCCTAAAAACTAAAACCATGGATCAAATACCCTACTTTTACTTTAAATAGGAGAACCAGCTCTCTAGGCTTGGTCAGCATTCAGTCGAGCAGAAAGACAAACTTATTTTAAAACCGTGGAAAAAAACAGCAAGAAACTATTCTAACTTTCATAAGTCCTCTCAATTCCCAGATAATAAAGCAAATTATTCTGTGGAGAGCCATGATTGCTAACACTCTGAAGAGATATAGCATGGTACACGGGGCGCAATGGATGAATTGTCGTCTAAATTACGCGAAAAAGTAAATAACAGTGACATTTCATTTTAACAGATATATTTACCAAAATTACACAAAAATCTCAGAATGCTAAAGAGCAGATTTATTCAATAAAATCTCTATTGGCTTTAACCTCCGTCTCCAGGCGGCTTTGGAATCTCCTGCAACTCTTCTGGATACACTCCCTGGTGAATGCTGTCATAATCTTTGCTTTCACTTCATCGTTGACGTTACAAGGAGACTCGTTGGTCTCTCGCTCAACTGTCCCTCACAAAACAATCAAGGGAGTTCCAGTCTGGGGTGTTATGTGGTGAGATTTAAGGGTTGATATAGTCGCAGAAATTGTCTGACAGACGTGACTGGGTTCTCCTGGTTGTATGGCATGGTACAGAATCATGTTGCGAGATATATGTTCTTCCAACAGTCACCGTCTTGACCCAGGGCAAAACTTCCTTCTCAAGGCACGATGTAGGCCTACGTGTTGAATTTCAGGCCCTCATCAACAATTAGAGGATTTATTTTCTTATCAGGACGATCAGAGTGAGTTTTTCGAGCTGCCGTACCTTCGTAATCACAATTAGACTCATCCAACTGTTTTTGAATCTTCTGAACTCTCATCAGATTCACAACCAAACACTCTGAAATGTTCGTAGTGGAATTCCAAGAAAGACAGTTTGCCGTTTCCAAATTTCTGGCAGGGTGAATTGCGCCATGGTACTCATTTTCCACAGAAAGTGCCAAACTGACCCTACTATACTGTGTAGTTGACATCATCAAAAACAAAAAAACAGCATGCGCGAAATTAAAAATACCAAATGTCTACAATTTACCCATCTTACCCTGTTTATTTAATAATACATTTTGTTTCCTGTATAGGATTGGTTTTCCAGTTAAATTCAGAAGTATCCTAACGTCTGCTCCTGATCTCTGAAATTTTATTCTCTGTTTATTTTATTTTATTTTTCTCTCCTACACAAATAGAAATAGATAAATTCGCCTATCGTCCGGTTCAAACCCCTTTCAGGAGTAGAGGCTCATCCTTTGTTTCCAGTTTAGGATTGGGTTTCCCGTTACTTTTAGCGTCTGCTTCAGCTCTTTACTCCTAACACCTGTCATTTCCTAAACTTATATGTTCACCCATTCGCCCTCAACCTTGAGTGGACCTTGGACCTTGTAATGGAGTAAAAAAAAATAGTGCCCCGAGAAATTCTTCGGCGAGACATTTTGAGATGTAAACAAAGAATTTATGGACATAAAAGTGTCTTAAACATTAGTTGGCACATTTTACAAACTAAATCCTGTAAAACTTTCGTAATCACAATTTCGACTTGAAAAATGTGGTTTTAATTTTAAAAGAAATGAATATACCATATATCCATGAGTAAAATAACGTTAATCTGTAACCGGGTTATATTCAATAAACTTATTTCTTATCTTAAATTAGTATTGAAACAATAGGGCATATTAAGATGATATAAACACAGTTGAAATTATGTAAAATCTAATTGATATAACAATACAATTAAAATTAAAATCAAACGTTCAGCCTCCTTTCATAAATTCTGTCCGGTTAAACAAGACATTTACTTGTGAAATAACATTTGTTTTTCTGAATACGTAGAATCACAGGCAAAGAATATCGACGCATATCTTTAGTAAATTGTCTGATGAATTTCTTGTTTAAACTTTGATCGAAGATCCTACAATTACATGCGTTTAAAAGCCCTTAACCGCCAATTATTTTGGGGAAAACCTTTCATTTTCAGACGAAATTTTATATTTATTTTTAACAGAGTATCTAAGAAACTCAGGCACCTTGAAGTACCCCCACCCACCAGACGTACGAGTTGACAGACGAACTCATTTCAAGCTCTAAA
>OZ010572.1:30381519-30391519 GCA_963932145.1 Acanthosepion lycidas
CATCAAAATAATGTTCAGCTCCATTAAAGATTATAAAATGCTCTTTAAATTTCGTTCATTTTAACAAATGTTAAAATTCGGAGAGAACTTATGAGATGACCTGATATTTTGGGTTTCGGATTTGTTTTTCTTTTTTTAGTTTTCCTCTTCGGTTACTTTCGACGCGTTTCAATCCGGGTATTCTTTGTAAAGCTTAAAGTTTAAAATAGTCTACGGTGTCGTCATGCATAGCGGTTAATGAGAACAAGGTTACATTAAAAATGATGCATTTTCTCATATATATATATATATATATATATATATATATATATATATATATATATATATATAATATTATAAATTAACTGATTTAAAAATATGGTTCTTTCGCTACACGGGAATTGTCATGTTTCAAAAACCGAAGCTAAAAACTTCAAATTCAATTATATAATTAAATTAATAGCATTAGTTACTGTTTTGTAAAAATAAAAATATCCGTAAGAATACCGGATTATATATCTTACTGTTCTTTCTTTTTACTATAATATATATATATATATATATATATATATATATATATATATATATATATATATATATATATATATATAATATGGAGGCATGGATAGCGGTTCGGATTAAGGAATCAGAGATTAGAGTTTGTTACATTTATTAACATGCAAATACTTTTGGTAAAAGACATTAAACCGACCTTGTGTCACAACCTGACCTCGTGGGCGGGAGTGTGTTAATACAAAATACTCTTGGGAAAGGTGTGAATCCATTTCTTCTCCTATATGAAGTGAGCCGTTTGGGACCTTACTAGCACACCTTGTGAAACAGTTCTCTACTTTCTTTTTTTTCAAAAAGTGGGGATGTTTTGTGCAGAATCAGCTTGATTATAGTGATAACATTACTATAATCAAAACTTAAGTGTGAGTTGCAGTACCTTCATACTGCGAAACAACCGGAGTCTCCAACAGAATGCATAAACATAAATACATATATACACAAACACTTACACACGCATATATATATATATATATATATATATATATATATATATATATATATATATATATTCCCTTTTTTATTTTTCGAAACGAGTATAGTTACCTATATTTGTATATATATATATACATATATATATATATATATATATATATATATATATATGCATATCTATCTATCTATCTATATATATATATATATATATATATATAGAGAGAGAGAGAGAGAGAGAGAGAGAGAGGAGAGTCACGTTGATTATTGACATGTGAGGGTACAGCAGTTGCATTGTAGAACTCATCCGCTAGACTTTGTTTTCTTGTTCTCTCGCTCAACTGCCTGCCATATATAATAATCAAGGGTTTTGAATTTTGCGGTGTTAAATGGCCAGATGTAAGGGTTGATGTGGTAATAGAAATTGTCTGACTGCCATGACTAGTTTATCCTGCTTATGTAACATGGTGCAATGTCCTGTTGTCAGATATAGGGTTTCCCAGCTGTCGCCCACTTGAACCAGGGCAACACTACCTCCTCATGACATGTGATTTATGCTTACGTGTTGGGCCTGGGGGCCTTCACCAACAAATTCAGTAATTCTTTTCTTATCAGAATGATCCGTGAGTTTTTCGAACTGCCGAACCTTCGTAATCACCATTAGACTCAACCAACTCTTTCCGAATGCTTTCCACTGTCTTCAGATTGACACCTAAATGCCCTATGTTCGTATTGGAGCTTAAGATGCAAATACCATGCAGTACATCATAAAAAGTTCTGTCGAAGTGAATTGCGTCATGATGTTCTTTTTCTCACAGCTGTGCCCAACTGTACTCTGCAGCCGACATAATCAAAAACAAAAAGCGCACATGCGTCAAATTAAATATATAAAATGGTGACAAATATCCCATCTCATCCACTCTCTCTCTCTCTCTCTTTCTCTCTCTCTCTCTCTCTCTCTCTCTCTCTATATATATATATATATATATATATATATATATATATATATATAATAGCTGGCCACTTGTAATCCAGGATACCCGTTTACGAAGGTGACTAGTCAATCCCTATTGCAGACGCTCACTCAGCATATGTGTGTTTTCACAACACCTACAGTGCCCACCTGTGCACCTGTGGTTTATACGGCAACTATGCTGAGCAGACATTAGTTACATTTTCTGGGAAATAGCATGTTATCCAGCGTGATCAACAATTTTTAACAAGGCCTGCAAGCTCAACCTCTCGGCCACGAGGACTTGTGGCTTTGTGCTAGCATAGCTATTGACGGCCCTCAATACTTTTGTCTACCCAATTTCACTGACAAGCCTTGGACCAATCTGTGGTATGGTTTTCAAGCACTTTCCAAAGATGCTGCGCGCAGTGATCCGTCTCGATACATTCCGATATTTGTGCGTGTATATATATATATATATATATATATATATATATATATATATATATATATATATATATATATATACACAGACATCTGCATACAGATAAGTAAGACCAAACACGCAATCATATGATAATACACCAAATATGAAGTCGACCAAATTAGCTTTTCTTTTCATTTGTCATGTTCCGTATTTTCTCGTCTCTCATCGGACATGTCATAGATTTCCTGAAAATACTCCATAAGGAAGTAAATAATTTTGTTTTCTTCCGATTTTGCTTTTTCCTGCTTTTATTTCTACGGTAGTTTTTATTTTTTTTATTTTTCTATTTTTTTTATTTTATTTTATTTTATTTATTTATTTATTTTGCTCATGCGATATCACACATGATTATTTACGTGCCTGCATTCACGTTTGGATTACTCCGAGTTTTTTGTCGCCGATATTTCTAATGATTTTATTTTTTCGATTAAATGTCTGGACAACTTCCTTTTTTTTCCATTAACACTCTTACCTTTCTTTTGCAATTTTCATCTCATGCTTTAAGTCAGGATTATATTTGTTTTATAGTAAATCTTTCATCTTATTAACTGCTTTTATTCAAACGTTATGACTATAACTTGTAACTATGCTAATATCTAATTTCAGTGAACTTATCCAAAAGTACTTAAAACTCTCATATACATACATATATAACATTTTTCAAATTGTAATTTTTAAACCAATTTGTCTTTATTTTCAGAATTATTTCTGGGAAATTCAACTATATTGTCGACATGGTAAACAAAAAACAAACTCTTAGTAAAAAGTAAGTTACCAATACCATTATTCAGAAAGAGGCTTAAAATTTTGGATTTGATGCCAATATGGCTACAAAACATTTTTTTCATTGCTTGCCTTGATAAATTCGGAATACGAAATGCGTCGGCAAGGACTAAGAATTCTATTCTAATTGTCATTTTTAAACTAATTTGTCTTTATTTTCAGAATTATTACTGGGAAATCTATCTATCTATCAATATATATATATATATATGTGTGTATGTGTGTGCGTGCGTGTGTATTTTTTCAATGCAATAATACACAAAAATAAATTAAATTAAATGTATTTATAGAGAATGAATTGGGCATTTGTGGGACAGTGAACGCAACTGACTAACACAGGTTTTTTAACTCTTCTCGTCGTTTCATTTTATGCTTCCATACACTCCCCATACTTCATACAGATGTATTCTTCTTTTATCTGCCATTTCCCTTCAGGACGTAGACGATGATAGCCCTCTATTAGATTGGTGCAAAAATAATGACGTTTTCGACGTTAAAAGATACGTCAACAAACGTCATTATTTTTGCACCAACCTACTACTTCTTTCTGTCTTTTGTAGCTCTTAATAAGTTTTGTCTAGTAATTCCTCTCAAACTCTGCTCTGTCATCCATTTACTCAAGCCCATTAAGTACATTTCGCATTGCTTTGTCCGGTACTTCTTTCCCTCTAACCAACCTGTGATTATCAGATTTTTCAAGCCCTCCTTCGTCATTATGTGTCCCAGAAATTTCAACTAATTCTTCCTAGTATTAAGTACAAGTTTCCATTTTGTTTCCATTCTCTCCGAAACCTCTTTGTTGCTCACATGTTAGGCCCATAGTATCCTCAGCATCCTTCTGTAGAACGACATTTCTGTTGCTTCGAGTATCCTCTTCATCTTTGAGAAGATTGTCCCGCATTATCTGCCACACAGAAGGGCAGATATCACGTAACATTTCAATACTCTTTTATTTATTTACAACGAACTTTTCCTGTCTCTTAATACTCTGCTTAGCTTTTGGTGTGCATTTTTGGCCACCCCAATACATCTTCGGATCTCAGTGTCGCAATTCCCGTCCTCTGTTAGGACTCTTCCCATATATTTACATTTCTGTACCTGCTTGATTTTATTATTCCCGACCTGTAATTTGCTCATCTATTTACTGATAGCCATGAATTCTGTCCTCTGGTAGTTTATGCTTAGTACTTTCTACTCGCTTTCCTTCGCTACCTTCTGTGGGAGAGGGGGACACAGTTTCCTTCCCGTATATGTTATTAGCACTGTGCCAATGTGCATAATTTATACTGTTAAGATTGTGATTGCCAATAATGAATCCGGTTTGTCGACATGGGAAACAAAAAACAAACTCTTAAAAGGAAGTTAACAATACCATTATCCAGAAAGAGACTTACGCAGGTGCGTCTGTTTTTTAAATTTTAGATTTGATGTAACCATGGCTACAAAACATTCTTTCAGAATAGCCTCACTGTCTAGGTTCAATAAATCCGGTGAGAAGACACATCCTTGTCTTACATCCCTTTCTATTTTCTATATCTGCTGAACTCATTTTCTCTCTGTATGCAGGTGGTTTGCTGCTAGTATAGGTTCTGGATTATTCTAATGTATTTCCCGAATATGCCAAGGTTGCTGAGCAGCTCTAAGAAATATTTGTCGCGGACTTTGTCGAATGCTTTTGCGTAGTCTATAAACACATGTATACGTCCTTCTGCATTTTATGACTCTTTCCGGTAACATTCTGAGCATAAATAGCGCGTTGCTTGTTCCGGTGTCTTTGACGAACGCGCACTGTTCTTGTCCTATCTCTGGCCTTATTCTGATGTGAGCACTATTCATCAGAATTCGGTTGATGAGTTGATGTATGTAGCTCATTAGGATGATTGGCTGCTGGAGTTCGTATTCATTTTCGCCTAGGTTCTTAGGCAGTGCTATGAAAATAGATTGGCTTAGTTTTTCCGGTGTATTACCAACGTTGTAGATGTCATTTATTATTTCTCGAATATATCTATGACGAAATCGTTTAAGCCTACCAGCATCTCTATTAAAATTCCGTCTGGTCCTGCTGATTTGATTCTGTTCAAGTTGATCAGTGCAGCTTCCACTTCGGTTTTTAATATTTCCGATCCATAGGTATTTCTCCGCATTGACGGTTGTTCTCTTTCGTCGTTGAAGAGATCTCCGATATATTCGTTCCATCGATGAAGTATTTTTCTTTCTCTAATATGGGCGTTCCATTCTTAGATCGTATGCAGCCTGTTGAGGACCATGTCCTTGTCATGTTAGTTATCTTATTTTTTGTGCATATCTCATTTATCTGTGATACTCATTCTCTTTCTGCACACATTTCGTTGAGCTATTCTTCTTTAGCCTGTCTGCATTTGTTCCTTATTTCTTTGAGTGGTTTTCTGTATTGGCATTGTTTTCTGCCACATTTGCATCATGTTTAGAATCTCATTAGTGATCCATTCGATTATTTCTTCTTCGGCCATTTTTTTTGCGACGATGTTGTTTGCTGATGTCCCTAAAGTTTCTCTTAGTGCGTCCCACTTCGAGTTTCCATTTCCATTCTGTCCCCCTATCTACTTTTCAAACTGTTCACATATTTTTCCTTCAGGTTCGGGTTTTTCCGGAGTCTGTTGTACAGAAATTTGAGTGCTGTGTTAGGCTTCTACAGCTTCCGTAGTTTCATTCTTATTTTACATATAACAGGGTGATCACTTCCGCAGTCGGCATTTGGATAGGTTTTTCAGTGAACAACTGCATTCCTGAATCTCTTGTTGATAGCTATGTAGTCGATTTGATTTTTAGTTTCTCCTCCTGGAATTCCCCATGCCCATAATCGTCTTGGATGTTCTTGGAATCGGATGTTGGCTATTACCTTGTCATTCGCTGTGCACCATTGGACTCATTTTTCTACACGTTCGTTGACTCCCTAGTCCGAATTTGCCAGCTAATTCGCGTGGACTCTCCCTGCATAAAATTTGTCATTCATGTCTCCCATGATAATTATAATTTATTGTATACGAGCCTTGGCGTTGTCTAGCACGGACTAGAAATACATTCCATTTCTTCTTCCGTAGTTTGTTTTTCGGTGCATACACAATTTTAATAGATATGTTGAAAGGCTTTCCTTTCAGTTTAACTACAAGAATTCTTTCAGTTATCAGACAATATCTCAGAAAGCATTTCTTGATGTCTTGATCTAGTATCAATCCAACTCATTTTTCATTTTTCTCTCCGCCTGCATATATAACCCTGTGCTTGTTACTAACAATCTCTATTGTTTCGCCACCTTGCTTCACATAAATCTAAAAATGTTGACACTTAACCTAAACATCTCGTGTTTTACATTTTTCCAGCTGACCACAATTGTTTAATGTTCTAACGTTCAATGCCCCAAGAGTTATTTTTGCCTGATGCGAACTGTCGCTGGATTGTGGTCAGGTGAGACCTGTTACACATGCCGTTCGTTACCGGGTGAGGAGTTAATTCCCATAATTGCCATAACATTTCTTGGGATTGATAGTGCAGTGGTTTCTCTTCTCTAGGGTGCTTTATTGAGACATCACCTCTAGCTAGCTGGCGCTAGACTAATCGAATTCTTCCGCCCTCAGCATTGACAGTGTCAAAAAACATTTACGCGGACTTCTCTTCGTATTCCATTTGTAAGAAAGAAGTTCCACTTAGTCAGCTTCTTTCCAAGAGCCGCTACTTTAGGGAATAGACTCCCGAGAGTTTGCTTCTCTGAGTACTACAATCTTAACTTATTCAATTTCGCGTCAACTGTTATCTATCCGATGTAGCCTCATAATTTATTTTTCGCTTTCTCATCCGATGTCCATACAATAAAACATATTTTTGTAACTCTCTACCTTGAGTGCCTCTTATACCTTGTATTGGTTCAGCATGTATGTGTGCGTGTGTGTGGACACTGAGCTCAACACCAACCGGCAACAATTTATATTAGGCTTGAAAATTGCATTCAGGCATGAAATAGACTGTGGCCCTCCGTGTTAACCTCAGTGTACACTTTTATATTTTATATTTACATACACTCTGTTACTGATATTGCTCACTGTTACCTGTAAATATATCATACCTTATATATATATATATATATATATATATATATATATATATATATATATATATATTAACATACGACGTGTGTTAGCACGTGTTAGCACGTGCGATACCCTGTTTTCATCGGGGGGGGGGATATCACGTTTTCGGTGGCTATGGCAGGACCGCCACCAACAGCGTTTGCCATCAGGCAGAGTCTGAAGATAAGCTAATTGATCGTTCCTTTATGTAAATTCTATCCGTAATGAAAGTTTCGGATAGAAAGTTTCAAAAGGAAATATCATTATTGCTATTTTTTTTCTTTTGGCAGTGGTTGCAAATATTGCAAATATTGCAAATATCGCTTAAAAAAAAAAAAAAATTCCCAGCTTACAATCGGATTCCTGCAGTTTTATATTTTTTCCACGCATGCTTATCGAGTTTGCTAGAGTACCTAAGATTTGCTAGCTTAAAGGACGACCTATGATTGTACCATTTAAGTTTGAAATTAATTTCTGTGCATCATCTATACGTTTTATTTTGGACATTAATATCTGTTATTTCTGCTTTCTAAATTATAGCCCCTGTTTAACAAGCTTCATCTAATGGACATCTATTTTATTTTTACAGTTACATAAATTACTAGTGTTAACGATTTTTTGCTGTTCTCTCTACTTATTTTCAATTCAATCCTTTCATATTCACTTCACGGATAATCATTTTGGTGTCGTTGTTGAAGGACGAGAGAAAGTCGTTGTGCTGATACATATTACTTTTATTCCGAGTACTTTCGACATAGCACACTGACGTCATCAGGGTATAGTTTATTGAAAGACAAATACTGTAGTATTCATTATTGTCAGAGACAATATTGTTGTGTTCATCTGAAAATTAAATTTCTTACTTCCGTGAATATGAACGGATCCAACTGAAAATAAGTAAACAGAACATATCTAAATTATTCAACGAAACATACGTCAATGAAAACATACTGCCAATATATATATATATATATATATATATATATATATATATATATATATATATATATATATACTTTTTAATAATTAAAAATGAAAATGGTTCTTTGAAAAACGGCAAAAATATTAACCAAAAATCCCCAATTTCATGTTGATAAATAAGTATACGTCTAAGAGTGTCTGTTTTGATCTATTTATGCTTACGTATATGTATGTGAGTTTTTTTTTTATACGTGCGCATGCGTATATATGACTGTAGCTGCGCGTTTTTGGTTTTGTGCTGTTAGTTGTGTGTTATTATGACACTGGAGAGTTAATTATAATCTATTTAGCATTTGTTAATTTCGCTGATCCAACCAAGACAATGCTTGGCCCCGAAGATAATTCTGCAACCATTTTTCACGTTCAAAGCGAACGTAAACGTAATGTAAATATTTTGGAATATGAGACGCTTTGTTGCTCTTTTGGACCTTTTTTTCTTCCGATGATAAATGTAGATTTACATTTCAAACAAAAACCGCTTCCATCATGAATGAGTGTTATGATTTCAACTATGTCTGTGGATTTTGCACTGTTTTCGTTAAAATCATTACTTTTTCGCGGGTCAGTACATCTGAGTGTGAATCCTTTCAAATGACTCAAACGCCAATAGACAAAAATAAGAATGCAAAATAGATTAGATACTTACAAAGGTATCTCATATTATTTCGATTGTTTTTTGTTTATGTTTTGTTTTTTTAACCTACATAGAAATAGATGTTATCCTTCTTTGATTCATCCTATCTAAACTGGAGATTTCTTCCGTCGCTATACAAAAAAAAAAAAAAAAATTAAAACATTTCCGCAAAAATTGATTTACGAATTTATTTGGCATGAAAAAATGCAGCATCGAATTTAACAAATGATTTTTTTTTCTATCATAACTTTTATAATATTCTGATACAGTGTTAAATTTCTTCAACAGATCATTTAATTCAACTGTCGTCAAAATTATCAAAAAAAAGATTTACTAAAATCAAAATAGCTTCTTTTTTTTCATCCTATGACAAGCAGGGTCATAGAGATACCGTGTTTAATGCAGACACAGTAGAAGTAGTGTTTCTTGGGCAAGATAGCCTGACAGAGCCCAAACATCTCCAGGCTGGATTTGAATTCAGAGTTTTTCCTTCTACTAGACCAGTTGCCACGCAAGGTTATGGAACCCAGTCTGTTCTGCTATTTACCCCTAGCTAGTGGGGTGGGGGGGAGAAGAAGAGGATTCATATCTTTTACAATTTTAGTCGTTTTCCCTCCGAGCCGATATCCATTACTCTGCCGTGCCTCCCCCACAAAAAAAAATTACTACTTTTAACAAATTGCATGACACATAATAATAGTTGCCGTAATTATTACGAGCAATTAGATGCCTATTTTTTCAAAACCAGGCGGAAATAACACTTGTAGACAGGGGGTTACAGGGAGTGAAAGTGAAATAAAACTGAATATAGAGAGGATTGAGGAGAGAACTAAAGATTTACAGGATTCAAGAAGACAAAATATGACGATTGATGTTCCATTTATGTGAAAACTGTACGCATAATAATCGTATTCTAACTATCATTATGTACAATAATGTCTATTGAAACAGAAAATGAAATCGGTGACTAAAATTGAACTCCAGCCTACTCTGGCGTAAATGCTCTTAAGAAAGTTATGACTCAAGTTCTTTTCTACCTATCTATGGGTTAAATTGCAGAAGAACTAGACTTTTTTGAT
>OZ010572.1:30396519-30424019 GCA_963932145.1 Acanthosepion lycidas
TTATCACTAGATCATTATTATCTCAGAAACAGTTCTTACAATCTAAAATATTTTCTG
This sequence comes from Acanthosepion lycidas, assembly GCA_963932145.1. NCBI lineage: Eukaryota > Metazoa > Mollusca > Cephalopoda > Sepiida > Sepiidae > Acanthosepion > Acanthosepion lycidas. The sequence goes on from OZ010572.1 coordinate 30,396,577, forward strand.
ACATTAAACAACCTGAAAATGTTTGATATACCGTAAAATACGAATCAATAAAAAGCAAATACCTTTGAGAAAGGTGCAAACCCACCTCTTCGCACCTACGGGTTAGGGTTACATATAAGATTTAATCATCATCTAAAATAAAAAAAAAACTTACAACTAAAAAACTAGAAAACTAGATTCTTACAATCTAATAACATTTTCTGGCTTTAAATAACCTGTAAATGGGTGATAAACCATAAAAAAGAACCAAGCAAATGACCGCAGTCTGGATTGTAGAATCTATATCGTCGCTACGGTCATTTCATTAGCTGCATATAGGTGATAAGCCGTAAAAAATGAACCAAATAAATGACAGCAGGCTGAATAGTAGAATCAATATTATCCCCACGGTCATTTCATTACTAGCATAGCCGTAAAATAAGCCGTAAAAATGAACCAATCAAACGACTACAGGCTGAATTGTAGAATCAATATTATCGCCACAGTCCTTTCATTAGCTGCATGTAGGTGATAAGCCGTAAAAAATGAACCAATCAAATGACCAGAGGCTGGATTGTAGAATCAATATTATCTCCTCGGTCCTTTCATTAGCTGCATATAAAAAATGAACCAATCTAATGACCACAAGCTGGATTGTAGAATCAATATTTTCTCCTCGGTCTTTTCATTAGCTGCATATAAAAAATGAACCAATCAAATGACCGCAAGCTGGATTGTAGAATCAATATTATCTCCTCGGTCCTTTCATTAGCTGCATATAAAAAATGAACCAATCTAATGACCGCAAGCTGGATTGTAGAATCAATATTTTCTCCTCGGTCTTTTCATTAGCTGCATTTAGTGTATGGTTGGCTAGCGTTGCATTCTGTTTTTGAATTAAGAGTTGTCTTTTTATTAAACTGTTTGATAGGCAAGGCTGAAGTACCCAGATGGTGAATTGAATGGAAAAACCTGAAAAGGATTGATGCTCAAAGGTCAAAAAGTACTTATTTTCAATATTGTTTACTTCATAAATGTCCGAAGAGTCACTTAAGGTAGTTAGTTCCAGAATATGTTCTAGCAGACGAGGAAGTGCTGCATATTATTTTGATATGTAGAGTAGATATGGGTTGACCCTAGATATGAAAATATTAAGATTGTAGTAGTCAGAGAAATATTCTCTCAGCATTTTTTCCACGTAGTGACAATACTGGCGAAGAAGCTGAGTGAAGTTTCCTCCTTACCAACGTATGAGGATGATTTGGCGACGTTTACGTAGCATAGTGGACCCTAGCTCAGAACCTCTGTGCTGGTAGAATTAAAGAATGTACCAAAAAAGACGGTAGATTGTTGAGAACTATGTTCGTTCAAGTTATGTAGAGACGTGGCTCATAAAAATATATGCGCCGGATCATTATGACCACTTGTTTAATAAAGTTAACTTCTCTCCCTTTCAACAATGATGTTGATCCATCATGGGATCTGCAAGTAACGTATAATTTTCGCCGGGTCAAGGATGTTTATATCTAGTTCTTTAATAATTGTAAATTCTAAGGTAGAGTTCTGTATTACAGAGGTGTTGGCCAAAACCTTCTGATATGTATTTAATATACATGACTTCTAAATAGCGATTTACTAATCGTAGCTTACATATGTCACAATGCTGAAAGGACAGAGAACACTGTGAGGATCGAACTCCCTACACAGTTATAACTGATCTAGCGAGACAGGCTTGTCACGCCACTTCAAAGTGGCTCTGATATCTAAAGAGTTCCGGTATGAAATGTTAGAATATGCTTATTCATGCCACTGTATGTCAGGATGACTTTAATTACGTTTGTCCAGTGATTTGAACAGTTTATGAAAGATCTGAAATTTCTTTCCAAATGATATTTAAGAGACTTTAGACTTCAAACAAGCCAGGACTTTATCAGTTCAGAGTATGGATGTTTTATCATGCCCCGGTGTATTTTAAACGTTCCCTGCGCTTAAAACACTCTTGAAAAATATTTTTGACATCTAATTTTTTTCCTTTCTAATGTCGTCAGTAATCTTATCCAACCCTGCTCGAGAGTAGTAACCCAAACCCAGATTTTGTATATCATTAGTGGTTTATGTAACCCATTAAATCTAGCATATCCCCGAAGTGCTAAAGATGTGTGCGATTTAAGCAGTTTCGTGGCTAGAGAAAATGTACCAAATTTTTTTCTGCCATCTTTTCCCTAAATCAGCCTTCTGAAAGCTGCCACTACAATAACCAAATGTGGTTGGCACCATAAGATGTACCCTCTCTTCAATGATGTTGAAATATATGTTACGTGACAAAGTACATTCAACATGAGACGATTCATATTTTGCTGGCAATAGGTTGCTCAAACTGTCTCCAACTGGTTGTATTATGCGGCGCCATTGATTCTGCTAAACAACGACGCACGCAGACCCGTGGTCCAACGTATTCATATGAAATCGTGACTCATCGAAAGAGGTCACATTCTTCCGTCGATTCAGTCTCCATTTCTGTAGTAAAGATCTGTACCTATTTAAGATGCCGTTTAATATTTCATTTGTTTAGAATGCGTCCTTTGAAAGAACTGTTTCTGCACAGCCTAAAACGCATGGATTATCGACGTACTTCATGTTGTGAAACAGTCACCTTCCTTCACTTTGATTAAAATTAGTTGTAATTTGAGTCAGAGTAGGTTTTCGTTTAGGTTATACTTGACAATATATCATATTGATGAGATTTGGCCTATCAGTAAGCGTTTGTGTACTTATATGTTACGACATCACGACCAAAAAGAAAGTTCGAACGACACTGATTTCTACTTGAATAACCTCAACGGCAAATAATAATATATCCTATGAGTGAGAGACATTGAAAATCAAATTTGCCAACGGGGGGGGGGGTGCAGAATTAATTTCAACTTGGAATTAATTTCAGTTTCAATAAATCTGTGAAGTTTTCACACGAAATTAAAATTTAATTTATTGATTTTCTTAAATTTTCATCAATAACGGCTTCTTTTGAACGAGAGTTTTTTTACAAAGTAAAAAAAAATCGGCTAAGCAATCCACTGTTCTTGCTACAAAGAACATTGCATTTTTATTGGATCAGATTTAAATGAATAAAAGTAAATAAAAATGTACTATTTATTCATTTCCAACAAAAAAGAATGAAAGTTGCAGATTCTGAATTATCTTATCTATTAAGGGTTTTTAATGTTAAATTAAATAAAATAACACCAATTCATTGCATTTTGTATTTGAATTCACGGAAATTGATAAATTTTATTTTAAATCGAGTTGAAATTAATTCCGAGTTGAAATTAGTCCCGTCACTCTGCTAACAGAGATCAAAGAAAATTAATTTGCCCTTTATCAATTTCAACAATTTTTAGCGAAATAGAAGATATTGAGATTGCTATGTCGAATAATTTTTTTTTTTTACCGCTTAAATATATACAGTGTAACCCGGATATAAGAGAGTTGTCGGGACCGGAAAAGAAGTCTCATATCCTGATTTCTCTTATATCCGGGTTTGGTCTATTTTGTTTAGGTAAGTATGGCTCTAATTTGGGACCAGAGAAAATATCTCTTATATTCGTGTTTCTCTTATATCCGGGTCTCTTATATCCGGGTTACACTGTAACGGATATAGGCAAATCCATCATCTGAAACTAGCGAAGCTCATTGGAGGTATCATATCTATATTTTGGCAGCGAGAATAATATACCCATTATCGGAGTTACATTTATGCATGATGGTAATTTGGATAGAAACAGATGACAGGGTAGCTAGTGCTATTCTCCAAGTGTACTAGATGTCATAGAGACCAGATTCAAATAGCTTTTCCAGGCATACAAAAGAACTTATTACTTATTAGAAATTACTAAAAAAGGAGACATTTTATTTTGTTCATAAAGAAAATGATTTTAGAAAAGCATTTTAAAATTTTCACGGTTGATCTTGATTTTATTTTTTTTAATATGCAATGTGACCCCAAACCCCATAAACTACCAGTGGCTCCGTGATCAAGGTATTATTGCCCCAAAGAATGTTGGCGTCAAAGAAACAGTCGCAAATCTGATGCAGCAAATTCCGAGTTGTGCCTGTACAAGGCCCGGAGACCACAAATGATAGACGGTTACGTTGAGGCAGTTTATATGGATAGGAGGGGAAGATGGTCAGTTTAATAAATCAAGTGACAAAGTACCAGGCACTTTGGAATCTGTTCAGAACCCAAATGAATTACTCAACACTATTAAAGTATTCCTTACAACAGGCTTAAATTAAAGTTGAGACACATAATCTTTCTCAGATATCTCAGCTCACCAGAATTGTAGGATGAAACTAACCCCGTTATCAAGCAACTTCTCCTACATGTCAACGAAGCAATTATCCTGAGATAGGCTAAAAGAATGTTATGTTCATTGCCAGATGGAAGAAGCAATATCCAGAAATTCTGTCAACCAACCAAAACCAGACTAAATTATTTATTTTTATTTGAAGTATTAGATTATATTTTATTTGAAGTATTGGATTATGTTTTTAGTAAGTGCTAATTTTTCATGTTTATATAATCCTGTTTTCATTTTGTAAGTAAAATAAAACAAACTAAATTAAATTTTCAAAATAGTTGAAATTATCTTTTCCTGGGCAATGATGGGTATTATTGATGGACTTACATTAAAAAAAAAAACAAAAAAAAACAAAGCGAGCAAATAATGATGACGCGAGTTTCTTTATGAGTTTCTATTTAAAACAAAAACACCGCGCAAAAGTATAGCAGTAAACTAAGAGTTGTGAGTTACATATATTTAGTTAATGAGAGCACCTAGAGGTGGTGTAATGGTTAGCAAGCTTGTTTCGCTAGAACAATGTCGACTGAGTGGTGAGTTCGATTCTCACTGGGTGCCCCTTACTTTCGGCCTTGTGCCAAATCTAAGCTACGCTTTGAAAATCACCATATTTAGTCAATAAAATTTCTGCATATCAATGCGTATATTATGAATATTTTAAATGAAACGACATTTTTTTAATTTAATTCAATGATACATAAAATAGTTGATATTTTCATATGCAGAAATTTTATGGAAATTTGTTAAATTATACCAAATCTGGCTCGTTACCACATACCCGGGTATCACCCAGAACGAACTCATTAATAGCCTGAAAGATGTGAATGGTTCGTATCACTTTAAGACCGACACTTCAATTATTTTTGTATATTATTCTACAAAAAAAGGAATATAAAATAGACAGTGATATAATTCCTGTTTTACAGACTGACAAAGAGGTTGTCTAAATAATATCAATAATTTAGAGACATTAAACCGAAAGTAAAGAGTGGGATCTACACTGTAACGGAAATGCAATAATTTTTAAATAGATCAAAAGAGAGAGAAATACGTCCTAAATCAGTTGGGCGTATCTGAAACGGGTGAACATTCCTCGACAAAAAAAAATCTCTGGGGACATTTTGGAACCCTTTTGAAAATTAATGGTACTTCTTGAGCACTCAGTGAACTGAATCAAGAATAGAGATCCCAGTACAGACACAAAGAAATCAAAGATATATGGTTGTAGGCACCAATATTGAGGCAAGCAAGGCGCGAAAACATGAGCTCTCCGAAACTCACCTTTTAATTGTCAATATTTGAAAACACTATTCTGTCGTTATATTTTAGTGTTTATCTTGCTATCCGTTTTTAGATGCTATTATGAAAACCTATATCATTAGAGACGTGCGATCTTTCAATTCAAATTATGAGTTCATTCCATTTTTAATTGTTTAAAATGAGTATGTTTTTACCATAAAGAAATACAATGATTATCTTGAGAATATGTGTAATTTGTTAGAATGTCAAAATTAACCTTTCGAGACAACACAAAAGTCAAGGTATTTGCTTCTAAGTCAAGTCTGAAAATGGGATTGATAGATCGCATATTCAATAAGCCTATTGAATACTAAATTTTCCATGAACTTTTCCTTATATTAACGCTGCATTTTTCGCGGACATCTAAGTCAAGAAATCTACGATAAAGTCAATAAGAAGGAGTAAAAAGTTATTAGCAACGAAACTTGAATTTCCAACGCATACCGCAGACATTTGTCTTTTATGGGATATGTTGAGTTGTCCACCCCTTTTTGTACAAATGAACTCACCCAGTATATACATATGCAAGAGTAAGACGAGCGCAAGACCGAAGAGTCGAGTCGAGTCCAGAGTGACAGAGTAAAAGGTTATAGGTAACCGGAAGAGTGAGGGGTGAGGTAACAGCGTTGTAGGAGTCACAGTGAGCGAGGACGTAGAATCACTAAGAAGTCATACAGCGATACTTCAATACCAAAGATTGTATAGATATTTTGCTACTAACCCGTATTCCTGGAACTACTAAACTGTTTTACCAGTTTGTATAATTACGGTAATACATTATTTCCATATATTCATCCCTGGCGTTTGTTATTTATTGGTACCGGATTTCAACCCGGAATCCACAACAGGTTACAACCAAAAAATAATCAGTGAGAGTTGTTTAACTTTAAAGAGAGCAAATCTATAATGATACTATCACCTGTTCACTCCAAATCTGGACGCAATATTATGTTTTATTCTCTAGTCAAAATCAATACTACGCATGCATAGTTAATATAGTAAATATTGGCACCGGAAGTGAAGTTTGCGAGTTGACTTCAAGTTCCGATCTAGTTTGTTGCTTCACTTTCGCACAAAAATTACTTTGACGAACAGAGATTAGACGGCTTAGAAGACTGTGATAAAATTCAGCAATAAGATTTTAAAAAAACAAACAAACAACGTTTAACAAAATATTAGTAATCGATAGGTTTATTGAATCTGCGAATTCACTAACATTTTACCAACTGCCTTCGAAGCAAGCAAGTTTACTTTGGCGTTGTTTTCGAAAGGTTAATTATGACATTCTAGCAAATTATACATATACCCAAGAGAGTCATTCTTTTGTTTATGAGAAAAGTTAGAAATTTAAAAATAATATTTCAAATAAATACTTATTTCTAAAAAACACATTTGATGTTACCTCTGTTTTAAGCGTGTGCATGGAATAGGGGTTTCATTTGAAATGAAAGATGGTAATATGTTATAAAAATATATATAACGCTATCGGTTTTCATAATAGCATCTAACTAGTTCAGAAAGTAATCGCGCTTTATATAGGCACGAAAACTGATTAAATAACGAAAATAAATTTAGGGAATTAGACGATTGAAATATATCAATTCTATTTAAGACACTTGCTAGATAGTAAAATACATATAGCGTGAAAGATTTGGCCAGGAATTGGCAATATGTCTGTAGATGGGTGCCGCGTCTCGCCAAGAGTTTTCAGGCATCGGGAGAAAATATAAAACGATTTGAAATATGAGGCAGTCAAAACATTTCGAAGATTTCTTTACCGACGTAGGTTACAATTCAAAATATATTTTGCTGTAGTAATATATCTCTTTCTGCCTATACCTACCTTTTGTTCTTCGTTTGCTTAATCGACATTTATGTTTCTTTAAATTGTTTCCTGTTACATAAAAACCTTCTGTCTTTCCTCTGTTAATTTTCTTTTTTCCTTCATTCCTTTTCTTTCTCATTTTCTATACTTCTTCATTTTCTTCTCTTTCTCCCTATATGTTCCGTTACACTTTACAGAATTATTAATGTCGTTTCTCTCTTTCTTCTTCTGCCTCTCTCTTTTTCTTTCCAATCGCTACCAACGCCCTTTCTGTATTTTTTTCCTATTGTTATTCTGATCTTCTTCTCCAAATTTTGCCGAATTTCATATCATTCAGATTCCAACGTGATTTATTTTAAATGACGTGATGGATTAATGTGTGCTTTTACGGTCAATAAATGAATCAACTAAGCAATTCAATATGGAGAATTAACGTATTGCAGTAAAATGACAGAGGCAGATATATCGCATCCGGTGACACATACGCATGCGTAAATATATACTCAAAGGTGTGTATGTGTTAACAATATGTTTTCCCTCGAAATCTACAGAATTTAATTGGTGCTTCTCATATTTACTCATCCATAACTACATGTACATGCATATGTAAATGGGTGCATGCGATTAAAATAAGTCAAATACTTTTATATGCATTATATATTTTATGGTTCGATTTTGGTCCGATATATATTATATTATTTTTATATATGTGCACGCGCATATATACGCTTTGCATATATATATGATTGATTTGCATATATATATAGATATAGATATGTATGCATTACGTATATATATATATATATATATATATATATATATATATATATGTACGCTTTGCATATGTAGCTATATAGATATGTATGCATTGCGTATATATATATATATATATATATATATATAGATAGATAGATAGATAGATATGTACGCTTTGCATATATAGATATATAGATATGTATGCATTGCGTATATATATATATATATATGTACGCTTTGCATATATAGATATATAGATATTGATGCGTTGCATATATATATATATATATATATATATATATAGATAGATAGATAGATAGATAGATAGATAGATAGAGTTACAGATATGTATACGTTGGATATATACAGAGATATATAGATATGTATCCTCTGCAGATATATATATATATATATATATATATATATATATATATATATATATACGTTGAATATATAGATATAGATATATTGACATTTAATGTGTGTACATTCATTTTATAGATACAAATATTTAAGTAAAAGCTCTGTTTATAATAAACAGTATTAATGATATTTAGCCGTGAAATTTTCATAGAAAATATGCGCCCTCCGACAGAGGAGCGTTTAGGTTAGCAAGGTCGATTTTTCTGTTTATATATATATATATATATATATATATATATATATATATATATATATATATATATATATATGCGTATCAGAGGGAATTGTCGTTAGATCCGACGTGCTATAACTGACTTGGCCACGAACAAACTTTGCCGATCAAGCAAGGCTGAATACTGCCTTTAATGCGAAAATCTTCTCGAAATGTCATATCTTCTCAGTCTCGTATACAAACTTAAAGAAACCAATTTCTAAAGAATCATTTCGAGCGACGTTCCGTTTATTTTTAAACAGCATTTTCATTTATTTTTGTCTACCAGCCTGAATATACGAGAAATCTTATTAAAAAAAGATGCAAGATGGTCTTCTGACAATTTATCGATAAAACCAAGAAAGACATCTAACCAAAATTCTGATCTGTTTTTTATTTTGTTTAATTTTTCGGCCCGCGAACTTTTCAGAACCTCCTCACACACAAATATATATATATATATATATATATATATATATATATATATATATATATATATATATATATATATTTAAAGGAAATGCATATAAACAAAATCAACCGATCTCCGAAGAAAAGGAAAAAAAATTAAAATATAAATGTAATAAAGTTCTTAGTAATAGTGGATACATACAGATCTTCTGAAATTAAGTTTGTCGAACATTATTGTTTTTCTAGTAAGAAGAATAGAAGCAGGAAGATCATCTGGTATACACCTCCATTCAATAAATCAGTTTTTACCAAGGTTTTTTTTTTTAAATTTAATTGAAATTTAAATTTTATTTTCCTTAAAGTAATCCATTATGTCAAATTTTCAATCAAAATACTCTAATAATTAACTATAGTTTTACTAACAATCTGGAAAAATGATTAAATCACGCAACAATAAAACACTAAAAGTTAATAATAATCATAATAACTGCAATGCAGGTATCAATTCTAATATGTCCCGTGTAACTAACCTATGTAATTGTAGGAGTCCTGAAAAATGTCCATTATCTAACAAACGCTTAATGGAATCCGTTCTATATATGTGTTCTTTTTCATTAATTGAAAATACCAGAAATATTAGGTTGTATATTGGTAGCAATCAGAATGCTTTTAAAAACGGTTCTATAACCCTCTGTCTTCTTTTACTAATGCTAAGAAATGCAATATGACTTCACTTTCTAAGTATTTTGGAAATTGAAAGAAGGAAACAAGACACCTAAAGTTAAATGGAAGATCCTCAAACAAGCCAGAACTTGTTGATATTTATATGAACATTGTTTTCTATATCTACAAGAGAAAATGAGTATAATTAACCTTTTGAATAGCGGTCAATTGTTAAATCAGAGATATGAAACTACTGTGAATTGTAGGCACATTAAGGATTTAACCTTACAATCTTGTTTAACTTTTTAACTTAATAATCATTTCTCTTATGTTTATCATCTTCATATAAACATTTTAATGTTATACTTACTGATTTAACTTACATTAATTTGTCAATACTTTCGTACTCGTATATTTCTGGTAATAATATTTGTCGTTGATAGATTTATAATTATATTACGAGTTATAAGGTTCGGTAATAGTTTTAAATTTATAAAAATACATATATTCTAAAAATTTATATTTTATTTGATTTATTTTTAAATTTTAATGTAATGTTTTATATGGTTATTTTGTTATTTTGTATGCCTAATATTTTTACTTCTTAAAGTGCCTTTTATTTACATACTATGTTTAATTTTGTTAAATAATATGCTGGTTTCTTTCAGTACGCCAAACAAACTTAACTGATACATTGTATCTAAAATATGTTCTACAAATCAACAATTCGCCCTTACATGGAGTATTGCTGCCATATATGGTCTGGTGCCCCTTCTGTTTGCCTCGGGGTTCTTGATAGGCTCCAGAGGCGGATATGCAATGTAGTTGGCTCTGCTCTGGCATCTCGTCTACAGTCACTTTCTCACAGACGCGCCGTCGCCTCCCTCTGTTCTACAAATAATTTCATGGAAATTGCTCCGAGGAGCTGCATTCGCTGGTTCCCAGTCGTCATGAGTTCAAGCGCCTTACGAGGCTGGCATCCCGCTCTCACCCCTTCACTGTCGAAACTCCTAAATGTAGCCGTCTCTTCTACTCCAATAGCTTCATGTTTCGCACCTCTCGCCTGTGGAACCCCCTTCCCTATTCCTGTTTCCCTGAGAGATATAATCTCCAGCTATTCAAGTGTAATGTCAATCGACATGTCCAGTTCCCTTGATCTATCCACTACCCTCCTCCTCATCCTTTCTTCTATCACTCCTATCTGATCTTGCTCTAAATTTTCTGTAACCCCTTGTGTCCTAGTGGCTTTCCGCCTTGCTTGGGGTGAAATGCTTAAAAAAAGTAAAAAATAAAAAAAATAACTTTGTTGCAATCGCGTCCGGTAAATTTTGAATCTTTCTGTATGACTGCTATCTCAATGTTAACGCTTTTTTCATTGGCTGAATTGTTATCAACAACTTCTATTGTCTTCCTTTCTTCTTTTCTTTCTTTCTTTTTTTTTCCACTTTTCTTTCTATTAACTAATTTTGTTATATTGCTCCTCTTCGTTTTTCTTTTCTCTTCTTTTATTTTTCTTCCTTTTCTTCGGAGAAGGGATGAGTTTTTTTATGCTTTTCCTTTTTTATTAGGTTGGTGCAAAAATAATAACGTAATAATGTCGTTTTTTGACGTATTTTTAACGTCAAAAACGGCATTATTACGTCATTATTTTTGCACCAACCTAATAACTCTTTCTATTTTTCTTTCTTTTTTCTTTTTTTCCTTTTAGTCATTTCTTATCCTCTCCATTTTTCTGCTTTAACCTGCATATATCATTATTTTTTTTGGGGGGGGGGATTTTTATATATTTCTTTCCTTTCCTTTTCTGTAAATTCTTCTTATGTCTTCCTAAATTTTTAAAAATGCATAAAAGAAGTGATGTTTCGTAAGTAGCATTTTTAAATAAAATAGTTTATAACCATCTTTGTTCACCACCTGATGAAATGCGCATAAGTTTAGACATCGAAACAAATATGCATTTTTGTAGTGTTTGTTTGTCCGTATGTAACAACTTATTGAACACTCTTTTAAATTAATATTAGAAACGTTTACATTTATGTCCTTTTCGTTCTCATTACATTTGTGTGTATATATATATATATATATATATATATATATATATATATATATATATATATATATATATATATATAAATGAAACAGAATCAGGGAGTTTAATTTAATTTTATAATTGAATTTGAAGTTTTTAGCTTCTGTTTTCGAAACATGGTAATTCCGGTGAAGCGAAGGAACCATATTTTTAATAAGTATATATATGATATTTATGCTCTGCAGATTTGCATGTAGCACTGTTCTGTAAAAATAAAAATATTAATAAGAACACCGGATTATCTATCTATCTATATATATATATATATATATATATATATATATATATAGAGAGAGAGAGAGAGAGAGAGAGAGAGTGTGTGTGCTTTATTGAAACATCAGACCACATCCAAGTTCTTACAATGCTTTTTTACTCGATATTATTTTGACAAGAGTTTTTGTGTTCAAAGTTCTCTCCCCACTGTATGTGTGTATTTTTTTCTTTTTCGGTGATCAGTTTTTTCATGTCAATGTCTCATTGCTACATTCCGCCGACTGTTCACATGTGTTAACTTTGTTCGACTAATGTCTCCAGATGATGTCATTCCAGTTAAGTCAAACACCTGGAACATCAGTATTTACATTAGTCTAACTATTGTCCTCATCTTTGTCGCGATATTTGTCACAACGTTTCGGCCGTTGTACGCTCCGGCCTTCTTCAGTTGGTTGGAATTTCGAACTGAACCCTTTATTTCGATCACTGGGGTAGACTGTTCTAGTTCCACGTGCCATGTTTGATGGAGGTCAGTTATCAGTTATCTCCTGCTAATTTTCCCTCTGAAAGTTCTCCACTGCCTTAACCGGGTATTGAACTCACACTCTTTGGGTCTGTCACTGGATCTCACCAACGCCTTTATCCAATGTGCCATGTGTCCTGATGGCCGCACAGAAATATAGACAGACCTGGAACATCATTTTGATATCACATCTCTATATATTTACAGTTCCTCCAGCCTTTGAATATTTTTACTACTGTCTGTAAAGTTTTTAATTTTCTATCGTCAGGATTTATTGAGATCCTAGCGTCGTTTTATATCTGTTGACGTTTCTTAAAATTGTCATTTTTTTTGTCGAGTCTCAGAAGTTGGGAAGTTTATTTGCAATGCAAATAAACCTCTTACAGAGATCTCTTTGTATGTATTAGTATACTAGTCACACACACACACGCACACACACACACACACACACACACACATATATATATATATATATATATATATATATATATATATATATATATAGTTTAAGTCATCAATTTCTTGTGAAATCGAACCCCTTCTTGCTGAGGATCTGTTTGGATCATGGAGTGGAAAGCGCAGTAGAACTTGGACATTGTTTGGCTGAAGGAGTTTGTATTTTGTTTCATGAATGGGAGATATTGGGGCAATGTTGTCTTGGGAAGGGAAGACTTTTCGATGAATGAGGAATGTTTGTTGGTTATGTTTTCATTTGTTTTGTGATGCCAACGGATACTCGTTGTCACTTTCGAATTGCTCGCTGTAGTAGAGTCTTTGTAATCGCAGATTCCGCTTTAGTACGCCGTTGAACAATGCTGGCGTCAGAAGCCTTCGAATAGCACTCTCACAAAAAGTACTTGCTCGATAATACTTGCTCGAATAGTAACCATCTTATAGTGATCAGAATAGAGAAATAGTATAGTGAATGTAGTAGAGAATAGCGGTCTGAATAGTAATAGAGGATAGATTAGAAATAGCGATCGTTTAGACGTCACGCTACTTTCTACTTATGCGTTTCCTCTATGTTCACATGGTCTACTTCATTCAATAATGAGATCCCCTCATCAAGCCCTTTGCTCACTGGCGCTCTATGATCAAATTAAAGTGTCGGCAGCACAGCAAGACTTTATTCCTGTATAATTTGTTAACATTTTTAATTAGAATGATTTATAAAGTTTTCATATCTTTAAAATTCAGTTTCATTGGTGTAACGGTAAGAGAATACTGTTATTAAGTAAAACTATATTTACTAATTATAAAAAAGAAAAGCTTATTACACTCTGAGGTATCCCAGTATTTTCAAAAATAATTTTTAATTGTTTTTGTATGTGTATAAACGTGTCCATTTTTGTAGATGTGGATGTTAATGCACGACATTGTCGGGGAGAAGGAGCGATATTTATATTAAATTTGGAGCCAAGTTGCGTGGATTTAAGCACTGGATTGCGTAGAGCGTTTTTCAAAATTCTTGAGATTGTTTAAAAATTATATATGGGGGACGGTCATGTTTGCTCTTCAATTATTTGTTACGGGTGGAGCCCTCTTGTAACAACGTTGGATAAGCATCAGACTGTCGTCAGGTTGTCAGACATGTCAACGGCTTAAATAAACACCTGTCGCCGTGATAGGGGGATGCATTTTTGCGATATTTTAGTCTTGGGGTAGGTAGTGTTTGTTTCGGATCAGATTAATTATACTTTGGATCGGCTAATGTACCTTAAACGGGGTTTCAGAAGGGTATATTTTGTTTTTGAAGGATTTTTTTATTGAAGAGAACTGCATTCTGGTGACAGATGCTTGTAGGTGGTGCTGAGTTCAGCAATTTCAAAAAGAAAACTGCTTCCAATCAATTTAAATTAGTTTTCATTTACAGCAAAGCTTATTGGAAATATTAAATTTAATCTATTAGCTTGAAATTAAAACTAAAACAAAAAATCTGATTTTTCATTTATAAAATTCATTTTAAATATTAGGTATCGCGAATCTGTTGAGATTCCATATTATTATTTTATTTCCTTTGATTTCTGGTGTATACTAAATTTTTCCTGTTCCCGACCAGATACCTAAGGTCAGAAATTGACGTCATGCCTTTTTCGACAGAGCAGTTTTGGAAAGAAAAATGCACATATTTTACATGGATAAAGCCCTTCGTAAAATATGGGCTGTACTTGTGAGTATTATTATTATTATTTGTTTGTTATATTTCATGCTTTGTATCCTATAGAGCGGGGTCCAAACGATCGACCTTAGGCCTTATGGGAGAATCGTCATTTAATTGATAGCACTTTTCTTAGTACATGAGATGTTCTTAGTACGACGATTTTCTGGGCAACTTGTATGTTGATTTTACCCTGGACACCGTTAGTAACATTTTCCATCTCTTTTCTCCCGAGACCCAGAGCTCTAATTACTATTGGTACAGTTCCAGTCTTCAGTCTTTACATTCTGTTAATCTCGCTATCCATGTCCTTGTATTTGAATAATTTCTCGATAATATTAATGGTGGCTCTTCTATGTCAATAACCCTTACATTTCCTGAATTTCCTGTCTTTTATTATTATATCAGGTCTGTTGGTGTTTATTTCCCTGTCAGTTTGCATTGACATATCCCAGAGGATAGTTACATCGATATTTTGGGTAATTCTTTCTGGTTGGTAATCATTCCCTTTCTCAGTGGTTTTGATTTTGTGCTTTTTGCATATTTTCTGGTGCGCATGTGTCGCTATCTTGTTATGTCTCTGGGTATATTCATTATTTACCAATTCTGGACATCCTGAGACAGTTTCATCATATTTTCCGCAGATCCTGCATTTCGGGTTAGTTCCATCTTTGATTGTATGACAGTGATAAGATCTGTTTGCGAGGCTTTGGTCCTGACCAGCATTATTATTATTATTATTAATATTATTATTATTATTATTATTATTATTATTATTATTATTATTAATACAACTACTATTATTATTATCATTATTGTTGTTGCTAAAATGCATCTGCTTCAATTGAATTTAAGTTGTAATTTATAATCTTTGAATAATGAAAAAAAAAATTCCATGGCTATTTG
Source organism: Acanthosepion lycidas (assembly GCA_963932145.1). Lineage (NCBI taxonomy): Eukaryota > Metazoa > Mollusca > Cephalopoda > Sepiida > Sepiidae > Acanthosepion > Acanthosepion lycidas. The sequence goes on from OZ010572.1 coordinate 30,412,391, forward strand.
CATCTACTGAGTTCGCTTTCTTGTTTGTTATTTCATATAAACAGACTGACAAAGAGTTGCACTTATTTGTACGGATATCACGCCATATTTTGTGCACATTGTCTTTTTCCTCCCCCCAAAATCACGTAGTATTAATTATATACTCGATTTTATATTGACACGGGATATTTGAACTAAGTTAAAACTTGATAATATGATAGTGTCAGTTCCATTACTAACTCTACCCGAACGCATACATTCGAAGCCAAAGTCTGTAATTTTAGTTAATATTTACTTACTTTATCCTGCTGAGGGATTAGATTTGCTTTTCCTTCTATGAACTGTTTCGGCACTAAACTTCTGATGACTTCGCCTGAACGCCGAAATTTTATTCACTAATTATTAGTAGTATTCTTACCCTAGAACGAGTTCTAATCTAAACTTTTAACATCTCCACGTAAACTCTGAAATTTTATTTACTAATTATTTATTATATTTTTCTCCTCCACTTACTCCTAAACAGTATTTAGGAGTGTGTTTCCAGGTCATTCTAATAATTACTTCTGACGTCCCCACCTGAACCCTGAAATTTTATTCTGTATTTATTATTTTTCTTTCCCTATAGGAGTAAATAGGCTTGCCTATTGTCCGGTTCACACACGTCCCAGTTCTTTTAAACAAGGGTAGATGTTTATCCCTTGTTCCATATTTAGGGGTGTCTTTTCGGTTTCTTTTAACATCTGCTTCCACAATATACTCCTAACGCCCCTGTCTGAACTCTGAAATTTTATTCACTAATTAAATTCAATTCTTGATCGCTGCAAGTCTAGAATTAGCTGTTATCTTTTTCCTACATAGCCCAAAGAACTTCACTTCTTGTCCTTTCTTGCACTAATAAAACTCCACACAATAACCCTCTAACTTGAGAGCTAGCGCCTTGTATTGGGTGAATATATATATATATATATATATATATATATATATATATATATATATATATATATATATATATATATATATATATATTCAGTTGGTGCTGAAAATTTATTGGCATACTTGCCAAAATGTTTTAAAATGAAATCAAAATTTTGGTAAGAATCTATTCGTGATTTTACCAAGAAATTGTTGTCTATAGCATTTTTTATAAATTATGAAAAGGTGATTGATAAACCCCGACACAAAGAGCTAGTGGAAATTATAGGTAACCTTGACAAATTTAGGAATGATATTAGAATATTCCAGAACATGTACTGGTAGCAAACCGTCTACATAGGAATAGAAAATGAATTCAGTAAATATATACATATGGAACTGTGTGTGTCTTCCCACCGGCTTTATTCAATACTACACTGTGAGGTAATTCTGAGAAAATTAAAAGTAATACCAGGATTCATTGTTGTCGGCCACAATTTTAACGACATAAGGTATACAGATGATACTGTGTTGATAGAAAACACAGAAAGGAAACTAAAATATTTCCTGCAGAAGGTAGTGAAGAAAAACAAGAAGAAAAAACTAAACATCAATTGGAAACGAAACAGCCCAGCATACAAATTATAAATTGGGGGTGTTAAAATCAAAGAAATAGAGAAATTTAAACTCTTGCAAGTGTGTTAACAGAGGATGGAAAGTGTGTATTTGGAATAGTGAAAGATGCCTTCCAAAAGCTAAGCAAAGTATTAATAAACAAGAATATTTAGTTACAAACAAAGGAAAGCGTACAGAACTGCTACGTAATATCAGTCGTTCTATATGGTAGAAAATTCTGGACTCTCCATAGACGAAGAAGAGAAATATGCTTCTGCAGAAGGATCCTGAGAATACCATGGACCAAACCGGTTAGCAACGACAAAATTTTAGAGAAAATGGTAACAAAAGTACACTTACAAATAATATGCAATAGTGACTGAGGAAAGACGGCTAAGAAATTTTACTACTCATAGGACAGATTGAAGGCAAAATGGACAAAGGAAAACAACTTACATAGCGAGTTTGAGCAAACAGCTGGCAGAACAGTTTTTAGGAGAGATAATAAAAATATTTTTTTTTTACAGTGAGGGTCACTTTTTAGAAGGTCCAGGTGTCACTTGAAGTATAGGGTTACGTTAGGAGGCCATTTGCATGTATCGGTGAGGGAGATAAAGTTTAACCCTAGCAAAGAATCGATTAAGATTGTAATGCCCGTGAAAACATTCTGTTGGTAGTCGATTCCACAGGGCAGTGGTTCGTGGGAAGAAGTTACTCGAGTGGAATTTACTTTTCACCGATGGAATATCAAGGGAATGTGAGTGGTTTGCTATTATGTAAGTGGCATGGTGTGTTCTTGCAATGAAGATTTGCCTTAGTGAGACCAGGGAATTTAGTTCGTCCGAGCACTTTCCATGGAAGTAGCGGTTTCCATGGAAGCAGCCAGAGGGTTGTCTGTGGGAAACGGGTTGACAGATGGAGAATAATTCGCCAACAACAGGCGCTCGGAGACGGTTTTTAGCGCTAACAACGCTGGAGAGTTAGGTCTTGGCAGCTCCTATCTAAATATAACAGGACTCCATTTTTGGTCTGATCTGGTTCTTGCCCATAATTCATAAAGAGCTAAAAAAAAAAAAAAAGAGAGGAAATTACGGAGATCCGTGATCGCCAAATTCCTAAAGGAACCTCGCTCATTGAAAATTAACACAAAGATATCCATTTGACCTGGCCAACGGAATGAGAACGATCTACCAATGGTAGATTAAATAAACAAACTAAAATTATCGGTAAGTTACCATTTACAACAGACACATGATAACATTGAAATAGACAGTGCCTGGAACGTTCTGCTGATAAAAAAACAAAAAGGGAACACTGTTTCGAAGAAATCAATGTCTACGAATAAAATTTTAGATAAATAATACCAGTAATTAAGAGAAAGGCGTGATAATTTGATCGCCGTCTGAGCAGAAATATCCACTATCTTGATTTGATATTTAAGCTTTAATATTTACTTTTGCTGTGATAAACAGCAGAAATCATTGGACAACCTTTAAGGAATTCAATTGTTACTCAATGAGTATATGACGAATAATACCATATTGTTTAATATTGCATTGTCATCTTTCTTTTCTGCTGTTAAAGTGTTTGCATTAAGATAGACATGATTCTTTCTGTCTGTTCATTTTGTCAGACAACAGGGTCATTTGTCTTTAACCTCTATAAGTTGTCTTATTTTTATTTCTTCTTTTCCTTCTACCTTCGCTCTTTTATATATTGCTGGTTGGCCACTCGTATCCGAGGATGCTCATCAACTAGGGTGGCTAGTTAATTCCTGTTGCAGACGCCTGCTCAGGCGCATTTATGTTTGTTCAACACCCAAAAATGCGGGCAACTATCCTGAGCGGGGCTTAGTTACAGTTTCTGTGCGTTATCAACAATGTTAACAAGGCCAGCACGCTCTGTCACAATGACTTTTGACTTCGTGCTAGCACAATCATCCATGGCTCACAAAGGGTTCCGTCTACCCAATTTCACTCACAAGGCTTGGATCAACCTGTGGTGTGCGTTTCAGACACTTTGCAAAGGCGCTCCGGACCGATAACATCAAGAAGTTACCTTCCTGAAAAATCGATGATGTTTGGATTCGAAGCCAGGTCAGAAAATGAACGTTCTAACCATTCGGGCACTTTCATATTACACACACACACACACACATACATACATATATACATACATACATATATATATATATATATATATATATATATATATGTATTACAATGAATCATTCATACAAAAAGTAGCTTAGTAAAGTTAATTATATAAAATGGCGAAATCCCTTCACTAACATAATTTTAATGGTTCATTAACCTAAAAATCACTTGATGAATTTTATTATCTTCGTTTTTTAAGCTGTATAAGGTCTTTCTTTATGACGCAAGTACTTTCGACTGTACATTCAGTCATCATTTTTCGTCTCGGATGCTACCTGAATTTTACTAAAAACAAAATAATTTCCATACTTGAAGATGACTGAATGTAGAGTCGAAAGTATTTGCGTATTAAAGAAAGACCTTATACGGCTTATATTTTTTAAAAACAAGTATTATAACATTCATCGAGTGATTTTTAGGATAATGCACCTTTAAAATTTTATAAGCGAAGGGATTTCTCCATTTATACCATTAACTTTACTAATCTACTTTTTGTATGAATGATTCATTGTGATATAAATTGAACTGCACCACACACACACAAACACACACACACACACACTATATATATAAATATATATATATATATATATATATATATATATATATATATATATATATGTATGTCTGTATGTGTGTGTGTGTGGAGCCCCGTTTCAGAATTGTAGAAAAATGCTAATAGATTTAAGTACTGAAAATTCATCACACAGAAAGTAACTCAAATTTAGTATTTTCCCGGTTCAGATTATTTGAATCTTTGCGTCCATATATATTAGCAAACCAGCGACGGGGGACGCGATTCGCGATATTCTCTGAATCTGCAGAAGATGAAATATCTTAGAATGAAATCATCAAATTCAGAATATATCAACAATTTTTATTTTTCCTTAAAAGGTATATATAAATTAACAAAATTATTTGTTAGCCAATTAGCTTTTGATTTAAAAAAAGACAAATTCTTATTTCTTTCGGGTCCGGTTTTAATCACCAAATTTATATATCAAAACATTTCGCTTGTAAAATTAGGCTTTCAGTTTTCGCTTGTAAAATTAGGCTTTCAGTTTTCGCTTGTAAAATTAGGCTTTCAGTTTTCGCTTGTAAAATTAGGCTTTCAGGGTTCGACCGTTTTTAACGGAGATGGAACTAAAATTTTCGCTATTAATTACTCACATCTTTCGCTTCTTTATTTTAAGTATTGAACGTTACAAAAATTACATTTGGCGACGACATTTCGCTAACTTGTTTACATGTGTCAACAGTAGCACACACAATGCGCTCAAATTGGGCATCTCGACGTGGTGTTAGCAAGCTTGTGTCGCTAGAAAATTTACGACTGAGTAGTGACTTCCATACTCATTGAGTGCACCATACTTTCGGCCTTGAGCCACATCTAAGCTACGCTTAGAAAAACACCATAACACACTCACCTTCCTCTTCCACTCGCCTGTTGTGCGTTTGCAAGGAAGTTACTACAAGAATTTATCCACACACATAAAACAAGCTACTCATAACTTTAAGCGTCCAATGACGAATTCTGCGTCAACAACATACACAATATTTCCTGTGTTAAGAAAGTAGATAAAAAATATATATTTTTGTGTGTAATACTTTCCTTATATATATATATTGTCACACACACACACATATATATATATATAAATTACTTTTTCTTCGTATACATTCCTTTTCTATTCGTTTTCTCTTCTCTTTTTTTCCTTCCCTCATTCCACTTCTTTTCTTTTCATATTATTTCCTTTTCCTTTTCTTCTTCTCATTTTCGGTGTCTTTTCCGTTCATGTTTTTTCTATCTTTTCTTCCGCTTGCCAGTTTTCTGTGTCAATCTATTTTTTATCTATTTTTCTGTCTCGCGAACGCTTCTTATTTTCTTGCTATCACTCTTATCTCTCTCTCTCTCTCTCTCCCTCTCCGTTTAAACTCTCTTTCATCCATGTATAAGATTCATAATTGCCCCTACCTCATACAGTGTTCATTTTTCAAATCATTTCCATGAGATATTTGAAAATGTAAGCGCTTTCTTTACCGATTCATCTTTTACCTTGCGTCCAATTACGCAAAATGGCCGCCAAAGAAAGAGTGAAAATCAATGTCCTTTGAACATCGTAAAAGAAAAAAATAAAACGTAGTAAAGAAAAGAGAAACATATTTGCTCTTTTATTGTTGAACAAAGATATAAAAAAATCTGTAAAGAATAGCTCCTGTTTGAAGGATGGCCAGGCCGGCCGGTTAAATGCAACATACTGCGTGATTCAAGTATCTTATAAACAACCACTTTATTCAGCATTGAAGTAAAATACATATACACCAGAAATATAAGATACGATAACAACATGAATACCAAAAGCAACATCTTTTTCTTTAAATTCAACATTCATAACATATATATGAACTAAAGTGCCAGCAATTTAGGCACAGATAAGGAATAGTTTGTAGCTCCTGTCATCGCAAGATAAAAAGCGGGTATGTGACCTACCATCGAGTTAATATTCTGTAGAATGTATCATGCTGAAATTTAGTCAGATCTTCACCAAATCACCGTATGTTCATTCAAATATTAACAGGATGATCGCAGGAATCAAGAAACTAACTGAAAATCATGTTATTATTCCTAGATCCAATTTCACGTCGCCTGCACGTAAGGGTAGCATTGAAGCAAGCCAGAAATATCGGAGACAGTGCGAACATAAAGGTGTGAAAAATCTTCTGCGATAGGATCCGCAGATGTCACTCTTGTCAAGAAGACTTAAATTTCACCAATGGTCTTTGGATTCCGTTACTAAGGACGAAGTACCAATCGAACAGCTTCTTCCCAATCACCGCTATTTGTAGAATAGACCCCCAAGAAGATGCTTCCCCGATCAAACAGAGAGAACTCTTATTTTATTAGTCAGGACCTCCAGCAGATCAATTTGGGATTGGATGGTGTTTTATTGCTCTCGCAAGACCGTGAAAGCTGGAAGGGCAAGATGGATCTCATGGGTTCAACCTTCATGGTATAAAATTTAGAAACAACAGCAGAATCCCATAGCTGCCATCGTGCATGTAGTCTATTTTTGAGATTTCATTTTATATATATGGCCAAATGAAGAATAGATACAAGACATGTATTGTGCTGAGCAAAAGTAAGTAAACCCCTAAGATAATATTTAAAATAATTGTCTTTTTTTTCCAGATAATCAACAATTAAACTATATATTCGTTAAGAGAAACATATATTAAATATATTACAACTACTTTCAAAGATTTTTATCAAGCTGGAATAAAAATATTCATTAAAGATTAAAAATTAAGATGTGCAAAAACCGTTACATTTACACTCTGTGCTTTTTTAATTTTTTTTTTAAATGGTTGCCAGTGCAAAAAAAAAAACATTTGTGCACATGTAAAAATCAGAATTACACGTGTTCATTTTCTTGGTAAGCTATGTATACTGCATTCAAACAATATAACACATTGTGTGTGCAAAAGTGTGCAGTTAGAGACTAAATTTTAAAAAAATATATGGAAAGATCAAAAGAGCTTCCTGAAGCTTTAAAAATCGCAATGTTGAAAGCTATAATGATTGAGAAAGTTACAAAAAGCTATCAAAACGATTTGGTGTGTATTTCTTCACCGTGTAACAAATTATTCATGAATGGAAGACCTTTGGTATGACAGCATCACAATCAAGAAATGATCGTCTGCGAAAAATAACAGCAAGAACAATTAGATATCTTGTTCGGCAAGCCCAGGCAAATCCTTTTATGAACTTTGAGGTTCTTGAATGCTCACTAGCTAACTCCGGAATAAATATGCATACACCTGCAGTGCGACGATATCTGAACAATGCCGATCCTCATGGCAGAATATCTAAAAAATAAAGCCACTGCTTACGAAATAGTACAAACATGCTCGCAACAACAATGCCAAAGCTCATATTAATAAGCTAGAAACATTCTGGCGAAATGTTTTATGGTCAACTGAGTCCAAACTAGGCCTTTCGAGTAGGATCAATAGATTGTATATCTGGTGAGTTCCAAATACGGCTTTTGAAGAGAAGAATTTGATACCAACCATTAAACATGGCGGTGACAACATTATGATTTGGGCGCGCTTTGCTGCAGGTGGAACAAGCAAAATAGTACGTATTGAAGACATATTAGACTCTGAAAGATACCAATCAATTTTGAACGAAAGTGTCTTCTCAGTTCAAGGTCGAGGCTGGGACATTCAACAGGACAGTGATCTGAAGCAAATCCCCAAAAGAATATGTTCGTAAAAAAATTCAAGTCTTGGAACGGCCTAGTCAATATCCTGACCCAAACCCAATTCAAAATCTGTGATTCAAGTGAAAGAAGGTATTGCATGCAAGAAACCTAGTTAAACTCGAGCAATTGTAGAAATGTTGTCATGAAAAATGGTCAAAAATCGTCACTCACTACTCCGAGAAACTTCTTAAGGATTATAAAAAAAAAAAAAAACTGGGGGACATTGTAACCTTAAAAGGAGCAATCACCAAATATCAAATGTAAGTGTTAACTTACTTTTGCACATATTAATTTTTAATTATTAATTAATATTTTTATTCCAGCTTGATAAGAAAATTGAAAGTGGTTGTAATTCATTTAATAATGTTTTTATCTTAATGAATATTTAGTTTAATTAAGATTTGTTGATCATCAGGAAAAATAGACAATTCTTTAAATATTTTCTTAGGGGTTCATTTGCTTTTGCACAGCACTGTATGATGTTTTGACATTCAGTCAGATTTCGTGAAGCAGGTCGAGTCGACAGCTTTTTAGCACGCCTTCCAATATTATTCTCTTAATTCTTACTAATGTTCACTCAATACAAGACCCAAAAGCCATTCAAGTTAGACGGTTACTGTGTAATATTTTATGAGTATAAGAAAAGATAAGAAGTGCAGTTCATGAGATTACATATGAAAGATGACGGTTAACCATAAACATGAAGAGGTCAAGATTGTAGTGATCGAGAAAACATCTTGCCTGGAGTCTGTTAAAAAATACACCAATCTTTAGGAAAAAAACTATCTGAGTAGAACTTCCTCCTTAACGAAAAGCATGAGTAGAATTGTCTACGTGACATGGCGGGTTCCAGCGTCAAAATTCAGGGTTGGAGGAACCAAGGTATGTAACTCAGAACTCAGAACACCTAACATGGAAATAAAGATAGATTAGCGAGGGGATTGCAACGTTTTGACAGTGGGAAAGGGGCTGTAGAGTGGAAAATAATTCGTCATTCACAAGGCTGAAGAGTTGGCCGGCAAGTGGGGACTGGGCAGATCCTACCCAGATACGGCAGCAATACTAATTTTTTTTGTCTGATCTGGTTCTTGTAAAAAAGTATGGTAGTAGGTCAGAGTGTTGAAGGACAAATGGATGAAAGGACAAACAGTCGAACGGACTAAGTATCGAACGAACAACGCGTCGAATGAAGAAAGTACCGAATGGACAAAGAGTCGAACTGACTGACGGATGGATATAGTCTCGAAAACTCTACACGCAAGCCACCAATCTGCCACTGGGTGCCATTCCACTAGCGTTTACCGCTGGTGGCCCGCTGTCGGTACGAAAGGCCCAGCTGTAGCCCACCTGTGGCTGCCACAAGAAGGCCGCAAGCGAGCAAATACCGGGTTGCGTTTAGGGAAGTTTCAAAAGGACAAAATGTTGAACGTAAAAACGAATATATCGTCATGATTTTAAAAACTCGATTCAAATAATCAGTTAAGCTATTGTATACTTTTTATTGGTTAGCTTTGGCATCATTTAATAAATATTAAAATTGATGAAGCGTCTATAATCATCAGTTAGCTGTCCGATTGGGGAGGGATCGTTTATTACCCTCTACTTTTTTTTACCAAAATGATACTTCTCAATATATATATATATATATATATATATATATATATGCATTAGGAACTATTAATATTTGCCTACCTCGCAATTCAGTTTATTTACTAAATTTAATTATTCCTTCATGTTTAAAATCCTTGTTCAAAAATGTTAGCAATTACTTAGAAAGATTTTTTTCATCAGATGTTTTTATATTAGTTTAAAAACTAAAAATAATTATTTATCGGCAGGACACTTGCATGCTAAGTAAAAGGTATTCTAATTTAGACACATTTCTGACCTTTCGCCATTTAGTCAGTTCAACTCTTTTTACCGTTTGGTACTTTGTCCATTTGACACTTCGTTCGTTCGATACTTAGTCCGTTCGACACTTTGTCTGTTCGACATTTTGACCATTCGTCATTTTGTCTTTAGAAAGGTAGAGCATAGTTGGATGTGTCAGATACTTACTTGAGCCAGATACTTACTTGAACTAACCATTTCTCCTACATCTTTAGTAATAGATCGGATATATGAGTTCTACTAGAGGTCTCACTCACCTCGGAGAGATCAGCTACAAGATTCTAGTCATCCATATTTTTTAGAGATGCATATATAAAATTTTGTGTCATCCGCATATATATTCATTGAAGTTTGGAATGTGTTCTTCAACAGATCATTAATATAGAACAGAATGATGCTAGAACCGAGAAGAGAGTCGTGAGGAACGCTGGCATTTATCTCATGGGCTCCCGATGATCGGCCTTTCACAATGACATTCGGAAACAGACCTGTTAGGAAGGAGAATTTGCATGCCTTGCCTTTTATATATTTATGGCAATGACCCTCGTAATTAATTTATTCTCTAGTGTCTCGCTGATTCTGTGAATAATGACTGATATGACATCAGCTGTAGATCTAACGGAGATCTGGTTGTCCCTCGGGAAGTTGTTCCTGTTGAAGAGTTCATCCAGCTTCTTGAGGATCATAGATTCGAAGAGTTTTCTGAGGAGACTAATAAGTCGATATTGTGACGAGCATGCGCACTCAACCGCATTCTCACATAGCATATAGTTGACATCTTCCATAGACTTGGAAAGCATCTCTCCTTCAAGCAGTGGTTAAGTAGTTTTGCTAGTATTGGAGATAACTATGGGCTGATATCCTGGCCGATGACCATATTAGTGTGAAGGTTTTTGATAAGTCTGGGAACTGCCCACACCTTGATAGAGATATTACAAATTTCTGTTTCGTGATAAGAGGGAAGCCAGGTATGTGATGATCCTTATTGTGTAACGTACAGTTAGAGAAAAAAGTTCATAGCAAAGACCCTTGTCTTTGCATATGAGGATATAATAAGTTCATAAACATTCATTATCTTTGCCAGTGATGCTTTGCCTCTTTTGGGAATTTTATTCGTAAATTTTCAAAGTTCACAGGAACCAAATCCTTTACATTATTTACATTATTCGGACTATTGTCCTTATCTTATCCAAATTATGTCATTCCAGTTAAGTCAAACACCTGGAACATCAGTATGTACATTAGTCGGATTATTGTCCCCATCTTTGTCGCGATATTTGTCACAACGTTTCGGCCGTTGTACGGTCCGGCCTTCTTCAGTTGGTTGGAATTTCGAACTGAACCCTTTATTTCGATCACTGGGGTAGACTGTTCTAGTTCCACGTGCCATGTTTGATTGATGTCAGTTATCAGATATCTCCTGCTAATTTTCCCTCTGAAAGTTCTCCACTGCCTTAACCGGGTATTGAACTCACACTCTTTGGGTTCTGTCACTGGATCTAACCAACGCCATTATCCACTGTGCCATCACGTGGAACTAGAACAGTCTACCCCATTGAGCGAAATAAAGGGTTAAGTTCGACATTCCAACCACCTGAATAAGGGCGGAGCGTACAACGTTGTAGTAAATATGGCGACAAAGTTGAGGACAATAGTCCGAATAATGTAAATAATGTAGATAATACCTCATCTCAGAAATATAGACAGATACCAAGTTCTTTGTTTTAAAACTTGATTTAGACGGACTGTGCATAGATTCTCTCTGCATTTTCTACAAGTCTTTAGCAATAATTTCGCGGAGTTCAGATTGAT
>OZ010572.1:30429019-30446519 GCA_963932145.1 Acanthosepion lycidas
TATATATATATATATATATATATATATATATATATATATATATATATATATATATATATATATATAATGTAATGCGCAGTGAGTGCTAGAAGTATCAATAAGAACAATTCTCGATCTAAAGGAACAGAGTTAAAATATACATTTAGAAAAAGATATATCATTCTATCTTACCACACTATGCTCGAGGCAATCATCAGGCGTAAAGTAGTTTTTGTCAGACGATTTTTTTAAGCGTTTCACCCCAAGCAAGCCGTGAAGCCACTAGCACGCAATGGTTTACAAAAGATTAGAGAGTTGAGGCGAGAGCGAATAGGAGTGATAGAGGAAAGGGTGAAGAGATGGATAGGGGATAGATCAATGCATCTGAAGACGTCGATTGACATTATATTTGAATAGTTGGAGATTATAGCTATTAGGGAAACAGGAAAGGGGGGGGAGTTCCACAGGCGAGAAATGCGAGACATGAAGCTATTGGAGTAGAAGAGACGGATACATTTAACAGTTTCGACAGTGAAAGGGTGAGAGTGAGATGCCAGCCTAATAGAACACTTAAATTCATGAACTCTGGGAACCAGAGAAAGCAGCTCATCGGAGCAGTTACCATGAAAGTATTTGCCTCGTATATGAAACTTTGCTCCGTTTATTTATTTTGTATAGCGACCTGAACATTCGTGAAATCTTAATGAAAAATATGTGGTCTAATCTAAGGTTCAATCATGCGTCCACCGTGGCAGAGAAACCGTCGTTAGATCCACCGTAGTTTAGACAGTCTCGGCCACGAATGTGCGTCGATGCTCAAGCGAAGGTGAATAGTGCTTTATAAGCGAAAAACTATCCTATACTCTCAAAATATTATTATCAGCTCAGTTTCGTATTCTAATCGAAGCAAAATTATTTCTAAAGAATTCTTTTTTTTATTTATTAAACCGACAGATCTTATTAATTAAACGTTATTTTTAGTTGATACACATATTTGAGTAGACGCTCTGTTGATTTATTAAAGAATATATTTATTTTTGTCTACCAATAAAATAACAATAAACTAATGTTTGATAAAATCTGTTCAATTAATAAACAAAAATTCATCACTTCTTTAGAATATATATATATATATATATATATATATATATATATATATATATATATATATATATATATATGTATGTATATATATATATATATATATATATGTGTATGTATATATATATATATATATATATATATATATATATATATATATATATATATAAATTCTTAAATAATACTCACAGTCCTTATATATGTGGCGGGTGGTGAATGGAGGGTAAGTGTTGTCTTGATCCTTTTTCATATCAATGTGCATATATACGAGGAATAAAATCAAGTAGACATTACAAAAGTTCTGTGATTTGGTCATTTTATTCGATTTGAACAAAAACATTGCGTTAATAATTTCTCAGCATCGACAGGTACAGTACTCGTCAGAATAAGAGACCGATTTATTCAAGTGCCGGTCTTATTTTATTCTAATTCTGTTTGCCCTTATTTAGCACGACCGTTACTCCCTGCCAATAACTCAAAATAAAGGACTATTCTTTTTTGATCGTGTTGAAAGACGGGAATTTGGTTTCAGTGACAAAAAGAAAGGTTTAACGTCTTATATGAAAACCTTATATATAATGGGCTACTCTACGTTTCATCGCGTGGAAGGAAGGAAAAGACATATCAGAGACGCTACTTGGTTTCAGTGAGAAAATGAAAGAAATAATGAAAGACAAAAAGAAAGAATGGAATAGAGAAGTGCTTAACGTCTGTTACAGTGAAATGGAAAAGTTGTCAATTTTAAATCTTCTCGTTTGTATCCATTTATTTCTTAAAATAACGATCAGCACACATATTGTTAATGCAATATTTTGTAAACGTTGTTAGGCTCAAATATTTTGCGATGTGACAGGAAAATTTATATGGATATATTATTGTCGCCTTGAGCTTATACAATCATTAACTTAAGACTTTAGATATATCAGAAAATTCAAATAGGAAAACCATGAAGTTTTCATGAGTATTTCTTGTTAATAATAACTGCCACCGAATCTTGAAATTTATAGAAATCCTATATTTGATATTCGTCACATGCGAAAAAAAACATGAAGATAAACGTTATGGAAAAGGTAATAGGAGAAAAATATTTCTTTTAACAATACAGTCAGCAAAATAAGTGAATGGTTTTTATTTTTGTTGTAATTTATAAATTTCTAGGAGGGATGTTTCAATAATGACCTCACTAAACGATAAGTTGCGATGTTCTCAGTGTTATATCAGCTAGCAGACATACCGAAGGAAATCAAATTGACTGGAGCTTTTCGACAATTGTTGTCAAAATGAAAACTGATGGTATTTCTCTTTGTAATTTCATGAAAGCTCAGCTGCTCCAAGTCTATCAATTTACAAGAGTACGGTAAAAATGCCAGCAGACGACGTAAGACAAGCATTAGGGAGGATATGCTTTTTATTTATTTATTTATTTATTTTGCTGTTTTTAAGCATTTCCCCCCCAAGCAAGTCGGGAATACCACTGGTTCACAGGAGGTTACATAGGAAAAAAAACTGCGTATAGGGTGAATGAATAAAAAGATACAGTGTTCAAGACATCAGAAGATGGCTATTGACGTTACATTTAATTTTTTGAAGATTGTAGTTATCAGGGAAGCGAGTAACCGGAAGGGAGTTCCACGGGCGGGAAAAGCGAGAGAAGAAGCTGCTAGAATAGAAACGGCGGTTATATTTAACTATTTCAACAATAAAACCATGAGACCTAGATGCTAATCTAGTAGCCCGCTTAAATTCATGCAGTCGGGGCACCAGGGAAAAAAAGCTCAACAGAACAGTTGCCATAAAAATATTTGTAGAAAAGACAGAGGGAAGCCACATAACTTCTGTGAGAAAGTGACAGAAGTCTAGATGCCAAGTCAAGATCGGTTACACTGCAGATCCTTCTTTGGCTTTTTTTGAGAACCTCGAGGTTTACAGCTGGGGCACAAAACCAGATATGGCGACAGCGTTCAATGTACAGAGGAATGGTAGATTTATAGATATCTAAGATGGACTGAGACGAGAAAATACTTCTGACACGACAGAGTGAGACAACTTTCCTTGCACTAGATCCACCTATTGATTCAATGTAGTTGATCCACTTCAATTCACTCGAAAGCGTGTGGCCAAGAAGGCTCAGTGAGACACTCTCCTGGAGTCTGGCAGCCACCATACTAATGGAATTATCTCTGTGGTGGCTAAATAAAAACTGTTTTGGATTCATTAACATTTACAAGATATTTTCTACCCATTTAACTACTGATTGAAGGTCCTTTTCGAGAGGACTGGGCAGGATGACTTTGTCAGCGCTGTCGAGTTTACTATTGAGACAAGAGTAAATGGTAGTATCATCTGCATAAATGCCTACTTGAAAATTGATGACATCAGGAAGATCACTGATGAAGATCAGAAACAGTGTAAGAGACCCAAGATAGTGCCTTGGAGCACCCCCGAATTCATAAACAGGAGGGATCCATTCAACACTACAGGAGAAAATGCAAGTCAAAGTTGACTTCTAAACGGGCCACCATTCAGCGTTCTGACGAGTGAAGGTGTTTGGATTTTAAGTTTGTTCTCCACCTTTTTAGGATACATAAGCGAACCGAAACTTAAATATGCATATGAATACGTATTTTTTTAATAATGAGAAATGATCGAATTTAATTTCATAGATGAACGTAAAATCAGTTTACGTGGATCTAAAGCTGGGCAATTTTTTTTCAACGACGATGATAAACTTGAACTAAAATATTTTAAACAATTTTTAGTGAGAAGAGTTATAGCATAAACCTTATAATAGAAACAATTGGGCCGTACATGGTAATAAGTATTTAGATCAAATGAAGAAATGGTATTCCTTTTCAACAAGCCTGTCCTGAACTGACAGCCATTTTTTATGACGGACAAAACCCAGTATAATAGTAATTTCCCAAAGATTGAAATATTCTTTAAAATAAAACATTGAAATCATGAATAAAGTCCAGAGTTAAATGCTACTGAGGAAGAACAATAAAACAAAATATCAGGGAACGAAACCCAAATTACGAATTTGATTTAAGAAAGAACACGATAACAAGTAAAAAAAATCAATCCAAGATTTGGGTTTTGCTGGTCAGAAATTATTGCAAATAAAGGCCTCAGCACTGTGTTTCAGGACGTAGGCGATTGTGGCTCTCCACAATTTCCTGTCTTTCTTAGCTCTTATCTTTTGTCTTTTTTGTTATTTCTCCTAAACCTTGTTCCCCCATCTATTTAGTCAACCTCACTAAGTATGTCATGCGTTGTTTTCCTTTCTCCCTTTTGTCTTCTGTCTGTCCTGTGAATATCAGATTTTCTAAGCCCTCTTTCCTCATCATGTTCGATAGAATGTTCAACTGTCTCTTTATGATGTTAATTATGAGTTTCCTTTTTCTTTCCGTTTCACTAAAGATTCGTCGTTTCTCATATGGTCGGACCATGGAATACTCAGCATCCTTCTGTAGAACCACATTTCTGTTACTTCAAGTCTTTTTTTTTAATCTATGAGAAGAATAACCAGCATTCCCTCTCAGACAGAAAGATAAATAACGCGTAATAGTTCAGACCTCTTTTCTTTAATTCTAACGAATTTTGTTAACTTATGTAGAAATATTCAATTTTAATTTTCTTACGTTTAACAGGAAAATGATATTGTATATCATACTTTAATTTATTTTTTTTTACTTTATTATTTCAAATATGTTTTTTTTTCTCTGAAATAACTTCTTTTTTTCAAAAACACTTTGATTAAAGCGATTTTCTGTCATATTTAAAGCCATGATCTATTTAAAGTTCAATATCATGTCGTAGAACTATTAATGAAAACTACATTTTAAGAAATCGTCTTCTTATTGTGACCAGTATTGTATGCACAAAAAATCTGTAGCTCTATGTCGTCTTTGATTTTGTGATAAAAAATAATCACTAGAAACCTGTTCATATTGTAAGCTATCTTTTCTATTTAAGCTTTACTTAGCAATTATCAAATAAACCACTTTTAATTACCCGGAGTTCCTTTCGTTTGAGGAGCAGAATATTTTAATAGCTGAATCGTTGCTACTCGCTAAATTACTCATATGTGCCAATGTTGCTTTATATAATATAGAACCTTCATGCACGTAGTTCAATGCGCTAAACGACTTTAAAGAATTACAAAGGTATATGAGAATAAAAACAAAATGTTTTGTGGGTAAGAGATAACGAAGGTTTGTGGGGAAGTGATAGAAAAGACATCTGTGAGATCTTGCAACCTTGTCTAATAAAGCAATATATTAGGTACCTCCACTAATTTTCGATATATAAGCTTTAAAATTAATTTTTATGAATGAAAAATCTTTCTTGAAGCTTTCATTTTAGTAAAAGCTAAAAGTAAAAGCTAATGGATTAAATGTATTATTTCTAATAAGCAAAATACTATGGTGTATTTCAAACAGAAATTATATTGATTGAAATCGATTTTTTTTCTAAAATAATTGATTTGTCGTTTTTCATTCCAATGTAATTTTCATTATTAAAAAAATCTTCTAAAAAGAAAATATACTCTTCAGAATCTTTATTTGAGGAATATTAGTTGATTTAAAGTATAATTAATGTAAGTTTTAAAAAAATATTTTTTAAGTTTAAAATAACACAGAATGTATTGTTAAAACAAAAGAGTAGCTGCGATTATAACCGACATCGCTATGTTTTACGTATTTGATGAGGCGTTTACATATGTAATGATTGCTGTTCTACAGAGACTTTATCTGTAAAATATAATTTAAGAAAACGACGTAAGCGCTATTTTTATATAACTTCAAGTACTCAGTAACCTCAAAAATGTTCCCCGTAACAGTTTACTTTAAATTTACTATAATCATGGCATTGATTTTCTGATAATATCGGGTATGGTCGACCATACTTTCAAAAATAGGCACGTTACATAATATTTTATATACATAAAAAAATAGAAAATTATTTAAAAAATTTTGTGCATAATGATTTTATTAGGCTTTTCAATTTTTAAATAATAAATATAGTTTTCACTTAACAGTATCACTTAACCTGGTGAAAGTAATGGAGAATTTTAAAAGATTTATATATTATAAATTATTTTAATTAAAATTTATAAAAATGAAAACGATCCTTGTAAAAATTCATAATGTCCTTAATAAATCTTAATTATAAAAGAAATTAAAAGCTAAATTATCTAATGTTATAGCATTTTTTTTTTATTTTACTTTACGATTCGCAGCAGATTTACGGGAAATGAGTAAAAGTTTGAAAAAAAAGAAGTGATTGATTTATATTCTCTAAGGAGTCCTGCTTTTAATCATTAAGAAATATTTTCGGATGAAAATTTAATAGACAGGAAACACCATTGGAAAATTCGTAAACTTAAGGAATCAGCACATATGCTAGGCCACAAAAATCTCCTGAGTCGACCAAGCATAGAAATAAATACAATATGGGAACCAGTAATAAGGAGTGCCAGAGAAAAGCAATGATAACAAAGTTGCAATATGAGCTCTGGTAAAAACATGGAATGATAACAGCAAAATTGCAATATGAGCAATGGTAAAAAATGATTACTGAAAACATTAGATCTATAATACCCAGAAATACATACACAGATGTCCTCATGGCACAGTGGATAAAGGCGTTGGTTAGATCCAGTGACAAGACCCAAAGAGTGTGAGTTCAATACCCGGTTAAGGCAGTGGAGAACTTGGAGAGGGAAAATTAGCAGGAGATAACTGATAACTGACATCCATCAAACATGGCATGTGGAACTAGAACAGTCTACCCCAGTGGTCGAAATAAAGGGTTCAGTTCGAAATTCCAACCACCTGAAGAAGGCCGGAGCGTACAACGGCCGGAACGTTGTGACAAATATGGCGACAAAGATGAGGACAATAGTCCGACTAATGTAAATACTGAAAATTTAATTTCTCGAAATTTCATCAAAGTAAGGGGTAACTTATGTAAAGAACGTATTCTTACCAAAATTTTCAAGAAGCAAAAATTTCAAAAATAATTTCGTTCATTTTTGAATAAGTTCTGAAAGTTTCATTAAAATCTGACATTTATTTATTTTTTACAGGAATTTCCAAATCAATGTTTTTCACCGTTTAAAAGGCGCTAAAACACTAAATATTACGTGTACCGCTGACGCAAAAAAAAAAACAGATTTATAACCAAAATTTCGATCGTTCTAGAAACGATTTAAAAAATGACTAGAATAATAAAAAAAAATAATTCAGTATTTTGACGATAAAAATGTGTTCTTGTTAAGTTTGGGCCTTTTTTCCTTATGCAATGATGATTTTTCAGTGTAATAGTAGAGGAAGCTACAATATATGCATATATATAAATGTACGTGTCTATGTGCGTGTATGTGTGAAAAGTGTGTGTATATAAATATAAACACACACACACACAAACACACACATATATATATATATATATATATATATATATATATATATATATATATATATATATATATATATATATATATATATATATATTATATGCGCGGTACTTATTAGAAAGCGCTCAAGATCAGAGATAGAGCTCACATGTTTTGTTGGATTGATGTGAGTTTGTGACCCTGGGTTTCACGCTTTTGAGATCGTCAGAAAAACTGATTAATTTTTTTTTAAATTTGGATTTTTTTTTTATCCGTTTGGTATAAATTCGGATAATAGGTACTTATTCTCATGCCTACATTTGGAGATTATCTCTGATCGTTTGTTTAGTAAATTCTTTTGCGGTGTATGGGATATTATGCGTGACATCACGACAACGACTACCCCCCACTTCTATAATAACACCAGTTCACGCAATCTACATAAATCCAATTTTTTAAAAAATTAATCAGTTTGTCTGACGATCGCAAAAGCGTGAAACCGTGATCAGCTTCGTCAAGCTCTGAAGCAGAGACACCATCAAAATCTTACTTAAATTTCATCTGTCAATGTGGCTTTTTTGCCTGCATTATGGCTGGGCTAGTATTACACTTAAGAAAGCAAAAAATATATATATCTTTCACTTACCCGATTTTCTCCACAATAGCCACTGTTAGCATGCATAGTTGTAAAACGAAAGTCACCATCTAATTTTGACTCTTTTATTGTTCACAATAGAATTTAACAGAGAATCAATGCACATAAAGACTCATTTACCAATCCAAAATTCAAACAGCCCTTTCAAGAAAAGTTTGTGAATTGAAAGGAAAGGGTTGGAATCACCTAATAAGTTGGATGATTTTAGGTTTCGCGAGTACCTTAAATAGTTTTAGAAAAACAGCTAAAAACAGCGAGTACTTTAAATAGTTTTAGAAAACAGCTAATTACGAATGTATTAGGTTGGTGCAAAAATAATGTTTTTTTCTCACATAGTCACATATGTGTGAAAACGACATTATTTTTGCACCAACTTAATAGCTATAGAAACAGATTTAAAAATTACATAAGATTTTTTTTTTAAATTTGGATTTATGTATATTGCGTGTATTGGTATTATTATGGAAGTGGGGGGGGGTCGTTGTCGTGATGCCACTCATAATATCCCATACCCCGCAAAAGCATTTACTAAACAAAAGATCAGAGATAATCTCCAAATGTAGTCATGTATATGTGGAGGTGCGTTTGTTTACTTATACAAATATATATGTATACATATTTGTATGTATGTGTAAACGCACAGACACGTGGATGTGGATGTGTGTATGTGTATATGAGTTGGATAGCATGATCTATTCCATTAGGTGTCCCGGTATTATCCAAAATTTATGAATCTATCAGTCAACAAATTTACCTAAATTTAATTGATCTTAAAGTTAAAGCATCCATAATTTATTAATAACGTTAAACACTTATGGTCTAAATACTATTTAATGTAAATCCTAGGAAAACACACTTATTGCTAGAATACGAGGCACCCCATATTAGGAACCTGTTTAATTCTTTAATGTGAGCTACACACACACACACACACACACACACACACACACACACACACACACACACACACACATATATATATATATATATATATATACATATATATATATATATATATATATATATATATATATATGTATATATTAGGTTGGTGCAAAAATAATAACGTAATAATGTCGTTTTTTGACGTATTATTTAACATCAAAAAACGACATTATTACGTCATTATTTTTGCACCAACCTAATATATATATATATATATATATATATATATATATATATATATATATGAATGAACGCTGTGGGAGGAGTAGAAATTGCATAACATTGTATCTTACAAAATAGATTTCAAACCATAATAATACAAAAAAAATCATTCCTTTACATTTTCTTATGCCTTCATACACAATTATAAGCCCGGATTACACCATTTGTATAGAGCTATGAGTGGGCAGTCAAGTCGCAAGTTACTTACCGTATCTGTGTGCGATTTTTCTTAACAGTGTCCCACCTGCAAAAGCTTTTTTTTCTTCTTCTTTTCCCCGCTTTATTACATCTTTTGTCATTATCTAGCAGATATTTTATTTTAAGAAACAAAAAAATACCGACACTGACAAAGCACCGAAGAAATCACAACAATTGCCATGAAAATATTTATAGAAGATTCAAATGGAAGTTACATTACGGCAGTTTGAACGTGAGTTATTTTCCTTTTCAAGGAAATATCTTTTTCTGTATAGCAGCATTTCAACAAAAAGATTCTCATGTTCTAAGAGATCTTTAAATTGTTATGGTGGATCCTTCATGAAATATTTTGAGCAATGATAATTACTTGACTCTATCCATTTTCCCTTCAGTTAACGTAATGCAATACTGAATGATGTTCAGACTATAACAAAATGCACTCTTTTCCATCAGCCATCATAGCATGTTAATTGAACGTTCTATCCTTTTACCCTTCAGTTAACGTAATGCAATACTGAATGATGCTCAGACTATAACAAAATGCACTCTTTTCCATCAGCCATCATAGCATGTTAATTGAACGGTCTATCCTTTTACTCTTCAGTTAACGTAATGTAATGTTTAATGATGTTCAGACTATAACAAAATATACTCTTTTCCATCAGCCATCTTAACTTAATTGAACGCAGGTGACTCATAATTGCCTCCAAGAATATTTAACTGATTTCAATGTTGTCAATTATCCCCACTGCATCTTCATATGCAGGTAGATTCCTGGACATAGTCACACGTGCGCGTACTCCGAAAGGGACATTTGATAACGACGAATCTCTAACTCCAAGGATCGCAGGGGCACCCCGTCTACGGCAGCCAGAACAGCAGTGATGTCACATGAGAAAGACGGAACACAGCTCTCCCCAGGTTGGTTTGATTACAGTTTTCATTCTCGTAGATTAGTTGTCATCCGAGGCTATAGGGCCCAGTCTGTCTTGCGAGATTAAGAGATGGATCCATACCTTTCCCAAGGGTATTAGCACGTAAGTGAATGCAATCATTCCGACTGGAATTCGAATTTGGTTCTCCGATTCATGACTCTGAGCCTCTGTCAATTTATTCATCGGGTCTTATTACAGACACATATACTAAACAGCAATTTGGGTTACTGCTTAGTATATTAGATTTACCCTTTCATGCTACCTCTGTATTTCGTCTCGTCCTCATTTACGATGTTTTCATCTGAAGGTATTATTATTATTGCAGTCTTTTTTGTTTTTGTTTTTGTTTGTTTTTTATTTAGAAATGATGGTGTAGCCGTAGAAACAGATGGAGTTGTCGTTCTTGTATTCGTTACATTTTTAATTGCAATTTCAGTCCACAATCGTTCCTATCCCCCAATGTGTCATTTATAGAATAAGAATGAATTTCCGGTTCTATTACACACGCAGACGCTACTTCTGCTTTATATTATTAGAATTGAACGAACCGTTAAACAATTCTCTGTAAGATATTTACAGCGTCAGTTTGGTAAAGGCTTAAATCGATGGTGTCTTCTTCATGTAAGTAATTCAATTATTTCATCAGACACTCATAATATCAATTAACAAAACAGCATGACAGCATAGAGGAGATAAAAAAAATGAATATAGCATTATGGCTAAATTTGACGGCTGCTGCTTACCCTACTCAGTAATGAAGTCTCGGTAATACGGGTACTCAGTTATGAGTAACGAGTGTTCAGATATCGGTCAAGATTAATTCCATTCCATGCAGCTTAAATAACAGTTGTAGAACAGCGTTCTGTGTTGTAACATAAGTCAACAGAAATAACATAAAATACTTACTATAAGTAGAAATTATATTGCTTAGTAAAAAAAAAAAATGAACATTTCGATGTGTCAGAGGACAACATAATATATCTATCTATCTATCTATCTATCTATCTATCTATATATATATATATATATATATATATATATATAGATAGATAGATAGATAGATAGATAGATAGATATATTATGTTGTCCAACCTAACATCTATCTATCTATCTATTTATCTATATATATATATATATATAGAGAGATAGATAGATAGATAGATAGATAGATAGAGAGGTAGATAGATAGAGAGGTAGATAGATAGATGTTAGATTGGTGCAAAAATAATGACGTAATAATGTCGTTTTTTGACGTTAAAAATACGTCAAAAACGACATTATTACGTCATTATTTTTGCACCAATCTAATAGATAGATAGACATTGTGCTATAAATATATATGTCGATAGATATATATCTTTGTGATGTATATATATATATATATGTCGATATATGTATATATATATATATATATATATATATATATCACAAAGACATATATCTATCGACTTATATATATATATATATATATATATATATATATATATATATATATATATAAGCACAAAGTCTTTGTAGTGATTGTACTCTCACTCGCAAAGACTTTTAACTAATGTTCGCGCCGGATATATATATATATATATATATATATATATATATATATATATATGTGTGTGTGTGTGTGTGTGTGTGTGTGTGTGTGTGTGTGTGTATAAAAAGCAAAAATACTGTCAAGTATCTGAAAACTGAGGAAGTTGTGGAATTTGTAGTTCACAGTGGTCCCAGTAGTTATCGGAATGCAGACCAAAACTTTGGAAAAAATTGTGAGAACTGAAAATCAGAGGAAGATTTGGAACTATTCAGATGTCGACATTGTTAAAGGAAAAATCAGCTTGCATACTAAGATGAATGTTGGAGTATTGACGTGACTTGCTGACACTTAATCCCGGCTATAATCCTCCAATTACGACCTGTGTGATCGCTCACAGAGTGAATAATAATAATAATAATAATAATAATAAAAGAGAAAACTGTAACATATGAAGGAGAGTGCTACGGATAGAGTCGGTGATGTTCATGCATAATACACTCTAAACAAGAATTGTTGAATTACATATATGAAGAAAGATTGCAATTGTCCAGTTGACTATCTGAGGTCTGCGATGATACTGAGAAAAGTGCTGGCGATTGGTGAAGACTTGTAAATCAGTTTCTACCGATTACCACCATACATTGAATTCATGAAACGAAGAATTATTGCAATTGCCCAAACAATGCTGTTTCTGGTGTCTTCGATGAGAGTTAAAAAAGTACTGGGAATTAGTGGAGATTTGTTGTCACTCACTTTCTACCGATTACCACTAGACATAAAATATGATAATATATACCACCTCTCTAAGCCTAAACCAGAGAATCTAATGAAGAGAAGTATAAAATAAAATTCTCCCGAAATGTGTACATCAAACAGCTCTCCTAATCCAAGTCAGACGACCAGGTGGAGCGTCTCACTGGGATATAATAATCAGCAAGCCGGATTGCGAGTTCGATTTTCACTGAATGCTACATATTTGTTTCAAAGCTAATCTACGCTTATTAAATTAAAACAGCATATCAGATTTAGTTATTGTAACAAAGTACATTTATTTTAGGAATAGTCATCGGAATTCCCAAGCCGATAAATTTGACTGAGAGACTACGTCAGATTGTGGATCAACTGTATCAGCGGATTTTTCTCTTTCTGTGCTAGCTTCGTCTTATAAAAGAGGAAGCTAGCTATAAGTTGTAATAAACAATAGCATTTATAGTATAACTGTTCTTTAACCTTTGACATACCGGAGGTGATTTTGCTTGTAAAGCAAACATTTTATCCTGCCACTGCAAGTGTTTAAGATGAAGGAATAATAGAGTGTTTTAATGTTGCAGTTGTGTTGTCATATCCTGCTATGGCAACAGAAAATGACCATGACTGAAATTAAGTAGTGCAGTAGAGGTGCCTTGGAAAACAATACAAGGTTAATAAAAACGAAGCCATTTCCCGTCGTTTTTCTCAACCGTTTCTGAATTCAAATTTGTTTTTTCTCGAGTAGACTCGACTAGGAGACGGGAAATTCTGAATTCAAACCAACTTGGAGGTGGGTGGGCTTCAACAGGCTATCTTGACCAGGAAACGCCACTGACAGCTGCAGTACATCTGGTTTCTCTACGACCCTAATGAGTTAGTCATGATCGTGATGATGAGATACAGTTTAAGAGGCGATAACTTTAACCACCTCTAAAGAGAAAGTTCTGTAATGTCAGTATAAGTTAAAGGGAAAGGAATATTTTTATTAAAAAAAAAGAAAGATCTAAAATATGTTTATCCTTTATATAATCTCCTTCATCTCAAGTTACAATAATTTTCAGAGTTAAGAAAACAAAGCTAATTTTATGGCAATATTAATGGTCCTATCTTAAATAGCAATAATTTTATAGTGGGAGTAAGTTAGTTTTCTTTTATATTATGCGCAAAATTATTTTAAAGTAATTTCTCAGATTCCATACCAATTTATTTGACGATATATTTCAAATGATTGCAATTTAGGTTGCAATTAAAACGTTAGCGTTCTACCAGTGAAACCTGTGTTCGAATCTCAACATGGTCGAATTGTCAAGGAGGATTGCACTTTGATAATATCAACTTGGAGAAACATTCTTAGCTTGCGGCAGCATTCAGAAGGGCATGTGAAACGGTTTGATGGGTTGACACAAACCCTGTGAGTCAAATTAGGTAAACGAAATAGATTGGAGACCAACGATGGCCGTTCTAGCACAAAGTCACAAGTCTTTGTAGTGATTGTAATCTCACTCACAAAAACTTTTAACTAAGGTCAGCAGTATAAATATTAGCTTTGTTCCGCAGGTTTTGAAGAAACCAAAATATACCTGAGCATGCGTCTGCAACCAGGATTAATTAACAACTATATTAGACAGATATACTCGTAAACAAACACCCAGCCATTCAGCTAATCAATTTAGATTGTTACAATTGTTGAAAAGATATGAAGCATATATTTGGAACAGGTCGGTCCGATTTCAAGAATAACCGCCAATTTTTAATACGCAATGTTTAAAAGTTAGAAATAGTTTAAACTTATTAATATATATGTTACTTTCCGTAATGTTTGCTTAAAACATTTTTAAAATGGTTGTTAGGACAATTACTCTAAGGCCCAATTTTCGTAATCTAAAATATCGTCTGTCAAACGAAAACGAGGAAATTGCTTTATCTATCTTTTTCTGTCATTTCTATTTGTCTATCTGATTACCTTTCCAAATTTCATTTTTAGCTGTTTTTTCTAAGTGATTGTTCGTCTTACATTATCCTAAAAATAATGGCGACAACATCAAATTATCTTTCTCTGTAGATCGCAGACCAACCGGTCATAAAATTCGCCTCCCTACTGCGTAGACGAAATACGTTTACACAGAGTATTTGCATAATAATTGCGTATTTATTCTCGCCTGGTAATTTCAAATAGATAACAAAATGACACACGGACAATAAACGACGAATCATTTCAATTAGTTTCTACGGAGGAGTTTTCTTTTATAAAAAATGTAAACTATCTGATCATAAAATCGGCTTTTATTACAGGCAACACTATGTACTATTAATAATATTCATGTGATTTTCTTTCAGAAGCCTTCCCGGAATCCACCCTAGTTTTACACGTACGAGGTTTGGGCAATATTTGCTCAATCGGCAAATCCACTTTATTTTAGAGCGGATTTTGAAATATTTTCGAACGGTACGCATCTCCGCGGTAAACATATTCTAGCTATTCTACAATCAATCAGCCGTCCAATTTCACAAAAATATTTCAAACATTTGTTTGTGCACAGCTCGCGGAGCGAGCACAACTTGCATTGAAAATCTCAGAACAAAATCTGAGAAGTCAATGTTCATGATGTTAGGGTGAGGCAATACAACACACGCTGGTACAATTTTATATTTAAAAAAAAAAAAGGGTAAAGGGTGCAGGAACGCTTAACTTTAGT
Source organism: Acanthosepion lycidas (assembly GCA_963932145.1). NCBI lineage: Eukaryota > Metazoa > Mollusca > Cephalopoda > Sepiida > Sepiidae > Acanthosepion > Acanthosepion lycidas. The sequence continues at coordinate 30,444,432 of OZ010572.1, forward strand.
TGTAAATTTTTAAATGTTGAAGGTTTGTTGCATCTAGATGCATTACCGAACCAACCCTATTCAGCTTTCTGTGCTTTTTGTTTTTATCGGGATTAATTTTTAAGTATCGCACATTTCACATTTTCAGAATTCACGACATATATATGGGTGCCGACAACAATTAATAGATTGCATTTTTTGATTGCACCTTTTAAGCGCGGCTGTTTACAGACTCCTTTTACAATATACCATCTTGTATATCAATTTAAAGTACAGTATAATGGTCTCTCCCGTCGGTTTCGACGTATGAGGATCTGACAGCTTAATTAATTCAGTTATGAACTTTTGTGCGATAATCTTAAGTGGCATTTAAGACCCGCTAGTGATTTACAAAGGAGGCCACATATGGAGCAAGAGTGAGGGTTGGGGGATGAGATCACTGTTAGATTGGCTGACCTTTTAGATCTTGCTCTCGCTTCTTGAAGATGATTCAGACAAGTAAATTGAAAACTTCTGAGTCCACTAAAACACATTGATCTCCATTCTACCCGCTCCAAGGCTAAGCGCTCAAGGATGTTATGTGGTATATTGACAGCTGACAATTTGCTCTTCAACTTGTCTTTGTATCTTAGCCATGGGGGTCAGTCTTTCCTGTAGCGCTGATCTAACTGGCTGTATATTAGGATCTTGGGTATCCTGTCATCAGACATTCTCAAAACATGACCAGTCCATCGTAACTGAGACTGTATGAGAAAAGTCTCGATTCCTCCAATATCACACCTGTTAAACAATATATATATATATATATATATATATATATATATATATATATATATATGTGTGTGTGTGTGTGTGTGTGTGTGTGTATGTGTGTGTGTGTAAAAAAGATATATAAATATCGGCACATCTTTAAGAAAATCTATGCCAAAGTGTAAAAGATTGCTTTGGCGCGTTTTGGCCATTAAGAGTTCATCATACTGAAGTGATGTTTACGTTGATGTGATTATGCCTACGCTTAAAACAGATGGGACGCTGAAATGTTAAAATGGCCAGTGTATTTCACTGATGAATTTGGAAATTGGACAAACGATTGTGCATTTGATGCTTTACATTATTTCCTAAATGAAATTCAACTGGATATTCAATGATAGGCGTTAAATTATCAAACAACAGCTTTTCAAAACGTACATTAAATTGACAATACCAGAATGAGATCGGCCTACCATTGTTCCAGGAGAACGACCTAACTTTAATTTGAAACATTCCTTCAACACAATCATTAACCTGCAGGACAAAAGTTTTACATTTTTTAGGATGGAATTGCAAAGTTCAATCATACTAAATGCATTTCCATTGAAATAGTAGACAATTTTTTTAGGATGGAATTGCAAAGTTAAATCATACTAAATGCATTTCCATTGAAATAGTAGACAATTTTTATACTAATGTTAGTATCTATCATATGATTTTCAAAGGTGAAAGTAATTAAAAAAACGGCAAACGTTTAGCTTAAGGAGATTCACATTTCTTGAAGTAACATAAAATATGGATATCCCCTTTTTGTGTATTTAGTTTCAATTTTTAGTTTCATTCATAAGTTTTTTTCTAGGTAATAATTAAATATTTTTATTATATATACTAGTTTTTTTTCCTCACACTTATTTCAAAATATGTAACGGCGACAAAGCAGCTTGCATTTATTTATTCATGTTCAAGTCATATGACACAAATTGCTAGCCATACAGATTATGTTTTACGATGGCACGCTACATAGCGTCTTCAAGCACAAACATCCGAGTTAGTTTTTTTGATAAAATAAAGGTCTAATGTAGTGTAGTGAATTACATAAGTATATGTTATGTTAAGCATATTTAAATTTATTTAATAACGTTGGTATAATGTATTAGGTATGCTTATTATTTTTTCACACACACAATAGTTGGAGTATAACATGCAAGTGTTTTAAGCGGAGTGGCATAAGCACGTTTATCGATTCGTATTAAAAAATGCTGTAAAAAGAGAAAAACGGATCTATCTCAAGAACCCCTATTCTAATATAAATGAAATTTGACACTAAAATAAACAAGGGTCAAAAGTACAATATGGCAC
>OZ010572.1:30454019-30456519 GCA_963932145.1 Acanthosepion lycidas
TATCGAATTTTCATACCCGCCCTATTTTCTCCTCTTCTCTTACTCAAATTACAGGATGTTGGTTGCTGAGTGTAAAAGTTTATGTTGTACCAATGTGTTGGACAATAACCTGAAGACGAATACCGTGGGGAGAAATTTATCTACTTGCAGATCACAGTTTGATATATATATATATATATATATATATATATATATATATATATATATATATATATATATATTGGAATTAGGAAGCAAACCCTCTTTTATACATGTTTCGTTAATGACGACTGACAAGGTATAATGCGTCAATTTTTTATTTGACTTTTTTTGTGTTCTTCCGGACACAAAAACTGTCAAAACTGTCCAAATGTTCTGCTTGCCCGAATGCTTTTGGCTATACTTTAGCCATTATAAATGTTGATTTTATTTCTACTTTTAACTGTATGTATGCGTTGGGTTATGTGTGTATCTAGAGTTACAGAAATGTCTTATTTTCCAAACACGGTCATTATATTTTGGCCATGTTTTCGGCTATACATTTAGTCATTTTCAAGAATTATATTTTAACTGTTAAAATAACAAATAGTTTGTTGTATGTATGTTTTATAAAATGTTTTCATTTTTCAAAACACGGTCAAGATATTATGTCCATATTCAAAATTAATATTAATATATTTTTGTTTGTTTTTATTAATAAGGCTTTCATTATTTTTAGCCTTTTTTTGCGTGTAGATGATGGTATTATATTAGTGTTGTCAACAAGTATGTTAAGAATAGTTCCCGGTAGGCCTCCATGAATATTTAAATGAGATCTTGATATATATATATAAGAGTATGGGGTTAGTGTATTACGTCGCAGCGAAAAGTCGAATCAGTAGTCCCAGTTCAAATTTCGGGGTAGTCTATTGCGTTCCTTTTCGCAGAAATAATTTTAGCCATAGCATGAATCCGTATTCTCCCCGCAAATGCTGGGTGTTAATCACTGGAGTAAACTTGATTCTCTAGCCTTGGATGGCAAGCAGACTAAGAGAAGGAAAACTCTGGATTACAAACCATTGAGAAAGTCAACGGGAAACTACTTCAATATATTAGGTTGGTGCAAAAATAATGTCGTTTTCTCACATATGTTACTATGTTAGAAAACGACATTATTTTTGCACCAACCTAATATTTCAGAAGAATTCATGGCAATTCTTAGAATAATACAAGAAAACGTATCTGCGGAGAATCATGAATGACTACTGTTTACAGGATTTTTAAAATGGGTATATGTATTTACATATGGATACATTTCTAAAGAATAATATATTTCTTTTTAATCCGACATTTGTATTTACTTCCAACGCTGAGTGGACGATTCATATTTGAAATATTTTGAACAATGTGTATTACTTGTCCCGGCTTTTGCATTTGAGAAATACAGATGAAAAGAATTGTCTTCTCCGGCAGAGATCGAACTTGTATCTCCTGATGCAGGAGAAACCATTATTGGCCCAGCGAGCTATACCGCTCCGCAATGAACAACGTCCACGTTAAACAAGGGTCTATAATTCCTTTTTAAAGAAAGCACGCGCTCTTCACTCAGATTATATCGGATGTGAGCAAAAAGTGAGCAGTTATGGTCTTTCGAAAAAAAAAAAGTTTGAAGCAATATACAGATATACATCTTAAAATCTAATTCTCCGTTCCAATGTTCGTATATATATATATATATATATATATATATATATATATATATATATATATATATATATATATATATATATATATATATATATATATATATATATATATATATATATTATACAGATGTTACATACGGACAAATAATTACTCACGACAAAGATGCATTTTTGATTAGATACGAAACCATATTTGTTCCTCACCTGTTGAGATGCATTCGCATCGAAGCAAAAATGCATCTTTGTTGTGAGTACTTGTTTGTCCGTATTTAACATATTTATAATAAATAACTATTGGTCTAACCTTGGCATTGAGCCATCTTTAAAATTAATGCTATGAACGTTTGAATTTATATTCTTTTCGTTCCCGTTGTATTTGAATATATATATATATATATATATATATATATATATATATATATATATATATATATATATATATTTAAGATTTAAGTTAATAACAAAATTTTTTTCAGACATCGAATTTTCTATCAAACATTGTAAACTACCTTTTACATAATTTTGTTAAAACAAAATTATAACAACTCCATCTCTTCCCCCCCATCTCTCTTTTTACCATAAGACTCACTTGTATACATTTTCTACAATTCATTTCCGTTTTATTAACCATCTAAAGAGGTCAAGGTTCTGTCACTCTTCCTACTCCAATATAAAACATACTTAAGAGAGATATAAAATTAACCCCTCCCTATACTTTATATTGTCTGTTTAACTACCACTCTCAACCCCCTCTATTAAATTACAAAAATTACACTACCCACCAATTTCTAATCCCATTTTTCCTCTAATTCGTTGTTGGAAGTTTTACCTGATGA
>OZ010572.1:30461519-30469019 GCA_963932145.1 Acanthosepion lycidas
GGAAATGTTGAATAAAGACATAGGTGTGCCCTAAAATTACGAAGACTCACCTTACAGATCTCTGACTGTAACTTAATTAGCACCCACTTAGCACCTAACAAACGCAAAAAAGCCTACCAACCGCCTTCCGCAATACGCTGTTAAAATGTGACTATAATAGCCTCATCCACATGTAGAAATGCTAAAAAATAATGGAGGCATTATAATAAAAAAGAAAAAGAGAATACACAATAACATCAACTATTAACACGGCTACAATGTGCTGACCGTGTTTGGAAAATAATATAATGATTTTCATCACTATAGATACAGGTATATTAAAATCTATATAATCAATTAAAAAATATATCCTTGTTAGTTTTATGCACTTTATGTACAGAAAAGAAAACACACATACGAACAAAAGAAAGATTAAACAAAATGTTTAATCGCAATACTTCATTAATGAACTTGTATAAAAGAGGGAAATGCTCTCCAAATACACAATATATATATATATATATATATATATATATATATATATATATATATATATGTATATATATACTCCTAATGAGTGCAAACATGTCCTCAAAAAGTTACTGTTTGCTGATATAATGAAACAACGTATAGCACCTATCAAGTTCATTTCCAGAGATTATTGACGACTCTGCAAGAGTATGGCAAAAAACATCAAATCCTTAATCCCTCTATTCAATCATTTCGAAGTCGTGACATCTACAGTAGATAAAGTTGAACGCTCTGCTCGGAAATTGTCTTCCAATTCAACACTCGACTCATTTGGAATACCCACATCTGATTTCCCCACTAGGACTGATACTCTACTGAGTGATATACGCATAACCCGTTATTCTTTTCGAAAATAGACTTCCATAAGTCAAGTGGTGGTGACGGGACCTCAGCTATCGTCCAAAAGAAATGCTCTCTCAAGTTTGCTCTAATTCTCTCCAAACTTGCGGCTTCCTGCTATCCAGCTTGCTGGAAGTACTTCTCTGTAGTTCCTGTTTTTACGAACTTTGGAGAACATTCTGACCCATTTAACTATGGCCCTATTAGACTTCTACCGATTTTTCGGCAATATATTCGAGTATTTAATCAATCCTGATATGGTTCCGCATCTTAACTCTCACGACTTACTCACTGACAAAAAATATGGATTCCGTTTTGCCAGGTTTATCGCTAATGTGCTAACGACCATCACTCAATATGTATATCAAACTCATGATAATAACGGCAAATCTCGAGCTGTGGCTCTAGATATCTCGAAGGCGTTTAACAGCGGTTTTCACTCAGGTCTTCTACGTAAGCGCTAGGGCTACGACATTACTGGACTTGTTTGAATTAATCCAATCCTTCCTATCAAATCGTGAAATGACGGTCGTTTCAAATGGGTTCGCTTCCACATCCTTTCACATGAACGCGGGTATCCCCAAGGCTCTATCCTGAGTCATACGCTATTCCTGATCTTCATGAATGATCTTCCTGATGATATCAGTTCCCAAGTACCATTTATTTACTCCAGTCTCAATAGCCAATCCGTCGGTGTTGACAAAGTTAACCTGGGAGCTGCTCTTGAAAAAAAAAATGTTTCGTTAATTTTAATGCCTCCAAAACGAACCTGCTCTCATTTAATCACTATGGAGAAAGATCCCTGCTCACCATCAGCATGACTGATGGCAGACTCAGCGAGAGCGACACACTTCGCCTTCTTGGCCTCACGTTTTCAACTGACTTGGAGAGGAACGAATGCATTCATTTATTTCAAGGAATTTTGGGTCACTATGTCGTGCCAGAATGTTTTTCTCGTCAGAGTCCATCTTGCACATTTACAAATCTACCATTCATCCGTGCATTGAATACTGCTGTCATATCTGGTCTGGTGCTCCTGCTATTCATCTTGAAGTTCTTGACAAAATCTAAAGAAGAATCTGCAACGTAATCGATTTTAACTTGGCATTTCGACTTCAGTCCCTTTCTAACCAACGTGACGTGCCTTCCTTCTGTCTTTTCTACAAATATTTTCATGGCAACTGCTCTGACGAGCTTTTTTTCCCTGGAACCCCGACTCTATGATTATAAGTGTGCTACTAGATTGGCATCTAGGTCCCACCTTTTTACTGTTGAAATATTTAAATGCAACCGCCACATCTACTCCAATAATTTCTTTTCTAGCACTTCGGGTCAGTGGAACTCCCTTCCGTTTACTTGCTTCCCTGATAAGTACAACAATCTTCATAAATTCAAAAGCAACGTCAATCGACAACTTCTATCTTCTTAAACCCAGTTAAGTATTTATCATTTCCTTGGTCCCCACTATTCCGAGTCTTTTCACTTACCTTCCCTTTCGGTAACCCCTGAGTACTACTGGCATTCCCGCCTTGATTGATTGAAATTATTATATATATATATATATATATATATATATATATATATATATATATATATATATATGTGTGTGTGTGTGTGTGTGTGTGTGTGTGTGTGTGGTGGTAAACCCTCCTACAGTGTACTCCAGTGTACTAACTGCGAGACATCCTAGGGTAGAGTCCTTGAGTAGTCTCTGACTGTGCGCGACTTCTCTCGAACTCTCTGCTTTGGTAGAGAGGGACTCGGACGACGCTTTGCCGAAGAGCAAAGTTCGTCCGGGGAGGTATACAGATCCCGAAACCACTTATGCGGGTTCAAAGGGAATATTTTTGGCCGATCTCACGCGCTCGGAGAAATCCACGTAAATACGGTCTTGTGCCAAATACATTCCTCGTGAGCAACCGAGACGCAGTGTAACCCGACCGTTCGGACGGACACTTGTAACTGCTTATTACTAACACTCTTGCTTTGTATATATCTGTTATTTTAATAAACTTGTTAAACATATCTTCGTCTTCCGTGTCTTTCTTTCTGGTCTCTAAACAAGCCACGACAGTGTAAAAGAGAGAGAGAGTAATAGAGGTATATAAAATTGACTTTAAAATTCTTCTATCTTGACGAGCATGCGACTGTATATTGTGCATATCCAGAACCTGATCTGTCGGTGTAGCAATATTCATCATACCCCTGTTGCACCAAGGGCTCGTCATGACCAACATGCGCACCAGCTGTTCGAAATTACCATCCAGCTGTCTGAAACCAGTGACTTTAATTCAACTAAATGAGCAGACATGCGTCTCAGGTGTAGTTTATCCGTTTGCCCTGCACCCTCTCATCACACTGAAAACTTATTACAACGTACATGACAGTCTAAACGTCAAATATAGGAAGTACACTGGTTTGAAAACAGTGGTTTTACAAGATGAAGGATTTGAAAATTTTATAAGAATTCCTAAGGACTCCTAGCATGCCCCTACTTTATCCATGTTAAAATTACATTATTTCTTCAGAGGCTGCAGTTTTATTCTGTTAGTGTATATAGATCTGTAATGTTTTCTATTCTTCTTTACATATACAACATATAATTGCCCGCGTTGGATGCCTAATTCTCATCCCATTATAAAGCGTGTTGGGCACCTCGAGGCGTTGTAATCATTAGCAAGCATGTCTCGCTAAAACAATTACGACTGAGTAGTGACTTCGATCTTCATTGGGTGCTCCCTACATTCGGCCTTGTGCTACATCTAAGCTAAGCTTAGAAAATCACTATAAGCTGCAAGTAAATTGGAGGTGATAGTTGATTCCCTTCCCGCACTTATGACTTTGAACTTAAATAATTTTTTATAAAATTATCAACCTTTTGCAGGTTATTTAAAGATAGATTATATTTTCAGAAAGTATGAAATTTCAAGGGGAAAATAATGATTTGCTGATACAAGGTCTACTAATTAAAACCTAAATGTCGGTGTTGGAGAGGGAGAGTTAGACTCTTAGATTTCCCAAGTCTATATGCGCGTAAGTAAATATATTGAACCCAACTGAAATTCGAACACTGCTCGCCCATTTTCAATTCCGAGCACTTATCCATTACATCATCCGAAAATCCAGGCAACCATAGTGACCAGGTTCAAGCTTAGGTAAAAATTTCGAGTGCTGATTTGTGAAGGCAACATTCTCCTTCTTTTTAAATGGGAAACGAGAACAACTTTGAAGAACACATTAAATGTTAAATTTCTTCACGTACAATATATATATATATATATATATATATATATATATATGTGTGTGTGTGTGTGTGTGTCTGTGTGTGTATGTGTGTGTGAACAGTATGTGTATATAAATATAAATATATACATACACACACACACACACACACATATATATATATATATATATATATATATATATATATATATATATATATATATATATATATATATATATATATATATACACATACACACACGTGTGTGTATGTATATGTAAAGAGTAAAGTAAGCCGTAAAAGTTTTAGGTTATAATGTGGATTTTATATATATACATACATATATATAAATTATGAAATGGACAAAGTCCGACAATTATTTTTAAAAAGATTTTTTATGTTTACATGTTCATTTTATAGATGAAAATATTTAAGGAAATGTTACATGTATCTCCCATTGAACATTGGAAAAATCTTATTAAAGAAAATGTGTCCTCCGGCAGGATTTGAACCGGCGACGCCCTTTGAAGGTAAATTATTATTTAATCCAACGTGCTTTTGGCCACTCGCCAAGGAAACAAGTAAACTTCTATTTGCCTTTAAAGCACACTTTACTCGTTCAGATTTCTTCGAAAGTTATAACTACTCAGTTTAATATTCGAAACTTAAACAAAGTAATTTAAAGAGAATTAATAGGTCTAATTGATTAACCCGACATAGTTTTATTGCATTAAAAGTTAACTTTTGGTGGATACCCAGAATTCAGTAGACGCCCTTTTATTTTTATTTCATTTACCAGCTTTCCTGAACATTCAAGAATCCAATAAAAGTTTGCCCTCCGGCAGTATTCGAATAATAATAATTATTTAATTTTATTAATATATTTTTAGAATAGTAATAATAATTTTTATTAGTATCTTCTTATTTGAATAATAATTTTTATTTAATTTTATTAATTATTTAATAAGATTTCATCAATGTTCAGGCTGGTAGAGGAAAAAATACTGCTTAAAAAAATAAACGGATCATCTGTTCAAATATAGGTATGCGCTGAAGACAACGTTTAAAGTAATATATATATATATATATATATATATATATATATATATACACACAAACACACACACACACACACACATATATATATATATATATATATATATATATATATATATATATATAAAGGAAGATTATATAATATAATATAAAATATATAAAGAAATATTTTATAATATATAATATATATAAAAGAAGATTATATAATATATATAAAGGAAAAAATATAGTTTTAAGGTATGCTGTATTTATGGGATAACGTGCTCAATATCACCGACAGAGCGTATATAAATATAAAAGTGAATATTGAAGTCAACACTCAGAGGCGACAGACGGTTTCATGCTAAACACAATCATCAGGCCACCAGGTGAAGAGCAACTCAGACACTGACTAAAAAATGATAATAATTTGTATGGAGAAGACTTTCTTTTTGAATTTTAAATAAATAAAAATATGTTTTTTTTTTTTTAAATGAATAAATGAATATATATGTCCGTATGGGCAAACATCAGGCCTCCAAGTGGCCTGATTATAGAGTTCCGCATGAAACAGTCTGTCGCCTTTCAATATTCACTTAATTAGCCGACACAAAAGGTTTCTTGCTTTTAATAATATTTACCATACAAAAATTGCTACTTAAATACAGACACACACTCATATATATGTATATCTATCTATCTATCTATCTATATATATATATATATATATATATATATATATATATATATATATATATATATATGAGGCCAAACATTTTTTCGAAAAACAATAATAATAATAATAATAATAATTAATGTTATTGTTATTTTTATATTATCGTAATTATTAGGCCACTACTCAAAATTGAAGCATGAGAAAATTGTTAAAAATTGGAAATTTCGAACACAACTGTGTCCTTTCTCAAAAACGAATATCTATCTATCTATCTATCTATCTATCTATCTATCTATCTATCTATCTATCTATCTATCACTCATGAGCGAGCATGACCACTCCTAAAACTCATGACGAATAACATCCGAGTTTCATCATCTCGCTGGTGTCGTCTATCTCTATACATGGATATATACACGTACATATGGACATATATATTTATTTATTTAAAATTCAAACAGCTAGTTTTTTCTATACAAATTTATTATTTAATCAGTATCCGAGATGTTCTTCACCTGTATGTAATTTCGGATAAGTCTATCGAAATTCACAAACTGTTTGATATCGTACTTTAGACTGTCGCTCCCCAGAGTCAATAATATTAATGTCATTATTTCACCTACTACAAAAAAGAGCTGATTAAATTTATTATATAATTTAACAATAAACATTAAAACTATATGAGGGTTGACAAAGATGAAAGACCGAACAAAATAAATAAAGTAAAATTTGATCATTTGTCAACGGGTTCACTTCCCATTTCGTTCGTTTATATATATATATACATATATATATATATATATATATATATATATATATATATATATATATATATATATATAAAAGGCAGGATGTGTGTGTGTGTGTAACGAATGCACGGCCGCAATTTTCGACGGATTTACAGCAACATTTACATGCACATGCTCCAAGTTAGCGGGAAGGCCAAGATCGACTTTGCATTTTCCAACTCCCATCAATAGTGGAAATAATCAATTTTTTCTGCTTCTACGGCAGTTTTCATGTAGTTTGCGGCCATTTTCTACTGGCCAGAATGAGAGCCTATAGCTGGCTGCCACAAATAGACAGGAAGATTCTATTGGCCAGCGTGAGAGCCAACAGTTGACTGATATGAATGTTAACTAGCATGCTAGCATGCAAAAATAATCGATAGTTGCATTCGTCACAAGTGGGAAAAATTTAAATCTGCATGGCGCTTTACTCCAATTGGCTCATTCGATTGCTTAAACTCAACGTTGATCCTGATTCCGCAGAACCGGGTAGGGTGTGAAAAAAGTATTTGTTAACATTCTTTTTTCATTTGGTTTTTCCAGTTACGAGTCTTTTTTTAAAGCTGATCGTTTTGTGTTTAGTTGTTTTTTCGTAACAGATTTAATATTTAGTATACAGGTTAGAAAAAAATCGCAGTGTGAGATAGGCAAGAAGTAAGGCATGTAGCAACATCAGCACGGCAAAGGGCACTCGTTTAAAGGCAAGGAATGGCAAAAATATTTTAAGTCAAGCGATAGCGATTGCTGTATGAGTCGTACGATTTTTTAATCAAGCACGGCCAACGCCGGGCCATGCTGCTAGTATATATATATATATAGTGATTTCCTAAGCATATCTTAAATGTCACAGAACAACAGAAATAGGAGGAACATACTGAAGGTTGAACTCACTAATCAGACATAATTCATTTAGTAAGATAAGCGTCCTA
>OZ010572.1:30471519-30486519 GCA_963932145.1 Acanthosepion lycidas
CATCGGAAAATTCAAAATCCAATCCATCGTAAAACATGTAATATTTGGGGTATATTTTCATAGGTATAGATTTTTTAACCTGTAGTTTATAGATGTTTTTTAACTGTAGGTTATAGATTTTTTTTAACTGTAGTTTGTAGATTTTTTAACTGTAGTTTATAACAATTATAATTTTGTGTTTTTTAAAATAATCCTAAGATAATATTTTAAGCACTTTCTTGGTATAATCATATTTATATATACACGCACATAGATATACATTTTTATATATATTTTACTATATACATATTTAATATATATATTTATATATATTATACATATATATTTATTATATATATATATTTTATATATATTATACATTCATATTTATTTTATATATATTTTATATATATTATACATACATATATTTATATGTGTATGTCGTACATACATATATTTATATATACTATAGATATACATATTTATATATTTTAAGGCATTTTTGTTTATACATTCTTTTTATATTCATTTAAAATATACTTATATATATATATAATTTATATATATTATACATATATATATTTATATATATTATACTTATATACTTATCTCTATATATGTATATTATATATATTTATATATATATTATACATATATGTATATTAATTTATATATACACATCATATATATATATATATATATATATATATATATATATATATATATATATATATATATATATATATATATATATATATATATATATATGCAGCAGCAATTAATTTAAGAAACTTATGTTAAATTCAACCGAAAATATTTTGGGTTAATTTTTATTCTATTTTTCCGAATTTCGAAAAAAATATTGTACATTGATATCACAATTGTGCATAAACTGATATCATACTTTTATTTCAGTCATTATGAAGTGTGTAGTGTGTCCGACAGAATTTTGCTGAATACATCTTGCATTGATAACATTACTGGAAATTGAACCATTGCTCAAGATCGTATTTTGGACTGATTCAATGTCAGTAATTTTATCAATGCACACTTTTATGAGATGACTTGTATGAGAGATCTGTTTCTACTGTTAAACGTAAAGAGTTACACTTTGAAGCATTTTTTTATTTTCGACTTCCAGGTTGTTTCCGCTTTTTGACAGTGCTTTCCTTGGCATTGCAATTCTAATGTCTCTGTCTTTTGGTGAGAAATTCAAATATCCAAAAAAAAAAAACGAAAACAAACAAATCAACCTCATGATTTAGTTTGTCAGCGTGGAAAGATATCAGATCTCAGTTTGACTGATTAAAAAAACATGAATTCCGTTTTAATTTAATTTATATATAAACCAACTTTTCCTGCACCAGATTCTAATCTGGGTGGAAGAGTTTGCTTTTCCAAGAGTGTTGGATACAAGAGATATTCTCATCAAAATTTATGTCTGTGATGGGGATTTCCGGGGTATCGATATATATGTATATATATATATATATGTATATATATATATATGTATATATATATATATATATATATATATATATATATGTATATATATATGTATATATATATCTATGTATATATATATATGTATATATATATATCTATCTATGTATATATATATATATATATATATATATATATATATATAGCGCACAGTGACTGCTTGTAAATTTATATTTATTATTAATTATATATATATATATATATATATATATATTTGAGGTAGGTCACAGTGACTGCTTCTACATTTTCATTTATTTTTAATTGAGATGAAAGAAAATTTACACATTTTTGACGGGCCGTATTAAACATATGTAAATTAACGAAGTGACGAAGTGAGGGGGGAGAGAGAGAGAAGACATGAGTGAGTTAGCAGATATTTACACATTTAAACGGTTAACTTAACGGAAGTTATATATTGATACCGAAGGGGTAGCGAAGAAAAATATCTCATACGACCCGTCAAAAATGTGTAAATTTTCTTTTCATTTTTTGTTTGGAAGTAAAGTCTGATGATCTGCAATCCTTTTAAAAGGGCTGTGGTGAAATAATTTATTACATGGAACCTTAAAGAGGTCTGTTTTTATTTAATATATATATATATATATATATATATATATATATATATATATATATATGTGCGTGTGTGTGTGTTTATATATATATATATATATATATATATATATATATATATATATATAATTATTTATTTAAAAATATGATTCCAACTGGCTACATAAGAGGTCTCATGTTTCAAAACAGGAGCCGAAAACTTCAAAATAATATTTGAATTAACTTGAGTTAAAGTAGGCTCTGTTCCATCTTCAAGCGAATTTTTTTGGGAATGACTTATTTCTGAAATTTACGAGTTTTAATAGTATGGTCAGAATTGAAATCAAAAATTTCCATGGTAACATCAAGAGCGGATTGTTTAGAATCGGCAGGGGTGGGGTGTTAATAATTTGTATCAGTATAGAGTTACTTTCATAGATGCCGGGTCACGGTAAGGTGGGGGTGGCTAAATTTACGACGGAGGAAGTTTTCGCATAGTCTGGCTTGAGCGTCTACGGAGATTTATTTATTTATTTTTATTTTATTCTTTTATTATATCTCTTTATGAAAGGGATTTGTGTATATGAAAAGTCCTTAACGTTTGTTATTTGACGACTTCATAAAGGGTTATCAATTTTTGTAGGTTATTAAAACTATGTATATGGGCTATGGATTTTAAAATTTATATTTTTGTATGCGAGTTTTTAGCTAGTTATTCAGAGCGTAAGTTCGGTTGTGTCGGCAGAAAACCGTTAATTCTTGCCGGTTGTTTAATAGGTTTTTATTGTTTAGAAACTTAATAATGTGTAGTTTCTCATGGAGGCACAAAGAGCATGGGTCATCCCAAGTTTTGCAAGTTCTATTCCTGTTAATGATTTTCCATTTTACTTTAGGTGTCCTATTTTTTTCTTTCAGGTGCCAAAAATATTTAGATAGAGAGGTCTGATGTCTAAAGTTTATGTTGTTGAAGGAGCATTTATGCTGCCTCCATCTGGTTTTAAAGGCATTTTTCGTGGACCCGATGTATATCATATTATTGTTAGGGTTCTCCGTGGATGATATAGTGCATTGGTATACCACAGATTTGATGCAGCACTTATTTTCTAATGGGCAGTCTACCGGGTTTCTACAACCGCATAATTTTTCCCTATCATTATCTGATTTAAGTGTAGAGTTATTAAAACTGTTCAGGTAAGGGGGTTTGTTCAGGATATTATTATTGTGTCTTCTTATTATACCTTCTAGATTTTCAGTGCAGCAATAACTCAATTTTAGTGTGTTCTTATTGAATATATTACTAAGCCTACTTTTGGTGGGAAAGTGTTTATCGATTAGAGCTAAGAACTTCTGTCCTAGTTTAATACTAACCATTTGGTTGAACGGAGGTGTATACCAAATGATGTTTCTTTTCCTGTTTTTTTTTCTTTTGGTTATTGCAATTGTCCCTATATTTAATGTTAGCATTTTTATAACCACTACTTTTTAGGGCAGTGTTGTAGAAGTCATTATGTTGGTGGAATATTACTTTGTTAGCGGAGTTACTGCTAATTCTATTTTCTATTGATGAGAGTATATGTTTAATTGTGGATGGAGGGTGGTTTGACTTCGGGTGTATATATAAGGGGTTAGCATTTGGTTTTCTATAAGGTTGGTACGTGTTGCTAGGTAAGTCTAGGGTTACGTCGAGGAAGTTTACCTTTTTCAATTTAGAAGAGACTGTTATCTTTAAGTTAAGTTTTTTAAATTCACTAAACATAATTTTACGGATCTTCTCTATCTTAAAGCTAGTGGAACTCCTCACCACCATGAGCCCGTCATCTCTATACAGTCCGATGTCCTGAATATCAATCTCGCGGTGTGCCGTTAGGTTGTACAATATTAAAAGACCTACCAAGTCAGAAGACTCTGCAGAGTCTAGTGATCCCATTGTGATGTCAAACAGGTCGTTATTGTTTTTTATCCATTGCTCCCCATTATAAATGAGGACGGATTTTTTTGCGCTGAGGATTATGTCGGTTTCTTCCTTTGTCAGGTTAGAATATGCAGCAGCAAAGTATATTTATGCTCTACTTTCGTATCGAGCACTATTTTTTAAAAATAATTACAAAAATACTAAGGAACTTTGGATTATTTACCAAACCAGTTTCTTTCCTATTTTCTACAATATTTTCACATATATATATATATATATATATATATATATATATATATATATATATATATATATATATTAATAATAAAAATACTTTTACAAGCAGTAACTGTACGCTACTTCATATATATATATATATATATATATATATATATATATATATATATATACACATCAGAACTCTTCATTCTCAATTCAAGAAAGACATTCTGATTACTAACACAAAAACAGAGAATGTCTCATATCGAGATATTTAACATTGAAAAACATAAGGAAAAAATTAATTATTTTTAATAATATGTGGAAATCTCCGCCTTTTATCTGAAGACGATCGAGACCAGAAACTGGTGTAGTAAAATTATGGAAAACAAAGCATAATATTTTTTTCTAAATAAATCTACATTGCAACAAAAAACATTTGCGGAACCTCTCTTCTCTTCTTTTTAATATACATACTTTTCCCTCGTTGGAACCACTGCAACCTCTTTCTTTTATATATATATATATATAATTGTGTATTTGGGCAGCAATCCATCTTTTTATACAAGTTTCAATAAAGACGACAGAACAGTTACTCCGATTAAGCTTTTTATTTAATTTTCCTTTGAATAAGCTTAAGTGATTTCTTTTCTGTACATAAAGTTTGAAAAACTGTCTAAATATCCTATATATGCGAACACTTTCTGTTATTCTATTAGACACTATCAAGAATTTTATATTTTACTATAGTTTACTATATTTATGGGCATTTTTCTAAACATGATCAACACATTATTGCCGTGTTCATAGTTAACATTATTGACAGTTGTCTTTTCTTTTTTTATTACTAGTACTTTAAATATTTTTTTTTCACATCGATAATAGTATTAGACTTTTTATACAAGTATGTTGCACATTGGCAGGTTTTCTGGTTTAT
Source organism: Acanthosepion lycidas (assembly GCA_963932145.1). Classification (NCBI taxonomy): domain Eukaryota; kingdom Metazoa; phylum Mollusca; class Cephalopoda; order Sepiida; family Sepiidae; genus Acanthosepion; species Acanthosepion lycidas. The sequence goes on from OZ010572.1 coordinate 30,476,619, forward strand.
TTAAATGAATTCTAATTGAGCTATGGTCAAAAAGGTGCAACGTGAGTCTTTGCAATAGGCGTATAGTGATGTGCTGAATATATATATATATATATAGGTACCTCCACTTTTTCGGCATAAATTATCGATACCTGAGTTTAAAATGCATTTTTTAAAATGAAAAAATATGCTTGAATATTTCATTTTAGTTTTACTTGAAAGTTGAATCATTAAATTTATTATTTCCATTAAGTAAACAATTCTGGTATATTTCAGATAGAAACTATATACATTGGAATGTCAAATTTAATTTTAAATTTTTAAATTTTCAAAAAACCCGCCATTTTCTTAATTTTAAGAAATTTGTAAACAAACACAAATTTATCGATTTTAAAAATATTTAAAAAAATTTCTGACACGTCATTTTAGTAAAATTAGAAAAATTAATGTTAAATTAATCTGATTTAAAAAAAATATTACTTAATTATAGCATAAAAAAGAAATATACAACGAATTATTAACGATTGGTACCGTAATTTTGATCCCGATACTTGATCCACGTGTTGATTGACAAGTGATGACAGCTACGACGGATGACCATAAATGAAAATTACTAGAAATCTGAGTGAACCCTTTTATTTTTAGTTTTACTGTTATGTCTATTTATTAGAATAAAGGGACAAAACTCTTTTTATAATAATGGCAATTTCAGTCTACCGTACATGGAAATAAGGAATGTATTAAGTAGAAAAATACAACATAAAAAATTATTTGAAAAAAAAGTGGAATCACTAAATTTATTAAACTTGGCAATTTTGAACTCGTAAATTTTGTTTCTACTTAATTACTAATTATCAAAAGGAAATAAGCTAATACAGACTTTTGCACGATTTTTAAACTATTATAAATTATTATAATCAAAATGTAAAACAAATAAAAAATTCTTGTAAAATTTAATTATTCATCAGAAAAAATTTATTTCTTCAGGCAATAATGACCTTAATATTACTTATTTACAGAAGCAATTAAAAGCTTTTCTAATTAAGTAATATCATAGTTTTATTGGATTCATTATTTTTCTATTCAAAGCTCATTTTAAAAAAGTTGGAACAAATTAGAAAAAAAAAAGTAGGTGATTTACCATCTCCAATGACTCTTACTTTAAACAAAAAAAAATTGTAAGGAAAATTGTAAAGAATTGAAAAAAATTTCGGGAAAATAAGTAAGTGGGGTGTAACATATTAAAAAAAAAAATATTTTTTACTAAAATTTACTAAAAAGAAATATTTCAAAAATAATTTCATTCATTGGTGAAATAAGTCCTGAAAATTTCATTAAAATCGGACAATTACTTTAATTTTACAAGAATTTCCAAATCAATGGGTTTTCAACGGGAAAAAAGCGCAAAAAAAACAATGTTATTTTTACAGCACCGCGATGACGTAAAAAAAAGAAAACTTTAACCAAAATTTCGAACGTGTTAAAAAATATTAAAAAATATCAAAAAATAATTAAAATACACTTTGGTCTTTCATCTTAATAATAACATAAGCGTTTTGACGATAAAAATTTATTTTCGGTAAGTTTGTGGCATTTGTTTATTACGCTATGCTGTTTTCCCGCGAAAAAGTGGAGGTACCTATATATATATATACATACATACATATATATATATACATACATACATATATATATATATATATATATATATATATATATATATATATATATATATATATACATATATATATATATACATATATATATATATACATATATATATATATATATATATATATATATATACATATATATATATATATATATATATATATATATATATATATATATTCATTCTTGAGTCATGTGTTATTAAAGACTACAGAAGTTTTCCGTTTAATAATCTTCTTGGTTTTTTTTGCTTTCTCACAAGTTTCTTTATATTTGGGTCGAAAAATAAAATTTCAAGCTTGCATGTTGATATTTAGGATGATGTGATTAGGAAGACATTGTTTTGTCTCTCTTTCAAAAGAGAGGAAAGTGAATACGTGTCTGGAAGGAAACCCAGGATTCGTCATTTTTTTACCTAATCTCATACACCGAATCTTGTTAAAAATCGGAAATACCAATGGCAGTCACGAGGCAGGCCAACCTCAACTATTTTTTATTCCTGTGTGATTCAGAGCGTATATTTCGAATTAAAAGCGTTATTACTTTTCAAAATATGCCTGCCAATTAAGGTGTGATAGAGATAAACATACAATATATTACGTTTTTGTGGATATCATCTATTTTATGATGACGTACAATTGTCATGAACAAATTAAATAAATATCCGAATTAACCGGCAACTCCACCTGTACGCCCTTAAATAGTCATGCCGTTTAAATCTACCGTTTTCCCGCCCACTTTTATTCGGCGTTTGCATATTATGAATAATGTATCAGTTTTTATTTGTTGATATTTATTAACAAATAAAAACTTATATTTACTTGACTCTATTTAGATAATAGGAGGCGTGAACAGAAGCAGCAGCCGAATGCGCCTGCAACGTCAATTTATGACGTAATAATTTTTGCATTCTGAGAGTTGTACAGTTTTTTTTTTGTTTTTTTTTTAATCGTGTTCACCCCAAATAAGGCAGTAATGCCACTAAGGCACGGTGAGGGGGTGGAATGGGCGTGGAATAGTTAGAAGCAGGAATATTACTACGGACTGAGAACAAAAAAGTAATCAGGAGGAGAATAAATAGCGATTGACATTACATTTAATCTTTTGAAGATTAAAGTTGGCTGGAAACCATGGAGCCTGAACGAAGTTCCACAAGCGAGAAGTGCGAGAAAAGAAACTGTTATCATAGAACTTACGGTTACATCTAGCCAATTCAACAGAAAATTGATGAGACCTCTTCACCATTCTAGTACCGTGATTAAATTCAAAACGTTTAGGTACCATAGGGAAGAAATCATCTGAAGAATTATCATTAAAGTATTAATAGAAAAGACACAGAAATGCAACCTTACCGAAGAGGGAAAGTTACTGAAGTCGAGACGCCAGATCAGAACCAATAATATTGCTGATTATTCTTTGGATTTTATCTTTGTAGTGATTGCCATCAAGTGCTGCAAAGAAAAGTTTCCTTAAAATTGGATGTGCAAATATGCTCCATATGTCTGTACATGTCTGTGGGTATAACGAGTTAAGTGATTTTTAATGGTGAAAGTAAGACTGTAAAGATATACATCTGTACAAATATTTGTGCAATCGGAAATATAAGCATGTGGCCTTTGTACTTCATTGATTCAAAGAAACTGAATAAATCTGAAGATAATCTCGCTTTGCTTTCTAATCTACTAAAGGACTTTAATGGACAACGTAGAAGGCTGAGGTCGTGTAATCGAAACTGTAGCTTGGTTAGCAAACAGAATATGCAAAAATAACCATTATAAAAAAGTAATCTAACTATATGCACCAACTTAGAAAAGTTAAAAGAAGAAACTGAAATATTTTATGAGTAAAATCGGAACGTTATAAACGAAGAGATGGGCAACTTCAAGGCTACAATCAAAACAAAACTGTCTATAAGTAACAGATCACCGGTTGGAAACAATAAACTAACAGAATATTGCAAACCACTAGGTTTAGCTTTGGTTAACAGTTAAAATTTATTTGTCCCAGACGCGCAGTGGAGATAAAAATAAAAAGCACTTACTTCAAAAGGAGGATTTATTGAAAATACATTTAATTGACAAACACTAATATTCGATGACACAAAAAAACACAGAAGCTTCTTTGGAAAAGGAATGAATAAAAAAAATTGTGATTTTATCTAAACTATTTACAAAAGGCTTGACAGTATATTTCGGAAAATAAACGTCCATGAAGAATATTCAAACCCAATTTACGATCACACCAGTGACGGCCCAAGAGTTGCTGGCACCCCGGCAACCTGAACATCGGCGCACTTACAAGTGTAATTATTTTTTAATTTTCACAGAGAGAACAACTGAAAATGTAGAATAATGAGTTTATTAAAATATACAACTTAATACAAGGTAAAGAAAGCATTCATTATCTTCCCTAAAACATTTTTCTAGCTTTTGGATCTGCAAATTCTTTTCATGCACTTACTACACCTATTTTCTTTACAAGATCCATTCCTATTGACAAAATAACCAAAGAATTTACATCGCCTTGAATCATAGACGACCGCAAGTATGTTTTTTATAAGCTTTAGTTTTAGAAGCTTTCAAGCTCATGACATGCCGGCATGATGGCGCCCTCATCTTTGATGGCGCCCTCATCCTTGATAGCGCCCCGGGCGATTGCCTGAGTTGCCAGTTCCTTGAACCGGCTCTGCCGAGATGATTGTACTGACTTCAGAAATATCGAATGGATTACAAGAATTTCTAAATAATTTAAATTACATATCAAATTAGGTTTTAAGACGAACAGGTATAAAGTAAAGGCAAAAACAAAAAAAAACAAAAACGATTAATTTTAACGTCCCGAAAAAAAATCGACAATTTCGGAAATAATTACACTTTGAACAGAGAGTAACATTAAAGAAACGAAATTAAACAAAAGAAAAACGTCAGGCAGAAAATATTTTATTAAAAATAGATATATTTATGTTAAGTGCATTGTCAATATTCTTAAAACGTAATATTAAATATTATATTATATATTAATATTATTTTTTTTTTTACCTTTGGTGCGTTGTTAGAAAACATGCTTCTGATAGATTATGATATTTGCTTAATTATAGCAGGTGAAGAAAACTCCTAGTATCGAATAAGAAATTTAATGACAGGTGGAAATTTGGAATTTATTTTTACCATATCACTTCAAGCAAGGAGATAATTTCACTTAGACGCAAGGAATTCATGGGTGTGAAAGAGAAGGAGAAAACTTTAGTGAGAAGAAAGGGCAATAAATAAACAAGAGGAAATTTTCTTTAGGTAAGAAGGAAAAAGGCGTTGAATATCGATGTAATATTAATCCTTCAGCATGGCAATGAATGCTGGAAAATTCTCTCATAGGTGTAAAAAAGACGTGTGGCGCCAAAGACGTGGTTAGAAGTATAGTGAGAAAGGGCAGTTAGTGTCTGTTAAAACTTTTTCTGAGTTTTATGTTTGACAGAGTAACATTAAAGTAACGAGATGAAATTAAAGAACAAAAAAAAAAAAACGTAGAATGATAAGGCGAAAACCATTTTAGTAAAAATAGACATATTTATGCCAAGTGCATTGTCAATATGTTTAAAGCGTAATGTTAAATTAGTCGATATTTTTACCTTTGATGCGTTATCAGAAAATATGTTTCTGATAGATTATGATTTTTGCTTAATTATAGCACTTAAATGGTTGTATGAAGCGTGTATGTAATGTGGGTTTTCGTTTGCTTTTCTGAGTGATTGGTGAACGCCATTTTGGAATTTGGAAGTCACAGCTAGGAAATATATCCCTGTGTTTGTTTTAATATCAATCTTGAATGCTATTTCTTTGAAAGCTGTAATTATTTTTCTGGTTTTCCTTTTATTTTTAGTTTCTTGAGGTCATAAGCCCCCCTCCTTTTTACAGGCCTGGAATTCGTTTGTTACGTATTGTAGCTATTCTCTATAGAATATATATATTCCGATCATATGTCATAAAAGTTATTTCCATACGATTCTTTAATCAAAGTTTTTTTTTTCTGTACGTTTGTTTTAATGTCGAATAGTAATGATTTTTAGCGGTGTTTTGTAATTTTCAGTTGTGATTTTCATCTATTTCTTTACTTGGGAGAAAGCCTTACTTAATATAGATTTAGTAATGACTTGGTTTATGGATAGAAATTCTTAATATCAAGTTTTGTTAATGGACATTTTATTCATTTCTTTTATATTACCTAAAAAGTCTATTATTGATCTAAATTTCTTGAGTGATAATTTTTTCTTAAATAATTTAACTTTTTTTCCTTGTCCATTTTTTGTTGGGTTTATTAATCTGAATGTTGGATTTGTTTAGAAGTTTTCTTTGTAGTCTTTTAATGTAACGAAGGCTTGTTAATTTGCATGACAATTTATGCAATTATCTTGTGCTCTCTAATTTTAATTGCTTTTCCGTCTATGTTGGTTCTGTAATTTTTGTTTGCGAGCTTTTAAATGTTTCTAGTTTTATCAGCCTGGACGAAGACGTTAAGTGTGTTTTTTTCTTCTTCAGCTTAAGCCATCTGATAGTTTTATTTGGAAATTATCTCGAGTTTTATGGAATGTTGATGTTTAATTAATTTCGTTAGTTTTTTTTTCTAAAACTTATGCATTTCTCTGTGTTATGGCAGGAATTTTCGTTTCGTTGGTAGCTTTATTTTGCGTGATGTTTATATAATAAACCTCGTTTTAAACGATAATCTTTCTTCATTCCATTCTTTTTCGAAGGTTCTGTATTTCTTTAATTAATTTTAATTTGTACCGTGATAATCACGAAACGTAAATACTCTTTACGGAGTCGTTGATGTTGGCTTTTTTCTTAGGTACAGTCAACACACTGTTTCATGGTAGACGCAGTCAGAGGCCTGATGATTGCGTCTAACAGGAAACACTCTGTCGCCTGTGAGTGTTGACTTCAATGTTCATTTTATAATTACATACGCTATATCTCTGGTATTGAGCATAATATCCCATACATATATCACGACATAAAACTATATTCCTCCATATATATATATATATATATATATATATATATATATATATATATATATATATATATATATATATATATATATGGGGGAATATAGTTTTATATATATACATACACACACACACACACATTTCGAAGAGAGTGTATCTTTAAAGGACAATATAAATAATAAAGTTTTCCTCTTGTTTTTATTCAGATATATAATATATATTATTAAATAAGGAACCCATAGGAAAAATAACGTTTTCCCCAAAATTTCTTATTAAGCATAAAGAAAAGTGAAACATCAATTTTTAAACGTTTTCCTATTTATTACATATTTAATCATTCTGTCGGCTTTAATCTATATTTTTGACACACACACACACACATATATATATATATATATATATATATATATATATATATATATATATATCTATATATATATATATATATATATATAAACCAATAACATCTTTCGAAATATGAAAAATTGCTAGAACTTAACGTATTCCAAAACGAGAAGAATTTTTATCAAGAAAGTACTCAATAAATAACTAGAAATTTAATATTCTATAAATAACTTGACTATATATATATATATATATATATATATATATATATGAAGGATGACTACTCGATTTTAAGCATGGCCACATTATTACGTGTAAGAAAGTACCTGTAACTCAAAGCGATTATAGCGAGAGACATTTATATAAAATATATAACACTCTATGAACATTTGCTAGCATAACACAGTGACAAGAATGTTAAAGTTGATTGGAGATAGGACCAGTTGTATGTTTTTATTAAAATGTTGTTTTTCTCTTAGACAGGTTGCCACCCAAGACTGGTAATCCTAGTTTACCCTACTAGGTCACACATAGCTGGGATACACACACACACACACACACACATATATATATATATATATATATATATATATATATATATATGTATGTATAATGTGTCTGTTACAAGTCAAAGAATAAAGAGACACGGGAATAATTCATGGTTAATATTTTACCGCATGAATCAATCCTCGGACGGTTCGAAGAAACAAAATTAGAAAATTGTTACTAAATCTAAGCCCGTCTTAAATTACTGAGGCATCTGCCATTGGAATGATGATTTTCTTCCTGTGTAGAAACCCACGCCCCCACACATATTTTTGATTAGCGCGATCGCTCTCGCCTATTCCCTTTTTTTTTTTTACAGGTGTTTTCTTTAATTATTTTCTCTTTTCTTTACGTGTACAGGTGTCTCCTTTCACGTGGTCTTTTGCACTTTGTTTCCACCGTGACATATGTATTCCTTCTTTCGAGCTTTGCCTTTAAAACTATTAAATACGGTGACATTCTGTGTCAGTCCGGTTCTGCAATGTATTCCCTCTTTGACGGTGCAGATATATGCGAAATCATAGGTATTTACTTATTACACGAACTAATCAAAATAACAGATAGAAATGACACAGGGACGACGGTCTCATAATCTAAAGAAACCGTAACAAACAAAACACAGACAAAACTAGAAAAGCAATATTAATGATTTTTGAAAATAACGGATTCGACATAGATATAAAAACTAACCTAAACGAAGTAGATTTTCTAGATGTTACATTCAACCTAAGAAAAGGCACATATAAACCATATAGAAAACCTAATGATAAACCACTCTACATACACACATCTTCCAACCACCCGGCTTCTATAATTAAACAGATACCAGAATCGATTAACCGCAGGCTTTCCAACAATTCCTCCAGTGAATCCATACTTAATAAAGCTAAGAAAGACTACGAAACAGACCTAAAAGATAGCGGATTCCCAGCAACACTCACATACTCACCACAGAACACAAAAAAAGGCCAACAGGAAAAGAAATATCATATGGTTCAACCCACCGTACAGCACAAACGTAAAAACAAACGTAGGAAAAATATTCTTTAAACTCTTACACAAACACTTCCCAGAATCAAGCACCCTACACAAAATATTCAACAAAAATACAGTAAAAATCAGCTGCAGTTGCACCGAGAACATGGCACAAATAATAAAAATCACAACAGGAGAATTATCAACAAACCACAAGAGCAAATTAAACCGACGTGCAACTGCAGAATAAAGAACGAATGTCCCTTAAACGGTAATTGTTTACAAAACAACGCAATATTCCAAGCAACGATAAAATCACCAAATAATGAAGAAAAAGTATACATAGGAGTAAATGAAGGACCCTGAAAACAAAGAAATTATACACACAAAACATCTTTCACAAATAGTAAATATGCCAACAGCACATTGCTTTCTAAGTATATCTGAGGAAATTAAAACAAAACGCACATCACACCAAAAATATCTTGGAAAATGAAGAAAAGATCATCAGCCTACAACAACCAATCGAAAACTTGCAAACTTTGCTTGGAGGAAAAAATAACTAAAATTACTTTCCCAGACCAAAATAAATTATTAAATAAAAGATTCGAGCTCATCTCAAAATGCAGACATGAAAACAATTTTTACTACGTTACTTAAAAATCGAAAACGGAAAAAATAAAATAAAATAAAAATAAATAAATAAACAAAATAGCAACAAAACAAACAAAATAAATTAACCCAAATAAATTACCAAATCACACCTGTTAGAATAGACGAAATAGATTAAAAAACCAGAAAAAAATCTATGAACCCAAATAAATAAAGTAAATAATAAACAAATTAGCAAACCATTATGACCAAAATATTAGTTAGACTATAAAAATCAAACCAAAAATAGGACGAAAAATTATCTATAACTGTTATATAACGATAAAAAAATACTACGTCATTTAAAAATCGAAAACCGAAAAGAGAAAATATGCAATATAATAAATAAATAATAAAAAGTAAAATAAATTGACCTAAATTCATCCAAATAAAAAAATAAACTAACAAACTGATCACGATAAACTAACTGTTAGTAAAACAAATAAAGATAATCAATTCAAATAAATACATGAAGTAATAAAGAAATTAAAAACTGTTCCCACCAAAATAATAGTTAGAATAAACTACAACAATCAACCCCAAGATTGAATAGATATCTTTAATTATCTTCCCAAACCAAAACAAAACTATTAAATAAGCGATATAAACAAATTTTTACTGCGTTAATAAAAACACCGATTAAAATTAAAATAAATAAATAAGATAAGAAATAAAAAATAAAAATAAAAATAAATAAAAACAAGCAAAATAATTTAACCCAAATAAATAAAT
>OZ010572.1:30491519-30496519 GCA_963932145.1 Acanthosepion lycidas
TTAATCTGATCAAAATCTTCGTTACTACACGACATTTCCCAGCGAGGAGGTGAATAATGAACAGAAAAAAAAAGAATAGAAATTTTGACTTAACTTATTAAGGCTAACGTTGGTCCGTCCATAATCCAATGATTATAATGGCGTCGAGTGATGTTTGCATGATAATATCGAAAGCCTTTGTTGATTTATTTTTTGATGGGGGGTTCCTGAAAGAAGCCTGCTTCTGACGTCGCGTGAAACGAACAAATGTATAATGATAAAAAAATGTTAACGTCGGCAGAAGCAAACAAAAAATAGATGCTTAGAAGAATAATATTCATCGATAGGTGAATAGACAGAAAAATTAAAAACAAAAGTGTCAAACTTGATAAAGTATAGAAATATGAGAATGTTGAATGTACTAAGATGTTGGATATTAGCATAAATGATTTGTTACACACACACACACACACACACATATATATATATATATATACATATATATATATATATATATATATATATATATATACAGTGTAACCCGGATATAAGAGAGTTGTCGGGACCGAAGAAGAAGTCTCTTATATCCGAGTTTCTCTTACATCCGGGTTTGGTCTATTTTGTTTAGGTAAGTATGGCTCTGATTTGGGACCCGAGAAAATCTCTCTTATATCCTGGTTGCTCTTATATCCTGGTTTCTCTTATATCCGGTTTACACTGTATATATATATATATATATATATATATATATATATATATATATATATATATATATACATCTATATATGTGTGTATATATATATATATATATATATATATATATATATATATATATATATATATATATATATATATATAAAAGAAAGAGGTTGTAGTGGTTCCAACGAGAGAAAAGTATGTATATTAAAAAGAAGACAAGAGAGGTGCCGTAAACGTTTTTGGTTGTAATGTGGATTTATTTAGAAAAAAATATTATGCTTGGTTTTCCATAATTTTACTTAGAAAAAATATTAAGCTTTGTTTTCCATAATTTCGCTACACATATTTCTGGTCTCGCGACCGTCTTCAGGTAAAAGGCGGAGATTTCCACATATTAAAAATAATTAATACATCCACATTACAACCAAAAACGTTTGCGGCACCTCTCTTCTCTTCTTTTTAATATATATATATATATATATATATATATATATATATATATATATATATATATATATATATATATATATATATATATATCAATTACGACTTCGCAGTACGAGTTTAATTAGTTCCCAGACCCGAGCACGTATTGCAAATTACACGTATTACAAAGCATTTTTCCCACTGAAATTAATGGAAGATTAATTAATCCGTTTCATTTCCGGCCCAGCATCCAAAATGTCTATTTTAGAATTTAAAAAAAAAAAAATAGAAAACCGACAGTGAAGAATTAAATTACAAAAAGTACATTTAATAAAAACATAAAAGAGAATGAAAGAGCTTTTATTAAACTACAAAGCTTTCAAAAGTTTCTGGAATTGACATTCAGAACTTAAGACTTTTGCGGCATTTGATTCGTTTACGGCACTTTCAGGTCATTTCTTTAGATACTTATCAATAGAAATCGGTTTTGTTCTTAATTTCAAAATGCCACAAAAACAGTCAACACAATTTTCTTTAAACAAAACGGCCGCACAACTTGTACTTAATTTTTGTGGCTGGTATTTTTCTACAAAGTCGTTCACTTTTTTTCATATGTCCAGCATTTCTTTGATCTGACTCGAGTAGACAACATCCGACAAATTTCTTTTTTTGGTTCTTTCCTTTAGCAGCTTCATGTTTTGATGCTCCTGAAGCAGGTGAAGTTCCTCTGTCGTCTGCTTCTTTCCATACTCGCTTGGAAAGGGAGGCAATCGATAGCGTTGGTCGGTGACATTATCTGCGATAAGTTCTTCGAAGAAATTTCTTCAATAAAATGAATTAAATGCTGTGGACGTCAGGCATTCACAGATGCGCTTCACCTTGCCTTGGACCGTGTTGTTCCTTAGAATTAGATGACGTCATCTGGCAATGTTTCTCTTTACCTCAGTCACTGACTGCCTCCGTGTATATGACGGTCTTTCCTAATGTGAAATCTTACTTGTCCTACGATGCAAAAAAGTTCATGAATATATATATATATGGGGAAGGATATACTGTATAATTGTTTTTATATGTCAAGAACAATTTTAGGAACATTTATGACAAAGTGGAAAAGTTTTCGTCTGAAGGGTTTCGTCTTTTAGGACATAACCGGACTAAAATGTTGTTTACGTTGGTCCTAGTACACATGCGCAACAAGGGAAAAATTGAAATTTTAAATATATGCGTCCGTTGCTCAGCGTAATGTATCTGGCATGACCTGGCATCTCGGCTTCAGTCACTTTCCCTCTTTCCCGTAATGTAGCTTTCCTGTCCCTTTTCTATAATATTGATTCTTAATATTGATTCTTCTAATGAGCTTTCCTCTTTGGGACCACTGCTTTATAAATTTAAGCGCGGTGCTAGATTGGCTGTTCAGTCTAATTATTCTACAGTTGAAATTGTTTGATGCAATCGTAAGTTCTATGCTACCATCATTCTCTCGCACTTATCGCTTGTGAAACTTTCTCCTGGTCTTTTGTTTTCCGGTTCAATTTGAAAACAGATTAAATTCAATGTCAGTCGTTATCTTCTGTTTTCTTAATTCCTGTTCTTTTATTGGAGACCTTAATAATGTTTTCTTTTTCTCATATTCTTTCGGTCTCAATAACACCTTGTATCTTAGTGGCGTTATAGCATTGCTTGGTTGAAATGAGTAAGAAACATCAAGAACATTAAATTAGCTCACAATAAAATATTTAAAGATCGTGCAGAAATGAAAAAAAAATGATAAAAGATGCAATATGTTAAAATTATTCACTAAAAACAGGAAAGCAGTCACTTAAGTAAAAACACAAAGAGAATCATGAAATATGGCTGAAAAAGTAGATGAAAACTTATTTCTCAGGTAAGAGTTTTAGTGATGAATTTAGATCTCCATTGGAGAGACGTAATGATTGAACTAGAGGTTTCATCCTTTATGGAAATAATCAACCCGCATTTTTTTTAGGATAACAGGTGAATGGTGATGTAGTGATTTGATTTAGTAGTGTACGCAGTAAACTTACAATCCCCTTCAAAGTTGATAAAGGTTTCAAATAAATACATAGAATTATTGTAAGGTCTTGAACGTTTTTTTTTTTTTTTAATGTAGCTGTTCAACTAAATACCTGAACGCTAACGAGTATATTTATGTAAGTGTAAGATAATGTCCTTACATATTTTGCACAATTATTGGCCAGGATGCGAAAAAAAAAATTCGAAAGACAGAGTAATAGAAATTCGTGTGTCTATATTTCTGAGATGAGGTATTATGTACAGTATTTACATTATTCGGACTATCGTCCTCATCTTTGCCTTAAACTGGTATTAAACTCACACTCTTTGGGTCTGTCACTGGATCTAACCAAGGCAGTGAAGAACTTTCAGAGGGAAAATTAGCAGGAGATAACTGATAACTGACATCCATCAAACATGGCACGTGGAACTAGAACAGTCTACCACAGTGATCGAAATAAAGGATTCAGTTCGAAATTCCAACCACCTGAAGAAGGCCGGAGCGTACAACGGCCGAAACGTTGTGATAAATATGGCGACAAAGATGAGGACGCTATTCCGAATAATGTAAATACTGTAATAGAAATTCCCCCAATATTTGTGCTTATTACTGTATTTTCTTGTGAGTAACACAAGGAATTTTGAACGAAAATTAAAGGCAAAATAGGGTTGTATTATGCACGAGTACACGTTTTCATATATTTTTTGGGGGTGGAAACAGCAAAATTGTATATACATTTAGCACAATAAATAACAAAACACATGTAGAGATATGTTGATAACAATTGTTTACGAAAGGTATTTGATAGGTCGGCAATATGGCGTAATGTTGATATGACTGCAATCAGCGTAATGTTGTGACACTATTTAGCGGTCGCGTGAAAATTAAAAGCGAGAAATAATTAAGGCGAGAAGAAGCTGAAATAATTAAGGCGATAAGAAGCTATCACGAAAAGACATACTGAGCGATGTTATTTTTTTTAACAAAGAAAAGTGGTAAAGATTTTATTTTCATTTGCGAAGAAAAGTATTTTTTTTCGCAGAAGATAGGAAATTCGTAAAATCTCGGATCTGTCGAATTAATTTATGCTACGAGGCGGCGAATAAAAGATAGCCGTCTGCCCATGGCAATAATGAAAATTTCAAATTGGTCAAGTGGCCTACGAAACAGAAGCTATGAGATAATATTAATCAGGTCACGTACTGACCGAGAAAGGCATCAGCTGAGGCCACCCAAGAGAGAGAGGGAAAGAATAAACCATTAACTATCTTTCGGAGATGTCATTGTTTTTGGAAAGAGACCACCTGTTTTATTGTCCAGACCTGGACATGATAAAAGTTTGTTACCGGAATAGATAATTGGATACAGAGTGCGAAGGCGTCCAGATAACCACCCATTTGACGCTGGCGAAAATCTCGTTGATAAAGTCCAGGTGACATTTGGTTAAGATAGAGATTAAGAACCACACTACGAGTCGTAGAGGTCTGGTGTCGGGAAGAGAAAGAAAAGAAAAAAAAGAAGATAATTTTTTTTGCCTTTGAGCAATAATGGCAAACATGTGAGAAGGAGGGGAGGCTTGTTGACGCCTCTGAGGGGATTGGTGTGAGATACCACTGTGAGAGAGAAGGGAGGCCTGTTGACGCCTCTGAGGGGATTGGTGTGAGATGCCACTGTGAGAGAGAAGGGAAAACTGTTGACGCCCTGTGAGGGGATTGGTGTGAGATACCAATATGAGAAAGGAAGAATATGGGAGGACGATACCCTTAAGAACCCTTCTAAAGCAAAAAGTAATGGACTTCCAAAAATGGAAAGTGATAAATTTTCCTGTCCGAAAACAAAGAAAATCCTTATTGTGGATTTA
>OZ010572.1:30506519-30516519 GCA_963932145.1 Acanthosepion lycidas
GATTGAGCGCGTGTTTGTGATTTGACAAATGTAAGCGTTGTATCTATCTAGGTAATCATGTTCACCGTCTCGTAAATAGTCATTTTCTTGATTTTCAAAGAGAAATAATTAACTTTTTTTTTTTAACGGAAAACAAAACCAGTTGACATTTCGCCGGCGTCAGTAAAACTACGGCGTTCCACATTTCTGGCTCTGTTCGAGTCTCGCATCGTAACGACTAACATGTTTTTTTTTTTTTTTTTTATCTCTGATTAACCAACGAAGAAACGAAGCTTCAATGAAAACGTTTACATGAGTCAGTGATTTCGTTTGCTGCTGTTGCGCCAGTTAGCCACGTTGTTGCAAGAAAATTTGAAAGTGAATAAACTTGAAATGACTACGTTTCTTTTTTTCATTTTATTGTTTTCATTCTTCTCTCTCATCCTTGTGGGATGTTCGTTTTATTTTTAACGAAGTGCATTAAGTAAAAAGAGTTTATTTAAAAATATTACTCTCTGAAATTCTGTGATGAAGATTTATAATTAATCACATTATTTGCATTCAGACTAATATCCTCACCTTTGTTGTTATTATCAAAATATTTCGACCGTTTTGCCTTCTGGTTTTCATTTAAATGTCTGTCGATCTTGGTAATATTTAAGGGAATTTTGAACTCAGCCTTTTATTAAGTAGATTGTCCTTAATCGACCGTCCATATCAAGGGATATACCGGATGTAGCAGCAAAAATGTCCAAATAATGTAACAGCTAAATTGTCCATCCCGCAAAATATTTACTATATATATAACCACTAAACTAACTGATTTTCTTTTTTCCAGGTTTTTAGATAAGGCATTTAACTATCTTGACACCATTTGTAAGAATCTCTAAATCTCTTTGAGTTATTCAGCTAGAAAGATCCACAGTCTTCTCATTCAGGATTTCAGTAATGGTAGCAACATTTATACTCTGGCTTCGATCTTCAAAGTCCATTCAATAACTATCAAGAGAACGGTGAATATGTTTTTAAAAAAGAACTCACAGAAGATAGAAAAACTTGAACAGCAGGTCAAAACAGAAAGAGGGATCATCATTTCGAATTAGAGGTAAAAAAAAATCAATTAGAAAAATTCCAACTCAATTCATAAGACGTTTGGCATGCGAGAGAGGAACTTCAGCAGTGAAAAATGACTTGAAAATGAAATCGTACATGAAACCTGTGGGGTACCCTTGTTACTCCAGCACAGAAAGTTAGAAGGTTAAAGAGAGCGAAAATCTTCTTGAATAATTTAGTAATTAATCAGGAAATAATATATATATATATATATATATATATATATATATATATATATATATATATATATATATGTGTGTGTGTGTGTGTGTGTGTGTGTGTGTGTGCAAACTTTATTTCAATATTTCAGGAGCTTCTTATTCTTAGCTATGACTAATTAATGATGATCATGACATTTTCGTTTATGATCGATTTCATTACGATTCTTCTGTTAATCTTAGAGAGTAATTATATATTCTTACTGCTCAAAGTCGAGTCCAATAGTATTATAAAAACCTCGGAGAATTCCAGTAAGTTATCTTTAATCATTTCTAAGATACTACGGTTCAAATCTTAATTTAAAAATTGGACAATTTTGCTTTTACATGATTCTGACATTTTTGCTGTTACAGCCGGTATAAGGACATTATATTTCCCATAAATTAAAATTACAAAAATGAATTTTTGTTATACAGTGTAACCCGGATATAAGAGAAACCCGGATATAAGATATATTTTCTCTGGTCCCAAATTAGAGCCATACTTACCTAAACAAAATATAACAAACCCGGATATAAGAGAAACTCGGATATAAGAAACTTCTCCGGTCCCGACAACTCTCTTATATCCGGGTTACACTGTATACTCAAAGTAGAAATGCCTTTATTTATTTGGGCAGCTATCATTCTATGACTCAAACTAAGCCCACTGAATTCTCTTTAGTTACTTGGAGGATTCAGAATATGATTTTAGTCATTGGAAATACTAAACCTTTTAAAGTTATTGGTAAGAAGTTCAGTTTTCAACGTATGTATAAAGGAAAGTCGGTCCTATGCTTTGCACTAAAGGCGAATCATTGAACTGCTTTTTTAACCAAAGACAGACATGTTTGTCTTCTAACAAACATCTCACTGAAAATATACTTACCAAACATAAAAAATGCGAAAAATCATTGATTTCTAATAATGTGTCATCTTGTATATTTTTATGAACTTCTTCCAGATATTTAAGTGTAAATTTATCCCAAATTTCATGATGGTAAAGAATTTCAAATAAGATGTGATTCGCTATATACATTCAAATCCGTGATATCTTGTCGAGGACAAGAAACCCAATTTTGGCATTCCCCAGAAAAGAGCTTAAAATACATCTAGTAATACTAATGTTATATAATTTCTTTCCAAGATAAAATTATTGGAATTCAAGGATTACAGAAATTTTCCAAGAAGATTAGTGTTTTTCTCACGAGGCTTACTATACTGAGTTCCGATTTAATTCGTTTTCTTTTTTTAATCTCTTCTTATATTTGTTTTTTTTTTCCTCTTTATTTTTATTTTTTATTTTTTACTGAAATCTGGACCATACAGCAAGTCTCCTTATTTCTCCAACACTCTCCTATGTATGATTGTAGTAGTACCTCATTTTTTTTTCTTTTCGTTTTTCCTGCTCTTTTTATAAGGCACTTCAGATCTGCGCCAACTGCGTCGATCATGACGAACACAACTGTCAACTTAATATTACTCAATTTTTTTTTTCAGTTCTCCAGCAATGCCGAAATATTTGTCCAGCTTTTCACGTTTAAAAAAAAAAATCCTCTGCAAGCGGATGGAACAGAGAAATCCACTTCCGGAGAAATTTCTTGCTTCTCTTTATCGTTACTTACACAGCGTTCTCAAGAATTATAACTGTTAGTTACCACGGTAGATCAAGCGATAGAGAGGTTCCTCATTATTCAGACACTCGTTTCAATATTCCAGCTGTTCTCAACAATGACATCGTCTGGATTTTTACAGCTTTTCTCAGAGGCAGTGTCCTTTAAGAAATTAGCTGATCATGTCTCTCCACAATGTATTATACATTGTGGCTCTTAGTGAGGTCTCTCTTTATATTATCCCTCCGGACGCTTGACTTTTCATCCATTTTCAAAAGCTTCTTAGATTGCTTATTCGCTGTTTTCCTCTGTGCGTCTTGCCTTCAATATATCCTGTGTGTGTCAAATTTTCTAAACCTTCTTTCTTCATTAAGTGTCTTAGTAATTTCAAATCTTTCTTTCTGATTCTTTCTGATTCTGTGTATAATGTTCATTACGTTTCCATCTTCATTAAAAACTCTCGTTGCTTACATATGCTATGCCCATGGTATGCTGACCATCCATCTGTAGAACCATATCTTTGTGGCCTCAGATCTCTCTTCATCTGTCAGGAAATTGCCAACATTCAATGCTTTACAGGAGGACGTATTACATAGATGCCCAACGCTCCTTTCGTTAGTTCCAACATTTTGTTGCTTTTTAATACTTAGCTTATTTTTTCTTTCTTTCTTACAGCTATCCCAATACACCTTCTGTTTAACTACTGCTCATATATATATATATATATATATATATATATATATATATATATATATATATATATATATGTTCGAAGTACAGCTTAAAGTTTCGTGATTCTACCAACTCATCGGGCACGGATTCTTACGTTAATAATTAACCGTATTAATTCGTGTCTGATAAGTTAGCAGAACCACGAACTTTTCACTTAGAACGTACGTATATATATATATATATATATATATATATATATATATATATATATATATAGAGAGAGAGAGAGAGAGAGATAGCTTTAAAGAAAGTGTACGTCATATCTTTCGGCCAACGCTTTGTCAAAGATATTCGTTGGCAATATTTAATATAAATTAATACACAGACAATAAAGTGACTGAGGAGGGAAAGGTGGAACTCGACTAAAAACAATTTTAATTATATTAATTAAAATCGAATTTGTGACATTCGGTCCTAGCCAATGCCCTGTTTGTTTGAAGTTACCTTGGCTTGGTAGGAAATGTCAGCTACTATTGGACAAAATTTCAGCGTCTATTCTGTCCACATACAATGCTGCTAAGTTGCTCACAGTTTTTCATACTAGAACCCTGCTTCCTTCCTTTTCTAAAGATAGGCTGTCCTATTTTCATAAAAACTCTGTTGTTTATAAATGTAAATGCCGTTGTGACGCGGTTTACATAGGACGTACTAATCTAAGGTTGGAAACGAGAGTGGCGCAGCATGTTCCTGCTTTTGTACGTTCAGGCAGTTCCGGCCAGTCTATAAGAACAACTCAGTCAGTCCATGAATCAGCAATTGGGCAACATTTGCTGTACAATAACGCTTGTGCCGCTAAGTACGAAGACACATGGTTTTCGGTATTACAGAGCGCTCGTTCTAGACATCATCTTTGTGTTTCTGAAGCCGTTTACATTAAGTGTCAGCAGACCAGTCTGTGCAGAGAGAAGGAACACTTTTTACGTTCCATACGTCTGCTGGAGGGTCTGTGAGTTCCCCTTTTTTTTCAATTTTATATACTCTTGTGGAACTATTTTTTGACATCCCCCCCTCATTCGATTTTAATTAATATAATATAAATTATAATTGCCAACGGATATCTTTGACAAAGAGTTGGCCGATAGGTGCCTTAGATATGACGTCCACTTTCTTTAAAGCTATATATAACTTTCTCGGGTACAAATCTCTGTTATATATATATATATATATATATATATATATATATATATATATATATATATATAATCATTTTTGCTTTGTCTGACCAAATTGAGCACTGTTTTTTACACCTTATATTAAATTAAGTAGATGTTTATTCGTTTACCTGTGTATGCACGCTAACGCACGTATATACAGTTGCTAATATCTAATTATCTGATTTATATCCATATTCACAGCTATATATATATATATATATATATGTGTGTGTGTGTGTGTGTGTGTGTGTGTGTGTGTGTGATAAAATGAAATAAAGAACAAAGTAGGAAATGCATCTCAATCTAACATTAAATTTATTTATTAAGGCTTCGCCAGAGATCGAGAATAGAAATGCAAATGTAAAGAAATAGAGTACTGGATTGTTATGATTTTTGGTAGTTCTCATTGGTCAAACACGCGTCACGTGTACAAACACAATAGATAATATATAAATATATATGAGTAACATTTACCATGTTCAAGTATGCGATAGTGTAAGTGTGTGTAAGTAAAGAAACGTTTGTTTTTGTACGTGTATGTCGGACGGTAACGTTAATTCATGTAAGTGTATAACAGAGAGAAACTTACAGATATCACCGTCGTACTTTGTCGGTGAAATGTAGCGATATGTTGCAAAATAATTTTGTATATGATTGCATTTTTATATTCTGGTGGGGAAAGTCTGTTGTCGTCAACTCTTTGTGGGTTAGTGAAACGAAGTATGACTACCAACTATAAACACTCGTTTAAAACATTATATAATATCACTATTTTTCTACAGATCCATTATTCCTGAATCTAACTTAAGTCTAAAATAATGTGGATTTTATAAATTCTCCCTTTTTTTCAAACCTAGATTATTACAGTATCTTACTTTGTTTTACCAATCCACACAGAGTTGACGACCACAGATTTTCTTACACACGGACATCGCTTTGATAACAAGTCATACTTTCGTTTTCCACAACATTCTCAACTCTCTTTAGCGACAGGGCCAGCTCAAGATACTGGCAACTCGAGCAGTCGCCCGGGCCGTCAT
Source organism: Acanthosepion lycidas (assembly GCA_963932145.1). Classification (NCBI taxonomy): domain Eukaryota; kingdom Metazoa; phylum Mollusca; class Cephalopoda; order Sepiida; family Sepiidae; genus Acanthosepion; species Acanthosepion lycidas. The sequence continues at coordinate 30,512,348 of OZ010572.1, forward strand.
GTCATGTATCTGGGATCTTTCCAAAACAAAAGCTCACAGAAACATACTTGCAGTCGTCAATGACTCAAGACAGATTAAATTCTTTGGTTATTTTGTCAATAAAAAATAATATTGTAAAGATAGGTGCAGGAAATGCAATGAAAAGATTTGCTGATTTAAAGGCCAGAAAAATGTTTTAGGTAGGATAATATTTTTTTTTAGCTTGTATTAAGTTGTATATTGTAATAAACTCATTCTACATTTTCAGCTTGTCTTGTGAAAAGTTTAAAAAAATTATAAGGGCTTCGAAGTTCAACTTACCCGCGGTGCCAGCAAACTACACCTGTCACTTTTTAGCGGTGAAGATATTTTTTACTTTCCTTAAAATCTATTAGGTTGGTGCAAAAATAATTACGTTTTCTCACATAGTAACATATGAGAGAAAACGACATTATTTTTGCACCAACCTAATAGTATCATGTCCACCGGAAGAGTGAAATGTCCTATCTGGTAAAACTCCGAGATAAAGTATTAAATAAAAGGGAGAAGAAAGGAAAACTGTAAAAAGTGAAAATTTATGATCGTTAGCTAAAAGAAAAGAAATTGTTGTATAGTTGGAAGTATAAATTGCTTTAGAGTTTTTATATCCAAACGGTTCAAAGAATCCATAAAAACACCGAATTTAGCAATCGTTCTTCCTTCGCGTGGCCTGTCTAATCAGGACGTGGGCAATGATGGTTCTCTCTACTTTCTATCGTTCGTAGCTTTTGGCAATATTTGTTATTTTACTATCCCTTCCATTAACTGTTCTGTCTTCCAATTACACAATCTTACTAAGTTGGCTGCTTGTTGTTCCCTCTGAACTAATTGCTTTCATTATTTCTTGTGAGTATCAAATTTTCCGAACCCTCTTTTCCCATTACGTGTCCCAGAAATATCAACACTCTCTTTTTCGTTTGAAATATATATATATATATATATATATATATATATATATATATATATATATATATATACTGGACTCTGCCGTTGAGGGTCAAGCAGATCAGTTCCCAGGAAACCGACAACAGCACATGTGTTTTGATTATATTGGTGAAGGTTTCGTGCAGGACCGTCCACACTTTTTGAAGGACCAAATACAGAGTCCTGGTGCACTAAGTGCCAGAAGGTCCCCAAACGACCCTCCGCAGGTTTTGAATTCAGAGTTGTCCTTCTCCTAGACCAGTTGCCATCCCAGGCTATATAACCCAATCTGTCCTGCTATTTACCCATAGCTGGAAGAAGAAGAAGAGTATTCACACCTTTCCCAAGGGTATTAGAACGTAAGTGAATGTAATGGATTCGATTGGAATGGATACTGGCTTGGATTGAGGAATCGGAGAGCCGAGTTCGATATATATATATATAATTATATATTCTTTTTGATTGCATTTTCCTTAAATCGCCTTCTTTGTCCACATGTTACATCCATGTTATTCTCAGCAGCATTCTGTAGAAATAAATTTCTCTTTCTTATGGCCGCATCCTCATCTGTGATAAAATCGTTAAATTTTAACTGTTGTATAGAAGGATTTATATTATACAGTCCAACCTCGGTTCTCGAATGTCTCGAATGTCTCACATGGCGAACAAATCGGTTTTCGAACAGAAAATTCGAGATAAAAATTCCTCATTTATTCGGTTCTCGAACCGCATTCCCGAACCGAGTTAACCCGAACAGAATAATTTCTGAATAGAACACCGTGTTGTATACATTTGTGTGTTGTGTTGTGCTTTTCTTACCCAATTTTATTGCACTGTGACTTTTTTCTCTACATTGATCTCTATTGGAAAAATAGTTTCGGTTTACGAACATTTCCAGTTACGAACGTCCTTCAAGAAGAAATTAAATTCCTGAAACGAGGTTCAAATGTAAAGTAGTACAACACGTTTTTCTTTCCTTTTAACGAAATTTTATAGTTTCTTAATACTTTGTTTAGCTTTTAGAAGGCATATTTCTCTATTCCAAATCGTCATCGGATTACTGTGTCACATTTTCCGTTCTTTCTTATAACACTTAACTAGTGTAGATTTTTAAAATGCAGTTTTTTTTTCAAATTCTTTTCTCATAATTTTAATTTCTTCCAAATTCTATTTTATTTTCCTTTTTTTACAAGGCTCTTCAAGTCAGATAATGAGTAATACACTCATCTAATGTTTATTTTTGTAAGTACTTTAAGAGCAAATATTTATACAGCTTTTAACTAGCGTTGAATTACGCTATTGGTCTCTCTCTACTTGAATTCTTTTTCTTTGTTTACGATGACTAGATGGGATCTCATTGCCTGAACTGAATTATCCATTTGAAATTTCATGTCCCAATGCAGTGTACTTTTCCTTTTCTTATTGTTACAGCTTTCCATAGGGCTTTGAATGTACGTTGATATTGTTTACCCTTAAACGAGTTTAATAGATGATGCTTACCCAACTGTAAATTCCAGTACATAAAATATAGGAAAGCATAAAAATCATGAGACCAGACCTCGCGAATTTCAACACAGAACTTTTCGTAAACATGATACCCATCTGTATTCATTTCAGTAAAATGAAATGGGTTCTTATTTGCTCAGAGTTGTTGCTTTTCAAATAGGGTACATTAACAGCCCAGTAAAAGCTTCACATGGAAGAATAAGGAAAATTAGTTGAAACGATTGTGCAGCGCCAATATTCTAAGTATTGTAATCTAGTAATTGGTACTTTGATTTAGATTTCAATTCCTACTTTCCTGGCTGATGAGAAATACACGCCATTTTTGCATTATTAGGATATGATTATGAAACTGATCATATTTAAAACACAATGCAGCCTAACGACATAAGCGATTATGGCTCTCCACAACTATCTTTTCTTTAATATGCTTTAATTTCCATGTAATATAGTGGAGTGATTTCCAGTTTTCAATTTAATTTAGTTTTCTGAATCTGGCTGCCATCCAAGGCTAGAGAGTCCATTCTGCCTTAGTATTTAGATCGCAACTGAGGGGAGAAATGGATTTGCGATATTTTCAACAGCATCAGGGTGATGTAAATGTAAAAGACACAGCTCAAATGTGAACCTGGCTCGCCGATTTCACTTACAGTGCAGAAAATTTACGTTAAGCGAAATCTAAAATGTTGGCTGGAGTTCCCCACTTTACGCTGGTCTGATACACTAAAGTAGACACCTTCACTACCAGTGTGATCACAAATAGTAGATAGATATGAATATACTGAGATTGATAAGAATAAACTGTGATAGATATGAACAGGCAGAAACAGATAAGATCAAACCATGATAGATAGATAGATAGATAGATAGATAGATAGATAGATAAATATGAACAAACTGAGACAGCTACATAGATGCATAGATATACAAATAGATAGATAAGTAGATAATATTACTTAATTCGTAGAAAAAAAATAAAAACTTCGTTGGATTTAAAGAATTCATTTTATATGCGACGCCCTTCATGAGCATGAACGATCATGGCTCTTCACAAGTTCCTCTCCCTTGTTGCTGTAAGCAAATCTGTCCCTCCCAATCACTATTCTACCTTCAGCTTTTACACATCAGCTTGTTACGATTGTTCCCGCTGCCTGTCTTGCCTTCCGCTTATCCTACGAGAGTCGAACATTCCAAGCCGTATTTCCTCATTATATTTCCCTGAAATTTCAACTCTCTCTTGCTGATCTTAAACAAAGTGTCTCTTTTTTATCGCTATTAAATTGACAGGAGATTAATTATAAAATTCTACAGACATCCAATTTAACTTGATGAGTGTATCTCTTGCCTACTTTCAACAGACACCTGCGGTAAGTACCTGGTCTCAGCAAAAAGAATAGTCTTTGATGATATCCAACCTAGGCAGGCTGGCTATCTACACTTTGAGGATTGTTGTTACAAGATATTCTTACAGCTAGTTCCCTATATTTGTCCATGTTCTTTTTTATACTATTTGCACTCAGTAAAAGGCTCAAGAGCCATTTTAGATCGATGATTATTGAATGGAATCTTTGTAAGGGCGTTTATGTGGGAAGTAAGACGTGCATATTATAACGACATGTAGGATAGATAACGGCTGACCCTAGGCTTGAAGATCTTAGTGATTAGGGAAGCATTCACTTGGGAGTTTGTTTCTCCTTGTAACAGTCCTGGGGGAATAAACTACCTGA
>OZ010572.1:30521519-30529019 GCA_963932145.1 Acanthosepion lycidas
TTGTTGATTTATTTAAGATGGAATGATTTATTATGACTTGTCTCTACGTCGTATTTAGATACATTGTATATATTTGCTATTTTTCTCGTTGAATCGTTCGAATACATTGCATATGATCCACTATTTTACCTAATTTTACAATTTATAATTTTACAAAAAAAAATGTATTTTATATGAATACTACCTTAGGAAAATTGATATCTAGTAGAGTGGGGTCCCTTACCATAGATTTGTAGGAGTATCAGAGATTCGGAGAGTACCACGTGACCCTTGGGCCGGCGCTGCACGCGCCCATCCTTCAGCTTATATAGAAATTACTATAAACAGTCTATTAGGTTATTTTTTTTTTGTTTTTTTTTTGTTTTTTTTTTTTGTTTTTTTTTTGTTTTTTGTTTTTTTTCAAACGAAGAGGCTTCATTAGATTCCCTAATATCGAACTGGTAGGATTTCTGAATCAAATTAACAAGTGAGAATGCATGAAAGTTCATTTTTACATAGTCGGGGACCTTGGTTATTTGATATTAAGAAATATCATTTGTTCATCAATCTAAAAAGTGAGCAAGGAAAAAAAGAATTGGTCCTCTAAACAGAACGCTGTTTACAGAGTTTAAGGGGGCGAGAGAACTAAAAATTAAAGAAAGCGAAAGGGCCTCCTCACACAATGGCTTGACAGCGGTGACAAGGTGCCATTTAGTTGAAAGCAACAGTGACGTTTTAACGGACGATTGAAGAGATGAATAAATTAAGAGATGGGATTGTTTAAGGGTGCGGAAAAACGGTATGAAAACGCTGGCGGTGGCAAGACAAAATGGCTATTCTACCTGAGTGGATTAATAAGCAAAGAATAAAAGAGGAAAATAATGGGGAGGGGAAGAGAAACAGAAGAGAATGAAAAAAATTCTATTAATTGCTATGGAAACCGACGCTACAAGTTTTATGGCGCTTTTAGTTTTATTTTTGACTCCTTTGTAGTATTTATTTGCGCTGTGGGAGGTAAAAAACAAAGTGTAAATGAAGGTGGATGTCTTTGTAAATTTGCACCGCCTCTTTCCCACCACAACATAGAAATACCCGCACACTCACACGCATATATATATATATATATATATATATATATATATATATATATATATATATATATATATATATATATATATATATATTGAACAATAAAAGTATTAAAAAATTTAAATCTTCAGGCACACGGGGTTGTAGATTAATACTCTTTTGTTTTTGTTTTTTTATTATTATTTCATTTAGATTCCTCGACTAGTTTCGGCCAACATGGCCATCATCAGGAGAATAAATATTTCTGCTTGCTGGTAGCAGTGAACTACAGAAATGAATGTCATGATGGAGAAAATGCACTTTTGTCTCCAGTTTTCATTTATTTTTTTTATTTTTTTATCTTTTTAGCATGAATCTTTTAACATTTCTTGTGTTGGTCAAACAGTCTCTTTTAAGTTGTTATTTGAGATAAGAGCTGGATGGATCTATGCTTCTCTGAATTCCCGTGGTCAGTTTGACAGTTTTATTGGTCCTGGAGAGGGGATATGTCTCTGTTAAGTGATTGTTTGTTTGTTATTTGGTTCTTAGGGAGTGAGTGAGTATGATGTGTAAGCGTGTATATTGCTGTGGGTGTGTGTTATCATTTGGCTCATTAGGGAGTGAGTGAGTATGATGTGAGTAAGTGTGTATGTTCCTGTAGGTGTGTGTATAAGTGTGAGGCCTCAACACTTCCGTAAGCATGTCTGTCTTGTGTGGGTGAGAAATGTGGGTAGGTTTTGAATTGTAGTGTTATATATTAGTACTATCTATACTGTTAAATTTATGGTTTAGCCCGGCTGGATAGTGTGCTTTTAGACGTTGTATCCACTTGGGCACCGTCTGTGAGAAAGAAGCGCCATGACGCAATTCTCTCCGCCAGAAAGTTGGAAACGGCATGTTGTACTACTTGGCATTTGCGAACATTTCAGAGTGTTTCGGTGTCAATCTGAGGAGAGTGCAGAGGATTCGGAAACAGTTGAATGAATCTAATGGCGATTACGAAGGTATTTGTAGTAATCACTATTGATAGCGATGTTGTACCTCTGTCTGTCTTCCTACAGTGTCTCAGACTCAACACAGAGGCTTACATCAAGTGCCTTGAGGAGTTGGTATTGCTCTGGCTGTTGGAAGACCCTATATCTGGCAAGATGATCCTGTACCGTGCCATACAAGCAGGAAATCCCTGTCATAGATGTCAGACAATTTTGAGCGAGAGAACAACGAGTCTCTTTGATGAACTGAAAGCAAGGATTATGACAGCATTCACCATGTTAAATAAAGAGACCATCCAGAAGACTTGCAGGAGATTTCAAACTCGCCTCGAGACCGTGGTTGAAAAGTTTCATTTTTGTATTTCAAGATATCTTTGTGTAATTTTGGCAAATATATCTGGTAATCTAAGATGTCAGTATGTTTTTCATTTTTGTACAATTTGGACGAACATTTATCCATAGCATCCTGTATACATACATACCTACACAAGCACACACACACACACACACACATATATATATATATATATATATATATATATATATATATATATATATATATATATATATATATATATATATATATATATATATATATATATACACACATATATATATTTCCCTCTTGCCTTCAATCAGTCCTGTGAGTATCAAATTTTCCAGTTCTTCTTTCTTCATTATGCGTCCTAGAAATGTAAACTGTCTATTTCTGATGTTAATCATAAGTGAACAAAAAATACAAAATCATTAAATGTCATTTTAATGTCATACCTAGAAGACTAAGAAGGTTCTTTCACCGTAAGTCATTACTACATGGGCGATTTTTTTTATCACTGGATATCTCGCATATACATCTGTTCTATAAATAGATATTTTAATAGAATAAAAGAAAAAGTTTTTTTTTTTTGTTTTTTTTGTTTTGTTTTTTTTTAGTAACAGTATGTAGAAACAAGTGTTTTAGTTGGTTTTAATGGAAGTAAGCAATTTTCCTGCCAAGAATTCGCTAACAAAGATTTAAGAATAGGGCTGTATAAGTATGTTGCCGACTTACTGGCGGTTAACTAGTTCAATACTGGATAAGCAGGTGTGACCGTATTGACTTTCAGGAAAGATTTAAGTATGGTTTTGTTGATGGTGTTACACTGTTAACATGACTTTTCCTCCTTTTTCCTGTGTCCATCAGTCAGCCCTTTCCAGGTAGACATTTTCGGAGTTGTAGACGGCTCGATTGAAAGTGATTCAATAAGTCTTCCGAATTGTAACTGGATCAACCTACTGATGATGGCCGATCTGACTTAATGCTAAAAGTTTTCTTCGGAGTGTTATTGCTTCTCTTTTAGGGTGGCGACACTGTCACGGTCCACATTGTATATTTCAACATACGACCCAGGCGTTGGTCTTCTATCCTGGAGACATGCCCTGCACAGTGTAGCTGCATCTTCAACATCTTTTATAATAATATCTTTCGTAAATATGAATAATTGCTTTCTTTGAATATTTATTTCGACACTGTATAAATAAACACAACAGAAGCTGATTGAAACTCCCAGGTTGATGCAAACATACTAACTACAAACTACAGGATTGCGTACTAGTGATACCAGCCAGAAGTTTTCAAGAATTCCTTTCATACAATATATGAAGCGAAGATGCTTCAAGTTTGAACACTAAGATGTATCATGATCAACGAGAAGGGACGAGTCAAGCGAGAAACATATACCACTTGCCGTGAGAAAATGTCGCGTCAGCCCAATCTTTGAGAAGATTTTCTTTTTATTAATCGACTTTAGAGATGCGATGTTACTAATGGGTGCCACATGACTGATCCCCGGCACAGAATTGGACAAGCCTCGCCACCTAGCCGTGAGGTTTTATTTCTTTTATTTGTTTATTTTACCCACAATTTTGGTGATCTTTTCTTTCATATTGTAGGGAATTAGTACTTGCTCAACAGCTGGAAGGCCCCACTGCCTTTCCCATTAGCCTATTTGCTTTTTATCTTTACGTGTCTTCAATCCATTTACAGTCTAAAGATGTTGATCAATATTATTTTTACTGTACAACATTAATTTAAGTCCTAGGCAGCTGTTAATATTTTATGCTACAATCACCAATAATAAGCATGTGGCTGGGGCTTATAGTGTTAGCGTCCCGACCAGGATAGCTGCGTTCGAATCTGACCATAGTCGATATATTAAGGTGGCTTTATCTTAGCCTGGGAAAACGATCCAAGCAGTGTGAGTGGAATTGTGTAGATAAAATCGTTCGGAAGCTGTTGATCGTTAAGCTATTGTCTTGTCCTTGTTCAATTACTTATTACTCCATCTCCCAGAAATTCTGAGGTCTTGCGGCGTAGTTATATAATTTACCACAAGTTGAGTATCGTAGAAGCATAAACGTTCCTGAAAAGGTATCTACAACAGGGATTAGGTAGCCACCTTAGTCGAGAAACTAACGAAACTAACGGATGTCTACTATTAACCAGCAATGAAGACTTTATTAACAGTATGTACAAACAACTGTTTTTCTTGGTTAACCCTTTCGAATCCCCTTGGTTATATGTGTCCCACGAATGTTTTCAACACGACCTGTGGAACATAATTGTCCCCAAAACGTATTGATATAATCTCCCATTGCTATATTTATAAAAACACATTCAATAATATTATTTTTTCTAAATCAAGTCATTTAGATATGTCTGCTGAAATTAACATTAATATATTTTGCTGTATACCTAAATTACGCGAATGTGAACTTGAAAGGGCTAAATGAAAACAAGAAGTTTTTTCGTTAACGAAATTCTAGTAATAGAGCTATCTACGTCTGTTGCCGACCCACTGCTGGTTAACTAGTCCAATGCGGGATTGGAAGATCTGGCCGCAGTGGCTAGAGGAAAAGATTTTATTGCTTGGTATCACTGTTGACATGGATTTCCCTACCTTTTCTCGTGTTCATCATGTCAGGACTTAGGCTATTCTCGGAGCAATAGACGACACCATTGACAATGATTCGGCAGGTCGGTCTGACTAATGTTGAGAGTTTTTTCGTAGTGTCGGTTCCCAGTGTAGATTTCATCATAAAGTGTGGGGCGTTTGACTTTGATCTTGGAATAAAAAGAATGGCTTCAAAACTTATATATATGTACAGGGTGTGACGGTTAAATTGTCGCAAATTTCTACTTATCATTTCGCGCAAGCGCGTTCTTTGTTTTTGAAATTGTCTGTTGCACATTATAGTAGGGTCAGTTGGGCACTATCTGTGAAAAAAAATAGCACCATGATGCAATTCACTCTGCCATAACTGGACTGCTTGGCATTTGCGCTGGAAGATCAAATGCGAACATTTCAGAGAGTTTGTCAATCTGAAGACAGTGCTGAGGATTCGGAAAGAGTTGCATGAGTCTAATGGTTATTAAGAAGGTGTTTGGAGTTAGACACTAATGGTGGCAGCGTTATGGTTTTATTCATCTTCGCACGGGGCTTCAGACTCAATGCAGATGCCTAGATCAATTGCCTTGGAGTGGTGCTGTTCTGGGTCAAGAGTATGGCTGTTGGAAGACCCTATGTCTGGAAATAGGACTCTGCACCACTCCACACAAGTAGGAGAACCCAGTCATGGCTGACAATTTCTGAAATCACATTACCCTTTACCTCTGTTCCCCTAACTCCGCAGACAGCCACCCCATTGATTATTATGTGTGGGATGAAGTTGAGCGAGAGACCAACAAAACTCTTTTTAAAGCCAAAGATGAACTAAAGGTAATGGTCATGGCAGCATTCACTTATTCAACTTAAACGAGGATAGCGTCTATAAGAATTGCAGGAGATTCTGAAGTCGCCCAGAAGACGTGTTTGAAACTAATGGTGATTTTATTGAATAAATTTACTCTTTAACATTACAAAATAATTTTTGTAATATTTTTGGTAAAATGACATGTCAGTGTTATTTTCATTTTTGCGTAATTTAGACGACAATTTATCCATAGCACACACACATTATATATATATATATATATATATAATTGATCTCAGAGAAATTGATATTCTCAGAGCATATTGAATACAAGAGGAACAGTGGGAAACATATGAATGACTTACATATGTCACGGGCATGTGCAAATAGATGGTTGAACTGTGACTGGAAAAAAACCTAAAAGGGACAAATACTGCTTAGAGCAACAAAGTAAAGGAAATTGAGGAGAGTTTCTATCGCTTATGTCTTAGAGAGACAGGGTCCAAAAAGAAATAGAAGAATGAATTCTTTATTGTACTTAATCTATTAAACTCATCCTGTTTAGACAATTTTGTTTTCGTGATTATTTTTGTCTTTTTAATAGAAAGCTTTGATTGAAATAACTGACAAAATTGAATCTTTTCATTACTAATTGGCCACCTTGGCTAAGCAAAAAGGATTTTCAAGCATGCATTATTCACCGCTTTGAGGCAAGATTTAACTCGACATCTTTAAATGGATAATTATATTTCAAGCTTTTATGGTACTCTGTCCACTCATTACTACGGCACAATCCGGGCCCACGTAAAAAAAGATGTTATCGCCAATTTATCTAATGGAATAAAAACCCTTCGTTAGCATTTAGCGTATTAGGGGTAGAAGGCACGATGTGCTTATATTCCATATAAATTATCCGGTAAAAGCACATCAAGGTTACATAGTGACTTAAAAATGGGTCCAGCATTCACGTCAGTAAAATTCCCATATCCAGTCTTTTTAAGTCAGGCTCTGTTGATATAGTGTTTTGTAAATTATACGCAGCAAATTCCTATATATTTTTAATCGTTAAAAATCTTTATCATTATTATATGATTGCTTCACTTGTTCTTCTTTCAATTGTCCTCTTCTTTTTTTTGCGCCTAGCTCAGTTGTCATCGATGCGAATATTTGGAACGGAATCCTGAGTTCGAATTCAGGCGGACGTCGTTCCGTTCACTTTCACACAAATAACTTTGGAAAGCTGTGGGCACATATATTCGAATCCCAACTAACTATAGGTTAAATTATTAGACAGGCTTTTGGCCTTGGTGGTCGACCAGTGGCTTAACCGGCAACTCAACCCCGTCAAAAGACTACCTCCTACGGAAACCACGTCGATGAGATTATGTGGCCTTATACTCCACGTTGAATGAGAAGGATTTATTTTTTTTATTCTTTTAACAGTTGAAACCAGAATTCATAAACCAAAGTATTTACAAAGTAACATTTTTTAATTTTACTATCATCGGTACTTACACTGGGTATCCGAAAATTAACAGTTGTCAGCCAAAAAATGTTAGCCGTGCTGGTTAATTTAGTATGTTTTATCATTTTTGGTACCGCACTATTGTAACACTATGGGAAACAAATCTAAATTGCTAAATATTACTACAGTCATTTTTATTAAAGAAACGATTTTAAATTTTAACGTCATTCTTTGTCGTTATTTTTTAAGGAACAAGTTGGAATA
>OZ010572.1:30534019-30574019 GCA_963932145.1 Acanthosepion lycidas
ACCGCAAAACTTGAAAGCATGGAAGCTGATGAAAATGTGTTGAAAAATAAAAACAATGATGTAGGATACTAGTCCGAATAAGACATATAATAAGAGTTCGATCCTTACTGGTTGCTCCATACTTTCAGCCTTGTGCCACATCAAAGTTTTTAAAAAATTATCATACCTACAATAACTAGCTTAAAAGTCGCCCTATCGGGCAGCCTTTAAGCCAACTTCTGCGGAGGAATGTTGATTAGGCTTACATCACAATAGGTAGGGAGTAGCAGATGCGAGAAGCAACAATGAACTATAGAGGAACACAAAATTGATCGCTGTATTTCATTAATATTTAAGCATACCTTTTAATAGTTCAACTATAATTTTTCGGCAGACACTTAATTTAAAGACAATTTTATGTATGTAGGCCCTTACTTTACGTGAAAACAATTATTTTTTTTTATTTCATAGGTGACTTTCGCTAGGTTTAGCAATTACTTTCGATTATTCCAAAATATACAAGTTATAAAATTGTTATCGTACAGAAAAAGTCATCGAAAAAAAAAAATCATGTAAAAATCGTTGAAAACAATCACAGTAATAAAAACTTGTGAATCCAAAATTTCAGAATGGTGGGTCTGGATTCGGCCTGGAAATCTTTTAGTCTGCTCACGGAGTCGGCCTGATTCCAAAATTGTATATGTTGGGCTACGGCCTCTAGGAGTAAAGTTGAAAAAATATGACACAGTGACACATTAACATTCGCATTTATTATTTAGATGATGACAAAACGTTATTTCAGAATTTAAAATACCGTTGCTTTAAGAAGTGACACGAACGCCCTGTAATGTTATTGCACTGAAGGCAACCATAGCTGTCACCCCGTTGAACTTCCTGACTATAAAAGAAACGTTTGAACCTTACTTATGACCAATAGTCAAATTGCATTGAATAAAGTTTTACTAAAGGTTAAATGCTTCTCTGTTTTTATTTACAGTTACACATCTTAGATTTTCATTATCTTTAGTAAACAGCGGATATGAAAATAAGGAACGAGATGTAATCTATGCAAATTTGGTTTATTTCAAGATTAACATTTAAGTAAGAATCAAGCTCTCCGAATTTATGAAATTACTTAACAGAAGTGATAAGAAAAACGTTATTTTAAAGCAGTAGAACATATATAAATTATTGTGTCTTGAATTCTATCCTCACTGCTTGTATAAGTAAAATTACTGAGTTAGCTGCGCATTTCCAATTGGCGCCAGTTTCAGTCCAGGTAAGAATGCTATAATATACACTTCTTATCTACATCCTATCGCTATTTTAAGACGTGTTGCCAATTTGATAAGTGTTAGTTCATATTTCCATTAAAACCGCTCGTTCCTCACTCATTCTGTCCATGGTATTTTCAGCATACTTCACATAAAACCACATTTCTGTTTCCTCAAATTTCTGCTTCATCTTTGTGGAGATTTTCCAGCATCCAATGTCATATAAAATAATGATATTGCAGAGCAGTTCAGCAACGCTTTCCTTATTTTCAGCAATTAATATAAGTATTCAAAATCACTGATCCAATATAGTTTCGAAAAATGGCCATGATATAGAGTGCGTATATATTGTCTATAGATGCTGATATTTTGATAAGGTTTACTTAGAAATGAGTTGTTTCTTTAGGAATTATTGTTTTCATGATAATTACTTACCGTTGGCTACACAATTTGCTATCTCTCAAACATTTCTTTAGATTAAAACAATATTTACATTGTAGACATGTTTATTGTAAGCTGTGTGTTTCTTTTACATATTACAATGACGTGCCAAATTCGTGAGATAGAATGTAAAGACAATGGTAGATGATACCACCCTCATTTAACGCCACCGAAATACCCCAAACCGATACCCGATCAAAGCTGCTCAGACAAATCCCTATCTCTCTCTCTCTCTCTCTCGATATATATATATATATATATATATATATATATATATATATATATATATATATATATATATATATATATATGCATAAGGGAAGATTTTTTTTCAAATTCTTATTAATAATTCACATTACAATAAAAATTACATTTATTGAGTATACGCATTTGACTAGACATCACAGTTTTATTATTTTATTTTTTGCTTATTTTTAAACAGCGGGTCGAAAATATTATTAAAGACAAGTACGTCTCGATTGCAAATGCAATTATTATTAAAGAAAAAGGTACCCCTTGACATGTATTCTTTTTAAATCTGTAAAACTACCTTCAAGCTAGGCGCGCTTTACCATTAAGCTACGGAAAGCTATTACAGCTAACCAATATAAGTATATAGTTAACGATTTAATATCTTTATAGTGAAAAAGTGTTCCTTATGAGAGGCAGTGCGTATATAAATATAGCGTTCAGATAATATTGATTGCGATGACCAAAGTGACTAAATCTGCAAATACTCTATCTCCAATACCAAGAACTCTTCCTACATAAATATGCCAAAGTTTTAGAGTATATATATATATATATATATATATATATATATATATATATATATATATATATATTAATTCTGACCTTATGTCAACCACACGTCATACGCCGAATTCGACGGGAGAGTCGAGTAGTTTATATATATATAATTTTAATTTTATTTTATTTAAAATCATATATATATATATATATATATATATATATATATATATATATATATATATATATATATGATGGGTGACATAAGGTCAGAATTAAAAAATAGATTTGAGGGTATTTTTGATTTTGACCTTATGTCCTCACGCTTTTAACTTTCGAAAAAGAGTTAACACTTTGTTTTTTTTTAAATTTTCTTAAAAATCATTTAATCCTAAGTTACTTACCATCGCTTGAAGAAATAAAATCATAGCCATTTCAAAATGTTTTATCTCTTATAATAATAATAATAATAATAATAATATATGTGTGTATGTGTGTGTGTGGGTGGGTGTATGTAAATTGTTTCCCTCGACCACTATTTTAGAGCGATGACTTGCAAGTTCATCTCCCTGAACAATTCGCTTTAGCAGTGAGATTGAACCTCACTGTGCTGCTTGTTCTTTTTTTGTTTCGTTGTATTAAATTAACTTGGCCTTTTAACTGGTGCCCTTACAAACTCATATCCCATATTCTACAACAGTATTTGTTTGACGTTTAATATACTCTAACGTTGTAATCGTGTAAAATTGTAATCATTGTAAATATTTTGAGCTACTTGTTGAGTTACTTTTCGCGTTCAATAACCTTTGAAAAGCAGAATCTTGAAGGCTGAGTCTCGAGACATGAAGAGAAGATGTTTGCAAAATAATCAACCCATTTAACGTTTTGTTTTACGAAGTGAAACAAGCATCAACAAACATCCCTAAATTAAAATAAGGACCTTTTCAGTCAATGTATTTAATAAATATCTAAAGTTTTTTCAGATCGAAATTTATCGTCTCTATTGATCCATCCTCGTACCTGAAGCCGGCATGTATTTTGCAAGCACATAAGTGCAACGAAGTCTGGAGAATTAGCTATCATTTTGGGAGAGTTGAAGATCTTAGTTTTGATTGTGCGACATAAAGCTCTTATATAACCAGCGTTTGTCCATCGATTAGTGAAGCTGAATTAGACGACATAACTAATTGTCCAACTGTGATAAACGGTAAATCTCTGTCCTGTTCATTAAGTTATATTTGGCTTAAGCAAGTCAGTAATTTGTCAAGTCAACAGTTTTCAGATCTTCAGTTCACTTTTCTCTTTCACATTTGATCTTTCCATTCCACCTTCCTCTCTCCTTGTTCTCAATGTGTGTATATATATATAATATATATATGTAAAAATGAATATTGAAATCAGCATTCAGAAGCGACATGCTGTTTCATGCTAGACACAATCCTCAGGCCGCCTGACCATTGCGTCTATCTTGAAACAACCCTTTGCCTCTGAGTGTTGACTTCAATGTTCACTCTATCTCTGATATTGAGGACTTTATCCCATAAATATAGCACTTCTTAAAAATATATTTCTTTATATATATATATATATATATATATATATATATATATATATCATTCTGTTCATATCTGTCTTCATTCTAACCGATACACTTCGCGCCGTGTAGCATGTAATAATAATAATCAGGATAATTAAAGCGCAATTTCTTTATCATCTATCAATCTACTGTCATCTATCGACTTAAGTCTGTTTATACACACACACACACACACACACACACACACATATATATATATATATATATATATATATATATATATATATATATATATATATATATATATATATATATATATATATATCAGCCTTTTCCTCCCTAGTTAGCGAGCTAGTTATTTATCTGGCTTTGTCAGTCTTTTCATTATCCATCCATCTCTTGATTTCAACTGGTATTCTGGCGCGTGTGTAACAGATGATAATAATGAGAATTATTCAAGAGCATTTTCTTTTTCATCTATCTTAAAGTTTGTTCCTATCTATCTATCTATCTATCTATCTATCTATCTATCTTAAAGCCTGTTCATATCTATCTATCTATCTATCTATCTATCTATCTATCTATCTATCTATCTATCTATCTATCCCGTTGTTTATATCTATCTATCTATTTATCTATCTGTCTATCTATATATCTATCTTTATCGTTGTTTATATATATCTTAAAGCCTGTCTGCCATATATGGTCTGGTGCCCCTTCTGTTTGCCTCGGGGTTCTTGATAGGCTCCAGAGGCGGATATGCAATGTAGTTGGCCCTGCCCTGGCGTCTCGTCTACAGTCACTTTCTCACAGACGCGCCGTCACCTCCCTCTGTCTGTTCTACAAATACTTTCATGGAAATTGCTCCGAGGAGCTGCATTCGCTGGTTCCCAGACGTCATGAGTACCAACGCCTTACGAGGCTGGCATCCCGCTCTCACCCCTTTACTGTCGAAACTCCTAAATGTAGCCGTCTCTTCTACTATAATAGCTTCATGTCTCACACCTCTCACCTGTGGAACTCCCTTCCCTATTCCTGTTTCCCTGTGAGCTATAATCTCCAGCTATTCAAGTGTAATGTCAATCGACATCTCCAGTTGCCTTGATCTATCCACTACCCTCATCCTTCCTTCTATCACTCCTATCTGATCTTGCTCTAAATTTTCTGTCACCCCTTGTGCCCTAGTGGCTTCCCGCCTTGCTTGGGGTGAAATGCTTAAAAAAAAATCTATCTATCTATCTATATATATATATATATATATATATATATATATATATATATATATATATATATATACCTTTGTTTATATCTATCTATCTATGTATATATATATATATATATATATATATATATATATATATATACCTTTGTTTATATCTATCTATCTATCTATCTATATATATATATATATATATATATATATATATATATATATATATATATATATATATATATATCTATATATATATATATATATATATATATATATATATCTTTACCGTTGTTTATATCTATCTATTTATATAATCTAGACAATCCTGTGTCACTTGTCTTTCTGTTTCACTCTCCCTTTTTAATCTAAATCTGGATTTTCGTTTACTCCAAACCTTTATTCGGTTTTAAAAGCAATGTCACAGAGCATCCACTTCACTGATCATAAATGTTGTTTGTGGCTTCTTTACCCGGTTTTTAAATCCCTGGTGTCCAATTTCCATTTCCTGCTTTGGATTTTCGTTTTATCTTTCCCTGATAAATCGCAAAACTACTTCTAATTAGCACTCCACCTGAGTCCCATTGATCTGTCGCCTTAGATTGCTCCCCATCTTGAATCTTCGTTCTTTCTTCATTTCTTTCGTTCTTTCTTTATTACTTTTTTTTCTATGAAGTACGTGGAACAACGCAAAATGTACGGAAACAGACGAACTTTCTCCGCTACGTTTGGGTATTGCCTCGAAGTAGACGGCATAAGTGAGGTACTTATAAAATGTAACTAATAGTTATCGTTATAAAATTTGCCCGTCCCCATGTCTACATTTCTAATTGATTCTGTTAAATTCATACTTTTTGACGCCTGTTCTCTTAGCCTCGCCTTGCATACTTGTCTTTCATTAGAAAATATGAAACACTCAGTAAGGATTACTTACGGTGAGGGTCAAGTTCATTGGTTGTATTTTATGGCATATGAAACACTGTTGTGTTATGTAATGTCGTAGAATGTTATTTTGTTTTAGTGTTTTACTTGACATCTATGGTAGTGTTTATACTTCAGTCCATATATAAACATTGATCAAGTTTAAACTTGAATTCTATCTTTTATTACTATAAACGTTATGTTTAATGGTTAAACTTATCTAGGTTGAAACCCTTATTTATTTTAAACACAGGGAAATTAATCACATGCGGCCTAGATCAGGAAGTCCTACCAAAGAAAAAAAGTGTCACCCGACACGAATCGAACGTGTATTCGTGTGAGGTTGGTTGGCATTTTAGTGCACTTTTCTTACATATATATACATATATATATATATATATATATATATATATATATATATATATATATATATATATATATATATATATATATATATATTGCTTCATATGTTATTTTTATTGGATATCCGTATTTGAGTACTCGAGAAAACTTATTAAAGAAAATGTGCCCTCGACAGGAATCATATCTGCGTCCCCCCTCTAGGAGAAACCAAATATACTCGCCGGTAGACCAAATAAATACTGTTGAAAATAAACCAAGCAGCTACTTAAATACCGGTATCCACTAAAAATAACATCTGAAATAATAAAAATATTTAAGATGAAAATCCATATATATATATATATATATATATATATATGCGTATGTATGCATAAAAAATGAAGAAATATAGTTTTAACGTATGCTAATTTATGGGGTAAAGTGCTCAATATCATACAGCATATGCAAATATAAAAGTGAACATTGAAGTCAACAATCACAGGTGACAGACTGTTTCATGCTAAATGCAATCGTCAGACC
Source organism: Acanthosepion lycidas (assembly GCA_963932145.1). Classification (NCBI taxonomy): domain Eukaryota; kingdom Metazoa; phylum Mollusca; class Cephalopoda; order Sepiida; family Sepiidae; genus Acanthosepion; species Acanthosepion lycidas. Next base: position 30,541,014 of record OZ010572.1, read on the forward strand.
GATATCTAACAGTCCCCCACGAGGAATGTATGTGGCACAAGGCCGAGTTTAACGTGAGTTTCTCCGAGCCCGTAGGCTTGGCCAAAAAATATTCCCTTCAAACCCGCATAAGCTGGTTCGGGATCTGTCTACCTCTCCGGACGAAACTTTGCCCTTCGGCAAAGCTTCGTCCGGGTTCCTCTCTGCCAAAGCAGAGAGTTCAGAGACTGCGTGTCCACTGCCTAAACGCAATCGTCAGGCCACATTGTGCTTTTTCTCGTCTATTTATATATACGCGTCAGTGTTTCCGTGTCTGCATTTTGAGATTAGTTCTGATCGTTTATTTAACAGTTTGTTTTGGTCTGAGAATTTAATTATAGCGATATTCCTCCAAGCAGAATTTGCGGTTTTTGGATTGATTGTTGTAGGCTGATGTTCTTTTCCTTACTTTCCCTGATATTTTTTGGGGTGATTTGATTTTTTTTTAAATTTCCCAGATATACTTGGAAGCATTTTGCTGTTCGCGTATTTTTTGTTTTGTGTGCGTAGTTTTGTAGCTTCTTTGTGTCTTTGTTCTATATATATATATATATATATATATATATATATATATGTGTGTGTGTGTGTGTGTGTGTGTGTGTATGCGCGGACGCGCGTGTGTGTGTATGCGCTCACGCGTGTGTGTGTCTGTGTGCTTGATAAAAATATACTTTTAAGGTATGCTATATTTGTGGCTAATGTTCTCAATATCAGTGATAGAGCGTGTACACATATAAAAGTGGCTATACTTCATATACAAACGCTATCTTTCCGATGTATCTGATTCTAAACGAAATATATTCAGAATAGACCCACTTCCAAAAATCTATCCAAATGATCAACCATCTCAACCTTTTAAATGTATTCTTGAGTGTGTCATGGATAATTCAGATATGTCTTTTCACGCTAAGAAAATGACGTCAAAACAACATTTCTGCAACGTTACATAGCGTTCATATATATTTTAGGCTCCCCACAACGTACCCGCAACAGTACTTTGTAACATTGCAAATACGTTTCCTTGTATTACTACATTAAGTGAAAATTAATTTAAAAAAAACAACACGAAGACTTTAAAACATGCATTCATCAATCTGAATCAATGATTATCAAAAAGTACGAAAATATATTTTCTACCACCTATACCTCTTGCATAGTGAAGAAAAACTATCTGTAACGTTGCAATAAAGTTCCGTGTTAACTGGGTAGATAGATAGATAGTTAGATAGACAGATACGAACAGATAGATAGATAGATAGATAGATAGATAGATAGATACGATGGACACCCAGTGAAAATCAAACTCATCATCAATGGCTTCAGAATTTCATCAGCTTATAATCGTTCGAAGACGGTTGTGTTTAGTTTCTATATAGGTAGTTTTATATTTACGTATGTTTGGACTTTATTCTTCAAATGACTTGTAAAAGTCTTCTTTTTTTTTTCAACCTTGATTTTTTTTTATTTATACGTGTTTCACTTTTTGTAATTTTATTTTTATTTCTTAATTAGTTTTAATTTTATTTTATTTTTCTTTATTAATGTCCTCCCCCCCCTTACATTCGTATGCCTTTTCCTACTCACTCCTCGCATCTTTCACTGTTTCTTTGTTTTCATCATATACTTTATTTGTGTCGTGATGGTTCTCTAGGGAATATCATTATTATAAAAAAAAAAAAATATAAAATAATAATCCCAATGAAATTTATAAATAAAATAAAATAAAACAATAATATTTAAACCTTGTTTGGAATAAATTAAATAAAAATAATAATATTACTCCCAGCATGTAACAGAAACTGTTTCTGCCGGAAATACGGGCATCCCGCCAAAAGACGTTATATTCGATCTGTTCGCCCATGAACCGTCGGGAAGACAACGTGTGTAAATTCTCTCTGTGATACGAGTTGTAATACTATGAAGTAAATTGCCCGCTTTTATAACATGTACATTTATACAATTGTAGCGTAAAACACTAAATACAAATATATCAATAAAATTTATGAAATTAATATACAATTTACTATCCCTTTTCTGTATTGTGTACATTTATTTTCCTGTTTTCTCTCGTGAAAACAAGCCTAATTCCTAACAACATGGTGTGAGTGAATATTCCACAGTTCTTCCAACTTTTCTTATCTCTTCTTTTCCTCATTTTTTGTTTCCTTTCTTTCTTTCTCTCTCTCTCTCTCTCTCTCTCTCTCTAATGTTTTTTCATTACCTATTATTTCTTTCTTTTACCTCTCTTCTATTTAGCGTTCCTTCTCTCTTTCCTTTTCTAATTTATATCTTCGCTCTCCTAACGATGCCTCTTCCTTTTTTCTAAAATATGTTTTCTCTTTGCTTCAATATTTTTGCTTTCATTCTTTTTTTCTTTCTTTTTTTTCAGTCGTTTTCATTTTTGCTTCGCATTTTCTCCTTTTATCGTTTGCCTTTCTTTTATTTACTCTCTCTTTTTCTCTCTTTTAGTTTGTTTCTTTTTTTCTTTTTTTCTTTTGTTTCATGGCTCTTTTTCTCTATTTTATGAATTTCATGTTTTACCTTCTTTCTTAGGTACTTCGCCCCACTTTCTCTATTTTCTCTATTTCTTTTCTCTACAGTTTATTCATTTCGTTCTTTTCTTTCTTTCGTTTTTTATGCTCGGACCCCTTTCTTTTATTTGTCCCTTTTCCTCTCTTTCTTCTTTTCTTCTTTTCTCTTTTCCTTAATTCAACGTTATTGTTTTCTTTTCCCGCTCATTTTCCTTTTGTTCTTTTCCTTCCTCTTCATATTTTTTTTTCCTTAAGCGGATTCTTCTTCATCGCCACCTGTCTTCCTAAATAAGCTTCACAGCCTTTTGTATGTTCCATTCGGCCAGAATTGTGTAACGCAGACACGGAGACAATGCAAGGCAGCTGTTCGCTGACTTAATGCTATCTCAATTAGTCTCAATGTATTTCCGCTATCAAAGGGTCATCGGCTTGATGAACACATCCCACCAATCCTTTTGCAAAGTCTTCGCACTAAACGATAGTGATTGGAAATAATGTCGCGTAAGACTTCTATTACACACAGACACACAACAAGAAGAATATCACAGATTTATTCAGAGCTTCTTCTAAAGAGTAATGGTTAACAAGCTAGTCTCACGGAAAATTACTTCTGTAGTGAGTTCGACCAACATTCTGGTCTAACTAGAGTGGATGTGTTCTTGGCTAAGTTTCTTTTTTATCTGCAAAGGTGTGCCGTTCATGTAATGGATAGCAGTTTGAAATGAGAAATCTATAAAGCCGAATTGCAATCGAGTTTCTTATATTTACTTACGCACAAACACCCTTGAGAAAGGTAGGAATTCCCCTTTCTTTTATCCCCAGCTATCGGTTAAATAGCACAACAGGCCGGATTCTGTAGCCGTGATTGGAAACCAGTCTAAGAGAAGGACAACTCTTAATTCAAAACTATGACAAATATCTGTGGTCCCTGACCATCAGTAATGAGGGTGGGAAGAAGCAAAATAGCATATATTTTATACAAATTTCATGTCGATTCAGAACTTTGACGATTGTGACTCTCCACAATTTCCTTTTCTTTTTTTTATCTGTAAATTACTATGCAATATTGGGAAGGAAAATGAAGCTTTCTTGCATTTATCACGGTTTTGAATCCCGAAGTTTCTTTCGCTTAGACTCGTTAGCACCCAAGTCTAACGACCACAGTCTTTCCCGATATTTAAGCCATAGCTTGGAGAAGATGAGATCACGTGGTAGGATGGTTAGAATGGTAGCGCTCGGACCATGACAAATTGGTTTTAATCTAGCTAACTATGGCCGATTTTTCAAGGAGGTAACTTCTTGAAAGTAACGGCCTGGTGAGACGATCCCATTTTGCGACTCCTTTGGAAAATACCTAGAAACCATACCACCCTGTTGAGGAAGCATTTTCAGTGAAAATGGATAAACTTTCCGGAAGCCCTCAGTGTTTATGCTACCATCGTGACCAAAGGTTTGAACATACGCGCTTTCTTTAAACTGTTGATCTTGCCAGATTATGCGTTCTCTCCACGGAAATTGTAATTAAAATCAGCTTAGCATAGTGACAGTATACACCACTGGATGGTACTTATCTTGATGTTGAGCAAACACGCATGGGCCTGAGCTTGCATCAATAACAGGGATTAACTAGTTCAAAGAGAGGTTAACTCGAAAACAAGCTGATAGCCATAAACTCCATGACGTAGACGGGCCTTTGTGCGAGAGCGAACGCAACAGATTTACGCGCAATTTGAACTCGGCTCGTTAATTCCGCTATCTGCTCCAATATCCGTTACACTACCTACATATCTTACGTTTCAGAAAGTAAATACCTCCAGAACACCTGGCGTGGAACACCCGTGGGTGTGTTTATCTCGCTAGACTAGGCGTTTCCTCTTTTTTTTTTCTTTTCCTATTTTTCCCTCTCCGCGTACCCTTTCGTCCTGCTTGACTGTGTTGAAGTACTCTTTGAGGAAAAAAAACTTTCGTATACTCAAGATCAAATACGGTGAACATTCAGGGGTAGGCGTATTGGTTGAGGCGAGGGAGAATACAGAAACCAAATTGCCCCTTTTTATCGGGGTGGTGTGAGAAGATTCACAAATATATAACCATAAAAAGAGACGAAGTACAAACAACGCGAGAGATTTGATTTCGTACTTGCTGGATTTTTCTAACCTACCCCTAGCACTATGCAAACCTGAATTTAAGACCCTCTTTGTTAGATAATTCGATAATATAGTGTTGTTTTTTTTAATCGAGTTCATCGCATGGAAGACAGTAAAGCCACTGCGACACAAGGGGCTGATAGGTGTGGAAGAGTTCAAATCAGGAATATTGCAAAGAAGCCAGAACAAAGGAAGAGTAATCAGAAGGACAATAGATAACGACTGATATTGTAGAGTTCGGTCATTATACGCTCCGGCCTTCTTCAGGTGATTGGAATTTCGAACTGAACCTTTTATTTCGTCCACCGGGGTAGATTTTTCTAGTTCCACGTATCATGCCTCTCCCGGATGTTTCAGTCATTTCCCTTTAACTGATCTCAAGTTTTTTGTTCACCACTGCTGTGGCCTGGTATTGAACTCACAACTGTTTGGGTCTGTTCATTGGATCTAACCAACATCTTTATCCACTGGGCAATGTGTCCTTGGCAATGAAGTGGAGGATAACAGTCCGAATAATGTAACTAATGTAAGTAATCATAATACCTCATCTCAGAGATATAAACAGATATCACAAAAAAGTTCTAATGTAGCTCGTTGTTAAACTAAACTTAATGAATACCTAAGGTTCCACTTCGTCAAGCTTTTACTATCAAGTTAGCTGCTTAAACATTTCTTTGTTGTAGCATACCTACGGACGATAATGGGTATCTCTCCATTCACATAAATGCAGTAGTAAATACTGTATGTTGGTCTGCAGTTGGAGATTTATTGTGGAATTCACTTGACACACCTCTAGCAGTTGACTACTTCTAGACGCCACTGGTGAATCTTATATGTGTTGCTCTTGTTCTAAGTATTATCGTTTATTACCAACCTTCGTGTGATTATTCTACTCAGTAACCTTCCCAAGATTACAACACTCTCTAATAAAGTTGGTTAAATGTTAGTTAACTAGTACACTGCTACGGTCAAATGATAATGGCCATAAATCATTTTGCAATTGCGCTGATTATATTTTCTGCATGACTAGGCTAGAATTTGAATATATTCAGTTAACTTTTATTGTCACATAGAATAAATAATGCTACTGTTTAATGCATTAAAATGTCTTTAAAATATCTAAAGAAATCTACAAGATTTTGATTATTAAACAACTTGTGATATTAGCCAGCACTCACGTTGTTTACTTTTGACATAAGAATTAATATTCAAGTTACTTACATTATTGCTTGAAACTGTTATGCATGAGTCTAATAAATAAAATCGAATTAAACTCGTAGAACAGATAGAATATATGTATATAGTATAACATTTTATTATACTAGAATTTTTTTGGTAATTCTCACTGTATTTAGTAATGTTAAAGTTATTGCTAACATTTTTTGTCGAACTTTTTTTAAGAACTCTGTGTTTCGTTCAATTTCGCAAACCAACCGATGAAATTTGAATGAGCTGATTTGTTTGGGAAATACTTTGACAAAAACTCTGCTTCAAGGTTTAACTTTTTTTTTAACAGGGAAGAATAAATTCTGAGGATTTCATATTCTTGAGCGTGCAACATACAACTGACCAAACGTAAATATTTCTTTCCTGGGCTAAATTCCAGCATTTTGAAGCGTTTGTTTATAGGTCTCGCATACACAGGGAAAAGTAGAAACTAGATTCTTATATACAAAACCTTAAAGAAAAGTTATGCAAAAAACAATATTGCATTTTTAAAAATAATTATTTTTTATTTTAATCATTAATTTTTTTTAAATAGTCGGAGAAATTTGCATGTTAAAAAATAAGACTTAATTTTTCAAGAAGAAATAATGAAAATTTATTGTACTAAGTTACGCACCTTAGTAAAACCAACTGTACTTTGCACCCTCTTATCTGTTTGAACTCCTCCCCCAAGTTTAGTTTTGATCGGTTCATGTATGGCTATTTCAGAGTGTGTGACGGAATAGGTCACAGAATTTTATATATAGATTTTGTAATAACTCTTTTTTATATAATCTCTGTCTGAATTTCTGAGAGTTGTCATTATTTACACAGGGATTATTGTCCCCATATTTGTTGTCGCTGTCAAAACGTTTCAGCCGTCTTGCCAGACGACCTTCATCAGATGATTGTCGATCCGGTTAACATTCATTAAATTTAGAACTAGCACATACCGCTGTTCAGGTCCATTGAAATCTTGTCTGGTTCTTATTTAGTAAAGTTCAGTCATTGTTTGTCTCGTTTCCACTTAGCCTAAGTACATACTTCCCAACCCAGGGATTGAACTCGCAATTTCTATTTCACCACATTTACGAAACAATATTGTAATCCACTAGTAATCCATAATAATTACGAGTACAATCCCTGGGCCAGGTAGTGTAACAAAAACGAAATTTATGACGCTAGTGTCTGCCAAATTAGCTTTCGAACCATTTCTTCATATAGATTTAAAATTCTTATTATTTATTAAGCACACTATCTCGATATTTAATGCAACATAAGATAAAATCTGAGGCACATCAAGTGATGGTAGAAGTCACTAACGTTTTAATGAGTTAGAATCCGTTGGTAATAGACGGGATTTTTAAACAGAATTTTTACTGATAGAATCAACGTGACTTTTATGTCAACAAATTGCTAGCAGTAAAATATGAACTTTAATAGCTTCAACTGAAGCAAACAATATTCACCAAATAGGGATCCGCACTCTTATTCCAGGGGTGGAATATCGGTGATAAGCTGGCATGGAATTATACATTTCAGGGGTTAGAGAACTTCCATGGATATAGTTACACTTATATTTATGTCTTTTCCTCAGATATTGTTAAATCTCTTATCATTTTTAAAGTATCTATTTCCCTATGCGAATATCTATATATTAACTTAACTAAGTCTCTAGTGGCGCCAGGTATCAGTGTTTAAGCCGGGATAAAAGCCAAAGTTTTGCATACTGATTTTCCTATATATTCATTACCTTGTTCACATGCTCAGATTTGTCTTGTAAAGCGTACTATTTTGAATTACACGTTTTTATTTTTACAAATTTACTATTACATCATTACAAAATTCTTATCTGGATATGCAGACCTTTTCTTGATTCGATTGATTAATTGTCTACGGTTTATCGACCCTTTGCAGGTTATTTAAAGTAAGAAAATATTTTTAGATTGTAAGAATTTTCGGGTGGAGATAATAATGATTTTAAAGTCTTACTAATTAACTCATAGCTGGAGGGAGAAGAGGTGGATTCATAACTTTTCCAAGAGACCTTTTAGAATTTTGAAAAATAAACATTTACCATATACTGGAAATAAATGACAATATTAAATAAATGGAAATAAAACGCTGACCGAAATTTCAAATGGTCATCAGCATCTTCTTTTTGATCGGGTACCTTCAGTACAAACTAAGCTAAACGGTACCCCATCACACAATGCAATAAAAATACCTAAGAAGTTGTATTGCATGATAAGAAAAGAACGCTATGGACTACCATTTCACATTTAAATATAAATGTAAATATACAATTTAAGTAAATGTAAATATAGATCAACAGCAGTCAATTTATGTTTCGTACTCACATATAATCAGGTCCACAACAATAACAAAAGAATCTTAGGATTGTTTGATGTTTGCTCGAGAATTAGTACTTTGGTTACTCAACAATATTAGCCATTTCCTTATAAGGAAACATTAGTTTTTCATTGACTGAGAAGCTTGCATTACATTCTGTTGAAATTTATAGAATTTTTCTCTTAAAATATTTTTTCAGGAATATTGGTTTCTCAAGCCCAGTAGGTGTCATCGCTCTTTCTAATATTGATAGGGGTTTCTTTCCAAACCTTTTCTTTGAAGTAGTGTGGAATATCAGCATTTTGATTATGCCATTATTTTCCCGTCAAGCTACATGTGACATCAATTTTGTTGTTTAAAATCCTTAAGTGATGTGATTACTTGGTAAAGTTATTTGTGATTGTGTAGCGCCAATCCAAAAGGTTCGAAGCAGTTTGGTCTTCTCCAAAACTCGTAGGCTTCACTCGCTCAATGCTACAGGCATTGCTCGTTTAGTGCGCATTCGATTAATGCGTTTTCGATTAGTGCCCTAAACAGTTTATATACCAAAATTTGAGTAGTGCATCCATAATACTCGATTAGTGCAATAAAATATTCTTCAGTTTACCTTTAGTAATAGAAAAGTGATTTTTTTTACTGATGTACACATTATCCACACTAATCGAGGGATTCTTGTATTTTTAAACTTTTAGATATTTCTGAACGGCTATGGTATCATGTATGACATCCTTATGAAAGTTTCGATATGAAGAAGCTATTTAGGAACATGACCCGAGTTTTCAGGTTATTTTTCTTTATCAATTTGTGAAACTACTTGTAGCGCAGCCGGTTCTATATTCAGTTTCTTTATCTCTATGCTAACTAGGTTCTAACTGATCTGTATAACGATGTGTTTGAATTGTTTGCTATTTATTAAATTAATATCTTGAATTTTTATGATGGATCCAGGGTATGTGCCATAACTTCTTTCATTTCAATTCTAGATCATAATTTCTGTTTTGGAAAGGTTTATTTTCAATTTTGTAACGCTTGTTAAGGGATACTGATTTTTTGTTCAGGATCATTCTTATAGCAACAATGAATGCCTATATTATCAGCATGGGCCCACTTACGATCAGTACATTGACATCGGGAGCGAAAGTAAGTAGTAAGTAAGTAAATACTTAAATGATCAGTGTCCATTTTTTAACATGGTCTAGGAATATATTAACTAGCCAAGGATTCTCCTTTCCTCCTTGTCATATTTCTGATGAGGTTTGAAATGTTTCCAGATTGAGATCCTCACCAGACAGGTATGACTATGTGAACTGATAAGGTTCTATTAAATTGATTCATTTCATTGGATTTGGAGATTGGAATGCGATTTCTAAGGCATTAGAAATAAATATATAAAAACATTTGAAACATAAATAAATTGTGGAATTGATAACATTCTCGAATACAGGATGTATGAATCCTTTTGTTTAATTTGAGGTTATTTCTTTTTCTTTCCTTTGTATTGACCTGCGGGCCACATCACGTTGAAACACCGGTTCCCGTGCGGGCAACAAAGTTACTAACTTCGAGCCTAGTCAGTACCTTGATAGGCGATCGCTCGGGAATAGCTGGCACTGTAAGCTTAGATGCGCGGAGGGTGTAATGGATAATGGCACGGAATTGTTAATCTGAAAGCCGAGTTCCAATTCCAGATGGCTTCGTTATATTCACTTACGCGCAAATACCCCTGTGAAACGCATTTAATACGCCTCCCCGAGATATGGGTTAATTAGTAAAATTCGTATCACTAAATCATTATTATCTCCACACCACTGAACAATCAGGAATGTGAAGCTCACATTAAAGTTCTTAAATTTAAGAATATGGATTCAAATAATATGTAAAGTGTTGAGAATCCACCTCTACTCCTCGCCACCAGCTGTTAATTTATTAGTAATACATGTATCACTAGGTCGTTATTATCTAAAAAAAAGTTCAAATAATCTAAAAATATTTTCTGGCTTTAAATAACAGGCAAGGGGTTGGTAAGCCGTAAAAATCGAAACGAGACATTTTCTTTCCTTTTATTTTTATTTTTCGAGTGGCTTAAACTAGACTGACCGCAGTAGGGAAGTTGCTCAAGATTTAGTCAGATTTGAGCACAGTTTCTATCTTAATAATTCCTTGTAAATCGTAGTACTTACAATTTCTTTTATTGATTAATTATATATTAAAACAAAATAACATAGTTATGTTCTTTGGGCTCAGCTGATGTCTATAATTCTGAAAACAATTTAACATGCTTCCGAGATAACTCGACATTTTACTTTAGTATCCTTTTCTGACCTGGCATAACAAGTTTCTGTAACCTAATCGGTTTGATGGTGTCAATGTAGTATCATATTGCTTCTTTATAGGCCACTGATTTTTGTCTAGTCTTAGGATTATTGAAATACAAGATGGCAGCTTAGTTTTTGGCTGAAGAGTTGTTACTGTATTCCTTGCAATGCGTGAAGAGAAAATAAGATGTTGAACTGAGGATGAAGTTTGTTCTCCAGTGAAATAAGTAACAAGTTCCCAACCTATCCTAACAATTACTTTAAGATTTTCTTTCTGCTGTTTTTGCTTACGCGGCGGCTGGTTGCTGCTTGATTTATTTTTACCATAGTTTGACCTAATTACGTGATTTGCTTTTATCTGAGCACCTGTAAATCTGACGTCTTCCTTTTAATACAATACGAGAAGCTCCTGTGGCACAAGACACGCTGCAGAATATATGATATTATAAAAATTTAGTATTAAACAGAAAAAAAACAAAGGGGCAAAGTAGTAGATGCCTTTTAGAAAAATTGCAAAGTAAATTTCCCAAGAGGATTTAGTTTATTTTGTTTTATGGAATATCAACCTCAATAGGTTATTTAAAGCCGACAAGATTTTTAGAATAGGTTCGTTTGTTTCTTTTGTGGCATTTCAACCACTTATGGGACATTTAATCCGAAATTTAATTTTCATGGGAACATTAATAATTACTTTTGTATTGCTAGTAATCTTTTTTTTTTTTTAATTTTAAAAATCTATTTTTATACTTTCATATTTTTTTTACTCCAGTTTTTGGGGATAAGTACTTGCTGTGCAATATTTAATCTCCTTTACGGATGGAGAAGAATCTTGAAGTGAGAGATAAGTGGTTTTCCCAACGGATGCTGAGACTACCATGGACTGAATGTACGAGCAACAAGGACGTTTTAACGAATATAGCTTCGAAAAGACCGCATACTTATAATCACAAAAAAAAGGCAGCCGAAATTTCCAAGCCACATAATAAAAGAAAGTGGGTTTGGGAATCTAACCCATGACATGATGTAGGTAAGGGAAACAGACGAAAAACAACGAGAAACCTACATAACGAATTGAGGAATGAATGGCGGAAGAACGACAAAGAGAAATGAGTGTAAAAACGTTTCACAGATTAACAAAAAAAGATGATGCGAAGGTCCACGTTTTGAAAACAAAAATCACATACAAAAGTAACAATCTATGTTGATGATAAACATTTATACGACGCGTGGAAGGGCTCATGATAAAACTTAATAGACATTCGTTATATATTATATTTAACTATATATCTATATATAGTTAAATATAATAGATAACGAATAATATATATGATAAAACATAATAGACATTCGTTATCTATTATATTTAACTATATATATAGTTAAATATAATAGATAACGAATGTCTATTATGTTTTATCATGAGCCTTTCCAGCGTCGTATAAATGTTTATCGTAAACATAGATTGTTACTTTTGTATGTAATTTTTTTTCTGCATTCTTTTGAGGTTATATATATATATATATATATATATATATATATATATATATATATATATATATATATATATATATATATATATATATATATATATATATATATATATATATATATATATATATATATATATATATAAACTAAAAAAAAAACTCAAAAGAATGCAGAAAACACTGGTCGGCCTTTTCGTCCTATGTTTGGGACTCATCAGCAGTGCCCATCCACTACCGAGAATTGAAACCCGGACAGTTACATTATCAGGCAAACGTCATACCAACTGTACTAACGGGGCTCGACGACGGGGAGGTAGCGAACTACACTCGATATTGCGCCGCTAGTTTACATATTCCGTGGTGGAACTCATCTAAGTTCCTTTACCCATAGGACTGTGCCTCCACGATCCACGACTATCATCACTAAGACGCTCCATCCAGAGCATTAGAAGCAGGTTCAAGCAAGGATATACATATGACGTTTGTCTGTCAATGTAACTGTCCGGTTTTCAATTCTCGGTAGTGGATGCGCACTGCTGATGAGTCCCAAATATAGGACGAAACGGCCGTCCAGTGTTTTCTGCATTCTGTTGAGATCTATCTATCTATCTATCTATCTATCTATCTATCTATCTATCTATATATATATATATATATATATATATAAGGTGTAACTTAAAAATTTTCCAAATCGTGTGACAGCATAATTATATATCAAAAAAAAAATTTAATATCTAAAAAACACTAAACGAATTGAGTTACTTTTCCTTGTTGCAGGTGGTAGGATCTATTTTCTGCTAATCTTAGTTTGGCCCCTAATTCTTTTTTTGATGAACATTTGTGCCTTCTCACTCTATTCAATGGGATTTAGGTTTGGGGATTGAGGGGGCAACTCAATCACTGTAATCCCTTTTTTCTCAAACCAACCGATTGAAACTTTTGATGTATGGCATGGAGCATTGTCTTGTTGGAAGATTACATCACTTGGAATGTTATTATTAAATATTTTAGTCAAAGTGGTTCGGTAAACCTGGTCCAGCATGTTAGTATAAATTGTGCAGTTCATTCTGCCCTCACATGTGTACAACATTCCAGTGCCTGATGAAGCCATGGAGCCCCAAACCATTACGCTTCCTCCTCCAAATTTTACAGTTGGAACCACACAATCAAGATGAAATGCCTCTCCTTCCCTACGGCGAACATAAACCGCTCCAGGGGTGCCAAAAATCTGATGAAAAAAAAAGAATTTGTTACAATTTTTGAATAAATGTTATGGATGTGTATTCACATAAAAATTTCAATTATTACACCCAAAGTTTAGGAAATAGAAGCTGTTAACTTACCTCAAAGTTACTTTCGTCAGACCAAACAATTTTGCCCCAATCATCAGGTGTCCAATTTTCATGGTTTTTTGCAAATTCCAGTCGTTTTTGCTTGGCCTGAGACAAGTATGGCTTCTTCCTGGCTTTGCATCCTTTTAATCCCACTTCTAATAACCTTCTTCTCACTGTTTGAGCTGATATGTTTTTGTTTGCATCCTCACTAAGTTCAGCAGCAAGCTCTGAAGAACTTTTCCGCCTATCTGCAAGGGATGCTCTTTTCAAAGATCTGTCTTCCCTGGCGGTTGTAGACTGTTTACGGCCTTGTCCTTTTCTGTTTTTGAAAGACTTTGTTTCCTTGTACATTTTAATCGTTGTTTGAACCCCCTTCCTTGAACATTCCACCTTCCTGGCAATTTCTACCTGAGAATATCCTTCACCAGATAAAGCAACAATTTGTGCCCTTTTAATCTCTGAAAGCTGCTTCTTTGGAGGCATTTTCAATTAAATATACACTGGTAGGAATCAAATATTACCCGAAAATTACGAAACAACCTTTAGCATGACAATAAATCATTTTGAATATTGGAATGAATTTAGAACGAAACTCAGAAAGAGGCTTTAAAGCAAAAATCATACTAAAATCTACTGTTAAATATTTTACATTTGCTCTCAATTGTTCCCTGTACGATTCTTAACCTTGAAATACGTTGGTTTAAACTATTATCTCAAATTTTTATAGGTGCTCCATAATTTTGGCCATGGCTGTATATATATATATATATATATATATATATAGAGAGAGAGAGAGACAGAGACAGAGACAGAGAGAGAGAGAGAAAGAAAGAAAAAAAGCGAGACAGACAGATATATGGATGGGTGTTTATAGAGAGAAAGCGAGCGAGAGGGAGGAGAGAGAGGAGAGAGAAAGATAGAGATATACTGTGATCCCAAGCGGAAGTATTTATCCGTATCCATATATAGACTGCTATTCTGATTTACTATTTTATTCATCGTTTAAAGTTCATTGTTCTACTGATAGTACATTTTTAAAATATATATATATTTTTATACACGACCTATATTAATTATGTTTATTTTATCGATAACATACTAAATTTTATTAATAGAAAGAAATAGAAATATACTCTAACAATCAAACTTTTGAAGCTGCATAAGTAAAACTAAAATATGTTTCTTTTATATTCATACTTTTACAGTTAGTATGGATTGAAAGCGTGGTAATAAATACTTTTCATGATTACCTTGCATTCACCCGATGCAATCATTTGAATCTATACTGTCATCAACTGAATACATTACTTCCTTTGACAAGATCGTTAATTGGCAACAACGCTGTTACGTACAAAGGAAAGTGTTTTTATGTTGTTCTCTTCAAAAAAAAGGGTATCAACATATTGCAGTGCTTAGAAGAAATTTTTAAAGGGCGTGATGGTACCATCAATTGACGTAAACTTAAAAGGAAGCATAATTGATAAAAATATCAGTGAAATAAAAATTTCTTACAAAAGAAATAATTCTGACTGCTCATCAAGAAAGAAAACCATGACAAATAAGTTGCTTATTATTATTAGGTTGGTGCAAAAATAATGACGTAATAATGTTTTTTAACGTTAAAAAATACGTCAAAAAACGACATTATTACGTCATTATTTTTGCACCAACCTAATATTACTCAAAAACGTACTTTCGTACATGCCAAATTATTCATCGAATATTTACTGCCGTATTTAGGCTATATCTTCCTAGATGTGTTATTATGATTATTTACATTATTCACATTATTATGACTGTTATTCTCATTGTCATTGCCATATTCACAGCGATTCGACCGGTGTACGCTTCGGCCTTCTTCAGGTGATTTGCTGGACAAAATAAAGTATTCAGTTTGAAATTCCAATCACCTGACAAAGGCCGGATTGTACAGCAGCCGAAACGTTGTGAATGTGGCAATGAAGATGAGGATAACAGTTCGAATAATGTAATTAATATAAATAATGGCTTAGCTGTATTCCACGTATAATATGGTCGGAACATATTAGAATGTTATCAAAGACTTCCAGAAACAACATTAATTTAAATAAAAATTCAATGTGTTACAGTTACACGATAATGCGGGAAAGTTTCCTACGATATACTTACCTAAGATAAAGAGTTTTAATGAAACAAAAAATAGTAACCATAAGATACATTTTTAGTTAGAAATATTAAAATGATGAAACAATATCAAAGGGACCCAACCTGACAATACTGTATTCTATGTATTGCGTCCGTTCAGGACGTTGGAGATCATGGCTCTTCACAATTTCTTGTCTTTTGTAGCTCTTAATATATATTTTTTTATTATCTCTCCTAATCCATGTGCAGCATTTACTCAAGCCAGCTATTTCGTTTTCTTCTGTCTCGCTTGTCTTCAATTTACAAGCATCTTTCCTCATTATATGCCCTAAAAATTTCAATTTCTCTTCATAATGTTAAGTATATGTAATTTACTATAAAAATGCAGCCATGTTGCTTAAATTGGCCCCCACTGTTTTGTCTTCCCAGCCGCATTATTATTCATCAATGTTATTTCAAAGCTTGTTTGATTTAACGAGTGCATAATTTAATTATTCCTATAAAATTATTCTGTTTTAAACACAAGCAGTTCAAAATTAAAGCAAGAAGTATATTTAGCAAGCGAAAACAACTTGTTATGATCTAAATGCTAAATTTAATTGCATTCAACTCAAAAAAACATAACGAACATATTTTATGTATTTACACTACAGGGTGTCAATAAATTAAAAAAAAATATAACTTTATTTGTATTTGCGATGGAAATAATTTGTAAAAAGGATGAGAAAGAATTAAATCTATATATTTTAAGGTTTTATTGAAATTTCAACATGTCCTCCATCATTAGAAATACAAAGGCTAATACGATTTTGCAGTTCACGGAAAACATTTGCCAACTGATTTACACTAATGCCTGAAATCCCATTAGTTGTTTTAGCTATAGTTAAAACTAGGTACATTTAACTTTATAACATTTTTTACAGATTATTTCTATCGCAAATACAAATAAAATTATTAATTTTTAAAGTGCACACGAACTTTATGGACACTTTGTATTTACATTGTTCGGGCTTTTGTCCTCATCTTTTTGTTATATCAACGATGTATTGGCAGTTGTATGCCCCGGACTTCTTTAGGTGATTTGAATTTCGAACCGAAATAAAGGGTTCGGTACGAAATTCCAATTACCTGAAGAAGGTCGGAGTGTACAACGGCCGAAACGTCGTGAATATAACAAAGATGACAACAACAGTCGGAACAATGTAAATATTGTAAATAGTTACAATACCTCATCTCAGAAATATAGACAGATATAAGTGAGCCAACAATATTTGACCATTTGATCCCTGGCCAGCACTTTACCGGTGGTAGAGAAAAATAACGTAATGTCCAGCAAATCGGTTTAACAGTGGCAGAGAATAACGACTTAATGCCCAGCCACTGGTACCGTGAAACATTACATAAGAATTATTTGCAAATTTTAACTCAGGGTCTCAGGCAGAAGGGTTTAAATTTTTCAGGAACACAGAGGCTCAAATGGTTAAATGCTTACTTATAAAATCAATCAATTCAGTTAACGCTAACATAGTATTATTAATTGATAACGAAGGTAAGCCGCCGAGGCAATAAATACACATTAACGTTCGAAACACTTTGGGAAATATATCAATTTACGGTTAATTTAGATTCAATTCATTTTTCGTTAAATCATTTTTTTTTTTTTTTCATAATTTTAAAAAAAGTGGATATTGGAATTAACATCGAAATCCATATCTGTAGGCATTATGTATTATCCTATGTACAGTTTCTCTCAGAAAAGATACGATCAGGGGTCTCTACAACCTGGGGCTTTCCCCCTGAATTCTTCTAGGGGGTAGAGGAGTAGAAGTGGATGCGATGAATGCTTCAGATGTATTATTTGTTCCGTGCCAGAGGCCTTATCTCCTCCCTTGCTTTCCCCCACCGTTGGGTGATATCTGTTACGTAGGGGTGGCATGACCGGCTATGACTAGCTAAAACAAGCGATGACCAACTAAGATCACCTTAGACAAGCTATGACCAGCTAAGACCATCTTAGACAAGCTTCGACCAGTTTACACAAGCTAAGACCAGCAGCCAGAGTGGAAACACTCGAGTACCCACATTAAGTAAGAAGGGTGTCAAATAATTCTTGGGCTCTCCACAACCTTCTGTCCTTCTCCGTTACATGATTGGCCCATGGTATTCTCAGCATCATTCGGCTGAACCATATTTCTTTTGCTTCAAGTCTTTTATTTTATTTTATATATGATGAAATTTTCCAGCGTTCATTGCCATATAGCAGGAGTGATATTACGTAACAGTTACTACTCTTTTCGTTTTCCTATATTTTAAGTTTATTGCGGATAGGATTACTCGTAATTTTTATAATTTAGTTAAATTGAACTTTTCTTAACTCCTACCGTTCCAACAGCGATTAATCTAGAAATATATTTTTAATATCTACTTTTTTTGTTTTTAGAATTAATACCGAACTTTAAGTTAAATATAAGTAGGAAATCGATTTTGAGTATATATCGGGGAAAATATACTTATATGTGTGTCTAATATAACGGCGATATATTAAGGAAACGAGGTAATTATTAGGTTGGTGCAAAAATAATGACGTAATAATGTCGTTTTTGACGTATTTTTTAACGTCAAAAAACGACATTATTACGTCATTATTTTTGCACCAACCTAATACGACACCTTCGTTTATTAATTTTGCTCTCTTGTACCCTTTAAATGATTTTCTCACCCCCGCTGTTTATTCATAAAAATTCCAATCGTTGCCAATTACTAAGATCTCCACCGTGTATTAGGCAAAAAGTGTGATTGAATAGGCAGAATTATCATAATTCCTAGTTTCAACCAAGGGCAGTTTTCAAATTAGACCATGGGTTTAGCTTTCTTCAATAAAGTATTTCCTGACGCAACACACTTTCACCCTCAGAGCCGATAAAAATAACTGATCGATTTATCATTGCTTCAGATCCTTCAAAGCAGATCGAATCGAAACACTACTTAGAGCAACGGCATTAACCTATATCAATAACAAGTCATTTCCTAAATTTTACTTAGTCTGAAACACTAATATATATATATATATATATATATATATATATATATATATATATATATATATATATATATAAAGAAATATAGTCTTAAGGTGTGCTATATTTATGGAATAAAGTGCTCAATATCAGAGATAGAGCGTGTGTAAATATAAAAGTGAACATAGAATCAACACTTAGAGGCGACAGTCTGTTTCATGCTAGATGCAATCGTCAGGCCACATATGGCCTGACGATTGCATATAGCATGAAACACACTGTCGCCTCTAAGTGTTGACTTCTATGTTCACTTATATATATATATATATATATATATATATATATATATATATATGAAACAAAAGGAGCATTTTATTCGTTACTTGCGTTTGATCGAGGGATTATGAGTAGCTTTTTCCATTTTACACTCCTTTTTTGGGAACTTTGTCTCATTTTTTTAGCCGTTAATTTATTTTCAATTAAGATCTATCTTTATCGTGTTCTAATTTCCCCTCCTGATTCGATATTTATTGATGTGTCTTTGATTGTTTTCTGCTTCACCAACGATTACCTTTTGAGGAAGTGTTGGCCGAAAGGGCCTTAAAGGTAAAATAATGACGTCCATTTTATTTAAATATATTATATATATGTGTGTGTGTGTGTGTGTGTATGTGTGTAGACATATATATGTGGGCTGTATTTACACCAGTTTGTGTATGTAAGTTAGAATAAAGCCTGCTTAAGTAGTAGTGGTAATTCATTTGAAGATTGCACTGAAACATGAAAGTGACAGTTACCCTTCAATGTTAATTCCTATGTCCACAGCTCCACGCCAGATCTCTGATATCGAGCACACTTCCTCGATAACTATAGCAAACGTAAATCACACATACATTTGTCTATATATGTGTTTTGTGCGTGTTTGTGTGCGTGTTTGTGTGCGTGTGTGTATAAACGCTTGCTTAATTTGTTCTCCAATGGATTCTTCTCTAATCCTAGTCTTGAAAAATGCCTGAAGATGTATAGATTTAAATAGTATAATCACTGTGTAGCCAGCTGTCCATTCTATTATGTGCATACTTAGATGTCATTCTCTCTTGGTGAGATTTCGGACTAAGTGACCAATACAATTATTCATTCCTATCTCAGTAGCGTCATCATGTCCACGATCCTACTCGACAACACCCCTCCACCTGACCATTACCATTATCAGCTATATCTTTGGTACTTCTATCCATGCAAGCTATCGCTGTGACCGAGGTGGTCAATGCTGCCGAGTGGTGTCAGTCTATTATGAAGTGATCGGTTGCAGAGTGAATTCGAAACAGAAAGGCTTGCTTTTTAGAGAATTGAAAAAGAAGAGTGTTTGTAAATTAAGGACGAGTCGACAATGGCGTCGCGAAGTAGGAGTATTGAAAGAGATGAAGGTTGAGTGTTTTCGCCAGATGACAAAAAGGGTAGTGTGCGGTATGGAGGAGAGAGTATTAAAAGAAAGAAAAGAGTATCCTAAGAAAGCTAATGAAGAAAGAAAGGAACACTTCAATGTAAAAGAAGAGATGTAAATAAATAATGCTTTGGCATACAAGGTCGAATTAAGAATAAGGCCATAAAGAAAGTCGCTTTCTTGCCCACAATGTTGAATTAAGAACAAGAAGAAATATACAGAAATAATACTCTCCTTTGCGTAGAAGGTCGAAGTAAAACCGACTTAGTGGCTACAGTATTTGCCTATTTCTAGCCATTACTAGTAACCTTTGTTCAAACGTATTTCACGGATATATTTATCCAGCATAGAAAACAAACTTTGTTGAGATAAACTAAGGATACCTTTCTCGCGTTAACCCTTTTATCACGGGTGATTATCGAGTAATAATGTGTAATAATTTCACTGGATCAGACACAATTTCTTTAATATATGGCGTGAGAGGGACAGCATCAATGTAAGATAACTGACAATGCAATGCATACAAGAAGATTTGTGATCTTCTATCCCCACTTCCAGCCTTAACCAAAAAATTGAAGATTTATTTTCTGGCTTATTGCTATTACACCATTTAGGGTCAACTGACGATGTTATTTCTACTCGTTGAATTATCCCACCGATAATGCCGTGTAGCTTTAACTAGAAATCAAGTGACAACAAGTTTCTTTAATACTTCAGCATTCTCTTCTATAGACTTACTGATTAGTATGCTATTTTCTTGATAGTTTGGATTCTTCCTAATAGATTTCTAAACTTCGAATCATTCAGTATCTTTCTTCTACACTGTTCCAGGTGCTCCAGTAACGCTTGTTAAGACTTGACTTTTTTTTCACCGCCCTGACTTGCTTAGAATATTTATCCAATAATTTATCTATCAGTTTAATTCTATTGCCTTCTAGAAAGACAATATTGACAATATATCATATTGGTTGATTTTTACGACTTATTAACATTTTGCAGGTTACTTAAAGCCGTAAATATTTTTTTTTATATTCTAACAATTTTGGAGGGATTTGCTAATACAATTTCTACTAATTAATCCATTGCTGGTGGGGAAAATTTGAATTCATGCCTTTCAAGATGAGTGAATATAGCAAACCCGACTGTAATTGGAACACGATTCATCGATCTCTATTTCACCAAATATTCGCAAGCGGTCAGCTCTCAAGACTATCAGACTGGACATTGCTTTACTTCTGTAATCGTATGAGATTTTGTTTCAAAGGGATATGATCGTAAGCCCTCTCGTATTTTTTTTCTCTCAATTTAATTTGACCATACCGTCTGTAACAGCAAAATTGTCCAATTATTAGATTAAGCTCTGAACCGTTGTATCTTAAATTGATTAAAAATATCTTACTGGAATACTCCGAGGTTTTTATAACTCTGTTGGACTCTAGTTAAGGGTGTATAATTAATCTCCAAGCATAACAGAAGAATTGTGATAAAATCGATCATAAACGAAAATGAAATAGGATAAATATCATGCCACACTGTGTTCTCGAGCATTGGTTGGCAACCAGTCTAGAATAAGGACAAGTTTTGAAGTCAAAACAGTGCAGAATGCAACATGAATCTATTATCTTTCCTAATAATAACTATGACCATATATCGTTGTGACAGACAAAGGTAATATTCGACTGAAAGGAACAGCAACACGGACGTAGATGAAAGAAAGAGAGGTTTATTGTAAAAGAGAATACACTACTGAAAGACAGGGAATCGGTTAGCAAGTTAGTAATTCCCGAAGCAAGGATATCTACCAACCGCTCCACGCAGTCAGATGTGGCACAAGGCTGAATTTAATGTGGGGTGTCCGATCCCGTAGTCTCAGTCAATAATTCCCCGTAGACCCTGTATAAAACGGTCCCGGGTAGCTGTTTCCCGAGACGAAGCAAGTCGCCAGGTATATCCTGTGCTTTCTATATATATATATATATATATATATATATATATATATATATATACTGATATAGTCAGTCCACATAGGCGATAGGGAGTGTGGGACATTCCATTACAACACGTGGAAACACTAGTTCCGTACTATCATCAAAGTTAAGCAACGTCGAGGTGGTCAGTATCTAGATGACTTCTTGGGAATACCAGGTGCTGTAAGCTTGGATGTGCGGGTGGTGTAATGGATAATGGCTCAGAATTGGAAATCCGAGAGTCGAGTTCCAATTTTAGTTGGGTTCGTTATATCCACTTACGTGAAAATACTCTTAGGATGATTATGAATCCACTTCTTCTCCGACCAGCTATTGATGAAATAGTTATTGGCTGATTTTGTTTAGCGGCATATTAATCTTTATTTAGTTACTTAATGCTGAATATTAAATATTTTGAGCACAATTTTATGGCTTAAATTACGGATGAAATTGCTTTTCATAATGTATTGTTGGTCTTATTGCTTGGCATTTTACTATAAACAGATATTATTGGTAATTTTACGATATAAATAAGTAATGTATCTATAAGAATGTATGTTTATACTTTCATAGTGTTTTGTTTTTATTTGTTCACAGGTGGGACTCTAACAGGTGCTACCTGCCCGATATCAGGGCTCACCTGGGAACAACAGCAATTAAGAGGTGGTTCCCCGTCCTCAACATCTCTAATCTCCCAACCAGAGGCTTTGCTGCCGGATGAAGTTTATTGTTATACTCAGGACTGATTAATTAGTAAGATTTGGATCAGTAGATCATTATTACCCGGGAAAAAATCCTCACGATCTCAACATATTTTCTGGCTTTAAATAACCTGCAAAGTGTTGATAAGCCACAGAAAACGAATCAATCAATAACCATGGCAATTAAAACAAAAACAAAAAAAGAAGAATCAATAGCAAAATAAGAGCAGTTCAGTCCTGAAAGACTGCTTCTGCTTTCTCTTCAGACAAATGATCTGTATGGTGGAATTAAAGGCGCGTGCACAATTCCTAGTAGATTGCCATTCCTCTCCATTCAAGTCTGTTTTTATACTCCCTCTAAGTCAATTTGCTACACTCACTTATATGATTGGCAGTTTCATCTCTGTCTTTGCACAGGCGACATTTGCTTCTGCTTCTGCTTCTATTATTATTATTATTATTATTATTATTATTATTATGAAAAAGAAATGACTGGGAAAATTGTAAAAGAATTGAATGAAGGAGAGGAAATAGATTGGACAGAAAATAAAAACAGGATAAGAGACAGCTTAAAGAGGTCAAGCGGCTTGAATGGACATTTGGTTAGGAAAGGTGATGAACGATAGACAATGGGGGATCATTTCGCTAAATGTAAGTTGGCCAAGAGAAGGATGGCAAAAGAGGACAGCGGAGGAGGACGGAGAGAAAATAAATGAGGAAAAAGCGAAATGAACGACGAATCCAAGGGACACTCTGCCTGTAGGGTGGGATGGAGTTCTGCCGATGAAGCGAGCAGCAAAATTAATGGTTGGAAGCCTCGTGAATGGCGTGACAGGGGCAGTCGTGAATGAGGTCGATGAGTAAGTAAGGCGATGTTCGATAGGAGGGCTGAGGGTGTGAATGGAGATAAAAAGAAGAGATTTAGAAAGAGTGATAAGCGAAGGAAAGAACGAATCCGACGTTGTAGTAGGGGGGAGATAAATGGTTCAGCGAGCGAGCCGTGGTCAGGCAGTGGGGATGCGGCGATGTGAAGCGAAGTTAGGTGATGTTCCTTAATGAGTTTGTATCTGCAGCTTCACTTTCGTTCACAAGAAGGAATTTCGTTTCAGTTTTGAAAAAAATAATGTCAAGAGAGTTATCAGTTTGATTGGGTCCTCTCACAAAATATCCCACGTCTCTAAGATAGACATAAAGTATATATCGGCTTCAAGAATTCTTTTAAACAGGTTTTTCAACTATGTCTATATTCCTGAGATGAAGTATTGTAATTATTTACACTATTTACATTGCTCAAACTGTTGTTCTCGTCTTTGCTGCCATATTCACAACGTTTCGGCCGTTGTACGCTCCGGCCTTCTTCGGGTGATTGAATCCTTTATTTCGTCCACCGGGCTAGATTCATACACTGATGTCCCCAATTACATATTGCCCAGTGGATAAAAGCGTTGGTTGAATCCAGTAACTTGACCCAATGAATTGTGAGTTCAATACCTGGCTACAGCTGAGGGGGGAACAAAACATGAAGATTTGAGTTAAAGTAATATAACTGATACTGAGATATCCGGAAGAGGCATAGCACGGGGAACTAGAACAATTTACCCTGACGAATGAAATAAATGGTTCAGTTCGAAATTCTATTCACCTGAAGAAGAAGGCCGAAGTGTACAACGGTAGAAATGTTTTGAAAACGGCAACAAAGATGAAGACAACAGTCCGAATAATGTAAATAGTGTAAATGACTAACACAGCTTCTTTTTTTTTTATTGAATTTTCTAAGTTTCGAATAGGTTCCTCTACCTCCAAATAAAAATGGTGGATAGACTATCAAAGTCTGTGATTTTTTCTTAAAGCAATGAATGCCGCACAATCTCTTCACAGATGAAGAAGAGACTTAAAGCAACAGAAATATGGTCCTACAGAATGATACTGAGAATATTATGAACCAAATATGCGTGCAACAAAGAAGTTTTATAGAAATTAAAACGACACTTATATTTAATACCAAAAGGAGACAGTCAGGATTTCTAAGGCACATAAAGAAGGCTTGGAAAATTTGCCACTCACAGGATATATTAAAGGCAAAATTGCCATAATGAGTCTGACCTTAATTTCGAATTAAAAGATGCTGCTTTAATTTTAAAAGAGAAAGCTATTTACTAAGGAAAAATGAATAGAAAATGTAAAGTTTGCTAAATCCTCCATGTTATTTTACTTTCAGTTTCAAGTTCTTATATTTCCCCCTCTTGGCCGATTCCCTGTTATCCTAATGTGGGATATTTAAACAACAATGATACAAACAAAATCGTAGGGCACCTGTGTGAGATCGGCTAGACTGTGTGTCGAGGACAAAAAAAAATTAAACTCAAAGATTCAAAATTTAGCGTTCCTACACCTTCATCATCAGTGTATAGATATAACTGACGTTACCTTGATACATATATAATTCTATCGATAAGAAAATTACTTTAGTCTGATGAAGTCATTTCAGAGGTTGAAACGCGTTAGACATATTTTTTCACTTTGTCATTTATTTGCCTATTATTGTTCTGATATATAAAATATATATATCATATTCTCCCAGTTATATACCGGGTGTAAAAATAAAAAAAAGTCCAAATCGTATCACAACATGGAATAATTGTCCATCCTACAAAATATTTAATAAATGTTTAAAAACACTAAACTAAATGAGTTTCTTTTTCTAAGATTTAAAATAAAACGTTTAGTTTTCTTGGCTCCATTTTCTGTAAGAATCACTGAAAAAAAATGATTTGAGTTACTGAGTTAAAAAGAGAACGGGTTAAAATCGTTTTGTGTCAGCCCCACTGTCTTTCCAAATGTGCAAAGGTGAGAGAGAAAACATCATTCAGGCCTTCACTAATGATGCCAAGTTTCATACTCTGGATTCCATCTTCAAAGTCCATTCAAGGACGATCAAGAAAGCGGTGAATAAGTTTAAAAAAGAGAGAACAGTAGCGAGGAAAACCGGACCACGAGGTCACAAAAGGAAGAAGGATCAACATTGCAACTTAGAGCTAAATACATTTTTATTGTTCAAAGTAGAGTCCAGTAATCTATAAGACCCTCAGAAAATACATTCTTATTGTTCAAAGTAGGGTCCAATAAGGTTATAAACCCTCTGAAAATTCTAGTAAGATATCTTTAATGATTCTTAAGATACATCGGTTAAAATCATAATCTAACAATTGCACAATTTTGCTATTTGTAATGGCATCTAAGACTTTAAATGCCATTATGAAAGTCCCAATGTGTCTTTCATGACAATATTCTCGAATACTTGATTTTTCTTCTCCAATTCAAGATCACATTTAGGCTTATGTAGTGCGACGTCACGTTGAAACACCGGTTCCCGGGCAATTACCAAAGCCAAGCAAGGACAAGCCTAATCAATGCAAAATAAAAATAAACCAAAATCTGTAGAGAGACATGTCAAAGGATTTTTCTATATATGTTGTAATGATGTATGTTGAATTTTGTTACTTCTGCGGTTGAATTGGTGATATGTTTTTTTCCTTCTAAACTCTGGTTAAAGCAATCGGTAGTCCTGTACAAAAGACTACATTGCTGGTATCGAAAATCTGGAGTTCTAAATCCGGCAGAGAGGAGAGAATTAAAAAAAAATCTGTTTCTAGAAATCGTAAATTACCTCGTTATTTATAATGGAATAAAAATGTTAATACACCGTATGAATATATATGACAACTCTTATTTCATTCTTTACGGCAAGTAGGGACCCTGTTATGATCCAGGTTAGAACCAAGAAAGAACAACACGAACACAAAAGTAGAAATAACGAAGGTATATTACACGAAATAATAATACAAGATGTGGAAGGTGTTAGTATGACTGTCAGTCTGGTTTGGACTGAGCTACTATCGGCTCGACTCGATCCGTCCCTCTCTTTTGAGAGGCGTAGTATACATAGTGTTAGGAAGAGTTCATTCTGTAGTTATAGGTAAGGACCCATGACAGACCCCTTTTGAAAAACCGAATATTTAGTAGGACGAGAATCAGTTGTTACAGCGGAGAAAAAGAATCTTCTTCTTCATTCTTTATATGTGTCGAGTTCTTTCAGGACATAGGCGATCATGGCTCTCCACTCCCCAATATCCCTTGTATCTCTCAATAAGTTTTGTCACTTTGCTACTTCCTCCAGGCCATGTTTTGTCATCCACTTGCTTAAGCCCGCGAGGTATGTCGCTTTCGCTTATCCCTATTCCCCTCTATTCGATCTGTGAGTATCAGATTCTCCAAGCCCTCCTTCCTCATTTAGTGTCCCAGAAATTTCAGCTGCCTCTTCCTGAAGTTAATTATAAGCTTCCTCTTTGTTTTTATCCTCTCCAAAACCTCATTGTTGCTCACACGCTCGGTCCATGGTATACTTAGAATCCTTCACTACTTGTATATGTAACAACTACGATAGGCACTTCTTCGTGGTGTAATTGTCAGTAAACCTGTCTTGCTAGAACAATTAGGACTGAGTAGCCAGTTCGATCCTCACTGGGTACTCAATACATTCGGCCTTGTGCCACATCTAAGCTATGCTTAGAAAATCACTTTAGCAACTACATTGGGCTCTCCGACATGGTGCAATTGTTATAGCTTGACTTGCTAGATCAATTACGACGGAGTAGTGAGTTTGATCCTTACTGGGTGCTCCACACATTTGGCTTTGTGCCACATCTTGTTACGCTTAGAAACATCATTTTGTAGCGCTTTAACGTGGTGTAATTGTCAGCAATCTTGTCTCGCTCGATCACTTATGATTGAGTACTGAGCTTGGGTGATCGACACATTCGGCAAGATTTAAGCTACTCTTACTAAATCTCTATAATAGGTATAGGTTGATTCTTTTTTGTTTTTTTTGTTTTTTTTTTTTTTTTTTTTTTTTTTAATAGGCCTCTCACTCTCTGCATTTCCGCTGCCCACTTACGTAGCATAACCTTGCAAAAGAGAGTTCTATTGTCTGGATACTCTTTTGTACCAAACGCAAATACCGTAAAGATTAATTTATCTCTTTCATTTTTCGTCCCGTCATGCTTATTAATGTACGTTAATTAATTTTCGAAACATTTTCCGAACCTTTTGTCCCATCGTTTATTCAATTTATACAAAATTCCAAGTGGTATACTCATTGAAACTAACACGCTTACCTTTTTAAGTTGGAAAATTCTTGCTAGCAGGGCTATTCCAGACGGTTCTTGTTTTGGGTGTTAAAGTGAACCCTGGATTTTGGTATGTGAGAATAACGGGGATACTGATAATTATCGGAGTACTAGAGCAATCGATAATTCTGATTTCGCCCACAAAGACGAAGTCATAAGAACGAGGATGAATATCAAAAATTGGGATTGTAGATAAATTACAGGAATCAAGAATTCCTCAACCTTATCGTCAAAGAATACACACTAAAATGGCCAACGGATATCTGAAACCGCAGATAAAACCAAACCCTACATAGAAGCGTCCGCGTTTAACTACGCGGGATATGTTCCAAATCAACCAACGGAGAAGACTGAATCCGCGGATATTTGGGAACGTTACAGATACTATATATTTAATGTATGTATACCAACAATATAGTTCAATTTACAAATTAAGTAAAATTCACAACATTGATTACTAACAGAATAAAATAATTACTAGAATAAATTATAACAATATTTCTGAGACAGATTTCTTCTTTCATAATTTCTTTCTGAATTTTGGAGATGAGGAGTTATTAGCATTTACACTGTTTACAGTCGGACTCATCATCACAATGATTCGGCCGTTGTGTCATCCGGCCTCAAGATGGACATCGATCCGGGTAACCTACAGGAAATTTCGAACTGAGCCCTTTATTTAATCTACTGGGGAAGATTGTTCTCATTCTTCTGTCCATGTCTAAGGGTATCTTCTTCTTACTTTTAGTACTGCTCGATTATTGGCCAGTTTTACCCTGTCGATCCGTTTAGGTGAAACCTAGAGATGTTTAGCTGGCTCTTTAGGTTTATATTAGATTTGCTCTACTTCGTGTACTGAGCACTTTACGTAGTTACTTTTACTCGTTTTCGAGCTTTTTATTTTCCTTCGGATTCTGAGCTTGAGTTCTGGACGATTGTTTTCGCCTCAATTTCATGTTCTTCTTTCTTTCTTTCTTTCTTTCTTTATTTCTCATTTTTCCTTAGGTATTGGTTTGTTCAACTACAAACCGAAATGCCTAAGGTTTTTCCAAGAGAGTACCACTAAATATATAGTAGTAGTCGACTCGCCTGTCAAGCAGATCAGTTCCCAGGAAACCGACAGCTCGACAACGGCATATAGTGGTGAAGGTTTCGTGCAGGACCAGCCACACTTTTTGAAGGGCCGAATTCAGAGACCTGGTGCACTAAGTGCCACAAGGTCCCCAAACGACCCTTCGCAGGTTTTTGAATTCAGAGTTGTCCTTCTCCTAGACCAATTGCCATCCAAGGCTATAGAACCCAGTCTGTCCTGCTGTTTAGCCATAGCTGGAGGGAGAAGAAGAGGATTCACACCTTTCCCAAGGGTATTAGCACGTAAGTGAATGTAATGGATTCGACTGGAATTCGAACTCAGCTCTGCGATTCCTCAATCCAAGCCGCTATCCATTACTCCATATATATATATATATATATATATATATATATATATATATATATATATATATATATATATATATATATATATATATATATATATATATATATATATATATATATGTGTGTGTGTGTGTGTGTGTGTGTGTGTGTGTGTGTGTGTTCACACTGAAGAGCTGTGATACAGCGAAACAGTCTGTGGATGACTATATATATGCTCACTGAGACCTACCCGAAAGTACTATCTGGAGAAAAGGCTAAATTTAAAAACAGTGGCTACTCCTACTATTAATGCATTACTCTTCAAGTACGAATTGAGTTCTCTTGACCACTGGCGTATTTCGTATAGAAAAAGCTAAAATTTTCTTTTTCTCTCTGCCGTGTGCCGATAGGGGTAGGATATCTATCTGATGCCAGATCGGTTGAATTTCTATCATGCCTTGAAACATGCGGACGTCTAGCCACACTGAAGAGCTTTGATACGGCGAAACACTCTGTCTGTGGATGACTATATAGGATCTCCCCCAAAATGAACTCACTTTTTGATTTCCTATAACTTTTTTTTTCTTTTTTTTCAAATCGATGCATTTATTTTCCTTTATTATTTAATCTAAACCGTTAATTCTTTTTGTAATTCAATAAAACTCAATATTTCTTCATTTTAACCATTAATCTTGTTTGAAAGTCAGTAAACACAATTTTTCATTCCAATAACAATGAGAATATTTTTTTTGTGATAGCTGATATAATGGAATATGCATACACCTGTGTTCCCCCTCACTGAAATATGATTGACTGGTGCCCGTTATAAATACAGACGGACGTGTAGGTACGACAGGGTTTAGGTCTATGACGATGTCCATTGGACTACGCCATTGGCTATTCTATTGGTCTACACATATTACCGGCGACTACAACGAGTGCCAGTCGATTACTGCTACCGTGTACTACTTGGATACAGTAGCCAAAACCACTTAGCTACTTCCATCAAATATATCCCTTTCCGGGACATATCAATAGCCTTTATATATACTCATATGACATGTATATTCGCAATTTTGTGCTAATGTCAGTAACAATTTATTTTTACAGAATTTTTTTTCCATGTTCTGAAAACGCCGTGCAGTATCTTTTTTGGTGACAACAGCGGGTTATTCTGAGAAGTTTACGATATTTTTCTTCACTGGATGGAGATTTCCTAGACTGAAGTTTAGCCAGAGCTGAGGGTATCAGCGGTTATGTGTCCGTGCTAAATGAGCAACTTAGAATGCATGGGTTCTGGCTTTATTTAGAGAGGAATGGGCTCCGACAGGTCAATTTTCACAAGATGCTACAGATAAATGAACAACTTTCTGGCATTCAGCCAAGACATGTGGAGGGATGTGATGAAGCAGTCAGCTAAACAGCGACCCTATGACCACAGCCGGTTATTAAACTGATAATGCTGAGGATGACGACATCGACGAAATCTCAAAGAGTTCACTCCATTCAACTAAATTCATATTCAGCCTAATGAAAATACTGTGTATCGCTAGACATATTTAATCAAGAATTCATGTACATAAGTGTTTTATCAGTTATGGAAAAAAAATATTTCCCCTCCTCTTCTCTGGATTGCTTTTAGATTAGAAGTAAAAGGTGTTCGAATAACTTGGACAGATTTTAAATGTAAATTAAGTTTAAGCGTCTAATGATTTTTTTCCTTTTCTTTCAGATTTAACAGCATAAGTCTTTGGCAGTTTCAACCATGGAAAGATTAACAAACAACGTGTTGAAATTATCGAATCCTATTACGAAAATAAACGTTCAAACCGAAATGCATTTCACGCACTTCCCAAGTCGCGTAATCTCTCGAAACAGTGAAGTCTATTGGCTCCCACGATCGTGGAACTTGGCGCCTTTAGATTTCTTCCTTAGGAGGCATCTCAAAATTAAAGTCTATGCCAACAAGCTAACAACAATACAACAGCTGAAGGATGAGATAATAAGGCATATTGGTGCAATTGAGGAGCAAATATGTAGAGGCGTCATAATAAATTTTGACAATCGAGTGGAGGTGTGGCGGACATTTGGGCGATGTTATTTTCACACATAATTGTCAGGACTTAAATAATATGATCCAATAGATAAATAAATACATATTCACCAATAAGACTGATTAATTTGCTGCTAACTTTGATCCGTCTTAATGAAATACGCTTTATTATTACTTTTTGGGGTTATTTTTGTGATGCTTCCTGCTAGAATAACCCTGTTCATTTTGAGGAATAAGAATTGAAATCGGTTTGACACTGCAAGATATTTACCAAGGTTGTGTACAGTCTTCCTCTTTCTCGTTTTATTTACCGCGGCTGTAGTTATCCACGTTCAACTTCAGAGATTAACATTTTCTAAGCCTTTTTCAATAACGGTCCTTAATTGAAAGAAATTCTCAACTTAATAAGTGAAGGAAATATTCAAACAGTAATATCGACAAGATCGACTACAAGAATAAATCTTTGTTTACATTCCGACTATTGTTCTCATCTTTAAATGAATTGAATGATTCCCTCAAATGGTTTCAAAGATTTATTGCTTAGACGGTAGATGTAGGCCAGGGACCGGTGAGGGAATTTTTACTATCTGTTTTTGCTGGTTGTGGTTTTTTTCAAAGATCTGGCCAGTCCTTCTTGGCTGGTAAACAACTTACCACAGTGTATGCAGGGCAAGATCGTTTTTTAATGAGAAGCTCGGCAGTTATAGCTTTTTCAAGCGACTGGCGAAGTGTCCTTGTGATTATATATATTATATAATTATATTATATATAATTATATATATAGTGTAATATTAGGTTGTCCCAAAAGTTTGTAAACACTTGCGAAAAACTGAATTTTTACGCAACACAATCCAGCACAATCGAGACAAGAGATGGGTTCAGAAAGAGCAAGAGACACCGTCAGTTTCAAAATAAGATCGATTCGGCAAGAAAGTCATGTTGTGCGTTTGGTGGAACTTTGAAGGAACCGTGCATTTTGAGTTGGTTCCGAATGGTCGTGACATCAGTGCCGAAATTTACTGTCAGCAACTGGAGCGGGTCTACGAAAAGTTGAAGCAAAAGTACCCGGCTCTAATCAACCGAAAGCGCGCTTTGATGCAGCAGGACAATGCCAAGCCACACACCGCCAGGAAGACCAGACAAGTTTGAAGAGCTGGACGGTATTGAGGTTCTGCCACATCTAGCCTACAGTCCTGACTGTGCTCCATCAGATTACGGCCTTTTCCGCTCAATGCAACACTTTTTGAAGGGCCGCCGATTCGACTCGTTTGATGAAGTCGAGGAAGCGTGTCAAGAATTCATTGATTCGAAGACGGCTGAATGGTATTTTCACCAGATCCGAAAACTTGCAGATCGATGGCAGAAAGTCTTAGAAAATGATGGTCTTTATTTTGAGGAATAATTTTTGTTGTTTTTGTTATTACTTGGCGAGTAAAATTTCAATTTTTTGCAAGTGTTTACGAACTTTTGGGACAACCTAATACCATAATTGTCTATCCTACAAAATATTCATTACCTAAAGAAAACTAAATGAGTTTCTGTTTTCCAGGTTTTCATATAAGACGTTTAACCACCTTGACGCCATTTGCCATAAGAATCACTGAAAAACACTTTGAGTTACTCAGCAAAAAATAAAACAAGTTAAATAGTTTTGTGTCAGCTCTACAATCTTCCAAATGAGCGACGATGAGAGAAAAAAAGATCATTC
>OZ010572.1:30576519-30639019 GCA_963932145.1 Acanthosepion lycidas
GATCATCAGACTTTACTTCCAAATATATATATATATATATACTGAATTAATTTATTTTTTATATTTGTATTATTGTTGTAGATTTTTATAGTTTCTCTGTAGATATATATGCAGTTGAGTCTCTCTCTCTCTCTCTCTCTCTCTCTCTCTCTATATATATATATATATATATATATATATATTATATCTGTATGTGTGTGTGTGTGTGTGCAGGTCATCTTGTTTTTCTCCAATGATTATGGAATTGATTTTACAGATTATTAGCCTTATTAACTGTCTAATGTGTCCAGCTATTTTTAACCTTGTACCGAAACGTCTTCTCAGTATAATTATCTGCGTATATGTTTGCGTGTCTCAGCGTATGTTTCATCTTTCTTAAATCTTTTAACGTTCCACCGTACATAACCTAACGCAGTAGCATTTGTGAAAACCTCACGCCTAGATAACTGAAAATATTTTTAGTAATGAACATATGAACGAGCTAAGAGGGGTGAGAACAGTTATCCTGTTTAATTTGGCCTAAAGACCACCAGCAGTTACATCGAACTCCGGATAATTGCCTAAAACGTTCCGGACTAATGTCTTTTGGGTGCGTTCCTACAGACGTCTACTACGTCCAGCATGTGACCAGCTCAAGGGATCATTTGTCCCGGATATTCGACTTAAACCAGCTCAGCAGGTACCTGTCTGCTGTTACAGACACAAGCCAAGCAGGGTAGGTGAGCGTATGATAAATTCCATAGCCATCTGGGCTTTAACAAGCTCAACGAAATAACTGACTCAGGAATCAAATCGGTAACTGACATTTCTTGCCTAATTAGAGGAAAATTTATGCGATCACTATTTCACAGATTTAATTAAAAGAAAATTGTTAAATTTCGATAAATTCGCCTTTAATTTTTTTTACTTGTTTTAGTGTTTTTTTTTTTAAATATGATTATGCAATTTAAAATATGTATTAATTTCTACCGTGCCACATAAAATATTCACTTGTACATAGAAAGGAAACTGCAAGAACGAAGGAAGCCGAGAAGGCCTAAACATCAATTGCAAAAAGATGGAATGCATGGTTGCTTGAGAAAGGAACAGCCCAACATGCTAATTACAATTAAAATATAATTAAAATATTTTAAGATACAGAACGTGTGACACGGAAACCAGAAGGTATAGTGAAAGATGCCTTCCAAAACTAAGCAAAGTATTAAGAAACAGAAAAATATCATTAGAAACAAAATAAAAAAGTGCTGAACTGTTATTTAATATAAATTCTCCTATCTGTGAATGCTGGGCTGTCACTATACTGATGAAAAACCAACCTGAGGCGATAGAAATATGGTTCTACAGAAGGATACTGAGAATACCATGGACCGAATATGTGAGCAACAATGAAAAAATTCAAACAAAAATGGATACTTATACTTAACATCAGGAAGAGGCAACTGAAATTTATAGGTACATACTGAGGAAAGGGGTCTTATAAAATTTGATACTCACAGGACAGATTGAATGCAAGAGGGACAGAAGAAAACAATGCATAACCTACACACAGAGCTTGAGTATATGAATGGCGGAACAAGGTTAATGAGAAATAACAAATAAGCCAAGTTTATTAAGAGCTACAAAGGACAGGAAATTATCGAAAGTTCTTATCACCAACATCCTTAATAGACATGAAACACCGAAGATGAAAAATCTGTGCATGCGCGTAAAGAGAATACGATTTTTTTTTATGTCAAGGATTATAATAACGTCTTAAAATGGAAGGAATAATGAAATGATATTACACGTGCAACGCCCAAGTAATTTTCCCATCGCCGTAAGGTTGCCTTCCTTTGCCTTTTCTATAAATACTTTTATGGTAATTGTTAGGATAAGCTCTTCGTTATGGCACCAAAACACTTTGAATTTAAGCGCAATACTAGATTGGCAACAAGGTCATATCAATTTACAATTGAGCTGGTTAGACGTCATCGTAAGTTCTATGCTGTTGTTTTCTCATATTTATCGACTGTGGAACTCCCTCCGGTCCCATGCTTTCTGAAAAAAATTTAAATGCAATGTCAATCGCCATCTACTGTCCTTCTGATTATTCTTCTATTGATCTCGCCTCTTACAAATATTTCTGTTTCTAACTCTTCCACACCCAGTAACAACTTCTGTCTCAGTGGCTTTACAGCCTTTCGTGGGTTAAACTCGACTTTAAAAAAAGCCAAAAATTATCAGCGATCTTGTTTAAAGATATATTAAGTTTTTTCATACCAATTTATAAACTGATTCGGATAGACATTTTTTCCATTAGAGCATAATAGATTTTATCATAATTGATTCTCATTCCGCAAAATCTAACTTATTTTCATTTCAGGTAGACACAACGAAAGCCAAACAGTAGAAAATATAAACACATTATCTGAAGAACTGACGGGCACATCGGGGTGTTATTTATCATTTATATTACTCGTAAGAACATCCATGAACAATTTAATAGACAACAATTCTTGTTATAATATGTATTGTATTTCTTTTTACAAATATCTATGCTTAATAGTTGTAATAATTGGAGATGACATAACGCATTATGAAAGGTATTCCAAATCTCCTGGATAAGGCAACCATGCTACTGTGTAAACGTCTGGACGAAATGATATGCGCCGTTAAATATATATCATCCACAGCCTTATAAGGTGGGCTCTGATAACGTCATCGCTCTCACATTCTGCTGGACTGGAGAACTAAATGAAAGACTAGATTTTTCTTGGCCTAGGCTGGTAAAAAGTACTATTGACCTGGGCTGTGTCATTTGTCTAAAATGATTACGATTTTCGAACTAAATAAAACTTCATTTTTTTTTTTTTCTTGTTGAAAAATTAGCATCTAAAAATTCTTTGTAACTCTTATATGCGGAAAAAAAGCCTGCAGGTCTCATTCCAGAAATTAAATACAAACGAAGAGCGAAAAAATTTGTATTCAAAAGCTAAAGGAAAAAATGTTTAAAGTAATATCATCCCTGGTCCATGTACCTTCAGGACGTGGGCGATGTTGGCTCTCATCTACTTCCAGTTTTTGTAACTCTTATTAAAGTTTGTCTTTTTGCTATATCTCCTAACTCTTATTCTGCCAACTATCTACACAGGTAGGTAAGATATCCCCTGTTTTCCTCTGCCCTCTTGCTTTCAATCTATCCTGTGTGCGTCAAATTTTCCAAGTACTTTTCTTCATTATGTTCTCCATAAATTTAGACTGTCTGTTATAAGTATCCTTTCAATTTCCATTTTCTCTAAAACTTTGTCGTTGCTCGCATGTTCGGTCATTGTGTTCCCAGCATCATTCTGTAGAACTACATTTCTGTCACTTCAAGTCTCTTCTTCATCTCTGAAGAGATTGTCCAGAATTCACTGCCAGAGGACTGATATTGCGTAAGTGTTCAGTTCTATTTTCTTTGTTTCCAATGAAAATTTCCTTCTTTTTTTATCATCTAAAAAATAATTTTATAATGCGATCAGAAATTTTTAATCGGGAATCGTCGAAACAATATCTAACTCAGGGCCTTGATTTTTTTCTTTTGTGTTATCGTACGTGTAGACTGTGATAGATAAACACACAAAGACTGAGACTGAAAATTGCGTGTGGAAATGCAGGGTGTGGTTGTTAAACAGATCTCGACCCAACCAACTATCCAAAATCTGACCAAAAATCAAAATATCTTTTAGGATGCCGATTTATTCGGACCAAGGATTTTTCAGCAACTCCTCATTCAGACCGAGATTTCTACAACTGAGATAGACAAAAAGATGAATTTATAATAGAGAAGGTGGGATTCTAGAGTGAAAAATAATGTAGACGCGATCCTTACAGAAGCAGACCTATAAAGGCTCAAAATGGAAATTGAAAATTATCGTTTTCTGTAGCGTTGCTTGCAGTCAGCAGTCTTTGTATTTTCTTAACAAGAAATGAGTTTCTATAATGAAATGAAAGCAAGAACATTGGCCCAAAATTTAATCATCTACCAATTACCCTGTCTTGGATGCATTAAAACTTCTTGCAGAAGCTATCACTTTCATTTTAATTATTTTGCACTCGGCTGATCAATCCAATTGAAAGAAATGATTGAAAACACGATGCAATAGCATCGTCGATTCTTCAATTATAAGCATTCTATTCTGTTTATAATTCCAATGAGAAGTACGAAATATCTTCTATGGAAAAGAAAATAAGTATATTGCTTTTGTAAGTAAATTAGTATAATTTGTGATTCGTCTGTGTTCTGTCCTATTCTTTTTTTAAGATAATGTTTCTTTTTGTTTGCTGCATCACAATTCTCTTTGTATTGTACGAACAAACATTGTGCTATCGTTTAAACAGATATTTAAAAAAAGTAAGAAAAATTATTTCCCTCGCTTTCTGTCTCCCTCTTTCTCTCTATCTCTCTCTTTCTCTTTCTCTGTTTCTATCTCTTATTCTCCCTATCTCACCCACGTTTTTCTCTTCCTCTCTCTTCTATCTCCTTCTTTCTTTCCATCTTTCTTTATTTCTCTCTCTTCTTTCTTTCTTTCTTTCTCAAGCTTGTTCTCTTTCTTTTGTCTCCCACTCTTTCTCTCTCTTTCTTTCTCTTTCACTATCTAGCTTTCTTTCTCTCTCTTTCTTTTTCTATCTTTATTTCTCGATCTATATATATATTTATTTCTCGTTTTCTCTGTTTCTTTCTCTCTCTCTTTCTCTTTCTTTCTCTTTCTAGTTCTATTTCTCTCTCTTTCTTTTTATTACTCTCTTTCTTTCTCTCTCTTTCTTTCTTTCTCTCTCTCTCTTTCTTTCTCTCTCTTTCTTTCTTTCTCTCTCTTTTTCTTTCTCTCTCTCGCTCCGGGCTTTAATAATGTGCAATTCTATTTTTTACTGTCAAAAAAATATAAGCAGTGTATCTGTAGCAACAAAATCAAGGTAATTAATATCACAATTTCTACAGGCGCTTATAATTCCGAGTTGTCAGGACGACAACTAAATACAGTGTCGTTTCTGCTTACCACAGTGTTCGGAATAACAGCAAAATGGACAGTCCATAGTGTAAGGTTCACATCGGGGACGGCAAATGCGGAAATCAAACAATATGGAAAATGTGACACGACACTTTAAACTCAGGTAGGAATAGTAAAAGTCATTAAGAAATTTAATAAGGTAGAAGAGAATGAAAAAAATGAGATGAATAATGAAAAGTATTGACCTTCTATTTAATAGCTCCCGTCTTGGATCATCATGGAAGCTTGAAAATGTACAAATGAAAGAAAATATTGATATAAGAGGTGTGCTTCTCTAGATGAATATTGAAAATTCCATCGACAAATCAAGCGACAAATAAGGAAAGTCTAAAGAGTACACTAACTGCAAAGAAAATATTCCTAAAATCCGAAAGAGACAGCTGAAGTTTTGGAAAAACAATGAAGAATGAAGTCTTATAGAATTTAGTTCTTGGAAAGTACACGAAAGGCAACAGAAAGAGGGGAAGGTAGTGAGTGACATATTTGAGAGGTTGGGGCAAATACTTTATTTTATCACATCATTCCAAGCAAAGCGATAATGTCGCTAAGACTCTGGGCGTTACAGGGTGTGAAATAAAACGAGAAGGTTCTGGTGAGGAGATTTGAGGAAATAACACAATAAAGAAACAGGATTCGTGAAGGCAGAAGATGGCGATTGATGTTGCATTTAAATTTTTGAAGATTGTAGTTGACAGGGAAGAAAGAAATCAGAAGGGAGTTCCACAGGCATGACGTGCCAGACAAGAATCTATTAGAATAGAATTGACAGTTGTATCGAGATAGTTCAGCAGCAAAACGGTGAGACCTAGCGGTCAGTATAGTTGCACGCAATCATGTCACTAAGGAGCATAGTTTATCATAATAATTTCCATAAAAATATTTGTATAAAATACAGAGAAATCACATCACCTCAGTGGGAAATTGACTGAAGTCGGAATACGTTTTCATTCAGGGAATATTCGACATCCATTGAACGATGAGTTAGTATTACTATCAGATGAAATTTATCAAATGTTTTTTCAGAAAAATTAGACTTCTCAAATCCACTGTTAACACACTTCCTAGTACTGATGAAACGTTTCTTCCTCCTCTTTTATTTAATGTAGTCGGGAACAAATCGGAAAAAGAGAAAGCAAGCAACAGATTTCAGTGTGTTTTGTGTAGTAAAGGTAAATTTCGGCCCGTGCGCAACAAGCGGGCCTTTTGAGCTTCTTAATGACACGCCTGATTCAAAGAGGAAAATAACGTTTATTAAAGTTTTATGTTTTGTTTCATTCTCACTTATTCACTCAGATTCTCTCTCATGCAGACAGGTTAAGAGAAGATGGTAACAAAGGGAAATAACTGGTGTGAAAGGAAATTGTATGCGGAATCACCCTTACTTATTAATGCTTGTTGCATTATGGGAAAAGTTCGACTAAACCACATACATAACAACGATTAAGTATTTTTCTTGAATTTTGTAATCTTTCGTTAAAGGTAAGGTTCTCAGCATTTTAAACCATTGGCGATTTTCATTAAGGAAAATCATACAAGTAAAAATATTTTGCTTTAGAAACGAGAAACATTCATATTATATCTCGGCTAAAGAATTTTTTTCTTTCACATGAATAAATAAGAAACAAATCACAAAATCATCAGTGATAATATTATACAAAATCTTTAGTTTTTTAAAATGGAGAAACAATCTTTTCTTCAAATAAAAAATATCAATTTTTCCCTTTTGCAATGGAGATGTTTACTCGAAAGATCTTGTACCAAAAATGGCCGTTTGATTTTCAACGAAAAACTACTTTGAATTTTTTTTTATTAGTGCGAACAGCTTTATGATGAGTCATATCTTGTGCGGCCCACAGGTCAGAAAATGTTGCCCACGCCTACTTTATTGCTATGGTTTTCATTGCCTGAATCGAAAGCAAAAATAAAAGGAATAATTCAGAAATGTTTATTTTATTTGACTACTTAAAGCGGACCAGCATTTCCAATTGATTACTCGATCTTTAACAAGAGAGAAAAAATAAATCTTATTATGAAGCGTCCGAAAACATTAATTTTTCACAGTATTAGTTCTAACCCGGTATCCGTTATGTTAGGTTTGTTGAAATCGTAAAGTCGTTTTATGTTCTAAACTACTTAATATTCAGTACAAAGTGGAAAGAAATCAAGAAAATTATCGAAGTGATTCGAACTCGCTTCTCTTACCCTTGCAAAAGAATCTGATATAGGCGACACTTTACCGATTTGGTCACGAAGAAAAATCAACAAAGCTTAAATATAGACATAAAGCTATGTCAATTCTTATCCGATCGTCTTCATGTCATATCGTTTGAAATGAAGCATAAATTAGCTGGAATAGAAGAAAAATATTTTCATTATTAATTTTGACGGGATTATTTTTCTTAGATAAAAGAATTGCAACACTAAAACGGAAGTTTAACAAATCTCATAATATTTAATTTATTTAGAATTTTACAAATTTATTAAATTTAATATTAGAATATTTGCAGATTCCAAATTGAATCAAAGGAGTTTATGAATAAAAACATCATTATAAACAGTCAATTCATGGAGTTGGACATTTATAGCTATAACAATATATCTAACTTGCATATAAAATCTCAATTTATTTAATGATTTTATAATACCAGATTCAACTCTTTGCATATATGTCTTGGGATATATCCCATGATGATATTTAGTATTCTTGGCGTGTCACAAGTACACAAGTTTTGAACTCCCATTAGGAATGAAATTCACGACATTAATAGTCTACGTTGCTAATGTACGAGCGGACATTCGAGTGATTTACTAAACTTAAATTGACATGAAGAAAACAATAGTTAAATAACAAGAGTGATTTACTATGTGTGAGTAAAAAGGAAAACCCCTGGATTTACACGATAATTTACATATATATATATATATATATATATATATATATAATGGACTCTTCCGTCGGTTTCGACGTATGAGGATCTGACAGCTTATTGATTCAGTTATGAAAATTTGTGCGATAATCTAAAGTGGCATTTAAGACCCGCTACTGATTTACAAAGGAGGACACATATGGAACAAGTGTGAGGATTGTGGGATGAGATCACTGTTAGATTGGCTGACCTTTTAGATCTTACCCTCGCTTCTTGAAGATGATTCAGACAAGCAGATTGAAAATTGCTGAATCCACTAAAACACGTTGATCTCGATTCTACCCGCTCCAAAGCTAAGCGCTCAAGGGTGTTATGTGGTATATTGACTGCTCACAAGTTTCTATTCAGTTTGTCTTTGTATCGTAGCCATGGGAATCCTACATTTCTATAGCCCTGATCTAACTGGCTGTACATTAGGATCTTGGGTATCCTGCCATCAGACATTCTCAAGACATGAGCAGTTCACCATAACTGAGACTGTATTATAAAAGTCTCGATTCCTCCAATATTACACCTGTTAAAGAAGTCTACATTAGATGTCCTATCTTGAAGCCTAACTCCACAGATTGCACGCAGACAGCTTTTATGGAAAACATCTAGCTGGCGTATATGGTACCTGTATGGAGTCCACGACTCTGAGCCATACAAAAGGATCCGTAAACCCGAATTTTCGTATCCAGTCGAATAACCCGCTCATTCCACATGCGATGGCGTAGTTTGCCGAAAGCACTGGTAGCCTTAGCAATCCGATGTATATATGTTTATCTATAATGAATTTAATAGTTTCATTAAGTGTATTTATGTGATTATTTGAATCGGTGTACACCCCTTCAAAACATATCCTATAGTGTCTCTGCACAGATTCCTTTTCTTTATGTGCTGTTTGCTATTGATGTTGATTGCTATTGAAATGGCTGCCCGTTCTTCCAGGCCTTCTTATAGACTGGCTGAAACTCAAGGCTACAGACCTAATCTAATCTGCTATTTAATCAAGGTGAGATGGATTCATGTTATTCCTAAAGGCATTTGTGCCAAAATGAAGCAACAGTTGAGGCCGTTACTTGAACTCAGTTCACCGATTCCACTTTCCGATAACTGTTACGCTTCCTTCAGATCCGAATTGGATTATATCATGCTTAATTTCACTTTAATATAAGTAATTATTATATGGAATACATATGCCATACACAGCCGGCAATGGATGAATTGTAGCGCCAAAATGAAAGTAACACTGACATCTCATTTTAACAGATATATTTACCAAAATTAATCAAATATATCCTGAAATACTCAAAAATAAATTTATTCAATAAAATCGCCATTGATTTCAACCACGGACCCAAAACGACTTCGGAATCTCCCGCAACTCTTCTGGACGGTCTCCTTGTTTAAGTTGGTGAATGCCATCATAATCCTTGCCTTCAGTTCATCTTTGGTGTTACAAGGACTCTTGTTGGCCTCCTGTGCAACTGCGCCGCACACATAATAATCAAGGGGGTTGCAGCCTGCGGTGTTGAGTTGCCATATTTAAGGGGTGCTGTGGTCTGACAGTCATGACTGGTTCTCTTGATTGTGTGTCATAGTGCAGAGTCCCGTTGTTAGACATAGGGTCTTCCAGAGGCCACACTCTTGATTCAGGCCAGTACTACCTCCTCAAGGCACTTGATGTAGTCCTCTGTGTTGAGTGTGAGGTTCTGTGGGAAGATGAATGGACGCATAACGCGCCATCACTAGTGATCACTCCAAACACCTTCATAATCACCATTAGACTCATCCAACACTTTCCAAATTCTCTGCAATGTCCTCAGATTGACACCTAAGAATATTGAAATTTTCGTATTGGCGCTACAATTTAACATATTTTATTACTTTAGACGTTATTTTTAGTAGATACCCGTGTTTGAGTAAAAGCTGTGTTTTTTTAACAGAGTTTATATCGTCAATCGACCTGAGCATTCGAGAAAATGTGTTATAAATGTAATATTTATCGCGATTTTCAGTAAACATCGAATGTCATATTAAATAAAATGTGCTTCCCAAACGGAATAGAACCTTATTCGCTTGGAAACCACTTGGAAGTTCAGGATGTACATTTTCTTTAATAAGACTTTCGGTCCGGTGAACATAAACTTCATTGTTTTAAAAATGTCTACTCGCTAAATATAACTTTTATATTAAGAAGAAATAATTTAATGTTAACAAAACCAATTAATTATACACACACACACACACACACACACACACACACACACACACACACACATATATATATATATATATATATATATATATGCATACATATAATATTGGTGAGATGGTGCTGAAAAGATCATGGCTCAACGAAAAAG
The DNA here is from genome assembly GCA_963932145.1 of Acanthosepion lycidas. Taxonomy (NCBI): domain Eukaryota; kingdom Metazoa; phylum Mollusca; class Cephalopoda; order Sepiida; family Sepiidae; genus Acanthosepion; species Acanthosepion lycidas. Next base: position 30,586,822 of record OZ010572.1, read on the forward strand.
GCATTTCTGAATAATTTCTGATATATGTTCAGATTTTGACAAGAGAACCGAACAGAAAACTTTTCAGCACACTCTGATGTGTGGAGACAGATACTGCTGGACAATTAAAATGGAGTTTCCTTCAAAATACAATAATCAATATATAGAAATAAATGCGATTGTGTTTATGATTGGTGTATTGATGTATTATTATGTTGAAGCGTAAGAATTCACCAAATTCTGTATTCGTTATAAGGTCTTTTAGAGTTGCAGGTGCACACAAAAATACACACGCATGCGCACATACACACTGACATGTGTGTATTCCAGTCTATCTGAATTAATCCGCGTGTCTATTTTCTTTGGGTGTTACTATTTATTTCTGCTAATATGCCTTCCTAACGTAACAAACGTATCAAACCGATAAAAAGTTTCATTATGAACTACAGTAAAACATGGCTTAAACTACTTTCCTCCTGCAGTCCGGGTCTGTTTTCAGCGATTGATTGTCATGACATACTGACGCAATGTTCCTCTCTGCATAATGACAAATGAATGCTACAGTAAATGCAATATTTAATACAGAAGAGAAATTAATTACCCGATTTGTCTGAAGCGCGATTTGCGAATTAGTTCGCGATTCTCATACTACGAGCTGAAGTAATTTTCGTGCTAATGATTTTGGATTAGGCATGAGACATTGCCTTTCTTCCTCTTGTCTCATCGTCTGGATATCGATCACTGTGCCCTGGCACGAGCAGACTGATATAGTCAAATAGAAAATTCGGAAACAGCACGCGCACACACACACACACACACATATATATATATATATATATATATATATATATATATATATATATATATATATATATATATATATATATATATATATGTATATATATAAGAAATTATCCTAAGGAGCCAGGATTATCTGAGGTTTTGCTCTACTTAGTGTATTGGGCACTTTACGTAGATGACGTTTTACTCGTTTTGGCTTTTTTTTTCTTTGGACTTGTAGCTTAAACAATGGACGATTATTTTCGGCTTGTTTTAATGTTCTTGGTTCTTTCTTTTTATTTCCCATTTTTCATCGGGTATCGATTTATTCTGCTGCAAGTTGAGCTATCCGAGTTTTTCCAAACGAGTACCAATATATATATATATATATATATATATATATATATATATATATAAGGAAAAGGTTATAGTAGTTTCAACATGAGAAAAGTGTGTATATTAAAAAGAAGAGAGAAGCCGCAAAAGTTTTTGGTTGTCATGTGGATTTTTAAAAAAATGTTTTATTTTCCATAATTTTGCTACACGCGTTTCCGGCCTCGCGATCCTCATCCGTTAAAAGGCGGAGATTTCCACATATTATTAAAAATAATAATTTTTTTTTCTTTATGTTATTCGATGTTAAATATTCTCAATATTAGACATTTTCTTTTTTGTGTCATTGACCCAAACGTCTTCCTTGAAGTGTCAGGGAAAATTTCTGCGTGAAGGGTTATAAAAACAATTAAGGTTGGTTCGAGAAATGATGGAGTATTTATAAGCATGCTGATAACTTCTCGATCATTTCTCGAACTAATCTTAAATGTTTTATAACCCTTCACGCAGCACTTTTCCCTGCTAGTTCAAGAAAGACGTTTGTGTCACTAATACAAAAAAGAAAATGTCTCATATCGAGAATATTTAACATCTAAAAACATAAAGAAAAAAAATGAATTATTTTTAATATGTGGAAATCTCCACTCTTTGCCTGATGAAGATCGCGAGACCGGAAACTCGTATAGCAAAATTATGGAAAATAAAACATAATATTTTGTAAAAATCCACATTACATTCAAAAACGTTTGCGGCTTCTCTCTTCTTTTTCATATATATATATATATATATATATATATATATATGTGTGTGTGTGTGTGTGTGTGTGTGTTTGTGTGTGTGTGTGTGTGTGTGTGTGTGTGTATGTATGTGTGTGTGTATTTCTCGAAGAAAATATACTCAAAATGACATCCGAATAATCAATCGACTCTTCGATAGTCCTCTCCGTCCTTTCCTTTCTCTGTTTGTCTTCTCCTTGTTTCCTTAATTTTTTCTTGCTCTCTCTGTCTTCTTGTTCTCTCTCTGTTTCTTCCTTGCACTCTCTCTCTCTGTATTTCCAACTTGCTCTCTCTCAATTTTTCTCCTTGCCTCCTCTCTTTTTCTGTCTTCTCTTGGCTCAATCTCTTACACACACATGCACAGACTCTGTGTGTGTGTGTGTGTGTGTGTGTGTGTGTGTGTGTGTGTGTGCGCGCGCGCTTCTGTCTCTATACTTTTCTCACTAATTTCTAATCATTAAGATCTGGTTGCTTTTAACGGAGACCAAGTGATCTCAAGACTATTTCGTCTTCCAAAACTCTCTTCGAATTTACTTATAAAACTGAAACATTACATTTCCATCCCTTGATGTCTTAAACTGATAATGATTTAAAATTATGCAGAAATGATCCCATAAATTTTTGCTTAAAAGAAAATACAATTTGTAGCCTTCCATATTTACATAATAAAAAGAAATACATTAAATATGCTTTCAAACTCCTTCAATGTCGATAAAACGCAAAATGGGAAGATCGCAGAATTAACAGTATCTAAAGACAGTGACAAAATATATACCGATAAAATAAGGACTACAGTAGAAATGAATCTGTTGAAATCTAATGCATTTCTAAAACCTATTTCAAACAATTAAATAAATTTAATTAAAACAAAACAACTCCTTTCATCTTGAAAAAGGATTATATAGAAATCTTTTACGAAACAATATATTCAGTGCATTAGACATGTACTACGTGTGAACATAATTTTGACATTAAGGGCACAATTTTAATTAAAAGAAAGTAATTTATAAAGACGAAAATGTGTTGATGTGCAATAATTTCGTAATCTTCTACGATAAATTAACATCCAGGACGAAGCAACATTTCTTTTCCTGACAAGACTAATTTTGAGACAAGACTAATTAATAAAAACAAAAAAAAAATAAGTGAATATGATATCATAATCCTGTTGGGTACAAATTCTAAGCCAAAATGTTTTAAATTTAAATTGTTTGTCTGTATTTTTGCAATGAGGTATTGTATCTGTTAACAATATTTACATTGTTCGGACTGTTAAAGATGCGGCAACAGTCCGAACAATATAAATAGTTTAAATTGTTTACTGAATATTTTACTAAAACTATTTTACAGTATAACATATTACATCATAATATAGCTAAAAGTTTCAGTAAAATTTCCCTTTCAATTAAATAAAGATCTTATTTGATGACACAATAATATAGTAATAATGTGATTGTCCATTGTTTCTTGTCCATATACAATCTCTTAAGATTCAATATTTGATTTAACTGCTCTTTTCACACCTTGTTAATGTACAGGAAAATTTGGCAACTCCAGTGATGTTTGATTCATTAGAACCACTTGCAATTCATTATTTGAAAAACCTTCTGCAAGGGCATGTTCACAAACTCCATTTTATAAGAGCTTATTCAAATAATTTGAGCAGAGAGTCGCTTCAGATTTGAATGTAATTTTTTAAAATGTGTTCTCTGGTGGCTCGCTATTTCTACTGTAATTTTTTAATTCAAATTTCAGTCGAGTGATTATTTTTTCCCTGGATCATGCTGAAGATATACAGTTGCTGATTATGTAATTTATTATCCCTTTTAATTTCAAACTAAGTAACTGTATACATTTCAATTATAATTTTTATAAGGCTATACAATTTATCACATAGTTCTGGTGAATAGTTACATCTGGTCCATAAAAAACATTAACCTGATTATTAAAGTTAGCCATCTTGTTTGATTAGAAACCTAGTTTTCCAGGCAAAAAAAAACCCTAGGGTTCACTTCCCTCAAGAACTTTCGGCTGCATATTTATGAGCAGTCATTGGTCACCATTTAAATCTTCCATTACCCCTGCAGTGCGATAGAATTATCTAGAGGGCTATTGATAGTGTCAAATTCTACCTGAGGCAAATCCTGGTAATAATTTCCGCAAAGTCTTCCTAGAGGACCAGTAAAAGTAGTAGGGTGTCTTGTAGTTTCATCAGTGTACGTAAAAACAAAAAAATATATAGATTTTTATTAAGTGAGCAGTGAATGCTGCGCAACTTTCTTTTCTCCAGAGATGTAAGAAGTCCTGTCTCACAAACAGTGTTTGTACTGGTATTATTCACAAGAATTGATTTAATAGAATTTAAGCCATCTTCTAAAACAACAGTAACATCCTCTGATAGAACTCCAATTGCACCAATGTTAAGGATAACTGTGGTTGAGATATCTACTTCCTGTGTCAGTCTATGGTTGAAAGTGAATTGAAAAGTGTCCTCAGCAACTCTGCAATTAAAACCAATGCAGATGATATTTTCATGTTTCTGAACCTGCTTCTGACGAATGATACTTTTACTCTAGTATTTTCTCTGACTATTTTTGACTTATCAGTGATAATGTCCTTTAACTCAACCCTTGAATGAAGAAATCCCATATTTTATAAGTCTAATAAAAAGGCATAAGCAAGCCATGCTCAAAGTTGGAAGACACATCACACTGAATAAATTCCATGGAATATCTAGAGCCTGTAATATCTCTTAGACTGTCTCCCCGGCTCAAAACTGGCAACGCTTGTTACTTTACTGAAAGATATTGGTGAGGAAATATCCGATGTAGGGCAGCATGTGTAGAATCCTGTTGTTGATATCTTTCAATCTACCTGTCTAATCTCTCTGCTACGCTTGCATGTTTTTCTTTTCCTTTTTTTTTTTTTTTTTGACAGCATTTTTGTCAATAGTTCTAAGTTGGAAACTACCAGTTTTCTCTCCCTGATCTATTAAATATTCCCTTTCTTCAACAGAAACCTAAAATTAAAAGCAAAAGTGTGTAAGTTTACAAAGAGATATATCATCTTACTTATTATAAAACGCAGATTGTGTGTATCTGTTACGTTTATATATTGGATATTTCAACAAAATTACCTTGCGGTGGTTCTAACAGCGCCAAAATTTGGAAAAACACAATTGTTTTTGCACAAAATCAATTTGAAAACACGATTAAGAGGCATTAATGAAAGGGGGACAACTCACTTTGAGTTATACTTATTATAAAACCCAGGTTAGTTGTTTGTGTTTGTGTGTGTGTTTGTGTTCGTTTATATATGGGATCGGATTTCCTACATTTTTCAACCGATTTCAACAAAACTTAACTTTTTTTTTTTTGGTAGGTAGTGTTTCTTATTGACTTGCACACTTTTTTCTTTATTTTTACATTCAGAATGCTTTAAAAATTCCATTTACAAGACAATTGTTTATAATAAAATTCTATTCAATCGGTAGACTCATAACGATTGAAAACAATGTTTTTGTTTGAGTTTCGGTTTGACCAATTCGTAAAAAAAAAAAAAAACTAATTAAGACTTGCGTGTCTGTCAACCTTAAACAAATAATCTTTGTCAATTTTATTTTTCAGTCTTCATGATGGTAGATACTTGATCTATCTCTTACTGTTACATCCCCGGGCAACGCTGGGCCCTACTGCTAGTACATGATAAATAAGAAGGAGAATATCACAATATTATTTATATGAGAAGTGTAGTTTATCAAAGGTACATTTACATTTTTCAGTTAATTTAAATTTCGGAAATCAGTACATGAACTCGTTCAAATTAAACAAAGAAAAAGAAAAATGAGCATAGAATTAACACAAGTGCAAACATTAGCTATTTTAATAGAATTTCAAAGTATTTCTTACCTAAGTGGAAATATAGTTTCTTCCACGGAAATAAACAAACAAAACGTTTTAAATAAATACCAGTCAGTTGGAAAATACAAAATTATGTAAATTAAACAAAATGCTTACTTTCGTTTTCAAATAATTAAGCCTATTGTATAAAAATACGAAAGAAGTAATTTATTTTACAGTGATAAACGAAATGTTTATAACGGTGAGATGTTAGATAATACCCATCGAAAGAATATTCCGGTACAAGATTCATAAACGAAATGTATTTATTTTACTACTGTTGATTTTTAAATGAAAAAAAAACCTTAGGTCATGAGGTTTTATAGCGCGGATTCCTTTTAATTAGTCTAATAACAAAATCTAAATTTTATATGATAAAAAACCGATTTTCATTGCTGCCCACAACCTAAATACATATTTTATGTAATCTCCATTTTCTCCATATTTTTCATAGTCCGTCTGATGAAGCTGATATATATATATATATATATATATATATATATATATATATATATATATATATATATATATATAAGATATTGACTCCGTATTCCATCGGTGAGAAGTAAGTTCCACCGGAAGAGCTTCTTCCCACGGACCACTGCTCTGTGGAACCGACTCATAAGAGGATGTTTCTCCGATCACTTCAATCTTAACCTGTTCAAGTCTAGAGTTAACCGTTATCTTCCCCTCTTATCCATATGAACTAGGTCTTAATGTTATCTTTACCACGAGTGGCTCCTAGTATTCGTACATGGTGAACTTTAATATATATATATATATGTGTGTGTGTGTGTGTGTGTGTTGGTGTAAAATGTGGTGCGGAAAAATCATTAGCACGTCTCACCTTTACAAATATGATCAAACCCTCAAACGTCTTTTTTTATTATCTTTGTCGGAAGTAAGACTTTTCAGCACTCGTCCTAATAATCGTAAATTAACGTGCCAAAAGTTGTAAGAAATCAATGCATAAACGTAATGGTAGGTGATGCCACCATAACTTGACGACATACCCAGACCTAATATCAGTTGTACTCTGTCATCTGGTGACACTGATGAGGTTACCCCTGAGACGGAAACAGGAAATATCGCATGTCGATCGGGGCATTGTAGCGGGTGTCAAACGGAAGGAACATTCAATTTCTGATATTTTGTGAATATTTTTACCCTTATAATCTGTGTCTACCCGGAATATCTAAGAGAAGGAATTACCATTCACTGTGGACAGAACAGTGACCCGGTACGGGTCCTTAATGGTTCTTACTACATGAATACACAAGGGTACATGACCGAAATTTACAACTAGTGCAGTTCACATTCAAAGTAGCTGGTTCCTGATGCATATCCAGCTCGTCGGTTAAGCTCTGTTCAGACTCCAGGAGACAATGGAGCAGAAGAAGCACCATGGTTGTCCTGTTAACACCTCGAGGTCGAACATGAGTTTTTGATATCGCTAATTGAAATTTGAACCATTGGTGATATGTAGAGATGTTCCGATGAGTCACAGTACCATTTCCTTCTGGTTAATGATAGCTTCTGCGCGATATCTGATCCGTGTGAATGTGTGTGTGTGTGTCGTAATAATAGAATTTAAGTACGCTGCAATTAAGTATCCCACCATGCAGTATTTTGGAAGCAAAGGCTTGGACTAGTATTAATAGTTCTGATATAACACAGTTTTTTTTCTAACTTCTACCATCATTTGAAGAAATGAAAAAGATTTCGTTTGTCTTTTCTCGAACGAAAACATGTCAGAATAGCAATATATTTATAATCATTTAAGAAGAGTAAGTCCTGTTCATAATGTAAATAGTGATGTGTATTTTGTTTTTATTTACAAATATCAGATTGCAAACTGCTTACGTCATTGATAACTGTGTACCAGTAATGCCGCTCATTTTCTCAAATCTTAACAGTAAGCAGTTATGACATGAACACAGTTTCAAACTTAACATTTTTAAGTGAAATAAATTTACAGATATTGTATATACTCGAGTATAGCGCAATTTTCTATGATCCTTTTTATACGCAAAAAACAGGGATTTGCCCTATACACAGGTAATATTTTCTGTGGAGGGAATTCCTACAAAAGAAAATTCAGGGATCAAGATGTAGATTATGTCGGCTTTTACACGAGTAGGATAGATTTAATACTGTATTTATATTCCACAATAAATGTTCCGTTTCTTGGTTTAAGTCATATCTTTTTTTATTTTAGTTTTTATTCCTTTTTTATTTATTATGGAAATATGACGATTTTTCTAACAAACGTTGCGAAAAAGACGCTTAATATTTATTTTTCTTTTAAAGAATTTTATATGGCAATTTTTGATTACGTTTCCTCAAATGGGGGTAAAAGCCAGGAATCTAAGATTTGGCGTCAGTTCTTATCTCAATAAACCCAAACTATCTTGCCTTCGCCAATGCTGAAAGAAAAAGTATAAAAATCAATTTACCCTTATATATAAACCATTTTTATGCTTGTCTTAATACCGCGATTTCAGTCTAAGCTTTTGCAAATGTTGCTTTTATGCTCGAATTTTTAGCTCTACAATCGTTTCCATGACTGTCAAACAAGATTCCCAGCAAGATAGCTGTTCTGTTAATGTGTTCTTCTCGTTAAACTTTCAGAAAAACGGTTAAAAATAGGAAACTTCTACGATTTTCCTAATCGCTATAAAGAGAAGGAAAGAAAAAAAAAACAATGTAAGAATTTCAACTGGCACGCACCAAACCGGACAAGATGAGAGAGTAATAAACTATCCATTATGTGATACAGGAAAGAGACATTTTAAAAAAACAACTAAATCTCCCTCTTTTGTGGTTAAAGTGAGCATTCGCTTGTCATGTTTTACTTGTATGAATTAAAGATCGATAAGTTCATTGCCTCAGTCGTAAATTGTGGAAAGTGGGAGGGACTTGAATGGTTATTTGTTGGATGAAACCACATTCGGTAGATAGCTATAATCATGCAGTATAGCTGCTGTGGAATCATGACTTGGAAAAAGACTCTACTTAGAGCATCCTTGCTACTGAACCCGATCGATAATATATATGATATGATATTTACTAAACTTAGCTTAACATTGAAACAACAAGTGGGGCTTCAACTCGCTACACTTTCGAAATAGGCACACAAATATGCTTTCTTAACATTACATCTGGTAGTCAAGAATAACAAATATTTGTGGCATTCCGTCTCTCTCATGGATGATGATATTTACCATCTTCAGACGAGGATGATATACATTTTTGTCCCTATATTTTAAAGGGTCACCGTATGTCAACTACAAAGTGCTCAATTATTTCAGGTTTTGTTACAGCCACCTAAGGATTTTACCCTTGCTCTTGAAGTGCAAATGTGCTGCGAAATAGACTTGTCGTCGGGCACCCAAATTTAATATATAGCTTCAGAATTTCCTGACTGAGCTATGTACAGTTATCAACGCAGATATTTAACATACATAAACCCTTGTGCAATTTAATTGAAACAAAATGAATAATTCCGTTATTATTTACTTTTTTGTCATATTTTTACAATGAAACATGACCCAGTGCACATGTTATTACTTCGTATGTCCATTCCACGAAGTAGTTCCCTGCAGATTAACCACAGATTATCGATTGGATTGAAATCAGGAGAGTTTCCAGGCCAGTTTATAGTAATTTGATTTGCTCATTGGTAAGGATCACTCGTCTGTTCTTGCAGCGTTACAATTTTATACGCTTCCTTAGAGTAACGTTCATCACTGTCAATGACTATAGGTCAACTAATTGACAGTCGAGACAATAGTGTCTGGGCGTGATCACAAATCTAATGGAAAAACGGATGACGTAATATTTTTTCAAGGCCAAACAAATTTCATCATACACCCCGAAAATAGATTTATATTACTGCACACCACTGCAAATGACATAATATGAGGAAAAAAAATAGAATTTGATTACACCCAGTCACTCGAGTCGGTCTAAAACTACTGAATGATGAAAGAAAGGAAACTGAAGCTGTTGTTTCAATTAACTTACACAAGGGTGTAACATTGTCTGTATTACGTAGATAATAGTGCGACGTGCAAAAGGATTCAAACATAATATCGCAATTGTCTACGTGAATTGCTTCATCATTTCATTTCAGATATTCGATCCAGTACAACATGAGGTTAAAGGTACTTCCAGGGAGACTTTAATAGTTAACTAGTGTGTGGCACATCGAGTATTCTGTGACCACAGCTGAATAAAAGATTTCAACATTGAGCAGTAAAGTCTTATGAATTTCCCTGGTAAGTTGCTATTAACAATATAGATTAGGTTTTTTTTCCTGTTTTAACAACCTGTTTATCTTAATCATTGCTGGAGTGCCTGCTGTAGTAGGGATATGACTTTGTTTCACTCGCAAGCGTTTGTCAACAAGTTTATTCTTTACTTAGTTTTTTATAACTTTTATCGCTTCATAAATTTGCTACAGGTTATCAAAGATAGGTATGAGTAAACACTTTTAAAAATTAAAAGTTATTACCTTACTGTGAATTATATATCACGTTTTATTATTAGATTACAAATATATGCACAGGGCAATTTTCCAGTTTACACTGGCTACTTTATCAAACTTTATCAAAAACAAAAAAAAAAAAAAAATTGGTGATGGGAAAATCAAGCGAAACATTCAATATCTACGAAGTGATATATCCGAATGGCACGCATTAAAATAGTTTAAGTGTAAATTGATTTTTATATGAAATGTACGACACCGAAATCCGAAGACTCATTGGGATATCAAAAGATGCTTTTCAAAAGCTAAGCAAAGTATCACGAAACCGGAAAATTTGATTAGAAACAAAGAAAAATGTACTGAACTGTTATGTAATAACGGTACTCCTATAGAGCAATAAATACTGGACAGTCTCCTCACAGATGAAGAAGAGACTTACGGCAAGAGAAGGATGATGAGAATATCATTGACTGAACATATGAGCGAGATTAAAGTTATATAGAAAAGGGAAACAAAAAGGACCCTTACAATTAGCATCAGAAAAAAGAGATGAAATTTTTAGGGCACATAATGAGGAAAGAGGGGGTAGATAATGTTACCCTCACAAGACACTGAAGTTAAAAGCAAACTGAGGAAAACAACGCATAATCCCTGCTTAACGAGCTTGTGTTAATGATTGGTAAAACAGGGTTTAGGAAATTTGCTAAGTGTTAGGATGGACAGTGAACTGTAGATAGACATGAAAGCTCACAACTTGAAGGGTCACGGTACATGTAAGAAGAAAATTGTCTCAAGGAAAATTTATTTATATATATATATATATATATATATATATATATATATATATATATTACAATGAATCATTCATACAAAAATTAGATTAGTAAAGTTAATGATATAAAATGGCGAAATTTTAAAGGTGCATTAACCTACAAATCATTCGATGAATGTTATGATCCTTGTTTTTAAAAATTATAAGCTGTATAAGGTCTTTCTTTAATACGCAAGTACTTTCAACGATACACTCGGTCATCTTCAAGCAAGGAAATTGTTTTTTGGTAAAATTCAGGTAGCATCCGAGAAGCATTACGATTCGCATTATATTTTTTCGTTTCGGATGCTGCCTGAATTTTACCAAAAACAAAATGATGACCATGCCTGAAGATGACTGAATGTACAATTGAAAGTACTTGCGTATTAAAGAAAGACCTTAGACAGCTTATAATTTTAAAAAACAAGGATCATAACATTCATCGAGTGATTTGTAGGTTAATGCACATTTAAAATTTTGTTAGCGAAGGGATTTCGCCATTTTATATCATTAACTTTACCAATCTAATTTTTGTATGAATGATTCATTGTAATATAAATTAAAGTGCACCATATATTTGATATATATATATGTGTGTGTGTGTGTGTTTGTGTGTGTGCCTGTCCGTGTTAATTTGTTTAAGCGGGCATGAATAATGTTACAGATTAATAATCCACAAGTAACTGCTCTGACTAGAGCGTAAGGTCGAAACCCGAGTAATGTGTTGCGCCTGAATTTTTCCTAATTTTATTATGAGGTCTAGAAATTCAATTTTTTTGAATTGTGTATTGAGCAATTTAAAAAATATCCAAACACTGGCCAGAGTCTAGTCATGTCTACTTTTCTCTCTCCCTCTCTCTCTCTCTCTCTCTGTATATATATATATATATATATATATATATATATATATATATATATATATATATATATATATATATATGATTTAAAGAAAAACAGACCACTGAAGGCTCCATTGTAATATTTTATTTCACCAGGGAATTTTATTTTTCCCTGGATCTTCAGACATCACTTTCAAAAGGTGAAACGATAAACGAAATTAAAATTTACACTTTTGACGGACCCTATTAAGCTTATATAAGTTGACATATAATGTAGTGATGGATGGTGTGAGAGACAGGGTCGAGTTTAGAGAGGGAAGGGAGAGTTTTAATATTCATATAAAATAATATTTTTAATATTTATATAAAAATCAATTTTAAAACTCTCCCTTTGAACATAAATCACTGTGTTTGAGCGTTTTCGGGTTTTAGAAGTTATTAACCAAATACATTTAGGGGAAACTTGGTATGGCTGGGTCTTTCTTTTGTATCTTTTATTTTGGGTTTATTTTTTTGTGTGATTTTCTCACGTCGCGTTTTATGCATCGTTAGGTGTTATTTCTTATTTACTTTTTTTTTCATGTAACGCATTTCCACGTGTCAGTGTATTGTATTTTTTTGATTGTGAAATAAATATTTTTCTGTCTTTCTAAATTGAAGGAAATATTATTGATAATAGTTTGTTTTCAAAGTCATAAGTATTTTTAGATGTTTTTCAGCGTCTGTAGTATAGCATTTTGTATTATTGACAAGTATTAGGTTAGTGCAAAAATAATGACGTAATACGTCAAAAAACGACATTATTACGTCGTTATTTTTGCACCAACCTAATATTTTTCAGATTACGTGAGGTGATTTGAACGTTGGTGACATGAGTTTTAATTGAAATATTATTGGATAAACGGCAGGTTAATCGGTGCAAGAATGTAGTGATTGTGTAAATAAAGTATATTTCTGTGTGTTATCAGATTGTTTCCTTCATGCCTAATCTTTACAAACACAAGCTAAGACGAAGGCTATGAAATTAATGTCTCTCATTTAAAGTTTACAGGCATAAAAATATTATAATTATTGATTGGTTAAATAACAAGTTAAAAAGTTTTTTTCTAATTTTCACTTGCTGACAGTCTAGGAGGAGAAATCTTTTGAATTTTAAGCTGGGGCTAAATCGGCAGTAAACAAATCAGCGCTATCTCTCACTGGAAAAGGAAAGTCACAGATATTAATAAATATAAATTATATATATTTTTTTACAAAGCCGAAAATTAACTAAGTAGCAGTTTTTCCATAATTTATCAGGGTCTATAACAAGAATCCTCAACAGAATGCAGAAAGTTCTGGACAGCCGTTTCATCCTTTCTGGGACGCATAGAAGGAGCGCATCCACTACTGAGAATTGAAACCGGACCGTTACGATAACAACGCAAGTATCATACCACTGGGTCAACGGGCCTCGGTGGCAAAAACGGAACTAATTAGACTCAATATAGCGCAGCTACTCCTAATTACGGTGGTTATACTCATACAAGAGTACATAACCCACCGGATCCGGCCCCAAGAGCAACGTCTTCTTTTAACAAGCCGTTCCCTCCAGAGCATTAGAAGCTGGATTAATCATAGGTTTATATGTGATACCGTAATTCCCCACCTGAGGAGACGTCTAAAAAAGGTTTTCCCCTTTTTTGACGTTGAAATAAAAATGTACAATTTTGTAGTGGATATGTGCATGTTCTAATGTAACACCGCATAAGATAAATGTTTTCGGCTCGACTTTATGTATTGAGAAATATTTTTAAATTGATGTTTTGAACGCTGTAATCCTACTTCGTTTTCCTACATTTTGATATATATATATATATATATATATATATATATATATATATATATATATATATATATATAAAATGTATTTTAGGCAGCACTTTTTCGTTTATAAAAGTTTGATGTTACGGATATTTCTTCATTTTTAGATGTTTCAGATTATAAATTTTCCAATGCTTGGGTACTTTCGGCTAAAGTTACCTATTATCATTTTGAACCCATGCTCTGTTCTAGATATTAGTATATCCAGAAATGATAGTTTGTTGTCTTCTCTCTCCATTGTGATCTTGCTGAGTTCACGTGATCCAGTAGTAGCTAGACCTCATCCTTGTTTGGCCAGGAAGAGTTTTCATTTTGAGATATCGACTATTATCCTCATCTTTATCACGACAAATATGAAATTTGGTCCTTGACACACGTTGGGATTTAAGTTGATATACGTTGGAATTTCAAACCGAATGCTTTATTTCATCCACGTGCCATGCTTTTCTGGATATCTCAGTTTGGTAACTCAACTCTTCCAAGGCCAGGTATTGAACTCACAACTCTTTGGGTCAAATCACTGGATTACTTTAACAAACTTTTTTATCGTGTGAGCAATGTGTATTGGTGCTTATAAATCTAATCTTTCAGTAACCATTTTTTTTACCAGAGCTCACCTTACAATTGTTTTGTTATTATTGTTATGACTAGAAATGGAACATGTACGTGGAATATTTCGAGGGAAAGACATTAGAATCAACATTATTAAATCCAACTTTATGACACCTTCTTATGCTGGCCGCACAAGAAAGAGGTCAAACTATTACTGGATCATGTGAACACAGTAAGATCATGGATACAGATCACAAAAAGGAGAGAGAGAATTCAACAAACCAGCATTCTTGGATGTACTAAAATCTCGAACAGAGCATGACTTCGACATCCGTATACCGGAAGCCAACATTCATTGGACGATACATCAGCTTCAACTCACACCACGCATACAGTATAAAGAAAAAGATCGTCCGCTGCTTGCAACATCGAGCAAAAGACGTAAGTGAAAATCTAGAGACATATGAACAAGGAATGGTCAGTATAAGCAATACTCCACAAAGTAACAACTAATCTGGGTACATAACAGCAGCTTCGACAAACTGGGATAGAAGGGTACAAGAGGTTACCAACACTCAGAAAACAACCTCGGACTGTCTACCCTATGTGAATGGATTATCGGAAAAGGACAAAAGATTTGCCGTCCATATGACACCAGGCCGATCTTTAAAATGAGTTCAACACATCGAAGCCCCCTCTTCTGAGTAAGACATCCTATAGAGCGGAACATGATTAAGAACTGTGTGTACGCAATACCGTGCAGCCGTGGCAAGATATATATAGGCCGTCTCCTTGGGAAAATACTGCAGGAACACCGTCAAACCGTAACAGGAATGGAAAAAGAAAAATCAAGCATGGCTGACCATATATGGGTAGAAAAGGGTGATCACCATCCCTGGTGGGATGAGGTTGAAATAATAGACAGAGAACATCACTGGAAGATATGGAAACTCAAGGAATCAGTCCTTATGATAGGCCACAAAAATCTCATAAGCCGGCCATCATAAACATGAATACAATATTTGAACCAGTAATACAAAGTGATAAAAAAAAATAATGATAGCAACAAAATGTAATATGACCTCTGGTAAAACATGGTTGCTGAAACATTAGGTTTCTAAGTGCAAAAATTCATATACTGGTATCCCAAAGGATAAAAGCGTTGATTGCAGTAATCTAGTGACTTAAACCAAAGAGTTGTGAGTTCAATAGAGGGCCACGGTAGAGATAAACAAACATTTGGAGAGATGAGTTACTAAAGGGAGATAACTGAAACTGCGATATCCAAAACTAGAACAATCTACGCTGTTGGACGAAATAAAATATTCGGCTCGGAATTCCAACGTATATCCCCTGAAGAAATCTGGAGCGTTCAAAGAATGAAACGTCGTGAATATGACAATAAAGATGAGGACAATAGTTCGAACAATGTAAATTGTGTAAATAGTTACAATACCTCATCTCAGAAATATGGACAGATATTGTGGTAGCTTGTCTCATTTGTTTATAATAATAATAATAATAATAATAATAATAATAATAATAATAATAATAATAATTATTATTATTATTATTATTATTATTATTATTAAGATATATTTAGCGTATTCGATGGTAGGTTGTTTGGCATTTATGCTTAATGCATTATTCATAAAGGTTTTTTTTTTATTTCTTGCTGTGCATTTTCCAACTATTTTGCAAATAAACGCCACGTTAAATAGACATGAAAAATATATGAAAATTTTTGACAAAGAACATTCTTTGGTCGTTAACCATACACCAAAGTCATCGAAATTAAACCAAATCTAAGCAAATAACCTATCATTGGATTTAAAATCGTCTGTACATATGCGACCGACAGAAGCGCGCAAGGGTGTGTGCGTGCGTGCATATATATATATATATATATATATATATATATATATATAAGGTGGCAATAAAGTCCATATACAGTTACTTATAATAAAAAGCAAAGCATTGAGGCAGGTGACTTGCAGTTCGAACAGTATCAGTAATTAATATACTATTGTTTACCATATCATTTTATTATTATTAATCAGAATTAAAAAGAAGCACTTTAATAATAAATTTCTGGAGTGTTGATTAATTGCTTTCTCTTAATTATTATAAATATATTCGACTCTCCCGTCGAATCCGACGTATGAGGGTCAAGCAGATCACTTGAAAGAAAACTGACAGCCAGACAACAGCACAAGAGACTTTGATTATAGTGGTGAATGTTTCATGCAGGACAATTCATACTTTATGAAGGGCCGAATACAGAGACCTGGTGCACTCCATGCCACAAGGTCCCCAAACGACTTTCCGCAGGTTTTGAATTCAGAGTTGTCCTTGTCGTAGACCAGTTGCCATCCATGGCTATAGAACCCAGTCTGTCCTTCTATTTACCCATAGCTGGAGGGAGAAGAAGAAGAGGATTCACACCTTTCCCAAGGTTATTAGTACGTAAGTGAATGTAATGCATTCGACTGGAATTCGAACTCGGCTCGCCGATTCCCCAATCCAAGCCGCTATCCATTATTTATATATATATAGTATAGGTAATAAATCCGTTGGTATATAATCCAAGTTTATCCTATTAGCATCAAATATTAAAACTGATCCAGAGAAAGAGCTCAATGCATTTTAACAGAGCATATAGATTACACAACAAAGAACAAAATTTTGGATTTTGTTGTTTAATATGTATATATATATATATATATATATATATATATATATATATATATATATAAGGTTGGTGCAAAAATAATGTCGTTTTTGACGTTCAACTTCAAAAGAAAAACGACATTATTTTTGCACCAACCTAATATATATATATATATATATATATATATATATATATATATATATATATATAGAGAGAGAGAGAGAGAGAGAGAGATAGATAGATAGATAGATAGATAGATAGATAGATAGATAGATAGATGATCGGTAACAGCATACGTGGATGTGCACATAAGTAGAAGAAAAGACAGATAGGGTTGAGAGAAAGATGAACACAGTGAAATTGATAGATGCAGATTTAAATAGATAATTATATTTAAGATTGTTTAATGAATACGTTTTCCATGCATGCCTATTATTATGTATTTATAGAAACGTTAATAAAGATGATAAACACATGAAAAACATATGCTGGACTTAATGTGAAAATCTACTTGAGAATTAAAAAAAAACAAGAACAGTGACACCCAAGAATAAAATTTGATTAAATTGTTTTAATTTAGTTTCTTCTCCTTTAATTTAAACTTAGATTTGTTTTTTTCTATTCGAAAGCAGTTTGTCGGATGTCAGAAAGCGTGGCCAACGTTTCCTTCTTCATCGTTTTTGCTTCTTTTTTTTTATTTATTTATCTTGCTTTTCTTTTTTTAATGTCATCTTCAGTAGCTTTCTTACTTAGATTCTGTTTTTTTTTCCTTTTAATTTCTTGTGTACTTTTTATTAAATTTTATTTTGTCTTTATTTACAGTATTTTGTTAATTTATTTTCACAACTTCATGAAAATCCCCACTTCTATTCCAAGAGAAAACAAAAAAAAAATCTCTTCTCTTCCCTTTGCTTTTATTTTTGTCAATTAAAAATCCTCCCAATTGTTTGTAAGTTCATTTCTCTCCAACCCAAAATCACAGTCGGCTCTCAAATTAAATATCGGCAGCGCCATCTTACACCAAACCTTTCTCATTTTTTTTTAAACTCACAATCAAGATGAACGCATCATAAAACAGAATGGTTGGTCAACTTAGAGGACCGAACGAGCAAACGCGACCCGATGATTGGCTAATCTCTTAGTGGACTGATGACATCACCTTTTGATTAGAAAATGAGTCAGTTGGCACTCATAACTACCGCCCCGGCCCTGCATATTCCATTATAGTTTACTTCCATCCTTCAAATCCAGGCGCTCATTATTCAACCTGATTATCTGTTGTGTCAGTCTTTTCTTTCCTTTTATTTTTGGTTTTTTGTTTTGTTAAAAGACAGCCTATTGTTTTTATATCTTCAATGGTTGTCACTGACATGTCCTGAACTGTATGCATGTCAGGATAAATGTACGCGTTTATTGGGGGAATGTGTGTATATCAGTTTCTGGATGTCTTTCTGTCTGTGTATGGGCAAAAGTGTTTCTGACTATATGCGAAAATACTGGTAACTACTACACCCTTTTTGTGTGAGTAAATGTACACTAGCAATACGTGCATTCTCAACTTTGGACGCAAATACACACACGGACACACTCTTATACTCTAATATATATATATATATATATATATATATATATATATATATATATATATATATATATATATATATATATATATATATAAGTAAGGTAAAAGTAAGCATGGATTTCCCTACTTTGTACATTACGTAAATGATATGTTCTGATATGGCGGGCTTCGACGGTCCAAAATTGATAGTCATGTTTTTTATTTTTATTTTACCCATTCTTCCGTTGTTCCTACTGTATCCCCTGCTATAGAGCACGTTCTAGACACAGTATTGATTTATTTCTAGTGTCTACTGCTTTTTCAAGCAATGGTGATGCTCCGGCATTCCATCTTGGCTATATGGCCAGTACCCTCCTATATGAAGTTATTTGGTGGTGGCTTATTATTTACACATCATCTACCCTCGTTCTCCATGATAAGATCCAAAGATGAATCAGCAATTTTATTGATCCTGATCTGGCGGATCGGCTTCAGTCACCGCCTTAATTTTGCCTTTCCATGTCTTTTCGATAAATATTTTCATGGTAATTGTACTGAGTTACTTAGTCCTTTCAAATTTAAGCACAGTACTAGACTAGAGTCGATATCTCATCAATTTACAGTTAAATGTTAGATATGACCGTAAATTCTATGCGAACAACTTCTCTCGCACTTCTTGCTTTTATAACTCCTTTCCGGCTCCATGCTTTCCAGCTAACTTTAAACTTCAAAACCTAAATGTAATGTCAATCGCTATCTACTGTTCTCCTGATTCCTCTTTCCTCTTCCCGTTCCTTTTTAATGCTTCTGTCCCTAATTCTTCCACATCCTGTAACCCCTATATGTATATATAATAAATTAGGCAGTTCTGTTTCGCGTGCGCGTGTGTACCAAGTATGAGCCCATATTGGCGAAACAAATATTCATTTTATTCTTCGCTGCATTTGTGAAAAGGAGTTGAGAGAATGTGAATAAACTACAAAGAGATTAAAAGGAGTGAGATAATGAAAGCGTCGTTAAAATTTGCGGAACAATTTTAACCAAATTCCATTTATTGGAGCAACAGCAAGCACCCCGCCAAGAATATCCTCTGATAAGCGAGTTAAAATCAGATTCAAGAAAATTGAAGGATAAACAGTTTTCAGAAGAAAAAAATAACAGCTAATCATTTTTACATAAAAAAAAAACGAAGTAAATAATCTTACGAAGAAAACCATTTAAAACTAAATTAATTTTAATTTAATCAGACAGTGCCCGCTAACATTTAAAACATTTATATGCCAAACTTTATTCTTGGCAAATATAAAATAGAATTCTAAGAAAGAAAATGTGAAAAGTAGATGTTGAAAAGAGTTCCATGGAAAAAAGCTGAAAAAACTGTGGGAACTCGAAATCTAGTGATGAGAAATGTTCATTTGTCATTTGCTAAAATAGATTGGAGGAAAAGTTTATGTAGCGCTGATGACTATGAAAACATAACGATTGGTATATTACACAAAATCAGTATTGTCTTATGCAGGAGATAAACATATAGGATGATACGTGTATAATACTGACTGGAAGAGTTGATACGCACACACGTTTTAAAGTTAAAACATGGCCAGAAACAAATCGTCATCCTTACGATATTAAAAGGAACTTAAGTATTGCAATATCTTTTTTTTTATAGTAGAGTGTATTGAAGAAAGATGACATTTTTGTTTTGATCAATGTTAACTACTGACGCCTGGCTATGCGGCTTACATACCCGTATAGTTTACTTTGACTCAAATCGTAACGTGTCAGGGATAAGGACATGATAAGGCAACGCGTTAAAATGAGGGATAGGTATTATTCAGTAGGATTCCTTAAATCCTCACCGTGGGTAAGTGAGTGATGACAGTCGATTTCTTGCATGAATGAATTTTTTGTTTGCCCTAAAGATTGTGTTCAAACATGAAACAGACTGTGGGTTGACCTCAGTGTCAACTTTAATATTGATACAAGCTCATTCCATATTTTGGGGTCTTTTACTCATAAATATAGCATAACTCAAAACTATATCTTATCCCCCTCCATATATATATATATATATATATATATATATATATCTATATATATATATATATATATATATATATATATATATATTGGGCACCTCGAGGTGATGTAATGGCTAGCAAGCTTGTCTCGCTAAAACAATTTCGATTGAGCAGTGACTTCGATCCTCACTGGGTACATCCTACTTTCGGCCTTGTGCCACAGCTAAGCTATGCTTCAAATATATATATATATATATATATATATATATATATATATATATATATATAGATAGATAGATAGATAGATAGATAGATAGATAGATATGGCTAATAAGGAAAGACTCTTCGGTAAATCGAATCGAGTCCTCTCAGTCACTGTGTGTTTATCGAAAAATAAACTCGCTTAAATTCGCCTTCCTCCCTGACGTGCGTCAACGGCTTAGTGGCTTAGTGGCTTAGTGGTAGAAGCCCTGACTAATAGCAATTCAGTTGTGTTTCGTTCATAGCTAGAAGCACCCAGACATCTATCCACACTGATGAGCTGCGAAACAGTCATGTGAATGACAATATATATATATATATATATATATATATATATATATATATATATATATATATATATATATATATATACCCACACACACACACACACATATTATATTAATATTGTATTATAATAATATTATATAATATTATTATTATCGTGTCTTTGTTAAATCACAGCAAATGCCTGGTGATTCATCGCTGAACCAAGCAACATTGTGGTCATATAATCTCGTTTGTAGCCCTTCAATTGCTTGCATTTTGATATCTACATCAGATGTCTGGTGATCATGGCTAGAGTTTGGGTGAAAGTCAGTCTTTTCAAATTTTTAGAGGATTTTTCTGTATATTTTACCTCATAGTTTTAACATGAAAAAAGTCAGATGAAATACTACGTTTATTCATTTATTTACATCAATATCGCTACAGGTTTCACAATTTTAAATAGATGGTGAATTACATGTTATTTAACGGGGATTTACATGCAAAAGCCACCCAGTCTCAAAAATGGGTACATAAATGTTTATACGTAGAAACCTATAATACTAGTTTTTTTCCGATGGACATTGATGTATTATTTCCTGCTGAGACTTATGGTGATTTTCTAAGCCTAGCTTAGATATGGCACAAAGCCGAAAGTATGGGGCACCCAGTGAGCATTAAACTCACTACCCAGTCATAATTTATCTAGCGAGACAAGCTTGCTAAGCATTACACCACGTCCAAGTGCCCAAATGATTTTCGGCACAAGGCCGAAATTGTAGAGCACCCAGTGAGGACCGAAGTTATTATTCAGTCGTAAGTGATCTAGCGAGACAATCTTTGTAACAATTACACCACGTCGAAATTGCCCATGCAGATGCTTATAAGTACGTATAGTTTTTGTGTGTTTAATGGACCATGTGTTTTCTACATATCTGTCTTAGGAAGTAAGAATTCACAAAATAAATTGAAAAAATTTGCATAAATAAATTAGTGTAACAATGTGAAATTAAAATCATCGTCGGCTTTATCTCGTATCGAATAATTTAATTTCTTCTTTTCTGATCACTTCCTATTCACCAGAATCTGCCCCCGTCATCCATTCTCATTTGTCGTTTGGCTTTGCAAGAGTTGGTTGAAGGAGAAAGAAAATTGAGGTAGAAGAAAGTGACGATAGCCTGAATTTGTTTAAGGTGGACCTCAACTTGCCAGGAAATAACCCACACCTTTTACCTTCCTCGGCGGCTCGTAAAGAATGAGACCTGCAGAATTCATTTATGAAACTGCAATGAACTGTCGCTGACTTATAATTGTGAATGGTGCCTTCTGTAGCATGTCCATCATCTGTGGCCATTTTCACCCAGTGGTTAAGATATTTTAATCGTCATCCGCTTGTTCCACTGTTTAGGGTAGGTCGCGCATAATCTGGGCATTCGAACTTGCCGCCAAGAGTGACCCTACCAGGAGCTTAGAATATATATTTTTTAAAATTCTATACACGAAATGCCTTAGTCGTTCATGGTAATAAGTTGGACCAAAATTTCGACTTAAAGAATGTACTTCTTATTAAATCAGGCAAATGTCTGAAGGACAAACAATATCAAGAGTTTACTAATTTTGGAATACTGTAATAGATTTTCATCCAGATTTAATAACGGTATCTTCACTTCTCAGAAAACTACTGCTAATACAATGTGGGATAATTAAAAATAAGATACAAATAGAACTTACAACTTTTTTAGGATTAAGTCTATGCACACAACCAACGCGTCCTTGAGAACACATGGACCAGTGGATAAAAGCATTGGCTGAATCTAGTGACTTTACCCCAAAAGAGTTGTGAGTTCAATAGCTGGTTACAAAAACTTGGAGATTTGAGTTAACGAGAGATACCTACAAGTTAGATATACGAAAGAGACATGGTGCGTGAATCTATAACAATCTACCCAGGTGGATGAAATAAAGGGTCCGGTTTGAAATTCCTAAAGAAGACGAGAGATTGCAACGTCCGAAACATCATGAATATATCTATCAAATACTTCTTGCATTTCATCCGTCCTTTCGCAATTTCCACCATATTTTATATAATAGAAGCTATTGGGTTGTCCAGAAAGTTTATACCATTTTTTAAGAGAAATTAAAATACAAAACAAAATTATGCCATTAAATATTTATTCAGGTAAATATGAACCATTTTGCAGCACCTTTCTCCAATTTCCCAGAAAGTTAAATATTCCATCTTCCCAGAATTTCACTAGTTTCTCGGCAAAGAACTCATTATGTCAATTTCTGTCATCCATAGAATTAAAAATTTTACTATTGAGATTCTTTTGCCATGACCTGAATAAATGAAAATCCGAAAGAGCAATGTTTGGTTATATATGGCAAGTGGGGTAACATATCCCGGCCAAGTTACAACAATATTTTTCCAGGTCGCCACAGAAAGGTGCAGTCTGGCACTATCCTGATGGAAAACAACACCTTTCCTGTTCGCCAATTTTTAGCGATTTTCTTCAATTCCTGCCTTTAATTCATTCAGTTGGGAGTAGGGCTTTTCAGGATCAACTGACTGGTCACTTGGCAGAATCTCATATTTCAGGATTCTTTTCCAATCCCACTAGATGCACGACATGACTTGATTAAGGTGAAGATTTGCTTTTGGCTAAAGTTGGCTCATACCGTTTACCCCAGGAGCGTTTTCGCTCAACATTGTGGCAAACGATCTTTTTCTCATAACTATCACAATCTACTTAAAAAAAAAATGCCGCATTTTCATTGATTTCATATGGCAAACCATAGATGGAATGCAACCCAAATTTTCTTTTTCACTTAGATCATGTAGTACCCAAATATCGTTGCAATTTGAGTACCCAAGCTTCATTAAGTGTTCATGAATGGTAGATTTTGATAAATTTAGTGTTTCTGCCAATTTCCACGTTGTGTAATCCGGGTTAATCTCAACCAATGCCTTGATTTGGTCGTTATCTGCAGTAGAGGGGTTCTGCCTGAGGGTTCTTCATCCATAAGGCTATAATCACCAACTCTAAATTTAGCGAACCACTTCCGTACAGTTCCGCCAGCTAAAGCACCTTCAACGTACACTGCTCATATCTTCTTTGTTGTTTGCGAGACGTTATTACCTTTACAGTAATAAAAGGGTCAAGTGTCTAAAATGCACTTCATAATCTTCCATTTTCATAGGGATGCAAAATTGACACGAATTAAGGAATTTTAAACATTCTTTCTCAAGAGATCCTTTGAAGTTTAATCTAATCGGAAATGTAATTATAATTGTATCTGTCGACAAATTTGATGTATGTTAAGGTACTGGAACATGAACCGAATAAAAATCGACATGAACTTTGCGGACATCCCAATATTTACTCACTCTCTCTCTCGCAAGCGTGTTTTTATATGTGGGATACTATCAGTTAATTCAAAAATCGACCGGTCCCTGCTACCACTGTCAGGGTGGCATCGATATTCTACTGATCCTCCGTCTTTTAGCGCAGTGAAGATGGTATTGCCATTGAATTGAAATCACGGGAGCCTGGCGTCTTCTCCATTGATTAAAGAGAACAGATAACCCGCATTGATCCTACCAATAAAACCGTAATTTTTTATGAAGTTCCTTCTCGAAATGAAACGCTCCACTATTATTTTCTTTACATCTTGTCATTCATTTGCCTACTATTAATCTAATATGTATTAGGTTGGTGCAAAAATAATGACGTAATAATGTCGTTTTTTGACGTATTTTTTAACGTCAAAAACGACATTATAACGTCATTATTTTTGCACCACCTAATATATTTATCACTCACCCTTTGCTCTCTCTCTCTCCCTC
Organism: Acanthosepion lycidas; assembly: GCA_963932145.1. NCBI lineage: Eukaryota > Metazoa > Mollusca > Cephalopoda > Sepiida > Sepiidae > Acanthosepion > Acanthosepion lycidas. The sequence goes on from OZ010572.1 coordinate 30,611,768, forward strand.
TCTCTCTGTCTTTATTTTCCTGTCTGTCTGTCTCTCTACCTAGCCGTCTCACTATTTATATCTACATTTATCACCCTCTATATATGTGTCATGATGTCTATGTTTGTTTGGATGATTATTTTTCGTCATGGATTGTTTTCTGTCTTTTTAGAGAGATAGACAAAAAGTGACAATATCTAACTATACACACACATATAGATAGACAGATATGTCTATATCTATCAATCTATAAATATATATATAGACGCATATATATATATATATATATATATATATATATATATATATATATATATATATATATATATATAACCTATCTGATCACAGCTCCATTAGAACGCATTTAAACACACACACACAAATTTACCTGACTCCATTAGAAATATACTAGTAAAAAAAAAAATATATTAACTGCATCCACCTGCATTTTTTTGCAGACGAAAAATGATGGAAGCCTTAATAATAAAAAAGAAAAAGCCAACTTTTAACAATATTAACTACGAACAAAGCCACAATGTGCTAACCGTATTCGGAAATTAAAAACATCCCTACCACACAGGATGCACTCAATCAATGAAGCTGAAAAATTGAATCATCCTTGATAATGGCTAATGGTATAGCCGAAAGCGCTCGGAAATATAAAACTTTTGGACAGTTCTTACACACCTTTTGTCCAGAAAAGAAAGCTCTTGTCAGAACACAAGAAAAAGTAAATAAAAAGCTTAACCGTAGTACCTTGTCTGTTGTTTTTAATGGGACATGCATAAAGAAAGGATTGCTGCCTAAATATACAAATATATTTAATCATATATATCTATATATCTCAAGCTATTTATCTCCATATATCTATCTATATATCTGTTTATCTCTATGCATCTATTTATCTATCTATCTCTATTTATTGAAATACATAGTCTGTTTCGGTCGCTGTCTGCCCCAGTCTCACTCTAGCTCGGTCTCTGTCTCAATCTCTGTCTGTCGCTGTCTAAATCTCTGTCTTTCAGTTTTTGTCTGTCTCGGTCTCTGTCTGCTTTGCTCTGTCTGTCTCGGTATCCGATTGTCTTGGTCTCTGTCTGCCTCAGTCTCTGTCTGCCTGTCTGTCTGTCTGTCTTTCTCTCTCTCTGTCTCTGTCTCTCTCTGTCTCTCTCTCTCTCTCTCTCTCTGCCTCAATCTCTGTCTTAAATGTTGTATGTCTCACTCTCTGTCTGTCTCGGTCTCTGTCTCAGTGTCTAATTGTCTCGGTCTCTGGCTGCTTCAGTTGCTGTCTGCCTCTGTCTATGTCTGCTTCTGTCTCTGTCTCGGTCTCTGTCTCAGTTTCTGTCTACCTCGGTCTCTGTCTGCTTCTGTCTCTGTCTGCCTCTGTCTGCCTCTGTCTCTGTCTGCCTTTGTCTCTGTCTCTCTCGTTCTCTGGCTGCCTCGGTCTCTGCCCGTTTTCCCGCTGTCTCAGTTTCTATATTTTGCGTGTGGATCTAGGAATCAACATCAAAAATTCAAGGACACATGGCACAGTGGATAAAGGCGTTGGTTAGATCCAGTGACAGACCCAAAGAGTGTGAGTTCAATACCCGGTTAAGGCAGTGGAGAACTTTCAGAGTGAAAATTATCAGGAGATAACTGATAACTGACCTCCATCATGGCACGTGGAACTAGAACAGTCTACCCCAGGGATCGAAATAAAGGGTTCAGTTCGAAATTCCAACCACCTGAAGAAGGCCGGAGCGTACAACGGCCGGAACGTTGTCACAAAGATAAGGACAATAGTCCGCATAGTGTAAATACTGTACGTAATACCTCATCTCAGAAATATAGACAGACCCCAACTAAGAATATATACCAAAATTTACGGTGATGCTTAGTGATTTGGTCCAGTGAGTGGATGTATCTATATAGCTCTTTGTTTAGAAATTGATTAAATACACTCAAACGGTAGCGACTTGAACTTTCTTCGTTTTTGTTCTTTGCTATTTTTACATTCTTTTATTTTATCTTTCTTCATCCTTATCATTATTTTTATGTTCACTCTTTTTGTCTTTATCCTTTTGTTATATACCTGTCTTTTCCCTCTTTTGTGCTTCTTTCCTTTCACTCTCTTTATTTACTTTTCTCCTTTCCCTTTTCTCTCTCCTTTTCCGTCTTCCTCTCTTTTTCGTTTTTTCTCTTTATTGTTATTTTTCCTCTTCGTTTTCTTTTTCTATTCACTTTTATTCCTTTTTCTCTTTTTCCTTTTTCTTTCCTTTCCGCTTTTTTTTTTTTTTTTTCATTTCCTCACTCCGTTTTTTTTTCCTTTCCTCCATCTTTCTTTTACTTTACTCTCTTCTTTTTTCCTTTCCTCTGTTCTTTTTCCTTTCTTTTCTCCGTTTTCTTTTTTGCTTTCACCTCTCATTTTTCTTTACCCTTTCGCCGCTCTTTTTTTCTTTTTGCTTTCCCCTCTTATTTTTATTTTTCGTTTCCACTCTCTTTTCCTTTTTTCCCTTTCCCCTCTTGTTTTTCTTTTTCCTCTCCCCACTCCCCTTTCTTTTTCCTTTCCTCTCTCCTTTTTTCTTTTCTTTTCCTCTCTCTTTTTTTCTTTTTCTTTACCCTCTCCCCTTTCTTTTTCCTTTCCTCTCTCCTTTTTCTTTTTCCTTCCCCTTCTCTTCTTTTTCCTTCCTCTTCTCTTTTTCTTTTTCCTTTCCTCTCTCCTTTTTTCTTTTCCTTTCCTTTCCTTTCCTCTTTTTTCTTTTTCCTTTCCCCTCTCCCCTTTCTTTTCCTTTCCTCTTTCCTTTTTTCTTTTTCCTTCCCCTTCTCTTTTTCGGCTGTCCTTTTTCTTTTTTCTTTCCTCACTCCTTTTTCATTTTTCCTTTCCTCTCTCCTTTTAATTTTACTTTCCCCCTCTCTTTTTTCTTTTTCCTTTCCTCTCTACTTTTTCTTTTTCCTTTCCCTTCTCCTTTTTCTTTTTGCTTTCCTCTCTCCTTTTTCTTTTTTCCTTTCCCTCACCTTTTTTCTTTTAGTATTTTATTTTTATCTTTATTTTCATTTTTCCCCGATTCCCTTTTTTTCAAACTTCTCTCAGAAACCCTCTTCAGCATCCGCTCTTAGGATTTCCGCCTTCTTTATCATTTTTCTGAGTCACATTTCTGTTTATCTTTCCCAATCATATTTATTCATTTTACCTTCTTTTCAGTCTTTATTTACTTTGCTTCTTTTCACCTACTTTTTCTTTTCTCTCTCTTTTACGAATTTCTTTGACACCCTCCAAACCAATCGCCATACTATGGCTCAAGCACACATGCCGATAGCAGAGACAACACTTCTTATGATTCGTTAACAATGGCAAACGGATAATTGTCGCCAAGAAAGGCCATACTCGTTGGCTGGCGAGCGCTCTGCCCTTGTAAGTTGTCATCGAATTGACAAGGACATGTTCAATGCTATCGGGAAAGGAACCAGGGAGCGGCTTCAGATCAAAGGCTCCTCACAAAAGAGCTAAGTTAGACTAATTAAAGAGCCGACACAGGAAATTGCCAACTAATGATTCAAACTTGTCGCTGCCACTTTGCATTTAAATAGATGCATCCCCATAAATAGAGGTTTCTCTCTCTTGCTCTGTCTGTCTGTCTGTCTGTCTGTCTCTCTCTCTCTTTCTCTCTCTCTCTCCCTATATATATATATATATATATATATATATATATATATATATATATATATTCCTGCATATAAATGTTCCTGTTTTTTAAATGAATAACGATATATATATATATATATATATATATATATATATATATATATATATATATATATATATATATATATATATATATATGTTTCATTAAAGACGACAGACAAGGATTAAGCTTTTGATTTAACGTTTCTTGTGTTCTAACAGGTGTTTTCTTTTCTGCAATTTGGGGCGCTTTCGGTTATACTTTTACCGATTACACAACATTTAGACAGTTTCTACAAACGCTGTGCCTAGAAAAGAAAACACTTGTTCGAATACAATAGAAATTAAATAAAATTTTAATCACAGTACCTTTTCAGTCGTATTTAATGAAACATGCATAAATGAAGGATTGCTGTCTATTTTTTTTTTTAAAGCATTTCTACCCTAAGCAAGGCGGGAAGTCACTAGGACGCAAGGAGTTACAGAAAATTTAGAGCAAGGTCAGATAGAAGTTATAGAAGAAAGGGTGAGGGTAGTGGATAGATCAAGGCAACTGGAGATGTCGCTTGACATTACACTTGAATAGCTGGAGAATACACTATATATATATGTGTGTGTGTATGTGTGTTTGTATATATATATATATATATATATATATATATATATATATATATATATATATATACATACATATATATGCAGAAGATTGCGTTTAAGCATGAAACACACTCTCGCCGCTGGATGTTGACCTACATCTTCACTTTTATATTTAAAAACGCTCTCTCGCTGATATTGAACACTCTAATCCATAAATATCGCATACCTTAAAACTGTATTTGCATCATCTATCTCTCTCTCTCTCTATCTATCTATCTATCTATCTATATATATATATATATATATGTGTGTGTGTGTGTGTGTGTGTGTGTGTGTGTGTTCGTGTGTGTGTGTGTGTGTGTGTGTGTGTGATTAGATTATCAAATAACCGAAAAATTACGTCTGATAATTTTTTATTGTTTCCTTCTTGTAGGTGAAAGAAGATATTTCTGAGGGTGAGTTGGTGTGTATGTATAGAAAATATCCCAATTATTGTTCGTTACAAGCTCTTTTTTGCTAATCTTAAGCATGGATTTTCATTGTATTTTTGTAAACTGTGTTTAAGCATCTGAAACTGGGTCAGTTTAAATTCAAGAATGCAACGTGTACATTGTAGCCGTGTTTATACTTCTTTTTTTTCTCTTTTTCTCGTCTTTTCCTCCTTTTATTTCTCGCCTTTCTCCCTCTTGTTGCTCGTTTTTTTCCCGCTCTTGTTTCTCGTTTTTTCCCGCTCTTGATTCTGATATTTTTCACCCTCTGTTTCTCGGCTTTCCCCTTCGTGTTACTCGTTCCCCTCTTGTTTCTCCTCTGTCCATTTTATCTCTCTCTTCCATCTCATCTTGTTTTTCTCTTCCCCCTTTTTTTTTTGTTTATCGTCTTTCCCCACTCTTGCTTCACCTCTTCCCTCCTCTTATTTCTCGTCTTTTCCCCCACCCGCATCTTTCTTGCCTCCACCTTGTTTCTCCTCTGCCCATTTTGTTTCTCTCTTTCCTGTCCATCTTGTTTTTCTATTTTCCTCTCTTCTTTTCTCGTGTTTTCACCCTCTTCTTTCTCGTCTTTTCCCTTCGTGTTTCTCGCACGCCCTCTTCATTCTCCTCTGCCCATTTCCTCACTCTCTTCCTCTCTATCTTGTTTTTCTCTTCCCCCATCGATTTTCGTTCTTAATTCTTCCCCATCTTGTTTCTCTCTGCGATTTTTCTTCAGGTCTAAGGTGATTAAGGCTCTCCACGGTTTCCTGTCTTTTCTTGCATTCAGCTGTACACTGGTCTTTGTGTTACTGGTCAAGTAGGTTACCAAACCCCTTTCTTCCCTTTCTCCTACTTTCATCATTACGAATCCCCAAAATTTCAGCTGTCGATTTCTGATTATTAACCACAATTTCTTTGTAGTTGCTATTCTTGAAACTTTTACGGGTCTAACATAATATGTTTATCGTATTTCAACATCTGTCACTTGAAATTTTTCCTCCATTTGCAACCAAACTGTCCAGAATTTACTATTAGGAAACCCCAAAAATCAATATTTCAGCGACCAACCACCGTAATACTAATTCTGGGAAGTGATTATAATGATTTTGTAAGCGTAGCTCAGATATGGCACAAGGCCGAAAGTAAGGGGCATCCAGTGAGGATCGAACTCACTACCCATTCGTAATTGTTCTAGCGAGACAAGCTTGCTAACCATTACACCACCTCCAGGTGCCCAAATGATTTTCCAAGCGTAGCTTGGATGTGGCACAAGGCCGAAAGTATGGGGCACCCGGTGAGGATCGAATCCACTAACAATTACGACTGAGTAGTGAGTTCGATCCTCACTGGGTGCTCCATACTTTCAGCCTTGTGCAACATCTTAGCTACGCTTGGAAAATAACTTCTGGAAATTGATTATAGCCAATAACTACATTATCGCGATTTGGTAGTAAAAATATCCCTTTTTTTTCCAAATTAAATATTGGTCATTAATGAAGTTCATTTTCATATATATATATATATATATATATATATATATATATATATAGTTTAAACATAATGTACTTGGTTCGATTCTATCTTCATTTATTTCGTTAACATTTTTGTTATTTTTTGTCCCTTGATTTTTATGCTACAATGTAAACCAATGATAGAATGATTTAATTAGCAGTTTCCTTTTTCTGGTAGGTATAGCGTTGCTTGTCTATATCTCTGAGATGTGGTATTATGATTATTTACGTTATTTACATTATTATGACTGTTATTCTCATCTTCACTGCCATATACGCAGTACTTCACAACGTAACAACAATCTGGGACAGAAAACAGCTTCAGTCTGCCTACTCTATGTTAAGGGATTATCGTCGAAAATGCAAAAAATCTGTTGTCCACATAACATCAGGTCAACCTTCAAAAGTGATACAATACTTCGCAGACACCTCTTCCGAGTAAGACCCCGAATAGAGAAGAACATGATTAAGAACTGTGCGTACGACATCCCATGCAGTTGTGGTAAGAAATATAAAGGGGAATCTTATGGTAAGACTACATCGTAAAGCCGTACCACGAGGAGAAATAGAAAAATCAGGCCTAGCTGACCACATATGGAGGGAAAAGGGAGATCACCCCCATGTGAGATTAGGTTGAAATAACAGAGGGAGAACATCACTGAAAAATATGAAAACTTAAAGAATCAGCACATAGGCTAAGCCACAAAAATCTCCTAGGTCGACCAAGCATAGAAATGGATACAATATGGGAACCAGTAATAAGGAGTGCTAGAGAAAAGCAATAATAACAGGAAAAAATTCAATATAAGCTCTGTATAAAAAATATGTGCTGAAACATTAGGGTTTATAAGAATGCAATAATAATGACAGAAAAGTTGCAATATGAGCACTAGTAAAATAGTTGTGAGTTCAATACCAGTCTACAGCAATGGTGAACCAAAACTTAGAGGGAAATAACTGAGACATCCAGAAGAGTTGTGAATATGGCAATGAAGATGAGAATAACAGTTCGAAAAATGTTGCCTTCTCCCTTCACTCGTCTTGCCCCGGCTGGTGACTATTAGTTGTTTTGGTTCACAGATGAAAGAACTTCAACACAAGGAATTTTAATTTAGCTATTTTATTAACGTCGACTCATACATTTTAAATTATCCAGTGGGGTCGCTCTCTCTCTCCACTTGGAAGACGTTTCAGACACGAAAGTAACTACGTCTACATTGTTTGATGGTTAAGAAACAACTGACTGGAAAGCTTTTCTATTTTTCTCACGTTGGCTCCGCCAATCACAACCGACTTTGATTTGTCTTGTATCTGACCTCAAAGATCAACTTCAGGAAGTCGGAGTAGCGATACACTTTTCTAAAAAATAATAGTGTGCTAAACTATTTTCTAACAATTTCCATTTGAAACGATTGATTATAAAAAAAAGTTATTTCACTTTGATTGACGCTTTTTGTTTTATCTACTAAAATGCGTTATTATCAACTATCTCAACAAATTAATATTTTCTTGTGAATAACTTTAAATATTTTTATTGTAAGTAATAATTATGATCCAATTACTTTGCATAATGAATCCAGTTACGTTAGTAAACCAATAATTGCTCAGACTAATAATAAAACATTACTATAAATAATCCTATTACAATTGTGATTGTTCCTCTATACGTTTGCACGCACGACCGTTACGCCCTACCAATACCTAATAAATAATGGACTATTTCGCTTTGATCATGTGGAAAGAGGGGAAAAACACTACTTGGTTTCTTCAAGAAAATGAATGAATAAAAGGGTTCTAGGAACATTCGACGTAAACATTTTTACCGTAGGAAACCTCGTCTCAAGAATTTTCGCCGTATAAATCTTTGCCGTATAGGATATTTGCCGTAGGACAATTTCGCCGCATTTTGTAATATGAGAAGTACCTTATTATCATGTATATCTGTCCCACACTATTGTTACTTCGATTTAAATATTTTAAGAAGCAAAGTTATAGGATCAAAATTCTATTAAGTTGGTGCAAAAATAATGTCTTTTTTTAACGTTACAAAAATACCAACATAATATATCATTCATCCTTGTCCCTGAGGAGCGCAAAAAATTCATTTTGACACCAGAACCTACGTCATGCAATTTTCCTACCGAATTGTGGAATGTCTTCGAATCCAGAATGGAAAATCAGAATTAACAACGGCGTAGAAGGCTTCCACAATGTAGTATAGAGCTCCATGACTAACATGCATCCAAATTTATGGAAACTAAAGAAAATAGAAAGAGACAATAGTAAAAAGAAAAAATGTAATTTAGATCAAATGAAGAAAATATATATTGATATCAATGTAAAACTTCAGCGGGAAATTCGTCATTACAGTCCAACGCAAAAAACAAAAAACAAAAACAAAACACATCATTGACGAAATGATTTGGAATTGGCATACATTTTAAATTATTTCTTTGTTAATTTGATATTAGTATTATTCTTATTTTTTATATAAATGTTTGCTTTTTAATTTCCTTTTTGATGTTTGACCCTGCAAAAAAGATATCCATATATACCTGATAACAAGGTACGTCGAATAGGAAATTGAACACTACTGGAAAAGGGATGTTCAAGATAAGCGTATTGAAAAAAAATACGGCGTAACTGTCTTACTGCGAAAATGTTTACGGTGAAGTTTTTTACGGCGAAAATGTTTACGGCGAATGTTCCGGATACGGATTAAAAAGAAAGAAAAGAAAAAAGATGTGGAGAAAAAGAATCAGGTTAAGCTGAAAAGAACATATACTACACTTTGCCAAAAGGCTTTGAAGCGATTAAATTTTATTGCTCCCCTGGCAAGATGTGTCAAGGTCAGTGTAAGGTGGGGTGAGCGAACGCGTGTACTTGGGGTTGGTATAAATATAGCCCAGCCCCAGGAACTGTCGATTGCAGTATTACTACCGATCCCTCTTCTTTATGCAGTAAAGGCGATACTTTTGCGTGAGGCTGTTTCCTGAGAACGGGCATATCTCAGTAATATTTTCAATTGCGCTCTGTTCGCAGACAAAACACAACTGAGCTGCGATTTGTCCGGCAACAGACACACAACTTAAAGATGAAAAGCAGTTTATCCATCCGAGGATAGATATAACATTTTGATTCCAGCGAAAATTCCGAGAAGCAATTTTCTTGCCGTTCCACGCCGGCAGGATATGACACAAGATCAGTTTAATGTAGGGAGCCCGATAACCTGCATCTGGGCCAGGTCCAATAATAGCCTAGGCCCCCAACCGTCGATTGAGTTGGCATCGGTATTACTACTGATCCAGCTTTTTAGTGCAACGAGGAAGGTACTGCAGCTGTTTCTCGAGATCAGACACATATGAGTAATATTTTCAGTTGTGATCTGTCCGCAGACAGACACAACTGGAAGATAAATTGTACAATTGATCTGAGTAAATTTGATCTTAGCAAAAAGCCAAGAAGCGATAGCGTATCGATATAAGCCATTTATTAGACGCAGTTAATAGCCATGAGCTAAGGTAAGAATGCATTGCTCTAAGTTCTCACTTAGCTTTTATAAGGTATTTTCTCGTAATCAGATTTCCAGACCCATAAAAAATATTTTTAATCTTTTTGTCGATCATGAGACAGTTACAATGCAGACAATAATTAAAATTCCTCTTATTTATTACTGTTGCTTCTAATCTTTGTCAACTCATAAAGCGTTTATTTATAGAATACCAACCAACTCGGAGAACCGTAGCATTTGTAATATTATCAAGCGGCAGCTAGACAATAAAATCTTTCTAAATGCTTCATTTGTAAAACTAAATAAAATGCTATACAATTTTTTTATGTCACTTAACTTATTTTCATAGAGAAAATCTTTTTCGTTTAGTTTTTGATTTAATTTTTTTATTTGAAAAAATTGATTGAAAAAATAAATTTACAAATATATAAGTTCAGTTAACGCAGTTTGTTAAATTACATATGTCGTCTTAAATTCAATTTTACAAATTCAGTTGTTTTGAATAATGTACAAAAAATGCCCATCGTAACCGCGGATTCTGCATATACATTTACAATACAAATAAATATACAAAAATAATATATATATATATATATATATATATATATATATACATATATATACCCAGTTAATCATATTAAGTATATATTATTATATAATTATTCCATATATTATTAAGAATAATATGCAAAAATACTCAATGTATATGTGGATTTCGCATAAACAGTGACAACAATATGCAGGCTGAAAATATTTGAAAACTTCCCAAAAATTTCAAAAAAAGTGATTTTATCATCCCCAGCTTTAAACTTTATTATAATAAATATATATATATATATATATATATATATATATATATATATATATATATATATATATATATATATACCCCCACAACAATACTGCACTCTTACTGCTATATCTGAGTGCGTGTGTATTTGTGAACATGCCAATCACGACTGCTATGTGCTCGATAGTATACTCTTGATAATAACGGCGAATCTTGAGCTGTGGCTTGAGATGTCTATAAGGCGTTTGATAGGGTTTGGTATGCTGACCGTTTATGTAAGCTTAAAGGCCTACAGTATTACAAGACGATTATTTGATGTCATTGAATCATTCCTTTCAAATCGTGAAATGAAGCTTGTCCAGAACGGGCTTTCTTTCAATTCCTTTCTCACAAACGCTGGTGTTCTCCAAGGCGCTATCTTGCGTCCTACTCTGTTTCTGATGTTCGTCAATGATCTGCCTGATGTTTTTTAGGCCTTCTTTAAAGTCGATACTACCATTTACTGCAGTCTCAATAGTAAATCCAATATTTCTGACAAAGTTAATCTGGTCGTTGGTCCCGAAAAAGGACTTCCAATTAGTGGTTGACAGGAGCAGAAAATGGTTTGTATATTTTAATGCCACCAAAATGAAACTGCTCTCATTTGACTACCCTTGAAATACCTCCCTGCTCCTATAAACGTGGTTGATGCTCGACTTCAAGAGTGTCTCACTGAGTCTACTTAAACTCACATTTTCTAATGACTTGAGGTGGAACTACTAGATTGAATCAATAGCTGCATCTACCGCAAGGAAAGTTGGTTCACAGTGTTGTGCCAGAAGGTTTTTTTCTCATCGGAGTCCATCCTACACATCTACAAATATACCATTCATCCTTGCATTGAATACTGTTGCCTTATCTTGTCTGTTGCCCCTGTGGTTCATCTCGATGTTCTCGACGAATTGCCAAGACGTATTTTGCTGTTTCACTGACGGTTACTATAGATTACACTTTCCCTCCAAACAGTTAATTATTTCATTCTAACTTTTAGATAACGTAAATTAATCTGTTGTTTAATAATAGAAAACGAATATGAAGAAAAAAATTTAATGAAGCATAGTACAATTAAATGACACTTCATGACAGCGACTCAGCTTCAACGGGTTGTAATAAAATGCACAAAAGACAGGTAGAAATGCATTACCGGTATTTGAAAGTGCTCAAAAACAACCGATGCCGCAGCTAGAATATTCAGTGCGGATACACCGGAAATCTGAACTTGTTCTCGTGGAAATGAGTGCTGGATTACTGATGTTCAACATTACGTTTTAGCTCTCTAGATTTGTGGAATAGTTAACCATGGTTTTAGTCATCCGCTCCTGGCCCAATCAGCAAAACTTCTCTATTTTTTTTTTTATCGATCTTGCTTACATGCTTCATAAAATATTCAGATGAATTAAATATTGACCCAACAAAATTTAAGTTAATGGGAATTTGTTTTTCTTCCTTTTCTATCCCAAATCTTGGACAGTTATTTTTTTTAAGAAGAAAAAGAAAATTTAAAACTTCAGTTCCATGTTTTTAAGACTATGGCGATTCATTAAAATGATGGCTGTTAAATTAGGCCAACTTATTAACTTCAGTCAGTCTCGAACTTTTAATTTAACAATATTGTCAGAATTTGATTGCTCCAGTTAAGTGAAGCAGTGCATACTAATTTATAAACAGTGATCTTTTTAATCTTTGATTACGGTTTTAAAATATGGTAATATTTTTGAACATATATAGATGATCTGCTGATGTCCTTGGAGTCGAACATTCGTACGTAGTCTTGGAATCTACCTAACGCAGAAAATGGGAGCCTCATATATATATATATATATATATATATATATATATATATATATATATATATATATATATATATATGCTTCTTTATCCACGCAACAAACACAGACTCGTAAAAATTCCATTTATCTGCATATATTAGCTTGGTGCAAAAATAATGTCGTTTTCTCACATATGTTACTATGTAAGAAAACGACATTATTTTTGCATCTACTTAATACTTGTTTAATGTACGCATGAAACATATATTCAAGTACTTTTCATATATATGTATATATATATATATATATATATATATATATATATATATATATATATATAACATTGGTATTTCGCTTGCAGAAATAATATTTGATCTCAAGTAGATCAAAGAATATCACTTCCTTGCCTCTCGGCACATTAAGGCTCCTTCCTTTATGGAAGCGAATATCTTGTCTCTAGGCTCGCTTATATTCAGTGTATAGCTTTAATGGTTAGATTAGCAGTTATCGGAGGATTAGCATATCCTGCTTCTTCGGGGTCCTCAATTTTATTTCCAAAGACCCTCTCTCTTTGTGGACAGAAGCGTTCGGGCAAATTTTGACATATATTAATGCCAATAACATCCGCAAAGATAGCTAATATTCATAACACGAGATAGGAATTGATTTTAGAAGCAGTAGATTGTCTTCCTAAGGTGCCGTGTGTTTCGTTTTTTTTTTTTAATTCTTTTTCATTCGGTTAGAATTTACTTTTTCGTCCGATCGAATTAGAGAGAATGAATCTATTTTATGCCAATGTTCGTTTTACATATCAATCTTCAAGCCAATGTATTTGAAAAAAAATGTATTTTTCTTTAAAACCACCGTAAAACCCATGATTTAAGAATTAATAGAAATTAGACGTTTCTTAGTCCTTTACGTGATTGTCCTTTCAGAACGTAGGCGATCATGTCTCTCCGCATCTTCCTAGGATTTGTAGCTTTCAGCAAATTTTGTTTCTTTGCTTTCTCTTCCAGTCTCGGTTCTGGTTCTTTTCCCTTGTACTTCTAATAGGTCCTGTGCATATTACTTTCTCCAAGACGTCTCTTCTCAGTCGGTACCCAATACATTTCAATTGAATAAGTGTCCTCTTTGTTTACCTTAAAACTTCTTAGTTGCTCAGCATCCTTCTGAAGAACGGTATATTTGTTACCACACCTCAACTGTGATTAAATCCTATATTACTCACTGCCATTCAAGATGACTTAATTTTATAACACTGGCGTCTTCCCGTAGAGCAACATCTTTTGATATTCATTAGTTGACCCAGTAATATGGCTAAAAAGTGTTTATTGATCTAATGTCATTCAGTAACACACAGATGTTAGTCCTGGTTTTGACGATAAACTCTATCCAGCACAAAGGCCTCTGATTTGGAGATTGTAGTTTTCAAGGGCATGGAACCACCTCTTAATTACTGTTGTTGTCGGGTCCAGTTTGACGCGAGGTGGTAGCATCTGTTAGGGCTCCAACTTTGGACAAATAGTGAACACCCAAACAAAAAACAAATCTCTATGAATGTGTAGGTTTAACTTTCTGTAGTAAAAAACAACGAATAAATTTATGTAGCAAAAAAAACCAAAAAAACGTGGAATACATTTTTGCAGGAAAAAACGTGTAATACATTTTTGTAACAAAAATATGAGGAATACATTTTTGTATAAAAAAAAACGAAGAATAAATTTATCGTAGCAAAAATACGTGGATTACATTTTTGTAGCAAAAAACTAGGAATATATTATTTTAGCAAAAAGACGAGAAATATATGTTTGTAGAAAAAAAAACGTGGAATACATTTTCATACCAAGATAACGAGCAATATATTTTTGTAGCCAAAACACGAGAACTACATCTTTGTAGCAAAAAGCGAGGACTCCATTTTTTATACCAAAAATAACAATACATTTTATCTGTAGTTGAAGTCATAAAATTGTAAATTCAGTTATACTTCTCCTAGGATGTTTGCCAACCAAGGCTATAGAAGCCCTGTCTGTCCTGCTACAAAATGGACGGAGAGAAGAAATTCATTCATAACTTTTCCAATGGAATTTACGCGCAAGTGATGAACTCAACTGGAATTCAAACTTAGCTAAGTATAACCATTTAAGGCGCATCCGATCATGGCTCCTCATAAATTCCTTTTTTTAATTATCTCTGAATTGCCATTCCTGATAGAGAAATATAGCGGAGTGGTTTACAGTTGACTTCTTTACTTTTCGAATTCAACGTTTTCTTTCTCCTCCATAGGTTTACAACCAAGAATAGAGACAAATCTGTTCCGTTATTTTAGCCAAAGCTTAGTGGAGAAGAGATGGATTCATGCCTTTTCCAACGGTCTTTTAACGGAAGTAAACACAACAGACGAAACCAGTATTTGAACTGCAGAGGACGATGCAACTTTCCGGGTGGATAACGTACCCAGCAAACTACGTTATGCTTATTACCTGACGCTTAAACGGTCGAAAGTTGGCAATTACTTGTACGTATAACGTAACAGCTATTAGCATATAAAATGGACTCGACAGGCCAGGCTGGATTCTCGCAGTCTTTTTCTTTCTTTTAAATAAGAACTTTGCACGAATATCCTCGGAAAGACATGAATTTCACCTATCTAACTCTAATTTGGGATTAAAAAAAATTGGTCAGATTAGGTTCTTTGCCCTTGAAATCAGCTGATTTCAAAGGACAACACCGAAATCAAAATCGTGAAGTTTCAAGGTGAAACTACTCCATCTTTATCTTTAATAAATTTGTGATCCTTACACTAAAGACTAGACATAAAATTTTGCATTTGATTCCACCATCTTTACAGAGTCGACTCAATCAAATCTAGGCAAAAAATATGCGGGAAAAAAAGTCTCTGGAAAAAAAAGAAACATGACGATGTTTGTACTGTTTCTGTGTTTTTCTTTATCGAATTCTCTTATTTACAGTATATAATCTTGTTCTTCTTTCACCCTTAATCCTGAAGACAACGTGAATATTAGAAATCTTGGATCTCGGTGCTGTTGTGGACCAATATTGTTTGGTTTTAGTGAAAAATAATTTTACCCTTCCTGCCCTGGAAATAACTGACAGTAATATCCGTGATTCAAAAATCTGTTACAATGGGATTCATATCACTCGCAAATCCAATTTGTGACTTTTTTCCTAGCACAAATTTGACTTTTTCTCTGACATTATTACCGACTACGACTCAACCCACCGATACAAGAAAATAATTGAAAACCAAGAAAACTGCTTCACTTAACTGGAACAATCAAAATTTTGACAACATTTTTAAATTAAAAGTTCAAGAAAAGTTAATAAGTTGTACTAATTTAACAGTCATCATGTGTGTTATTAGGTTGGTGCAAAAATAATGACGTAATAATGTCGTTTCTTGACGTATTTTTTAACGTCAAAAACGACATTATTACGTCATTATTTTTTGCACCAACGGAATATAAATGACTTTTAATGAATCGCCATAGCGTTAAAAGCGCGGAACTTAATATTGAATCTAAATTTACGTGTCAGTTGTCGAATGTCTCTAATTTAGTGATGAGAATGAATTTATGAAGAATATAGTTTCTAAATTTAGTTAAGTTTGCAAAACTGAAATTCTCGCTGACTAAACAAAAAATTCAAATTGCTATAATCGAAAATTTCTTCAGAAATATTAAGTGGGCACTTTTTAATTATTCAATGTGTTTTTGAGTGACATGAACAGGAAATAAAAAAATATAAACGAAGTAAAAATTCCTTAAGAAATGCATAAAAATTATATTCATTTTAATGTCAAACTTAAATAAAATGCATAATTTCCATACGCCAGCTATTTATCATAGAATACTGTGTAATAAATATGTATATTTTTCGTTTTTAATAAATTCACCCCAAGAAAGGTGATAATTCCTCTAAGAGCTACTGGGAGTGAAAGATAATGAGAAAACTTTAAAAGGAACCGAAAACCCAATCCTAAACAGGGAACAAAGGAATGTACTCCTGTTCAAAAGACCAGGGAGAAACATGAACCAAACGATAGGCGAAACTATCTACACCTATTCAGTACAAAACATAAATATTAAATACAATTTCATAGTACAGGCGGTGACATCAGAAGTATAGAGTTGAAGTAGACTTTAGAAGGAACCGGAAACCAAATCCTAAACAAGAAACAAGAGACAAACATTTACTCCTGTTCAAAAGACTGGGGAGGATTTTAAATTGCTTAAAGTAATATTTTCAATTATATGAATTCTAACAGCAGATTACTGTAAAAATTTCCAAGTGGGATTACCTTAATTGTTACTAAGCAAAAGCTTTTTTGATTTTAGTCATTATATTTATGTTAAGTAATACTTCATTCTAACAACTAAAGTTGCTGATTTAAGTTAAAAATACTAATTACCACGACGTTTTCTACCTACGCGACTTCATTATACAATTGATTGCCAAAGATACCTGACATTAGTTGGATTGTATGCTTTATAGGAAATATCCGATTCGTTCTAATATGCTTCATAAAAGTCCGAATAGAACAAAAATACAGCATTGCTTTTATATCTGGCCGAGTCCTTGAATCCCCATTTTCTAGCCTTGGCAAAGTTCAAAATCTTTGTCGCGGTCATGTGGGAATGAATCCTCATTCTACAGGCGCAATGTCGTGCGTCTATCATTACTTTCATGGCAGGCATACAGATGGGTTCCATTCTTTAGTTGCACGAGTTCAGACCTTACTGCTTGTATATGCAATGCTATTGCCACGGAATCAAGTCACACTCATCTTTTCCATTTTCCGAAAGTAAAAAGAAAGTCTCACTTAGACAGTTTTTTTTTCCCCAATAACTGCTACTTCGTAAAACAGGCTCCTGGTCAGATGCTGTCCTGAATACTAAACCTATTCAAGTGAAAGGTCAATCGTTATCGTTCGACCTTATCACCATGATTTTCACTTTCTATCATCATCTCTTTCATTTATATTTATCATTAAACCTCGACCTTGAGTGGTTCTCGAGGAATTTATGGGGTTCATTTTTGTACAAAAACTTAAAACACGAGAAAAACTTAATAAATAATGACGAAAAAACGTCAACAAAAACAACAGTACGTGCAGTTGAAACGAGGCACTAAGTTTCATCAACAGAAATTTGGATGTCTCACAAAATCTACCTATCACACTCTCTCTCTCCCTCTCTGTCCCTCTGTCATTCTTCCCTCTCTCTATATTTCTCTCTCTATATTTATATATGTAGATATTTCTATTTTCCCTCTTTATTTCTCTCTATATATTTATACCTTTTATGTTACTCTCTCTCCTCTCTTTATTTCTCTCTCTCTTTCTATATATATTTTTCTCTCTTTATATATATATATATATATATATATATATATATATATGTGTGTGTGTGTGTGTGTGTGTGTGTGTGTGTGCGTGTGTGTGTATAGATAGATAAGTAGGTAGATATATAGGTAGATAATGTTAGTGGTCCGTATATATATATATATATATATATATATATATATATATATATATATATATATATATATATATATATATATAGAGAGAGAGAGAGAGAGAGAGAGATATAGATATAGATATAGATATAAAGAAAGAACAGTAAGATATATAATCCGGTGTTCTTATAGATATTTTTATTTTTACAAAATAGTGCTCAATGTAAATTTACAGAGCATTAATATTATAAATTGATTTATTTAAAATGTTTTTTTCGCTACACAGTTCTAACCATGTTTAAAAAATGGAAGCTAAAAGCGAATCCTCAAGCGAATTTTCAAGAAAATTCGCTTGAGGATGAAATGGAACTAATGTCTTTAATTTAATTACAAAATTAAATTCGTAGCTTTTAGCTTCCATATTTGAAACATGGTTAGAACTGTGTAGCGAAAAAAATATTTTAAATAAATTCATTTATAATACATATGTTTATATAAATTCCTAAGAGGATAGAATCCAGGTAGAACTCAATGTCCAGGACAGAGTAAGAATATAATATAAAATTGCTTAAACACTAATATTCCATGGTTATAATTTATTACATCGGAATCGTAACCACAATCCAATTCATCAGGTCTACGAATTCAAAAATTTTTCAATTTGAATATATTAGTGTTTGAGCCTTTTATGTGTGTGTGTGTGTATATATATATATATATATATATATATATATATATATATATATATATATAATTTCTTTTTTCTGTTGTCACCTGGTATGGTCCGCTCTATTTCATCGCTCCACAGATAAATTCTAAATAATATTTCGTCTTTTTCTTTAACGCCGAAATTTCGAAGAATTCACTAAAAAAAAGTCCGATTAAAAATTATATTACCTGTTGCCTGCCAAAACTAACCGATAAAAATGTCAACAACTGTTATGAAATGATAATTACCCTAGAACCTCATCTCATTATCACTCCAATTTTGCATTGGATATTGGAACGAAAGAAAAGTTGGTGTGTGGCGATAATATATGGCGATTAGAAATATCCACAGCTGCTTGATTCTATTAGTACGGGAAAATTGTTCTAGTTTCTTGTGGATATGTTTAAAAAAAAACCGGTTTCTTCTTGATCATTCTTTCCAAAAGAGATCTTAACCGGGTTAAGTCTTGCTTTTTACTGAACTGAATAACATGTTGAACTTAGTAACTGTTTTTACTTGTTTGTTAAATTAGTGCGATTCCTGTTAGACATGATTCCTCTCTCTCTCTATTCCTTTACCCATGCTGAATAAATAGAGGCAGCAAAGGGAATTAATTTAGTTCGCAACTAGCATTTCGAGGTACCGTAAAGGTCACCCGACCAGAAAGTGAACCAGCTGAACAAAGTGCAGTATCGACTTAAGACTGATTATTTCATTTATAATGTCTTATTGATGCCACTAACCCCTTCCTCGCCACTTATTTTGGGAAAAAAACGTCTCATTTTCCGACAAATTTTTAATTTGTTTTTAAGATAGTAACTAAATAACAGAAGCAACTTGATGTACCCGAGCGGTGACTAAGATGAGTTGAAAACTGAACTCATTTCAAGCTCAGGAGGGTGCAAAAAATAATGAAGATCGACGTATAAACACGTCTGTAGTTGTTCTTTTAATGTTATGTTTTGGACGTGATTCTGCAAAAACGTATATATACGTCTATGCCGAGGAATAGAATTATTCGCACTATATGATTACTCACTATTGTTATTTCGTTTATGGTTTTTAAATTGTTTTAAATAATTGTATCAGTTTGTACATGTCTTAATCTCTTTCGTTCTCAGAATGAGAGCGTATTCATCCATGCCTTGCATTTTGCTGCCACATCTGGTCTGGTGCTTCTGCTAGGTATTTAGAAATCCTTGATAAAATCCAAAGAAGAAACTGTACTTTAATGGTACTGACCTGTCATCTCTGTTTCAAGCCACCGTCCCACAGCCGTAAAGTCGCTCCCCTGTGACTTTTTCTCTAAAAAGAAATATCATGATGAGCTTTCGACTTTAGTACTTGATTGGTTACATTAGTTATGCCTCATCATTTTACACTTGAAATGGATAAATGTTACCGTAAGTTCTATGCTAACAGTTTCTTCTCTCTCATTTCTCTTGCGTGAAACTCTCTTCCGGCCATTTCCTTGCCACTTAAATTTGATTTGCAAAAATTTATTTATTCTTTCTTTATTGTTCTCTCTTCATATGTTTTGCTTTTTCTCGTATGGTTTCACATTCAGTAACGTCTTAGTGGCTTTATTCCCGTTCGTGAGCTGAAATGATAAAAATAAATATGTATATTGTTGTGAAATCGTTTGAAATATGAATGTTATCAGGAATCGGATGATGGTAAGTCTATTTCTAGCATGGATAATGATTTGCGGATGCGCAGGTGTAGTGCTTAACAGCTCGGAATGAGAATGTTACCGAACTGAGTTCGAAACTCAGACGTGTTTGTTACATTCACGCAAATACTCTTGGGAAATGTATGAATTTATCTATTTCGGCATTCGCCTACCAGTGGGTTAAATAGCAAGGCCGGATAGCCTTGGATAAAAAAGAGTCTAGTAGAATAATAACCCCTAAATTAAAACCTAAATTAAAAATGCGGGTTACAACTCCATCTCCTGAAAAGCTACTTGCTAAGAAAATTACAGCTGCAACACCCGGCTTTTTAAGACTGTAGCCCTGTTCGCTACAGGAAACTGTACGGCATTTCGTCAAATTCAAAAATTGAGAAAAAATATCCAATGATATTATTTTTCATCTTACGAACATATTTTTCAAAAGGAACTTAGTAAAAATAAACTATTGATCATAATAGCGGTTTTGTTCTTCTCATAGATTCGTTGAATTTTAGAAGGAGATCAAACAAATAGGGAACGAACTGTTAACAAAAGGTTCGGTTGGCTAAATCACTGGTAGTTCTACACAATTCCAGCGGAAACAACCAACAACAGTCGTTTAAATAGCCACTTTGTTTATACATTGAATTCATATGCCTAAAAACATTCCGAGTATGTCAGTGGATTTTAAATTGAGATGAATATCCATAAACTGAATTTGACCACAGGTTGATGATGTAGTTCGAAGTATTCGATAAAATATAGTAATATATTTAATATGAGCAATATATATATATATATATATATATATATATATATATATATATGTATATATGAATGTATATATATATGTATGTATATATATATATGTATGCATATATATGTATGTATATATATGTATGTGTGTATATATATATATGTATGTGTATATATATATGTATGTATGTATATATATATGTATACATATATATATATGTATACATATGTGTATGTATATATATATATGTGTGTGTGTATGCATGTATGTAAATATATGTTTAATCTGTTTATACGTTATTTTTATGGATACAACTCATTTGAGTAAATGCTCCGTTTTGTAATTAAACATTATTAATTACATTTATCAGCTTGAAAACTCGAGAAATCGCGTACAGGATATGCGTCTTCCGAAAATCGAGCCTTGCTAAACCGGCAGTCCTCTGTGGCTGAATCGCGTAACAGCACGTCAAGTGAAATTATGGTTCCCCTATGCGATACAGGTTCGATTTCTGTCGGATGACGCATATTTTCGATGAGATTTCTCGAATATTCAGGCCGGTAAATGTATTAGTACTGTTTAATTAAAACAGAGCATTTTCTTAAATAGGTTGTATCCATAAAAATAACGTATAAACAGAAAAAACATTTGTCAGATTTAATCTATTATCTCTCTCTCTCTCTCTATATATATATATATATATATATATTACAATGGTTAAATTGTCACCATTTTATATTTTAAATTTCTCTCATGTACGTTGTCAGTTGTCTACCGTGAGCAAGAAAGGCAGTAACCTGACACAATTAAAACTCCGCCAGAAATTTGTAAACGCCATGCTGTACTGTTTGACATTTGCTCCGGAAACTCCAATACGAACATTTCAGCGTGTTTGTGTCTCAATCTGAGGCCAGTGCAGAGAATTCGGAAAGAGTTGGATTGGTGATTACGAAAACAAACTCTGATCGCTCTGATAAGAATTTGTCAACACAGTGACCTACATCAAATGCCTTGAGGAGGCAGTGCTGCCCTGGATCAATAGGGTGGCTGCTGGTAGAACTTATATCTGGCAACAAGACGATGCACAATGCTAGGCAAGCAGGAGACCACAGCCATTGTTGTCGGACAATGTCTGCGAAAAATCACCTCTTACACCCGGCCACCTAACTGCCCAGACTCCAACCTCCTTGCTTATTATAGGTGGGGTGCAGCTGAGCGAGAGACCAACAAAACTTCTTGGAACACCAAAGATGAACTGAAGACAAGGCTTAGTCAGCACTCACCAATTTAAAAAGGAGAGCGTCCGGAAGAATTGCAGAAGATTCCGAAGTTGTCTGGTTACCATGGTTGAAATCAATTATTGAATAAATTTACTCTTTAGTATTTCAAGATATTTTTGTGTATTTTTGATAATTATATCTGTTAAAATGAGATGTCAGGGTTAATTTCATTTTTGCGTAACTTAGACGACATGATATACATGGAGGAATAGCTCAGAGCGATAAATCAGCAAGTTTTGTTGGAATTTCCAGTTGAGTTCGTTATATTTACGTTTCTCAAAAATGTATGTGAAAGATAGGAATCGTTCTTTCCCCACACCAAAATATTGATTAAATAGTAGTTCCAAGTGGTTTCTTCAGCCTTGATTGACATCCAGGGTAGAAGGATAACTTTGGATTCAAACCTTATTGCTCACGTGGCAAGCAAATCCATCAAGTGAATATCTATTTACTCCAGTCTCAATAGTAAGGCTGATCGGTTCGATAAGGTCGAATTAGAAATGTCCTACAATCTTTTGTTAAATGGGACAAGAAGTGTCTTGTTAATCTTAACATCTCAAAACCCAAACTGATCTCTTTTAATCACCTGATAGAATACTTTTTACCTTTCATTAACATATATTTTTGGCGGAATACTACTGCAGCTACGCGTAGTGTGTCGAAGCTTTGGTCTCGTATTCCGCAGCATTTGAAAGTGGTCCCATATTCCGCAAAATTCATTACTCAGTCGTAAATGATTTGGATGTGGCACAAAGTGTAGGGCACTCTCTACTCAGTCGGAATTGATCTCGCTATGACGGGACTTGAATGAGTGATAGATAAGATATAGAAATTGCTGACAGTACTACAGTAATTGAGTATCTGTCTATATCTCTGAGATGAGGTATTATATTTACTTACAATAATGTAAGCAATCATAACATTGTTCGGACTGTTATTGCCATATTCACAACGTTTCGCTCCGGCTTTCTTCAGGTGATCGGAATTTCGAACCGAACCCTTTATTTAGATTATAATACTTCCACATTTTGATAATTTTGGATGTCTCGGTTATTTCTCTTTCAGTCCAACTCTCCAAGTTTTGATTCACCACCGATATAGCCAGGTATTGAACTCACAACTCTTTGAGTCTAGTCACTCGATCTAACCAACGCTTTTATCCACTGGGCCATATTTTCTTGAGAACATCTGTGTATGAATTTTTGGGACTTATAAACCTATTGTCTCAGCAACCATTTTCGATAAAGTCGTTGGTTAGATCGAGGGACTAGACCCAAAGACTTTAACTTGCTATCAAAGACTTTTTTTTTTCAAACAGGCATTTCCAAATAGACAAGTATATAAGGTTACAAATTAAGTTAGAATAATTAGAACACAAATAAATACGTTAAATTAGTCAAACATTAGTCTACCCCCCCCACCCAATATGGGCTTGGGTACTTGCTTACAATAAAATTAAAAGGAAGAGAGAGACGGCTAAACGATTCCTCATTGAGATTTTATATCTAGCAAGATTACGGCCACTAGGACATAAGAATGCTAGCGACGTGAGTTTAACTTGCTATCAAAGACTTTTTTTTTCAAACAGGCATTTCCAAATAGACAAATATATAAGGTTACAAATTAAGTTAGAATAATTAGAACACAAATAAATACGTTTAATTAGTCAAACAGACAGGGTAAATATATAAATAAATAAAATAAAATAGGTAGGTTGGCAAATGCAGGCAGAGAGGCAGACAGACAGAGAGCACACTTTGTCCAGAATTTGGGAAGAGCGAATTATACTCACTTATGGCAGCAAGCGATCACGTTCAGCAGATTTTATTTTCATGGTCACTAGCGAGAATTCAGGCTACCTTTCACCAAGCTGCTGATTTCAATGAACGTAGAGCGTCGGGTTCCAATGGGCATTCTAAACTCCCCCCAACCCAAATATGGGCTTGGGTACTTGCTTACAATAAAAGTAAAAACAACGGGGAGAAAGAGACGGCTTGATACATTTTTGGTATTCTAATTGTGCAATTTATAATAATTAATTATTCAAAGTATACTAATAAATCTGTCAACTTAGTTCCCTTCCTGTCTCTCTCTTGTTGATATCTAAATACTAAGGTAGTTACCACTTTTATTTTCATAAGTTGGAAATTAATTTGGGAATAATCAAAATTAATTGCGACATCCAGGGAAAGTCACATATGAAATAAAAATAATTGTTTGTATAGAAAGTAAGGATATACACATATCAAATTGTCTTTAAATTAAGTGGCGGCAGAAGAATTGTCGTTGAACTTTTAAAAGGTAAGCTTAAATATTATTGCAGTACTGAAATGCAGCGATCAATTTTCAGTTCTTTAGTTTATTGTTGCCTATCGCATACGACAGCAGTTTGCCTCACTAAAAGAAATCTTCGCCAACAGAGGACCAGATTGCAATCAAAAGAGTCAAGGCTGCAGCGAGGAAAGAAAGTCCCAGATCAAACGGCATCCAGGAGAGATTCTAATACTGAGAATATGCAAAGACTTAGGGACTCTCAAACTCCTGAACAAGCTGAAGGTCCAATCAAGAGCCTTTTACTGGAGCTAGATTAAATGCCGTCCGATAGGGCGTCTTTTATGCTAGTTATATCTATATTTCTCACAGTTTATCTCAAGTTAAGACTTGTTTTCTCTTCCTGCTCTCTTAATCAATAGGTTCTTTCTTCTCTATTTTTATCTCATCTATGCACGCCCTTCTGATTCAGCGTTTTCTTTATTCTCATTCCCAATAAGCTGCATATCTTTCCATTTTCTATCGTTCTGTTTTGCCTATTTAAAATGCATTTTCTTCTTATATATTGCTCATAATTTTCTCTCCATATACTCATCTTCCCTTTTCCCACGTGTGTTTTTTCTAAATTCTTAGTTTTCTTCTTTTATCTCTATTTTTTTTTCATTTTCTTTCCTCCTTCTCTGGTAAATTTGTTTTCTTTTTTTTGATTTCTCCTCTTCACTTGTTACATATATATATATGTGAATTTATATGTCCTCCCCTCTCTAATGCTTTTGTTTTCTTTCTATTTTTCTCTGTCTTTCGCTCAATATCTATCCACAGACTGTTTTGCTGTTTCACAGGTCTTCATTGTGGCTAGACGTATGACTGCTTCAAGCCGGGCTCGAAACCAAAACGATTTTATATCAGTCAGGTATTCTACCTCTAGGCCATCGTCACAAGGCAGAGAAATGTTTCCCTCTCTCTCTTTCTCTCTCTCTCTCTATCTATCTCACCTCCTTCTCTATCTTTCCTTCGTCTCTATCTTTCATTTCTCTCTATATATTTCCCTCTCTCTCGTTCTATCACTCCTTCCTCTTTCTACATATCTATATCTCCCCTTCCTTTCTCTATATAGATCTCCACTTCCCCTCTCTCGATATTTTTCCTTCCGCTCTCTATATATATATTTCCTCCCTTCCTCTCTCTCTCTATATATATATATCTTTCCTTCTTCCCCATCTCTCTATATATCTCCTTCTCCCTATTTCTCTCTATTTTGCTTCCTTGCGCTCCCATTCCTTACCCTCCCTTTCTCTTTTTCTTTCTTTTTCTCTTTCTCTCTCCCTTTCTTTCCACTGTCTTTCTTTCCCCTCTCTCTCTATATATATTTCCTTCCTCCTTCTCTCTCTTTCCTTCCTTCCTCAACCTATCATTCTTTTACTCATTTTTTATCCTCTTTTCTCTATCATTCTCTTTAACTGCTTGTCTCAACGAATAATTAGTGTTTTCTTATCTATTTCCACCTTTTTCTCGACACACCGTTCCCACCCACTCTCTCTTGTCTTTCGCTCAATCTTTCATGTATTCCTTGATCAACGCACCTATTTCTAACCGTGTTTATCGACAAACTAGTCGACCAAATGTCAACTTCACACTTTTCCAGACATGTTTGCAATTTGCAGGTGTTATTTCCTTCGCCGCCTTTCGGGGCCTTTTTTTCTTGTTACATTTTTATTTCTTCGTTCTTGTATCTATTTAAACACCGTGTTTAATGATACTTACCTAGTTATCCATTCAGGCTAGCTAATCTACCACTTCTGCAGTACATTAACCAGTTTTGGTCGAAGTTATTTAAACATTGAGGATGTATGTCGTATCCTGTTTAGACAGGTATTTTGAATTAATTGTAATCTAATATATAAAACTCAAAAACATACGCCTGTGTGTCTGTTCACCCGAAAAAGAAGAAAATTGATTAAACCCTTGATTGATTGTTTTTACTAATACAAACGTGGAAGGAAATAAGAACAGGATAATTTTCCGCCAATATCTAATATTCTCCTTCAAGTAAGCCATTGTTAGTATCTTAAAATAATTTTAATTAAATATCTCACAATATTTTCGCTCTATTTCAACATGTCATTTAAATTAAATCAAAGGTTGCATTGTACTTGTTTAAATATCAATGTACCAATAATAATATGATTTTTAACGGTGCAGTACACATTTTGTTAAAAACAAAGAAAAGAGGACTGAACTGATATGTAATATCACTCTTCTTAATGAATCTTAGTGAATTCTAAACAAACTTTTCAGAGATTAAAACAGACCTGAAGCAAAGGAAATGTGATTCTACAGAAGGATGCTGAGAATACCATGAACCGAACATGCGAGCAACGACGATGTTTTAGAGAAAATGGAAGCAAACCTGGTACCTATATTTTAACATCACATTGAGACAGTTGGAGTTTTTATGGAAAATAATGAGTAAAGAAGGTTCGGAAGTTCTGATACTCACAAGACAGATTCATGAATATAATTAAAAATAGGCCGATTGGTTTCTGCTCAAGTTTCAAGATAAATTTGGATTACTACTACACACAAAAAGACAACGGTTAAACATCGTAAAACATAAGAAAACTAATTCCTTTAAATAATATGTGGAAATAACCAATATTTTCCTGATGAAGTTCGCGAGACCGGAAACCCGTGTATCGAAAATAAAGTATAATATATATATAAAACCCACATTATAACCAAAATCTTTGCGTCTTCTCTC
>OZ010572.1:30644019-30716519 GCA_963932145.1 Acanthosepion lycidas
TAGCTCATCTCAGAAATATAGACAGCCTGTACTTCGTTTCTTTATGAGCAAGCAAGTCCTGTGTTCGAAAGATTTTCATCTAATTTGTTTTATATGCAGATAAAGACATTTCAAGTTTGATCTTACCTCGAAAATAGTCTGATAAAAATATTTTTTTCTCTTTTTAAACATTATCGCGTCCTATATCAAACCTACTTAGTGTTGTTATGTCTGTATTGTATGCTTAAACTTGGAAAATGCTTTCTTCACATTAAAATCTGGCAACGAACACGAAGTTAAAACAGTGATATCACTGTGAAACATTTGCTGAAAAATAAAATAAAAACGAAAAATGGACTCTTATCACCGCTTCAGACAACTCGGTCTTCTGTCACCTAAAAAAGGAGGAGGGCATGAAAAGAGAAGATATGGAGAAGAAAAAAAAAAGCAAACAATGTTCACTTCTCCGCTGCTATCAAATGAGAACGAGACTATTAAAAATATATATATTAAAATATATATTAAAATATATTGTTTCGAATGCAGGATATTTTCAGTTTATTCTGAAACAGTGTTTATCGCTTTTTCTTCTGTCAGTGTTCAGATGTTCGTTTCTTATTGAATGATTTTCAAGAAACGACCCTGGAATAAAGATCACGGCACGATTTCTGCAATCCGCCAAAATCCTAGAGCAGCATATTGTACAGCCGTCATATCAGTAGTGGTTTTATCATGGTGAAAGTTAGACTGACAGGTTTAGAAATCATAGTTTGCTTTCTCTTGGAATGGATGGCCACTTCAGAAAGATAGCTTAGTCATCCGTGCTATTTGACACATAACCGATGGCAGGAGATAAGTATTTAAATCTTTTCTATGGAACTCAAAGAACATGGTTATCAATATTTTATCTGATTTATCTTTTCCTTCAAATCAGTTTTCGGATGTTCGTTTTTTATTGAATTATTTTAAAAGATAAGGCCCTGGAATAAAGTTTACGGCACGAGTCCTATAATCTACCAAGATCCTAATGCAGCATATTGTACAGTCTATATTGTATATTAATTGCATGCAATTTATTTATATCTTTGTGTGTACTGGTGTGTGTATTTTTTAGGTTACAATTGTTTTTTGTTACATGTAAAAAGAAGCAGAATTTACTACGCAGTATTACATGTTATATCACAGAGAGAACTCGGACACGTGTTGCCCGTACCAAGGTTCGTGATAAAAAATTGCATTTAACGACTTTTGGCGGGATGTCCGTATTTCCAGCAGGAACTGTTTTTGTTGTATGCAGGGAGTATCTTTATTTTTTTATTTTTTTTTTATTTATTTTGTACAATGTTTTATTGTTATGGTTATATTTTATTTATAATTTTCATTGTTATTTTATATATTATTTTTTTATTTATAATAATAAAAATAATAATAATAATAATAATCTTACAAAACCATAACTGAGGGAGGTCATATGGATTCTAAACATTTCCATGAGTATTATGTAAAAGTGAACCCAACGAACACGGCTATCAATATTGTTCAGATTTACTAACCATGCGTCTGAAATAAAGATAGTTTACTTTAAAATATATATTTCTTGTTATATAAATATAACAGGAAACTGATAATCGATTATTGTAAAGCTCTTACAATTGGAATTACATTCGTACTAGTTGCTCTCTGCTCTCACAATGGTAATTACAAATTATGGTATATAACTGCTTTAAATATGAACTCAAGAAAAAAGTACTGATCACTTCTTTAAGAATAGTATTTTTAGTTATTGGAATTTATTCCCTCTACCACAATCCTATACATGAATATATATATATATATATATATATATATATATATATATATATATATATATATATGTGTGTGTGTGTGTGTGTGTGTGTTTATTTGAGTGTGCGTGTGTGTGTGTTTATTTGAGTGTGCGTGTGTGTTTATTTGAGTGTATATGTGTGTGTGTTTATTTGAGTGTATATATGTGTGTGTGTGTGTTTATTTGAGTGTATATATATATATATATATATATATGTGTGTGTGTGTTTATTTGAATGTATATATATCTGTGTGTGTTTATTTGACTGTATATATGTGTGTGTGTTTACTTGAGTGTGTGTGTGTCTTTATTTGAGTGTATATGTGTGTGTCTTTATTTGAGTGTATATGCGTGTGTGTTTGTTTGAGTGTATATATGTGTGTGTGTGTGTTTATTTGACTATATATGTGTGTGTGTGTGTTTATTTGAGTGTATATATATATATCTGTGTGTGTTTATTTGAATGCATATATATCTGTGTGTGTTTATTTGACTGTATATATGTGTGTGTGTTTATTTGAGTGTATATATATTAGTGTGTGTGTTTATTTGAGTGTATATATATGTGTGTGTGTTTATTTGAGTGTATATATGTGTGTGTGTTTATTTGAGTGTATATATGTATATGTGTGTGTGTTTATTTGAGTGTCTATATGTATATGTGTGTGTGTTCATTTGAGTGAGGCGTGGGCCTTGTATTGCGTAATCAATTACTAAAAAAAACTCAAAATCTACATCGTTATAAACGTCGAAAGGTTTCAGCATGAGCGGTGTACCTGACCTGGGTGATGGCACCAGGCACCGTGATTCCGCCAAGGTCCGGGTTCACCCTAAAGTTGAACAGGAAAGGATCCATTGAACGCATATGGAGCAGGGTCGAAAGATACCAGCCCTGACGAATGGATGTAGGTCTTCGACCTTACCCTATTCACTTCCATCATAATTGGCAAACTATGGGGAGTGGATTCAGGGATGAAAGTACGGTTTGAATCCGTTCGTGGACAAGACAGCTTTCAAGAAACAATTTATGAATATAATGATGGTTATCATGGATCTTCTAACACTTTAGAGTACAAGTCTGTTCGGGAGATATGAGACGATCGAACAGAACTTGCAAACGGTTCGCCAGGACTTTGGCTAAAATCTTTAAATCTGCATTAAGCATCGTTAATCGTGGAAATTACCAATCACATCTTCTCCATGTTTTTTCTTATGTAGAAGTTTCACGACACTCCTGGTGAAACTTCGTGGAATAGTCTCTTTTTCCATCCAGTGACTGAAGAGAATTTTCAGCAAGGGGACAAACATGGATGACAGCCTCGAGTACTGTTATTAATTGACAGTCTCAAGTACGCTTATTAAATTGATGTGCCGAGTCTTATCCTCAAAGATTCCCAGATTTTCTTCTTTTATGCGACCTTCGCATCTAGTCGACTCGTGACGAGGGAATTCGGCCATATATTTATTGAATTCAGACCGGATTCCCTGGAGAAAATGGTTCTGAAAGTAATCACGACATTTTCCCACATATGCCCATGCCCGTCGTGAGGGTTCTCCTATCTGCCGATGTGACACATACGATATACAGATCTGAGTAATCTTCTTTATGGTAACATGTCCTTTAGGTCTGCAAAGACAAGTAAAAAATTCGTATATAAAAAAAAGACTTTCTAAGCAAGAAACACCCATCGAATGGTTATCAAAATATGCTAAGAAGCGGAATCTTCTAGACAGCAAATCCTCATAGTTGCTTGCAATAAGGTGGGTCTCTTGAATACAACATATATTCACGCGGATGCGTTGGAGATCACGAGTGAGTCGTTCTTTCTGAGTCGGATATCAACACTCGGCCATTTAAAGTCAGAGACATGATTAAAGTTTACGAGCGTTGAACTTTTGGGACGAACATGCCAGGAGTTACTACACTGATGGTCTGTTTCATAGAACCTTATCTCATTTTCTTTTTAATGGGTTCCTCTTGAGACAGACCTCATGTCCAACGTCTGATGCGTTAGTTGACTGTTTTTTTTATTTTCTTGGTATTCAATACTGAATTATTTTCAAAGGCGTGTTTGTGATGCTTAGAAAGCAATGAAAATATAAAATATGTCTCATTTCTGATGTGACCCCTCTGATGCGTTAGTTGACTGTTTTATACAGGGATGTGTGAATAAATATATAAACCTACTCGGAATTAAATAAAATATTTTACAGTTTTCATTATAAAATATGAACAGTGGAGGGGGAATATCTTGATAAAAATGTTCCCGAATTGAAAGCTATTCTTTAGCAACTTCTATATTTTGAAGAACAGCGGAAGCAGGTAAAGGTTGAAAAAAGCGATTGCTTTTTTTTTACCTAAGAGTGTTGTACTACCATATAAGGTATACTACTTAAAAAACCCGGATGCATGTAAGGAGGTGGAGAAGAAGAATAAAAGCTTACGAATTACGCATCACAACCTTCTTAATTACAAATGTAAGTGGTAAGAGTTCACCTTCTTTTTGTTTAAAATTTTCTCATCTTATATGCCTTGCAATATTACCAGTTTTTTTTTTATGAAACAAACCGCTTCATCTACAGCCTTTACCGCTGAACGTCTTCTCAGGATTGAAAGTTTCCCGGGCAATAGTAGAATCTGACTTGGTTATTGTTTCATTTGTAAGTAGAAAATGCTATGCTGCTTTTTATACCTTTCGTTATCCATACTGTTAATGAGTGTTGTATCTCTTCGTCATTCTCTCTGTCGTACCAATATAAAACTTCGCACTTACCCCTACGGACACTGGTTCCATGTCCCACATATTTCCTTAAACATTTACCTCATAGTGGAAAAACTTGTATTTTATTGCGATTTCTAATCATTTTAGCCATGTCATCTGCACAGATGTAACTAACGTGGGTATTTTTAAGCACCTATTTAGCAGTTTCTTGCCCGCAAAGAGCCTACGTATTACTGTCAGGATTTTTTCTGACTGTTTTTTACGGCCCTCTTTAAGGGCAATTAAGTTATTACATTTTACAGTCCATATTTTTGTGTCACTCTCGCTTTGATAACTTAGATTGCTACTCTGGATATTTTCTCTTAGTCTTTTTTTATAAATTGCCTTGTCTTAATCGAACACATTTTCATTGGTGTAATGAAAACCTTGTTCTTATTGTACATGATTCAGTATATTTTAAATCGAGCACTGAGTTTGTTTCTTTAATTTTTGTTCGTTACTCTTTTGCATATCATTTCTGTATGAAAATCAAATGAGGGGAAAAAGGCTAGGATTTCTGAATTGATCTTAGTATCCAATACTGAATTATTTTCAAAGGCGTGTTTGTGATGCTTAGAAAGCAATGTAAATTCACTATCGAACACGAGTGGGTGATAAGCGTTTTGTCTGTTATGGGTAATTTGACATTGAGATCAGCTCGCTTATTAACACAATTGTTTCTTAATCGATCGTAGAGCAGAATGGCCCCAGTATGCGGCAGTGTTGCTGATATTTTTGGCGTCCGTTTGCTAAAGACAAAAATCTTTAAGTTTCTATTTACTTCTGCGCAATTTCTGTAGTCACGTGTCTAAGAGAAAAAACACGGGTCCTGTTAAAATTTACCAGCTAGATTTTAGCATGATTACATTTTTTTTGTACTGTGTTTAAGTAGCCAGGAATTGCGTATTTAATGCACATATGTATAGCACGCGGTTATTTACTGTAAGAGATGGTTCATATTCGCGTTTGCCAAAAGCACCGCTGACGTAGTTTTGTGGGTTTTTTTCTTAACTCATAAATTCTGCAATTAATATCCATGATATCATGAATATGATTTAGTCAAATGCATCAAGGCATTTATTCACTACAATGGCATATCAAAATCTTACGAAAAAACTAATAGTGAATATTACAATTTGTGACTATAATTTACTACAGACTTACATTAAAAATGTTTTCAAATGTTATACAATATTAACAGAATATAGTTAATCTCTCTATCATAAATAGTCGCTAAATACAATATAATCTGATATAACGCTGTACAGAAGATACCTATATTAATATATTATTTTTGCGACGGTAAGATGAAAAGTCCGTCTGATTAGTTTTACAACTATAACCAACAGACCTAAAATAATTAAAGGCTATGTCAGACTTTAGGGGATCACTTGAAGCCCTCAAACCATGCCTTTTTTTCGCCAAAGCAGTTGATCGTAAAAATAGTGGGATATTGTGTTTTATTTGTATTTAAAATAAAATGTAGTGTGATATTGATATAAGGTCAAATGTTTTAACCTCACAAATAGGGAGATCAAATTATATCTCAAAGGTCAGTGGCGGTAGAATTAGTTTGACTTTCACGATCTGTATAGCAGCCAAATAAATTCTTTGCGGTAAACCGGTACGTGGATATAACTTAGCCAGAAACTAACAAGAATTGCGCTGACCTCTAATATGCTAAAATTAAAAAAAAAAAAGTCGAATAATCTAGAAAGATTGTTTTGCCAACAATTCTACAATGTCCAGCATTAAAATTTTCCCAACATGTTTTAAATTTTTATTTATTAGCAAGACTTTCTTCACCCAAAGTATGATGCAATTAAAGAAATAAACTGAAAACAAACCGACTCCTGCTGACGGTCCCGGTTCCATCGGGTTTCCATGCTATTGTTAACACAGACATAAAAAAGGGCTTATGTTAATGTCCACTATTCTCGAATTGTAAGCACTAGGAACTCAATATATTTTAAATTTTAAATTTTCTGTTTCCTAAAAGAAAAAAAAATAAATCCGAGTTATTTAGATCTCTTCTAACAACGCAATCGTCCAGAAGTTGATAGGTTTTATTATAATAATAAAGAGTAACATTAAGGATTTTACGCGTGAAAGTAATTAGGCAAATGTACCTAATAATAAAATTATTAAAATAGAAACTTATAATTTGTA
The DNA here is from genome assembly GCA_963932145.1 of Acanthosepion lycidas. NCBI lineage: Eukaryota > Metazoa > Mollusca > Cephalopoda > Sepiida > Sepiidae > Acanthosepion > Acanthosepion lycidas. The sequence continues at coordinate 30,650,755 of OZ010572.1, forward strand.
TCAAAATATGGATAGAGAAAAAGAATAAATCTAATGAAGAATGTGAAAATCGATAAACTTTATTGTAATATTGGATTTCCGCAATTTTCTATAATAAAAAAAAATTACCTAATTCAGAGAGTGGAACCAAATACAGTAAATTTTAAAGCCTCATTTTAAGACAAAATTTTTAAAATTAGCAGAAATTTTGGAAAATATTTTATTTTTTGTAGTTTGGAAAGTCTCAATCGATTTAATAAAATCTAAGCTGACCTACGGCGGCAATTCTTCCCAAAACGTCGTTAAACTGATCACGACATAAAAAAAATTTACAAAAATAAATGCCGTTTAAATCTTGTAAATTTGAATTAATGTAAATGATATCATTAATCTGAAAGAAATTTATTCATGTTTAATTTGACGAGTAAACTGATTTCAAAAAAATAAAATAAAATTCGCATTGAATTAAATGTCGAAATCCGTAACTGAAAAGTTGCAGAGCTTCTTTGGCCAATAGTCGAGGTTCCTAAATCGCATCAAATTATACCTTAGATATATATTTTCTCTCTTTCTTTTTCTCTCTTTCCTTTTCTCTCTCTCTCTCTCTCTCTTTCCTTTTCTCTCTCTCTCTCTTTCCTTTTCTCTCTCTCTCTCTCTTTCTTTTTCTCTCTCTCTCTTTCTTTTTTTCTCTCTCTCTCTTTCTTTTTTTCTCTCTCTCTCTATCTTTCTTTTTCTCTCTCTCTATCTTTCTTTTTCTCTCTCTCTATCTTTCTTTTTCTCTTTCTCTCTCTTTCTCTATCTTTCTTTATCTTTCTTTTTCTCTTTCTCTCTCTTTCTCTATCTTTCTTTTTCTCTTTCTCTCTTTTCTCTTTTTCTCTTTCTCTCTTTTCTCTTTTTCTCTTTCTTTTTCTCTTTCTCTTTTCTCTTTCTTTTTCTCTTTCTTTCTCTCTTTCTTTCTTTTTCTCTTTCTCTCTTTCTCTTTCTTTTTCTCTTTCTCTCTTTCTCTTTCTTTTTCTCTCTCTTTCTTTTTCTCTCTCTTTCTTTTTCTCTCTCTTTCTTTTTCTCTCTCTTTCTTTTTCTCTCTCTTTCTTTTTCTCTCTCTTTCTTTTTCTCTCTCTTTCTTTTTCTCTCTCTTTCTTTTTCTCTCTCTTTCTTTTTCTCTCTCTTTCTTTTTCTCTCTCTTTCTTTTTCTCTCTCTTTCTTTTTCTCTCTTCATGAAATAACATTTGTCAAGTTGAACCAGTCTTCAAAATTTGGTCTGAATTTGTGGCGAAGCTCGGTTTATTTTGTCAAACAACCCTTTACCAATTTATGGAAGCTGATCAGCTTGACTGGATTATTTTTCCGTTCAAATGGTGAGCAGAAGATAGTCCAGAATAGTTAGCTTCGTTGTTTTCGGAAAGCATTTGTTGGGTAGGCGAGCCTCTCCACTGCCCAGGGTTTCTACATAAGTTCTATCCTATGCCTCACTTGGGGGAAGACTAATGACGGGCAAAAGACCTTAGTGCTATGGCTTTCGTCATGGAAAACACTGTCACAACGGTCAACTGTTCACAAGATCAAACTATTTAGTATTGACGCTATCACTGACATTTTTCTCGATTTACAAACTCTCCGTTTCGCAAACCAATCGATGAAATTTGAATAAGCTGACATGTTTGGGAAATACTTTGACAAAAACCCCTACTTCTATACGACTTCATAGTAAGAAATATATTTTTAATTTCTCCCCCCCACCCTTTTTAACAGCGAAGAATAAATTGTGATTTGTGTTTGGCAGGGCGAACTGGAAACTAGATCCTTTTATCTACAAACTTAAGATGTTAAGTTTTTTTTTTTTTTTTTTTTTTTTTTTTTAAATAATTATTTTAATCACTTTTTGAAAGTAGTGAGAATTTTGTATATTACATAATAAAACTTAATTTTTCAAAAGAAATTAATGAAGATTTATTGTACTAAGCTACACACCCTAGTAAAAGCAAATGTACTTGGTACCCACCCGTGAACTATTTTCACTTCTCACAAAAATTTGGTTTCCATTGGTCAATTCTCTATTTTAGAGGGTGTGACATACTAACCGAAGTCGCATAATTTTATAGATATTGGGTTGGTGCAAAAATATTGTCGTTTTCTCACATAGTAACATATCTGAGAAAACGACATTATTTTTGCACCAATTCTAATAGATTTGGCTTCTACCATCTATTTCCTAAGATAAGAAAATAGTTGGATAATTTGCAATATAAGCATCAAAAGGCACAGGTATTGACAATGTACCATTCTTGTGTGAAATTCCCTGGTTGTTTCGAAAATGACATTAAAAAATTGCATTCGACCTCTTTCGTGTTGTCCGGTCGGCATTACTGGCGTTGTTTGCATACGTTTTCCTCTTGTAGTAAGGCGTGAAAGCTTAGTTAACGGCCTTTTGCAGCTTTTCGTATCTTACTGGTCTTGTTTACTGCTCGAATTTTTTCACGCATTCATTTCAAACTTCGCGCTGCATGACTACTCGAAGCAGGCGTATGTAAACAAAGCCAGTAATGGCGGACATTCTGTGTACGCAAGGAGAAAGTCGAACTTATACTGTCCCTAACTTCTAAACAGCAATCAAACGCAATCACTTAATGTTATTTTCGAAATTAACCATTATTGTCTTGGTTCTAACATTTCCAAAGGTCGTATAAAGCTGGTAAGACGCGTCACTGTTCTGCCCTTTCTATACTTTGTAAATATTTGTTCAGTTTATCTTGTATCCATATACAACGAATTATTTTTTCCAGGAAATCTTTGCTTATTCTAATAGCTGAAGTTTCCGATATGAATTCATATAGTATTTGCATACTGGAGGACCATAGGGTTAAAACGAGAAAGCTGCCCAAACCTCACATTCCAGTATTGATATTAATTCAAAAGCGTCTCCGAGTCCTTGTTGGGGAAGAATTATTTACCACCTTCCAATCTCCCTCTCACAGACGTGTTTGGTCACTTTCTCGCTGTTCTATTTCTACTGCCATGGAAAGTGCTCGGACAAACTATATTCCTAGGTTCAGCTTGGTCTAACCTTCACGTCTAGGACCCGCCTTGACACATAATAGCACCGCCACCACATTCCATCAGTGAGAAATGAGTCCCAATCAAACAGCTTCTCGCGAACCACTGCCCTATGGAACAGAATCCCAAGAGAATGTTTCCCCGAACACTACAATTTTAACCTGTTCAAGTATAGCGTTAACCGTTATCTTCCTATCTTATTCATATCAGCTATCACTTAACGTAACTTCCTACCTCCAGTGCCCACCCCCCTGGCCCTTGTACAGAGTGAGCCTGACTTTAAAAAAATATTAACAGGAATAACTTTGCAATTTTGTTGATAAAGCTTGTCTTTTCCTTTTCTTTTTTTCTTTACTTCACTCCAGAATGGCAGATTCTCGATACTGTGGACTTTTGATGCTTTTACTGCAAATTAGCCAAATAATTCAGTTATTCTGAAAGCGTTTTTATGAATTTTTCGTTAAAAGGTAAGGATTTTGAATACTTCTCGTAATGCTGGGTTGAATTGATTTGATTGGGGTAAGTTAAATACAGTAAGCACATATTTCGATAGTAAATATAGATAGGGAGATTGTATTGCGCCAATCCGCAGAAGTAGAGCTGAACCATAACAAGTGAAAATCAAAATTTAAATATCTGTTGATAAACATTAGGGTAAAAATCTAAATGGATTAGAAAAGGAAGCAATGGAGTTGTACTGCAACAATCCTTTGAGTTGGGGGTTGGCTCTCTGCCTTGAAAGCCTGTAATAGAAATTTTGAATTTTTACCTTGGTTCGAATACTGATATATAATAGGACGGATGTCTTCATTCGTTTAGCTGTATTCGAGACTTAACATAAGTAATGTCTTAATATCCAGATGCCAGTGTTTGAAACGGTGAAAATCTACAATTTTCTGGGTGGGTGGACCTGATACAATATAGGCAACTAGATTAATTTAACGCAATCTTTACTTTTTTAACCAGATCTGTAGCAATGAAAAGCAACAAAGACGAGGCCACTTTGTAAATATTAAATATTGTAAATGACCCAAAACAAAATTGTATTTTTTTTTTTTTTGTAAGTGCCATGATTCTTCATAGCTCTAAAGATTTTTCTTTTAATAACCCCGTTAGGCTTTGTCCTGCCATACATTTACGCACTTCCGTTAGGAAGTTTACTCGCTGTTTTACCCTGCCCCTCATCCTTCAAATTCATTTTACCTCGTGTGTTCCAGATATTTGACTTTCTTTATGATTCTAAATAAAAAGAAAAAAAACAAACTTTTGTTCCCATTTTCTTTAATTTCCTTATTGTTCACATGTTCCATAGCATCCTTACTATTCCACGGTCCGGCATTGATTGTCATACGAGAAGACAATAACATCGCAGTCCAATATTCTTTTATTTCTAACGGGATTTCCTTGTTTCCTTCAACATTTGGGAATACTCTAAATAAATTGTACGAAATCAAACCTAGACTTTCGATAAGACATAATACCAATCTTTCCAGTAGTAGTAATATTAGCATGAATCCGAATTGGTCATACCAATATGACAGTCATTCTTTCTAACTGCATAGTATAGCAGTTATGCACAATAACACATTTTATGGACTGTGCCGAATTTTCTTTTATCCGTAAATGCCTTTTTAAAACGTGAATAGCCTTAAGGAATTTTTCAAAGACGTAAATGTAATAAACATTTTAACCTACATAACTTGCATGAGAACTATACAACCAGTTTTCAACAATACTTCATGAATTGTAAAAATTTCTAAAATATTATCGCATAAAAATCTGATTTTCAGCATTAAATGACACTAGTTTTGACATGCCGGTAAAGAGAGACCAAACATTCAGCATTTAAATCTTGAGTAAGACTAAACTACATTCGACAGCAAGGCCACCTATCAGGAGGTTTTGAGGAGCGTGAAACCATCTCTTAATTTCCCAGGTCTACACTGTCCCGAGGTAGTAGCACCTGTTTGGCCCCCAGCTATGACAACTAGTTAACACCCCAAACTGGCGTCAAAACGTAAAAATAGATTTTAATACCAGCAATAGTTTTGTTAAAAAAAATTTTCAAGCAATAAATTTTTGAAGAAAAAAAAAAAAAAAAATTACCAGCCATACTTCTTGAAACGTATTTATTACTAGCAATAAATTTTTTTAAAATATTGCCAAAAATACTTACAGCAATAAAAAATCTTGTCAGCGTTAAATAACCAATTATGCCGTAAAACAAACCAAACGATCATTTCGGATCTCTTTCGTTATTCTAATGCGATTTCGAATTTTTCGCGTTTCTCCGCGTATTTATAAATTAAGCATTTAAGGAGTATTGTCTTGGTTCTAACATTTCCAAAGGTCGTATAAAGCTGATAAGACGCGTTACTGTTGTGGCCTTTCTATTTGTATATTTCTTCAGTTTATCTTGTATCCATATTCAACCAATGATTTTTTTTCAGGAAATCTTTGCTTATTCTAATAGCTGAACCTAAACAAAAACTGATATTATCAATTGTTTCCGATATGAATTCATATAGTATTCGCATACTGGAGGACCATAGGGTTAAAACGAGAAAGCTGCCCAAACCTCACATTCCAGTATTGATATTAATTCAAAACCGTTTGCGAGTCCTTGTTGGGGAAGAATTATTTATCATCTTCCAATCTCCCTCTCACAGACGTGATTGGTGTCTTTCTCACTATTGTATTTCTAATGCCATGGAAAGTGTTCGGACAAACTATATTCCTAGGTTCAGCTTGAACTAACCTTCACGTCTAGGACCCGCCATGACACTTGCATAATAGCAACCACCCGACACATTCCATCAGTGAGTAATAAGTTCCACTCGAAGAGCTTCTCGCGAACCACTGCCCTATGGAACAGACTCCCAGATAATGTTTTCCGAGCACTACAATTTTAACCCGTTCAAGTCTAGAGTTGACCATTATCTTCCTCTCCTATCCATATCACTTAACTTATCTTTCTACCTCGAGTTGCCCCCGGCCCTTGTACGGGGTGAACCTGATTTTAAAAAAAATATGAACAGGAATAACTTGACAAAGTTGCTGATAAATCTTGTTTTACTTTTCCTATGGCATTTTTCCCAGTAATTCAATTCGCATTTGATGATTGGACGAAATAAAACGTCTCTTTGTAAATAAATGATCACAAATCTACATCTATCGTTCTTAGCTTTTCTAGTTAGTCTGCGGGGGTAAATATTTCTGTAGGACTTTGTTACATGAATTAATTACTATTCATGTAATTAGATTCTTTGCAAAGTGCATTCTGGTCGCATTTTTGTGTGAGGCCGTTGATAATGAGAATGTAGAAATGTTTTGTTGACGTTAAACTGATCTTCACATTTTCACTCTTTCACTGTGAGCATTAGTTGGGCGATTAGGAATGTATTATTCCAAAAGCCTAACGTATTTTCTTGTGTACAATACGAGCAATTTTGAACGAAAATTATAGGTAAAAATAAGTGGGGTTGTATTCTATGCAAGTGCATGTTTTCTTTAGAAAAATTATAATCTAACTTACCCCTGACCGTTGGGTCACTGACGGTTCAAACTATAAAACATTGAAGTTGATTTCAATTAAAAAAAATTGTCTGCTTGGAGAAAATTGAAATAAAAAATTACTTCATGGACAACTCTTATTTTTAAATCTTATTCACTTAAAATATATTTAAATTAGATAAACTTAAAAATCTTAATATGCTAAAGATATTTTAAAATTTACTTGAAAATATTTTTTAAATATGCTAAGATTTTTTTTTTTTTTTTTTTTTTTTAATTGAATATTTTAATTAAAAAAAATTGTCTATTTAAGAAAGTTGGAATAAAAATAAAACGTGTATTTTAAAATCTTATTCATTTAAATCAGATTAACTTAAATCATGCGCCGGATGAACCACACAATCACACTTTTATTATATAGAAGATTGTATGTCAAAGATCTTTTGGCTTTATCAAAAGTTCCCTTTTTTTTTTTTTTTTTTTTTTTTTTTTTTTATAACGAATTAACCGCAAAGTTTATCAAATTTAGAAATATACTAACTATATCCCTCACAAAAAAAAACAAAACAAAAAAAATGATAATGCAATATTGGAAAAAGGATGATATTGGAATTTTTAAAAAAATCCTCTGAAGGATTTTGAAAACCAAAAATACTCAAACTAAATGATGGAAATATAAAAATATTCGCCTTTACTCATGAAAATGGCCCCAAGTATAAAAAAAATTATTAAAATATTACTTTTAACCAAAATCTGTTTTTAAAGCTAAACTGCTATAAATATATACATCGTTGAATGACAGACAAGGAAATTTTTTTTCCAGCAAACTTGTATTTTCTTGATTTCGGTAGGAGTTAGGGAATGCAAAAATTGTCCATTGTCCCAAGCGCTTTTAGCCATTGTCAGGGATGGCTTTAGGTGTTAATATCTATAAAAGTATGTCGCTCCACTATCCATCTCGCTTTACTCGACATGGTGATTGGGATGTTCTCTCACACGGTCAAACGAAGAGAAATTAACAGCACCTGTCCATCTTGAAAATGAATAAAGTGGCCGAAAGAGCTTGGAACAATACGGACTATTTTTTCATTAACTTACTCCCACGAAACGGAAAATGTAAGATTGTTGGAGAATCTAAACTAAATTCAACAAAACATGTTTAAAAGATAGGTTGCTCCCCAAATGTGTACAGTGATTTTTTTTTTTTTTTTTTTTTTTTTTTTTTTTTTTTTTTTTTAAGCGCTGCTTAGATGTGGCATACGGCCGAAAGTATGGAGAACCTAGTGAGGATCGAACTCTCTACTCGGTCGTAACTGATATAGGAAGACGAGCTTCCTAAACATACGACGTCGAAGTGCCAATTAACGGCTGCGTCTAGAAATTATTAGAAGTAAATAATAAAAGAATGAGACTTAACTGCCAATCTAGTATGGCGCTTAAATTCTCTAAGATAAGAAGGAAGCTACGTTACGGTTGTGGAAAGCGACTAAAACCGAGATGCCATACCAGGACCAATATTGCAGAATCTTTCGGTTTTTATCAAGAATCTTGAGATAACAGAAGCACCAGATGATATATGGCAACATTTAATGTGCGAAAATAGTTGATTTATAAAGATGTATGATTTTAGAAGCTTCATGCGTCAGATAAAAATTCCCTTTCCCTCCCCTTGGGAGAGGGATAATGCCTGGGGGGGGGCAACGGAGCATAAAGACCGCACATGAAATCCTGTTGAGATATTTATTTTAATCCGCTCGAGCAGAATATCGCTAAAGACTGAATTTAAATTGGAAGTCCCACGCGTACATGGGACTAGGCAAAAACCTGCGCATGCTCCTGCTACATTTTGTCTTTTGGAACGCCTCGGGCGTTAGAAATTAGTCATTGGCCTTTCCCGCGCGAGTGTTATTGCCTCGCGGCAGATAATCCACGGGTACTGTCCTTAAAAGAAACAATGTTTTATCATATCTACAGGATGTCGTGTATCATGGCCAACCTAACGATTTCTTACTCGGCGGAGAAAACTATTTGCCTATTCAGTCTAAATTTAAAATTTCGTTTCTCATTTCTAATCTAAAATTTTTGTTTATAAAATTAGTTATTCAAAACAAAGCCCTATTCTTCTCAGAAAGATTTAATATTTTATCTATTTAGAGGATTGCTTATTCGAAAACTATATCGACATTTTTAATAGTATATTTTTAAAATGTAACAAACACTAAAATTTATTATATAAGACTAGCAGTATAACTAGTCTTTGACGGGATCTTTCGTTACTGGGGAATTTTGCCGTTCATTTGGAGAAGTTCAAATTTAAATTCAGCTCACCCGAAAAATCAATATTAGTGAAAATAGTTGGGTGCAACTGGGACACATCTCAAATTGGGTGTGGGGTAGCAATTTGAATGGGAGTGGCTCTGAAAAGGAACTGTATAATAATTTTGTAATAATTTAAACTATTTAATTTTGTTAAATTTCTTATGAAAGAGATATATATATCTCCAAGAACAGATAGTAAAACGTTGCTGAGAGTTATAATGTACAGAAAGTGGAGAGCCATTGTCGCTAGCAATTTAGCCTCAAAACCGGCACTGAAGTATTATCTATCAAACAAAAATCATCGAAATTGGATAAAAACTCATACACACACGTATTTTGAGAATTATATATATATTAAGCATTTCACCCCAAGCAAGGCTGGATGCCACTAGCACGCAAGGGAATAGATACTGTATATGTAACTTGCAAAATATTTCAATAGCTTTAAATAGGAAAAATTTGCTAATACGGTAGACGCAACTCTCTCAACAAGCTAACTATGCTTTATAAAGGGTTGGTTGCATTTTTATGGGCAAATCCAATATGTTAATATCCTTAGAGAAAAGATGTTGTCTGTTTTCGTTATCTTTAATAGGCTACCATTTGTTTTAACTGCATGAAAGCGCACAAGCGACTTTTAGATATCTTATTTGTTTAGAAAAAGCTAAGAAACCATCTGTGGGCGAGAGATATGCTTGTTTTCCTCTGAGAGGTAATTAATAAAGGTTTAAAATAATACCTTACCATAGATGCATAAAATGTCAAGAACACAAGATATAAAAAAAAATATTTCAAGGAGATTCATTTACAGTAGAGAATATTTGATGTGTGCTTAAGGTTTTAGCAATACGACTTCTGAATAAAATATTTCAAGATTATTCGCCGTTTCATGCATGTTTATTTTGTTAAATATTTGATTCAAGTTTTCCGTTGTTGGCGTTAAATGCGACGAGAAATTAATATCAAAATATACCCGAGAAAATATGTAAGATTTAATTTTTTACTAATGATAGTTGATTACTTGTTTTCGAGTACAGCCAGAAGAACTAGCCACTCCCTGTTGTTGGTACACACGCCAGCACTTCGATGTATCGTCTACGATTACAAGACATTCCTACTGTAACTATTCTGAATCGACTTCGGTCATAATATCAGAGAGAACGCATAATATGGTTTGATTGGCTGTTGGAACAAGATGAGTAGGCTCAAATGTAAAATTAAATAATTATGTAAAGCATCCTATATATATATATATATATATATATATATATATATATATATATATATATATATATATATACACACACATATATATTATAATTTATTATTATATATTATATATATTGTGTGTGCGATCCTCGAAGGTGAAACGTAGGTAGGTTGTCTGGCTTACGTAGTTTGCTCTACTTAGCGTATCGAGCACTTTGCTTAGTGATTTTTAATTTACTCGTGTCGGAGGTTTTTTCTTTGGACTCTGAACTTAGATTCTAGACGATTATTTTCGCCGGAAGTATGTTCTTAGTTCTTTTTTTCTACTCTTTCCCCCATCCTTGGGTACTGGTTTGTTCCTTTACAATCTAAAACACCTAAGGTTTTGCCGGACGAGTATAACTGCTTATATTTATAAGATTAGTGTTTTATGTAAGGTTGGTGCAAAAATAATGACTTTTGGACGTATTTTTAACGTCAAAAACCGTCATTATTTTTGCATCAAAAAAAAAAAAAAAATATTGAGAAAGTATTCAATATCAGCCTGCTTCTCTAAATACTATATGCCTAACCTTTTGAAGTCAACTGTCAGTCCCTCTCTTTCATATTCTCATATTCAGCCCTTCATTATTATTCTTCCTTATCCCAAACTAGGTTCGATAATCATCTACCTCGAACAATAAACGAAGTCCAACAGCAAGGCTTCTGTTCAGGAGGTTTTGAGGAGCGTGGAACCACCTCTTAATTGCTAGTGTTCCTAGCTCCATCCTGACCCGGGGCGGTAGTCCTTGTTAGGGTCCAATCTACGGGCAAATATTTAATTCCACCAAACTAGGGCCAAAACACTATGAAAGTGTAAAAATAGTTTTTTTGAGGAAAAGATATTACCAGTAATAAAAATATTTTCGGCATTAAATAACCTATTAAGAGTGAAATGCCATAAACCAAACCATCTACCTCGAATGGCTCTCGGATGTTATTTTGGGTGAATTTAGGTTTTTTCTTTACGGCATATCAACCTCAATAGGTTATTTAATACAGACAAGATTTTTAGAATATATTTGCATGAATAGAATATGTATTTGTAAGAAATCGGTTTGTAGATCAGTTTTCATAGACGTATTTTGGTAAAGATTTTTGTCGAAAGTCAAATATATTGCTGTTAATTTTTTTTTTTTTTTTTTTCAAGAATGTATTGTTGGTGTTTTTAATATAAAAAATATTATATTCTCAATGTTCTGACCCCAATGTCAGGGTTTGCTGGGACCATAATAGGTGCTACCATTCCGGGTCAGGGTGGATCTCTTAACAAGGACAATTACACGCTCCTCAAAATCTCTCTATCAGAGGCATTGCTGTTGGATAACGTCATAAGCAGGGCGTGTTTTGGGTGAAATTTAGTAACAAAAAGAACTAAAAATAAAGAAATTTGAAATCTGCACGAAAACGAAAAACTGAAACCTTTTCAAAAAATTCTTGAAAAATTCAGTTCGCTCATAAATTTTAACAAGTTCAATGGTGCCGTCTCGGTGAAAGAAATAATTTGATTTGATCCACCTGTGACTCTTCCTTTTTATCTCAAAAGATAAAAAAGGCAAAACTACTTTAAGATCAGTTGCGTGGCTTTCGCACACTTAAGATTTGTTTGTTCAAGCAAGATCCGTTTGACCTTTCATTAGCCTCAGAAATTTTTATTTTACTCCATCAGTGGATAATTTCTTCACTCGTGCCACATCTAAGCTACGCTTAGAAAATCGCCACTCGCGGATACTTTAATCCCTATCTGCCTAACTCTCATTTGGAATATCGCTTTTTTTTTTTTTTTTTTTTTTCATCCGAGATCAAGATGGTTGCTGGATGTCTCGATCCAACAAATCAATTCGAAAAGTTCGTGTTTTTGAACGCTATCTTCTGTAAGGCTTGCTTTTTCTTTTTCTTCATACAATGTCTTCCTCACTATGTTGTTGAAATGTTCAAGTACAGAGTGGTCCGAAAATATTGTCGCCCTCTACAAAAAGCAATATGAGCAACAGAAGAACAAATCACTTATTGATTCAGTTTATTCACTTTCATTGACGCTGTCACACATCGGGAAGGTCTGTCTGAACACCATTTTCGTGGCACAAAATGATGCAGTGACATATCCTGTGTGATATTTTACGAAGCTGTGTTTGGATTGTTGTAAAGGCTCTCCGAACGGCGTTCTTCAACTGATGCGTATTCTGGTATTGTCCATGTGAAACTCTTTTCTTGATGATACCTCTACAGACCGTTGTCAAATGAAGGCTTAAACAATATTCACATGACATGACTTTCGGACCAGCCTGTAGATCGACCGATATTTTTACTCTGCATCTTTTTACTTTCCATTTTTATTGCTGGTAATATTTTCCCAAAAAATGTATTCCTGGTAATATATATATATTTTTTTTTTAAAATGCATTGCTGGTCATTTATCCTCAAACTTTATTACTGGTATTAAGTTTTTAAACTTTCATAGCGTTTTGACCAGTTTATTTATTTTTATTTTTTTTTTTTTTTTTTTTTTAGTAAAAAAATTCAGGTTTTAATAACATAATATTTATGTTATTAAACCTCAATTTTTATCACTTGTATCGATGATCAGCTTTCCGATTTCATATTTTGTATATTAAAAGATCGATATGCGAGTTATAAGTTAAGACTGTCAACACTAAACATGCACAAAGGCTTAAATATCTGTAAAGTGTTTATAAGTATAGAAAATATGACAATGAAATACGAACCTGCATTTGACTAGCGAAAGATGAATCCCCCAAATTAAAGAAAAAATTAAAAAATGACAAAATGTTTAGAACCAAAGGGTGCTGGCTTGCTATTTAATATCCATCCTCTTATAGAGCATTTTCAAAAAATTTAAGAGAAACGGAGGCAAGATAAATCTGGTTCTTCAGAAGGATCATGAGAATTTCATGGTCGGAATTTGTACATAAAAAAAAAATAGCAAAAAAACAAATTAGACAAAAATAATTAAAGAAAATGGCAAACAGATAATATTTCTACTCGGAATCAGTAAGAGACCATCTGGAAGTTCTTGAACACGTCATGAGCAAAGTAAGTTGAAAAATACTCTCCTATCCTTCTGTTCACATTCCTCTCTTTTGAACAGAAATAGGTTTATCCCTCGTTTAGGATTGGTTTCCGGTTCCTTCTAAAGTCTACTTTCACACTACACTTGCTTCTCCGATTCAACTCTGAAATATTATTCACTAATTAAATCTTGACCTCTTCAAATCTACAGTTACCCATTATATTTCCTGCATAGCTCCATGAATTTAACTCCTTGCCTTTTCTTACCCTCATCCAACACCATAAAGTAACCCTGTACCTTGAGTGGCTCTTGGGTCTTGTACTGTCTGAACATTAATAAAAAAAAGACAAAACGCCCACAAGTGATATTGAGGACAAGAGATAGAAGGCAGCGAGCAACCTAGCTGAGTTTGTGCGGTGGATGGGGCAGCGAGAACCTTGGCTAAAGGCCACAAAGGATATGAACATTTGGACAATCACAATCACCCATGTTCTGAACTGATGCGACACTTAGACTTCGTTACCGTGTGTGCGCGTGCGCGCATATTACATTCTTCTTAAAAATAACTCATTAGCATAGCTCAAAAGGGAAAGTTGCTCAGTCTTTTTTTTTTTTTTTTTTTTGTCTACAGCTAGACTGTAATTTATTATTACATATAATTGTTTGAATCTTATTTTAATATACCATTTCAGTCGATTAATTTTTGGTCATCTTCATATTGTTCGATATTCAGGGAGGAACAAGCTTCGCTGGATATTTTCTGTTAATTCACCCGAAATAATGTAGTTACAAATCGTAAGTATTCATTTACCAAGAAATTATAATTTGAAAATCACTTTCTTTTTTTTCCCTAATTTTTGGCGCTCTTTTGAAATTAATTTTAAATCAAAATTAGTTTAGCATACCTCGCAACAATTATCTTCAGAATGAAAAATAAACAAATGTCAAGGAGTTATTCACATTTCATAAGTGCGGATGATATTCGAGGTACTTACAAGAAATTTACAAAAGCAAATTTTTGCTTGTTTTTCGGGGTGAACGCGTACGTAAACCCCACACTTAAGAATACAGACACCACACTTGGGAATACCGCACTCGAGTCGGCCACATTTGGGGCAATCGCCACGGTCAACAACTAGTACAATGGAAGGGACTCACTCGGGGATAATTTGGTGTAAATTTAAAATATAAATTCTACTAATTTTTAGGTGAATTAACCAAAAATAGGATTTATTTACATTTTCAGATTTCTTACAAAGCTTTTTTTCTTTGGAGGGTTAGAAGAATCATAATAGACTACAAAATTGAATACTACTACCATATCTGAGCTGGACCTGCTGATTTTCTCACTTTCTTGCCATGACGGGGTTCAAAAGCGTTTACTCGGTTATAGATTAGATGAATAATTTTCCTCGCCTCAATCTTTCCTATACGCAAAATATTCCAAGCATCCCATGGCATATTTTCAGATGAGCTCCATTCTTTTAATTTACCAATTCAAGTCTTTCAACCTAGGATACATCAGGCTACTTCCACGGTGAAGAAACGCTTCCATTTCCTCCGGGTTCCAAATATAATTTTCACTCTGCTTTTACCAAGAGATTATAATTCATTCGACATCCCCCCCCATCTGGATACTTCCCTAAACTCTACAATCTTAACTTCAAGCCAAGGATCAATTATTTATCCTTATCCTCATAATCTTCATTTTCTGCTACCACATTTTTCATCTCCCACATAGATTTCACCAGCTATCTGATGATTTATAATATAAGAGTAGACTTTAAATATTATTTTCCAAAATGAAGAAATGAGCGTTTTAGAAAATCTGGAAATCTCCAAGCACTTCATTATTTCTTAATAAATCGGAAATGTCACATTAATTTAGCAGAAAGACTGATATTAACTCTTATTTATAATTACAACAGTTCGAAGACAAAATTAAACAGACCTAATGAAAGGTTATACGGCGCTAATCGTGTGAGATTAATCGTACCAGTCGAGGAACTGAATTAAATAATCGATTCATTTGCTTCTAACACACCTGCTGATGTGGAATTGTTTTTTTTTTTGTTTTGTTTTTTTCTCTCTCGCCTTTTCAAATGAGTTGGCCTATTGAAATACTATCTAAAACGTCTCCTCTTCGGCTAGACGAAAAAGGTCCAGTAAAGGATAAGTAGTCGTGGAAAAAAATAAAATAAAAGAATGTTACTTTTAAGAAACACATTAAGTAGAAACTGCGTATAAACGACCGAGACTACTAAAATTAAATCAAGCGCGTCGAATTAACAATAATAAAAAAAAGAACACATAAGAAAGTTGCTAAACTTTTCGTGTTTTTTTGATTTTTTTTTTTTTTTTTTCCCTTGAGAGTAAAAAAGAAAGCGGTGCCAAACGAAGACCAAGTAATCACTTGCGAATATCATGTCTCAAAAATAATGGTATTCCGTATATATATATATATATACACACCCCAGAAAATTTAATTCCGGACGAGCACTCGTGAGAGACATCGCGAATTTGTAAACAATGACGACTAATAGTAATACTGCAAAGCTCTTCTATGAATTGAGCCCTCTCGGTCATTGACGTGTTTATTCGCAGAATAAGTATGTAAAAAAAAAAAAAAAAAAAAAAATCTGGTTTCGATCTGACGTCTAGCCACACTGATTCGCTATGATACAGCGAAGCAGTCTCTGTGAATGATATATATACCATAGGTTTAGGGTCACAATCTGGATTTAATAATTGCTAAGTTTTATACATTTTTTTTTTTTTTTTTTTTTTTTTTAAGAATGTCACAGCCCTCAGATTATCATTAACCAGAAAATTACAAAAAGGGAGAAAAAATACTTTTGCTAAGTAATAATTATTATAGAATATATAAAACCCTTTAGGATAAGAAATTCCCTCTAGCCCGAAACTGGCAAATTTATTTTGTAAAAGGCACACAATCTTTAATTTTTAGGTGATTCTTCCAAATCCAGAAGGTGTCCCTAAACGTTTGGCCTCTGTGGGTGTGTAAAAGCTGAAACCTATTGTTTGATATTACCTAAAAATACTTTTAAACTTCTCCAATACTCTATAATTACTTAATATTCATCGCGCAACAGAAGGGCTCATCTAATTTTTTGAAATAGAGAATGAACCAGTGAAACAAATCTAACGAAATGAGATTCCTACCTACTTACTAAGCAATTCTTATCACTATAATTGAAAATAAATTATCTAAACATAAAATCTGTTCTTAACTTTAAAAGAGACTTAATATAAAACAAAGTAACCTAAATTCTGAAGCAAGAATTTACTTTGCAGCCTGTAATGATTGCCGCGAGAAAAACATAGCAGAGACGCCGAGGAATAAGATTATATGAATACAGATCTTTTACGAGCAGCGAACTCTATGCATTATTCGCTTATCGTAATGAATCTAACCATAAATTTGAATTTATAAAATACTGCTTTAATTAAAAGAAAAGTACAGTTTACTAAGATGAAAATGTATAGAAAGTGTTTTGATTACTAAATTATCGACGGTAAATTTGTCTTCGTTCTCATAACATTTCGCCTTTCCTAATTAGATCTTGTTATCACAATGTGGAATGCTTAAAATCGGCCAAAAACTAATTCGTTGTAAAATTGAATAACCTCCACTAGACAATATGTCTAGAGGTATAATCGTTCCGCTCGCTACGTAATTATAACCGGGGCTCACGTTTTTACCTTTCATTTTCACCTTATAATTACATCACTAAAAAAATTACTTTTTATGGGTTGGTGGGGGTTGGTCTCGAGGACTAGATTCGTTACACAGAATCTTTTTCCTTTTCGTCATTCCTTTGTCTGATAAAGAATAAAGAGGAAACGTTTATCAATTATCACGTTTCGCTTTTATTGAAGCTTCATCATAGAATGAGATGTATAAAAAAGAATTTTGATATTTTGACATTTATTTGATTTTCATCGTTTAATTAGGATTCACTTTCATTCGAATTATTAAACGAACGTTAATATAATTAGTATTTTACAAATTGAATGCACGTAAAACATGATTAACTAATGATAAATCAAACACAAAAATAAAAAATACCGAAGTTTCTTTTTCTCCATCTCATTCTCCGAAGCTTTAATAAAAATGAAATGTCAGATGGATAAACGTTTATTTGTTCTTTATCGTATAATTCTGTCGCATTCCCCCCTCTCTCTCTCTGTCTCTCTTATATATATATATATATATATATATATATATATATATATATATATATATATATATATCTTCCAGGTCTTCAGTATGGCTAGACATCCGATTGCTTCAAGGCGGGATCGCAACCCGACCCATTTGGCATCAGATTCTACCCCTAGGCTATCATCGCACGGCAGAGAAAGGAAAATTTTAACATTTTTCTATACGAAATACACCAGTGGCCCGAAGAGCTCTATATAAGTATTACACCCCAAAATCCAAATTACGTCACATAGGGATAGATCTTTCAACCGACGAAAACTTTACTCTTATTGAACCCCGGTGTATAAACTCTATACAGCGCGGTTTAATAAGACGGAAGTTTTCGTCGGTTGAAACGGATCTATCTCATGAGGTAATTTTAGATTTTGTGTAATACTACTTATTGGCTCTGTTATAATACATTCAGCGCTTTTTGTGGATCAGTTTTAATAGTCTTTAATAGTTTTACTAGGATCCACTTGGATTATATACCAACGGACTTATTACTTTAACTAAGTGTATGTGTGTAATTAAAATAAGGTATTCTTCCTTGTATATTTTACTTGAGAACAAGCATTTATATTCGGATTAATGGTCCCTTTCTAGCTATTGTCATAACGTTTCAGACGTTGTTCTCCGGCCTTCTTCAGGCGTCTAGCGATCAGAATCTTCAGACAATTTCGAAGTGAGTCCATAATTTTTCCAGTAAAAATACTCTCCTAGCTATATCATTCTCGTTCCGTTGTCCATGTATATGGTTATCACTTATTTTTTTTAGAACCGGGCGGTTATTGCTCCCCTTTTTCTGACTAGTCTTTCTACCAGCTGCATCAGGGACTTGATTCGCAATTACTATCCGACCAAATGACAATTCCATATCCCAAAAATTCAGATAGCAATCTTCATATATTTGTTTTGTTTCATTTCACCTGCTTCACTTTTCTTAATCTTAGTTTCCACATTATACTCCTTTTAAATTTGTCCGTTTTTAATTGCAATAACGTTTTGGACAACCTCAAACTATTGAATGTATTATATGGCTGCTAATTTCTAAGAAGAACACATTGACCGTGAGCAAAAATGTTCCAGATTCCCGGCATATTTAGAACCGAAGTTATTATTATATTGAAGTTATTATTATATTGAAGTTATTATTATTATATTGAAGTTATTATTATTATATTGAAGTTATACTCTTCCCATCCGTTTCATAGTCTCTCTCAAATCGACTCGAAATTCCCAATACCTTTCATTCTCTGAGGTAGATTTCTCGTCGCATTTTTTTTTTCTTTTGATAAACACTTCATCTTAATCGGGCATGATGTCAGCAGCAAAGACATTTTCACACTTGAAAACTAGCAGTAAATACTTAAGAGTTTATAATTAATTCGAGATTAGCCTTTGTCCTACTTCTGTGTCTTCCACTCTGCTCCGACTTGACATAATGGTGGACAGCGACCGGAAATGAGCAAAAGCTGACCAGCCAAATATGTAACATTCAGGTTTTTAGGAGAGTGGTAGAGGGGTATTTTCTTGTCGTATTTGTACTTCCGGCAGGCATTATTTTGCGACTGTCAAACAGTTGACAGATGTTGGTATTGGTTTGTTTATGACATTTTAGTGAATCTTTCGTTTATGCTACGTTTTGTAAGCCGTAAATAATTCTATAAAGACACAGATTTCTTTTTTTTCACAAACATCGAAAATCCTAATTTGTAATCATCAAAATGGACAGTTGGAAAATAAAATAAGCTTTTTTAGGTGTACTTCTTTCCCTAATTTGGATTGACTTGTCGTTGGTTTGTTTTATGACATATGCAACCCCAGTGGGTTATTTAATGCTGCCAAGATTTTTATTGCTGCTAATATTTTTTTGCAAAAATGTATTGCTGCTAAGCTTTTACAAAAATGTATTGCTGGTATTAAAACATTTTTAGACATTCATAGTGTTTTGATCTTAGTTTGAGTGATCAGCTATTTGCCCATAGCTGGGACCCTAACAAGTGCTACCACCCCGGGTCCAGATAGATCTGGGAACACCAGCAATTAAGAGGTTACACGCTCCTCAAAAACTCCTGAACAGAAGCCTTGCTCGTGGATGTAGTTTAGTCATACCCAGGACGTGGATGTAGTTTCTTACCTAGAACGGCCCAATTTGGATATGAAATAACTTTCAAGTCGTCAGTTTAGTGATGTCAGGTGTATATAGGTGAAATATATCTTATTGTAACACATCAAATACATCTTGTTCTTTTGTATCATCACAGCGTAAAATCTCTCGGATCTTTCACCAAATGTTCTGTGCCTGCAGATGGGAGTTCTCAAGGTTTCTGAATGAGGGTTAGATTTTTAGAAACTTTCTGAAATTTTTTCTTTTAACCATATATCGTAGACAACTGTGTTAACCATTTTCCATTAATTTATGGGCATTAGGAAATAAAAACTACAACCTTGTTTCCATTTTTAGTGAGAGTAATAGTCACCAGCTGGGACATAAAATTTAACATCACGTCAACAAAAACATTTTGGTGTTCAGCTTAATTTACTGTTAGTTTACATCCATATCACATAGATAAACCGGTTCCCGTAGGATCAGCATAGTTAAGCAACATGGAAACTGCTTAATATGTACACGGTGCCCACTTGGCAATACAAGGTGCTGTAAGCTGGATGTGCGGGTGGAGTAAAGTGATAATGTCTTGAAATTGGAGAGAGATTTCAAATTTCAGTCGTTTTTGTTATATTCGCTTACGCGCAAATAATAGCCTGAAAAATGTTGATAATCCGCAAAAAAAATATTAAATTATATTTATTTTTTACCGTTTCATTAAAAGTATATAGGTACAAAAGCTGTAGACTTTAAATGTATTGAAATCTTCAGATATTTAAATTAAATGTTTATCAAATCAGTCATGACTTTGAAATAAGCTATGTTTTGATAAATACTCTTTTTTATTTCTAGTGATACATTGGGATTTTAACCTCTTATTGTTAGTCCTGAAGACCTTAACACATACAGGGGGATCTTAATTGAATTCATTATTGTGTAAGTACCAATAAATATAGCTTTAGTCGTACTGTCTCCCTTCTATAAAAGTCAATTTCTAATTACCTAATTTAGCTTTCATTCGGGTAAGGGATGTAATTATGGCATATATACTAACTGGTAACTCCATGAAAGAGAATATCTATAGAATAGAAAGTTGTATACCTGTTATATTGATCTCAAAAGACTTCTTTTTTTTCATCTATGAGAAAACGTCTTTTAAGCTCCGACTAAATGCCTAAATCTAAATAATATCTGTCCACAAACTCGTATGTATTGGAAGAAGCTGATTCTGAACTACTTCAAACCCAATTATTAGTACAAAGACAATATGGGACTCCCAATCTATGGAATGTTCCTAGACTGTCCCCGACACCTTAACAATCACAGATGTTAAGAGATTGGCACTGATACATTAAGCTTACCATACCACTCCCCCAAATGAATCTACTAATAGAAAACTGCAATAAAAATGTCCTTCCACAAGTCGAGCGTACTGGTGTGATCATCTATGCTGATGACATAAGCATTCATAGTTGAAATAAAAATGATATTTAATAAAAGAAACAAATCTTTCTAAAACGGAACTGATCTGAGATTTGAATGAAAGCAGTCATTCTAGCTATCATAGAAATTCAGAATGTTGAATTAGTAAATGCTAAACGCTTCATATACCTCTGTGTATCGATCAGTTATAACAAATTTATAGCGGATAAGGAAATTGCCCATAGAATAGGCTAGGAGTAGTTTCACCCAATAGCAAGTTGCTACAAAACAAAAATATTAATCTAAAAGCGTGTGATGTTCATCCTCAGGTCAAGACTCTCATATGGATGTTATACATGGAAATCCGGAAATACTATGTCAACTGTATACAGCAGTCTTCTCGGATTATGGATTGAAATTGCATCAAGAGAAAAAGTTGAAATTCATATAATGATCATACTTCACCGAAAATAGTAGCTAAACTATCATAAAGAATTTTAGTAAATAACAAACTACATCACTTGGGGTTTCAACAGCAGCAATTAGTAAAATTGAAAGCACATTACTGTTGGAAAGAAACTGACATAATCAAGATCTTAACACCCAAAATCTTAGGGGAAAAAAAAGCTGTTTTAAGAGAAAAATTTAATAACTTTCCAACATTAACGGTAACTTTTCAGCTGAAGAATTTAAAGAAACTTAGTCTCGGCCCTTTTTTAACAGTTTTCGAATGCGAAATTTCATTCTCTTTTAAACTGGAATTTATTTATTAATAATCCTCTATGAAGAATATCGCGATCGCGAATCCTAGGACCCATCAGGGTTGTAGCGGCACCACGTACATCCACAATAGAAGTAGCGTTTCTTGGACAAGATAGTCTGATGGAGCAATATTCTCTCCAGGCCGGTTTTGAATTCGGTTACCTTCTAAGCACTGAAGGTTATAGAACCCGGTCTGCCCTGCTATTTCCTGTGGGATTCATATCTTTATCAAGGATATTAGTACGTAAATGAATCTAATTAATTTGACTGGAATTCGAACTCGGCTCTCAGATTCCTCAATCCGAGCCGCTATTCATTACTTCACCCTGAATATAAGAAATATTTAATGTTTAATACGCCCAACTCTTATATCCTTGTAATATTAAAATTATTTTCTTGGAAAAACTGAAATCGATGTTTTGTGTGTTCGTTCTTGGATTGATTCTAGATTATTCAAATCAAAATTTTATAAAATAATCTAAGATTTTTGTACAACACGTGAAGAGTTACTAGTATTTGTTAAAGAATATTGCAGATATGCGGAGGTTTTTCACTTAGATTTTTTACCATAAGCAAGGCAATAAAACGAAGACGCAGGGGTTACTGAGTGTAAGAGATTGAGTAACACTACTAAGGGGAGAGAACAATGAAAGAACCTGAACTAAGCAGAACGAAAATAACGTTTGACATCGCATTAATATTTTGAAGATCAAATTTGACTGGAAAGCAAGAAACCAGAAGAAATTTTAACAAGAGAAGTGTGAGAGAACAGACTGTTAGCATAGCACTTGCGGTTGCATCTATCCATTTAAACTGGAAAGTGGCGGCTATTTACCGCCAATCTAGTACTGCACTTAAATTCATAAAATCTAGGTTCTGTAGAGGAAAGTTAATCAGAACAGTTACCATAAAAATATAGAAAAGGCACAAGGAAGCCACTTTACGGCGGTAGGAAAGGGACTTAAGACGAGGTGTCCGGTCAGAATCAATAAATTTGGATATTCTTTGAATTTTAAAAGAATTTTTATATACATAGCAGAAGCACTAGATCAAATGTAGCCATATTAAATGCCAAGATGAATGGTAGACTTACAAATATGTAAGATAGATTCTGGAGTGAAACATTACCTACCACAACACAATGAACCAACTTTCCAAGCAGCTAAACCAGTAATATTTCCACTTCATGTCAGTAGAACGCGTTAGCCCGAAAAGCCGTAGTGAGTCTCTCTCATGAAGGCTAGCATCAGCCATAGTGATGAAAGGCAAAACAGGTTCCCTTAGACGATTAAGAGAGCAGTTATGTTTTGGGGACGTTAAAATGAACAATTTTCTAATCCTATTGTGCATGAAGTTTATTTTGGTCAACCATTTTTTTAAATTATTCTTATCATAACGTAATCGCATTTAATTTGGGATGACAGATTTTTATTAAAACATGCTTAAACGAGTTTAGATTTACTTTAATTAAATCCATAAATTATCGGATAAATACAAAGACAAAGTATATCAGTCGTGTAATGGCTTTATATATGCATTGCAGAATGCGGGGTTGGTGACTAATTATTTTTATTAATGTAAGGTTGTTTTTGTATTTTTGCATAATTTACCAAAGAAATGGTTGCATTTAGAGCATAGAATCCGTTTTTCAGTAAAACATGTTTTAAAGAACAATTACTGTCTAATTAGAATATGTGCGTGAGTGAGAGTGTGTCATTCAGTGTTTCGCTGTTTCGAAACCCGACTGATTGGGTATTACCCCTAAACCATTGGCGCGTGGCAGGGGTGAAGATGAAGCAACAATATGAAAATACCAAAGGGAAACTCATCTTTAGACGACGCGTTTCGTCCTGTGAGGGACTTTATCAAGGCAAATAGAAAATTTATTTTGCGACGAATATGTATATACAAAAATGGGTGTTCGTGAATATTCATCAGGTCCATGGACACCTAAAGTGATTTAGTTCAATGTCTAATATACAACACTGAGTAAATGTACAGTATTTACATTATGCGGACCATTGTCCTCATCCTTGTCGCCATATTTGTCACAACGTTCCGGCCTTCTTCAGGTGTTTGGAGGTGGGATCGAAATAAAGGGTTCAGTTCGAAATTCCAACCACCTGAAGAAGGCCGGAGCGTACAACGGCCGAAACGTTGTGACAAATATGGCGACAAAGATGAGGACAATGGTCCGCATAATGTAAATACTGTACATAATACCTCATCTCAGAAATATAGACCGACTCTGAAGGATCCCTACGGACCCGATATACCAAAAATATGGAGAAAAATTGAGAAATCCTACCAGAAACTGGCACAAATATCGAACCATCTGACATTCCTACACCGATGCAGAGACCTACAACTCATCCCTTCAGGCTTGGCACCAAGACTTCCCATCAATTCAAGGAGAGCTCGTCGGGTCGCAGAGAAAGCGGGACACGCCCTTGTCCGAGAGAGAATCCAGTACAACCGTTGGATAAAACATTGACTACAAGCTCATCTCCCAGACGCTCGAGGATTTCTTCAACAGATTACTAATGAAGAAGACCAGAGAAGGATCCAAAATGACCTGGATAAATCCTTCAGACATGAATTTGATGTAGTCAAGGCTCGCCAAGTGCAAAAATTAAATAGATTGAAAGATCAGAAGGTGACGCACAAGGTCCATCACCCACCAGTGAAAGCAGTAGTCAACATCAGCCAATATCAGCTGATTGCCTTTGAGGAGTCGGTACTGAATAAGGGTCTCAACTTCGCCACAACCATCAGGCGGGTGCCATACTTGAACATCATTGCCAGAGTCGAGGAGGTGGCCTTGAACTTCCCTTCTCAAGCCCAGGCGGATAAACTAAGATGGAAGGTAAGACAGGCCCTGGAGAGAGCCAAGCTGCCCAGGTCTAACATAACAAAACTGGAGAGGCTGGCGATTGGATCCCTACAGAGGAACGAAAACATAATCATCTTACCGGCTGACAAAGGTAATGCGACTGCAGTGATGGACAAATCAGAGTATACAAGAAAACTGGAAGACCTCATTAGCAGTGGTAGCTACAGCAAAGTGAAAAAGGATCCTACTATGAAAACGGAACGCAAACTGTCACAGATCCTAATCAAGAACAAGGATCACTTCGCACCCAAGACGTATAGGCAGTTATCGCAGCGTTACACTAAGCTACCTCACATATACGGTCTCCCTAAGATTCACAAAGACGGTATTCCGCTCAGGCCGATTGTTAGTTGCCAAGGCTCTGTGTGCCACCCTCTGAGTCGCTTCCTTGTAGATATAATTGACCCATTGATCGGAAAGTCTCCTTCATATGTCTGAAACTCCGCCCACTTCGTGAAAATAATCAAAGATGCTCCCATCCTATCCAACCAGATGGTGAGCTTGGACGTGGTGAGTTTGTTCACCAAGGTACCAACGGAGGAGGCACTCTCAGTAATCAAATTGACCTCTGATTCTTCCCTATAAGAACGGACCAGTATTCCAATAGATAATCTGATGGAGATGTTGACTTTCTGTACACAAACAACACACTTGGGAATGGGATCACACATATATCGACAGGATGAGGGCTTAGCAATGGGCTCGCCATTATCACCAGCAATGGCGAATATATACATGGAATACTTTGAAGAAATGGCATTAGAATATATATCGCTAAAGCCTACTATATGGTTAAGGTACGTAGATGACACCTTCATACTCTGGCCACACCAGGAAGATGTTCAGGTTCTACTGGACCATGTGAACTCAATAAGACCTTCGATACAGTTCACGATGGAGAAAGAGTAACAACACGCTCTCATTCCTGGATGTACTAATATCTCGAACAGAGCATGGGTTCAAGACACCCGTATATCTTAAACCAACATTCACCGGACAGTACCTCAATTTCAACTCCCACCATCCATACAGCGTAAAGAAAGGGATCGTCCGTTGCTTACAACACCGAGCAAAAGTCATAAGTGGCGACCCAGAGATGTTAGATAAAGAATTGGTCAGTATAAGTAGTACCCTACAACGTAACAACTATCCTGGGTACATGGCAGCAGCCCCCCAAAACTGGGATCGGCGGGTACAAGAGGAGGAGGACAACAACACTCAGAAAACAGTCTGCCTGCCTTATGTGAAGGGGTTATCAGAAAATACAAAGGATCTGCGGTCCATATAACATCAGGACAACCTTCAAGAGCTTGACAACACTACGCAGAATCTCTCGAGTGAGACCCCCCCCCATACAGGAGAACATGACTAAAGACTGTGTGTACGCTATCCCGTGCAGCTGCGGAAAGGAATATAAAGGAGAGACAGGCTGCCCCCTCAAGGTAAGGCTTCAAGAACACCAGAAAGCTGTAACGAGAGGGGATGAAGAAGGCGGGAGCGTACAACGGCCGAAACGTTGTGACAAATATGAGGACAATGGTCCGCATAATGTAAATACTGTACATAATACCGCATCTCAGAAATATAGACACACTGAGTAAATGGTTAATATTATATATGCTAGCGCGTGGCATTTAAGGAAGATCCTCCTATTCATCGCAATAGGTAGGGAGAAGTAGATACAGTAGGTAACAATAAACTACACAAGAACTAAAAAGTGATCGCTGCATTTAAGTAATGCATTAATATTTGAGCTTACTAAAAAGTCCAAGATAATTCTTCTGTCGCCATTTAATTTAAAGAAAATTTGATCTACCTAGGTCCTTATTTTCCGTACAAATATTTTTTAATTCATATGTGAATTTCGCTGGATTTCAAAATTTTGATTATTCCCAAATCTTTCAAAATTATAAAAAAAAATATATCGTATAAACAATTAGTCGCAAAAACTTACTGAAGACTTGGGAATCCAAAATTTCATGATTGTGGATCAGGATCCAGCCCGAAATGTTTTTAATTTGCTCATGGAGTCTGCCTGATTCCAAAATAGTATGTTGGGCTACGGCTTCTAGAAGTAAAGTTGAAAGTGTGGCACACTGATATCATATAATGCGAAAGTAAGACGTGAAATAGACGCTAAAACTGTTTACAATCCTTTTCAAACAATTTTCGGAGTATAATTTCTATCCGTGATAGTCTGAAATTTTATTAAATACCAACTTTGTTTTAATAATGAAGTAATTCATCAATAGTAATTTGCTGAAATTTAATCTTTTAAATAAATTATATGAATGTATCATGCATCGAGGGCATTTCCTCTCTGAGATATATATATATATATATATATATATATATATATATATATATATATATAGCCTGTCACTAAGATTAATACTTTTACTGCAATCTTTTATAGAACTTACATATGTTATTTCTGTCCATTAAAAATTACTATATAAGATGGCTTAACCTGTATTTTTTGGTAAATTACATTAAGATATAAAGAATCACGGTTACGTACGTTCCTCACAGAGGCATTAATTTTTAATCTCTAATGCCGCATCTGTGCGTTATTATCATGTTTTGTCACCTTAAAAACAGCTCCACAAATCAATGTAAAAAAGAAATGACACTGGGAAGCTTTTGTTGTTATAGCTTTCAAGTGAAACCGTACAATACACGCATGTGTCGGAGCCAGTACGCAAGATCCGCAGGTGAATCGTATGGCAGTAAACGTGTTAAAATCTCTCTGACTGAATCGTTGGTGACACATCACATTTATTTTATATCCGGTTGAGCAGCTGTATTATAAAATTGGGAAAACGTTATCTTCTGCTGATATTTGAAAAAAAAAAAAGGTTTGTGGGGAAAATCTCTATAATTACAACAGGACTTATCCGTTTCTTTTTTTTTTTTTTTTTTTTTTTCATTCTTTTTTTTTTATCTTTTGACTTTCAATTTTCAAAATATTATGCTTCGTCGTCATTTATAGCCGAAATCCTGAAAAAGATTACACACAAGCATTCTACTTCGTTCTTTTCGATCCATATAAACCAAGATTGATTTCAAAATTTACATGAGGCAATATCAACCACCTGTTAACTAATGGGTTGATATTTGAACTATTTCCTGTTTCTCAACTAGAACTCCATACCATGGCCTGATGATCGTGTTCAAGCATGAAACACTCTCGTTGCTTGATCTTGACCTCAGTGTCCACTTATATATTTACATTCACTCCCTGATATTGAGCAATTTTACCCACAAATATAGTATACAATAAAACATAGCAGGAGGCACGGTGGAGTAATGGATAGTGGCTTGGATTGAGAATTTCAGTCGGATCCATTACATTCACTTACGTGCTACTACCCTAGGGAAAGGTATGAATCCTCTTCCCCCTCCAGCTATGGGTAAATAGCAGGACAGAATCGGTTCTATAGCCTTGGATGCCAACTAGTGCACCAGGTCTCTGTATTCAGCCCTTCAAAAAGTGTGGATAGTCCTGCACGAAAACTTCACCACTATAATCAAATCTCATGTTCAGTTGTCGGTTTCCTTGGAACTGATCTGCTTGACCCTCATACGTCGAATAATATATATATATATATATATATATATATATATATATATATATATATATATATATTAAAAGGCACGAACATTAAAAATTTCCAGAGGTTATATTTATTTCGTTAGGTTCTTATATATCAAAATAAGGGACAGGACAAATGGACTTAAAATCCACAATTCATAGCATTTACTTTTTAAAAAGTGCTCAAATTAGATCAAAATATTTTTATTATAAAATTATAATAAACATGTTTAAATAAACATGTTTAAATCGCTACACAAAAGCTATTTGTTTCAATATTATAATTGGACTTCTTAAAGCGATCGTTGGTAATTGGTGATAGAAATTATTTCTTAGGGAAATTTAAGAACAAATTGTTAGACATGGCATCATTGTGACGAATATGACAGCGAGAAATTTGTTAAATGTAGCCAAATATGACGTTCTATTTATTGAAGTGGATGTTAATCAGATGTAAATTTATAGGAAACAATTTTTTTATATATTCAGGAAGCTTTTTAAAGGGATGTGTAGATACAATTAAAAATGTATATATGCGACGCTAATAATACTGAATAGACGGCAAAATATTGAATAAACGAAATAAATTAACCATAGAGGGTCGACCATTTATAGACTCTTAAATTGATGGCTATAAAACTGTAATAGATAATTGTTTATTATAATTTTTATAACTATATTTAATTCACTTTGGTTTAAGTTTTTTTTTTTTTGTTAGCAAACTTGATATGTAATTTTTCCTGTACACAGAAAATATACATCAGGTATTGATCTAAAAGTTTTTTTTTTTTTTAATATTTTCCATTTTTACTGTGGGGGTTTTGTTGACTTTTATGTTCCAAAAATATTTCTGTACGCGTTGTTGTTGTTGAAAGATAAAATATATTGATACACCGAGCTTTAAAAGAATACCTAGTACTGCAAACACACACACACACATGCATATATATATATATATATATATATATATATTAAAATGTTTCCTATCTTATTTTTGTTTGCATTTAAATAAAATGTATATGTATTTTTTAATAATTGGCTTTGAGCGGGAAACCACCTCTTAATTGCTGGTATTCCCAGGTTCACCCTGACCCGTGGTGTTAGCACATGTCAGGGCACCAACTATGGGCAAATATTTAACCCTCCACCGGAAAAAAACATCATGAAATTATAAAAATAGATTTTAATACCATTAATAATTTTGGAAAATTTTTTACCAGCTAATAAATTTCTGAAAAAAAATATTAGCAGTAATACATTTTTTGTGGGGAAAAATATTACCAGCAAAAAAAATCATGTCGGTATTAAATAATCCATTGAGGTTGATATACCGTAAAATAAACCAAACCAATCAAATGTTTTCTTTGTACCCCCTTACTAGTTCAAATAACGACCAGCATTCATGTTTATGATTGATATTGCAATGTTAAGTCGTCAAGCACAAAAAATTTACCGATGCGATAGGGGAATGTCTACGTATAATTTGATGCCGTAGATCTCGCCATGAGTTTATCCAATCATTAACTGAAAATTTAATATTTATCAGAAATTTAAAATGGCAAAACCGTGAAATTTTCATTGGTTAAAATATTGAAATTCGGTTAAATTGCTCGCCTGATCACGTAATTATTTTATTTACAAAACTAAAAATGCTTTATCCAAGCTTAAACAATGTAGAATGTATCGTATTATGAAACTTGCAAACTTTCTGCAATACAATGTAGTGACTTTGTTTTTAGCTGTATATGGCGTTCAATGAAGCATGCAATGAATCTGAATGAGCACGTAGATGGGCAATAGGTCGTGAAACAATACCAGCTCCGTGCTTGGTGAGGAAAATGCATTTGGGCGTATTAATCTGAATGCAAACAAAAACAAACAAAAAAATAAGTTACAAATGGTTGTCTGTAACTTTGCACACTGTATGCTCCTCTCTCACTCTCTCTCACACTCTCTCACACTCTCTCTCTCTTACTCTCTCACACTCTCTCTCTTACTCTCTCACACTCTCTCTCTTACTCTCTCACACTCTCTCTCTCTTACTCTCTCACACTCTCTCTCTCTTACTCTCTCACACTCTCTCTCTCTTACTCTCTCACACTCTCTCTCTCTTACTCTCTCACACTCTCTCTCTCTTACTCTCTCACACTCTCTCTCACTCTCTCTCTCACTCTCTCACTCTCTCTCTCACTCTCTCTCTCACTCTCTCACTCTCTCACTCTCACTCTCACTCTCACTCTCTCACTCTCACTCTCACTCTCTCACTCTCACTCTCACTCTCTCTCACCCTCTCTCACTCTCTCACTCTCTCACTCTCACTCTCTCTCTCTCACTCTCTCTCTGTATGCTCGCCTACTTCTCTCGCTCTGTCTCTGTATGCTCGCCTACCTCTTGTGTATAGGCACACACCTTTTTGCCGTGAGGTGAATTTGTCATCTGTCGCTTGCTTTGACTATGCTGTTTTCAGCATTCTTCCAAATCTTGATAACGTTTGCGTGTTACTCATTTTACAAACAAATCGTTAATTTCACTAACACGCAAGTAGTTACGAGAAATGAAAGAATAAACCTTGAGCGAGAAGAAATAACAAGAGTAGGAGACCCAAGGTGGCGATTTACGTTGTATTTATTTATTTATTTTTATTTTTTTTTTTTTTTAAGGTCTTACTTTGCTGGGAAGCAAAAAACTGGAAGATCTTTACATGCGCGAAAATAGAACTTAAGTTTGTAAACTAGCTGTTCCAACAGTAGAACGAGGAGACCTATCTACCAATCTAGTAATACGTATAAATTCATCCAGTAGACTTATCAAGGAAGAGCTCATTGGAGCAGCTAGGGAAATGTTAAAAAAAAAAAAAAAAAAAAAAAAAAACAGAATGAATTCGCATCATGGTGGTATGAAAGTGACTGAATTTGAGAGACCCGGTTAGGATATAACATTATGAATCTGTCTTTGGATTTTGTCGAGGATTTCGAGATGCGTGCGCGCACACACACACACACATATATATATATATATATATATATATATATATATATTCCTCCTTTCTAATATCATTTTACGATCCTTAAGGACCTTGTTATTCAATTTTTAAAAACTTCCGCTATTCCTGTGCATATTCGAACGGTTTCTAAATAGCAAGTCTAATCTAATATAATCGAATAGGCGAAGATATTTTTCTGTTTAAATGAAAATAATCTCTAAATGACTTAATATTGTCAGCAAGCGCTAAGCTGCTTTGTCAGCCGTGTCTAGATTAGGCCAACTGCATAATCTCTAAAGTGAAATGGCCCCATCCAAAAGAGGGGCAGCTAGCAAGTAAATGCTTCCAAACACAAATATAAACTACCAATATTTACCAACTCATGAACCATCTAAAACTGGACCAAGGTTTAATGGTAAGAAACTGCATCTAGAATTTAATTTATTCTATTAGGTTGGTGCAAAAATAATTTCGTTTTCTCACATAGTAACATATGTTAGAAAACGAAATTATTTTTGCACCAACCTAATACATGACATATCTTTAATAGTTAAATTAAGAGAATTTGCAGTGCAACCGCCTCCAAAGTTAGACTTCTAGTAATTTAGAAAGTAATGCTAAACTTTCATTTTATTAGAGGTGATTTTTTTTTTTTTTTTTTTTTTTTATTATCAACAGAAAACGAAAACGAGTGGTTATTACAAAATCAAGACTTCATACACAGACGTTTATTTTGTATCTAGGGGAATAAGAATGTTGTTCATAACGAACTAACAGAACATGTAGGGACCGTCACTGCAGACGTGTAATAGCAGCTACTTGATCACGTAGACAAAGCACTACGTCAAAAGTCTCCTATGGTAAGTGATATTATCCAGCATGAAAATGAAACACTATTTACATTATTTGGACTATTGCCCTCATCTTTGTCGTCATATTGATTACAACAATTCGGTCGTTGTACGATCCGGCCTTCTTCAGGTGGTTGAAATGTCACTGAACCCTTTATTTCGCTCACTGGGGTAGACTGTTCTAGTTCCACGTGCAATGGATGTCGGTTATCAGTTACACATGGCACAGTGGATAAAGGCGTTGCTTAGATCCAGTGACAGGACCCAAAGTGTGAGTTCAATACACGGTTGAGGCAGTGGAGAACTTGGACAGGGGGATTAAAAGGAGATAACTGACAGCCATTAAACATGACACGTGGAACTAGGACAGTCTACCCCAGTGAGCGAAATAAAGGGTTCAGTTCGACATTCCAACCACCTGAAAAAGACCGGAGTGTACAACGGCCGAAACGTTGTGATAAATATGGCGACAAAGATGGGGACAATAGAAAAAACTAGTCAAAAATTAGTAATTTCAAGGTAATTTAATTTTTAAATACTCTTTAATCGGAAGTTAACAAAGAAATACTACCCATAATGACGATTTTTCATGTCCTTCTCGTGATAAAGGACAACACAATGAATCTCTGTCCCCTAAGATCAGCAAAGTAACATCGAGCCTAGTCAGTACGTAGAAGGATGAACGCTTGCAATAACAAATGCTGTAAGTGGATGTTCGGTGGTCTAATGGATAATGTATCGGAATTATTAATCAGCTTAAATTCCAGTTGGGTTCGTTATCTTCACTCGACGCAAACACCCTTCGGAAATGTGTTAATCCAGCTTCTCCAAGATATGTGTTAATTAGTAAAACTTGTATCATTAAATGATTATCTTCAACACAATTTCTCTTAATCTGAAAATGTCCTGGATTTAGATAGCCTGCAATGGGTGAGGGGTGATAAACCATAAAGACTAATCGGTATCATAATGCATATTTAGGTTTCGTATCATCCATATTTGATTAATTTTCCTCTCGTGCTCCTCTGAGACATTTGCTTAGATCTACAAACATTAAAGCAGAATTTCACATGGGGCACTATAAATACGATTAGGTAGCATTTGTCATTCTAAACAAGTTTTATTAAAAAAAAACGATAGACATTTTATATCTATTGAATTTACCCATCGTCTTGTGACTGTGAATTACCTTTCACAAGCACAGCTGCTACAGATGCAAAACATTACCCGCAATCAAGTTTTCGACTCAAATGAACCATCTTCATGAATGTGAATAAGTAAAGGAAAGATGGCGTCGTTTAATTTTTACAAAAATATATTATGTGTACTAAATCAAAACGCAGAAAGTCATATCAGCAACGGCAACGTGCAGCATACAATGACGTTAATGGGAAAGCTATGGAGGAAATGGAATATGCTCACAATTTTATCCCAACAAATTATGAGAATTATTATACCCATGATATAACACCTTATTTCATAGACGGAACGCAATAGCCGAAAGAAAATGAATGACGAACATGCTTTGTTCTGTTTTATATCACTAAATTGTACACGTATTTACATCTGCCCCACGCAGAAAAAAACTATAACAAAGGTAGGCAATAACAAGCAGCGTGAAAAGCAGGAAATAGTTTTACTTGTAATTTCGAACGGGATTTTGATCTGTTGGCGGATTTTGTTTTCCTGGAGAAACTATATTTACGATTCCAGATTCTAAGTTTCTGCATTTAACTTCTATCACAAGAGAGGACAGGTAACAGTGAGCCATGCGTTTTTCCCAACATGACAACGAGTCAGATTCAATAATCTGTTTTTTTTTTTTTTTTTTTTTTTTTTTTTTTTTTTTTTTTTGCAATTGGATATATGGAGTATTTTAGTATTGTTAGTGAGTACTCTGTCATCATAGTTCTTGCAGTGTGTAACAGAACTTTGTTCAGATAATTGGCTATTAATTCTGTGTGAAAGTGGTTTACTATACAGTTCTCTGATATTATTTCATAATTACTTCCCTTTCTGTTTTTATAATGATCTTTGATATATCTTTATGCTTATATATAGACTCGTGTTTGGTTTCTATGGATAGTATTTCTAATTCATATACTTAAACATTTCTGTTAACACCGATACAAAAATATGCTGTTTGGAGAAAAATGAAATTCTTATGACTGCATTACTGCATCAACTGCATTTCAACCACCCATGCGTAGCCATGTTTTCAGTTCCCCCCCATTCCCTACTGACTTTACCCCTCTTGCTTTTTTTTTTCTGCACAAAGAAATTAAATATTTCTGGTGGTAGGTAAAATCCTTGATTGGACAAAGAATGTTGCAATTTGGGACCGTAATCAGTTTTAAGTCATCACTGATAAAGAAAGAACAAGTTGGTTAGAAGAAAAAGATAAAGCGTGCAACCTCTCGTTTCGATGCCTGCTCTTTGACAAGTATAAGAGCTGAATTGGCTTAAGTAACTATTCCGTGTCAGACTGTTCTAACGATCCGCTGACCTTCCATGCAATCAGCACTCCAAACAGCGACATTAGCTGTCGCCAAACTCGTTTCCTGTTCTTAATGGCACTCTGCTTCCTACGTAATATCTCGAGCAACAACCAGCTGCCGTAAGTTGACTCTGATTTTCAGTTTATTCCTCTGAAGGTTTCGTCTACACTTCCCAGCCTCTACTGCTCACCTCGTTCGCCAACTCTCCAATCCACTAACTGCTAACGATGTTCGATTATGATTAGTAGTTAAGTTCGGGGAAACAGAGAATGAGAATGACTGGTACAGTAAGGACTGGTCAGTTGTGTGGATAGCTTCGTGAAAGACGTAGTGTTCAACACCATTTTGGTGGAGTTGAAGTTTGAACGCTTTTCAAAAGGAAGGAAAAGCATTAAGTAGCCGCTTCAATATGGAGTAGTGATTAGTAGTATTGTCTCTTTGAATATCTGTTTGCTTTGTTAAGATCTCTGCTCTTTGAAAGCCTTAAACTTGCGACGTTCTGTCGTATTAAGTTATGTTTAATAATTGTACGAATCTGTATCTAAATTGATCTTTTATGTCGGTTATATATACAGAACTGTGCTTAAATCCAGATAAAGCCGCACCTTCGATCTTATAGTATTTATCTAATACACATTTCAAGAGGTTATTTTAAGGCTGTAAAGTGGGGTAAGTAAGAAGTGCAAATTATGAGGATATGGAAGATATTAGGTTGGTGCAAAAATAATGACGTAATAATGTCTTTTTTTTTTTTTTTTTTTACGTATTTTTAACGTCAAAAAACGACATTATTACGTCATTATTTTTGCACCAACCTAATAGATAACGTTTGATAAAAGACTTGAAGTTCCGATTGCTACAATATGGAAAGCATACGTTCAGATCAACAGTTTTGGAAGAAGCTGTTCGCGTGGAAGTTCATTTGTTCTAATGTAATACGAAGGCAATTTGTTTATTATCTGAACTTTGGAGATCAATAAATGTGAAGAAAACAAAAAATGATGAGTAGAAGAAATTTATTTGCTAAGAGATCGAATAGAAGAACGTGCAATGGATAGATGACATTAAGAGATGTGTGTTTGTGATATTACACCTGATAATCTGAAATTGTTTTCGGATATACACTTGGTTTCTGTAGCTAAACCAGGGGTTACCAAATTTTTAAAATAGAATACAACATAAGAGAATGACGAGCGCAGGCCGGATAAACATTTTTTTTTTCCAATAAAATACACTGAATGCACAAAAAATAAAGACAAAAAACATTTATTTACCAAAAAGTTATCATGAACGCGTCATTAGCAATAAAATAGTTATATCCCACCCAGTGCGTACATATCCAAATCTCAAAAACCAAGGAGCAAGAAGGTTAATGAGCTTTGTGAAACTGGCGTTTACTTTAAGATAAAATCAATACTTGCTTTGGAATTGCTGCAACCAACCAAGAGAATTACTTTTACATGTTCATCAACCTCGTTACATGTGCTGACTATACATACTTTAGGTTTTATAAGTTCAGGCAAAATATGAGAAAATTTGCTGAAGAAACTTCAAAATAGGTACTTCAACGAAGAGCTTTCAAATATCAAATGTGGCTGATTTTTTTTATTTCGCCGATTTTCCTAAAACTTACATTACTGTCAAATATCAAATTGGCCGAATTTATGGATTTTTACTTAAATTTATTTTAATTTTTTTCTGCATAGTAAGTTTAGCAACAATCTATTCATAATTCCATATAAATATTTTAGCTCATTTGTGTCACGGTGCGGCGGCGGACCGGATGAAATGACATCGCGGACCGTAGGTTTTGACCCCCTGTGCTAGGTTTGGGGTTGGCGAATTTAGTCCGGAATTTTTTTTCAAAAACCTATCTCGTAATGTTTCATCATCACCAAGCAGACCGTGAATGTTCGTCAATTATGATGAATAGGTGATCTCTAAAGGATAAACCTTTATTTGAACGGCTATTCAGACAAGTTCACCTTAGACCTCAAGTGAAACACATATATGCGGCCCATTGCTAAAAAATGCTGGTAGGTTCTTTGTGCCATTCGTGAAAATACCTGATTCTTATGGTCTCTTTACAAGAGCCAGATCAAACCATAAATGGAGGGGTTTTTTTTTTGGGGGGGGGTCCTCAATCAATTCAACCAAGCAATGATGGAAAGAGCTACTGGGAGTGAAATGGAATAATGGGCCGGAAACCCATTCCTAACAAGGGATAATTCTCTACAGCTATTCAAAATACTGTGGAGGTGTGTGAATCGGACGACAGAACCAGGCGGCATTCGCACATTCCTCAATTTACAGCCATGAATGTTCAGAATTGTTCACGCAGCTTGCTGGGTGAAAAACTTTCTACATTTCAAACCCTTCCCCACAGAAGAAATGTTGAAGAGATTCGCTACTCTATAACTTTTTCCATGGAAAATGTTCTAACTGGTAGCATTCACTTTTTCCAACAGTTCAGACAATCACAACTAAGACTTATGCCGTGAACACTGGAACAAATAATTCGTATTCACTTTGTCCTCCTTTGGTAAGAGGGAAGTTTCAGTTGGAACAATTTTTTGGAACAGAATCCCGAGTGCACGCTTTTGGGTCGCTACAGTATTGACCCTTTTCAAGTGTAGGGTCAACCGTTATATATCCTACATATCCTTATAATCTTCCTGCACTTCTCTCCTTCTCTTCCATTCATACAATAACCTCCTTGCAGACTACTATCTTGAGTAGTTCATGAGCCTTGTACTGGGTGAAAATATATATATATAATAGTACAGGTAATAGATCCGTTGGTATATAATCCTGGTGGATCCTAGTAATATTGAATATGAAAACTGATCCTCAGACAGAGCTCAGTGTATTTATTATAACAGAGCATATTTTTTGCAGCAAAAAAAAACAAAAAAATTACGTCAACACACATACTTTTTTTTATTGTTGTTGTAATAATAATAATAGTAGTTATATTAGTAATAATAGTAGTTATATTAGTAATAATAGTAGTTATATTAGTAATAATAGTAGTAATAGTAATAATAATAGTAGTATTAGTAGTAATAATAGTAATAATAATAATAGTAGTATTAGTAGTAATAGTAGTTATAATAATAAAAGTAGTAGTAGTAGTAATAAAAGTAGTAGTAGTAGTAATAATAGTAGTTATAATAATAATAGTAGTAATAGCTGTATTAATAGTAGTAATAATAGTAGTAATATTAATAATAATAGTAGTAATAGTAAGCTATTGTTGGGCTTCGTTACAATAATTATAAAAAATAATCGGTTGATCAGAATATTCCCGAAATTCATAGGAACAAAATTCTGATCCGTACGACGAAAGCGCACATTATTGTTGATTACGGATCACGGCCATATCACGCTGAAAAACCGGTTAAGCAATGTCGAACCTGGTCAGTACCTTGATTAGTGACCTCTTACAGATATCAGGTGTTGTAAGTTGGGATGCGCAGGTGGAGTAATAGACAAGGGCTCGTAATTGGAAATCAGATAGCTGAGTTCCAATTTCAGTCGGGTTCTTTATATTCACTTTCTTGGTAAATGTATAAATCCATCTCTTCTCCTCCAGCTATATGTTAATTAATAAGACTTTTATCAGTAAATATTTAAGTCCTCAACAAATTTCTTAAAATCGAAAAATATTTGTAGCATAAATAAACTGCAAAATATTGATAAACCGTAAAACAAACCAGACAATCAACTAATTACTGTTGCTTTCAGTGAAGAAGGGATTAGTAAACTTAGAGCTACTAAAATGTGGAGACCCACGATAACCCACAACCTGAAGAGACACTGTACAAAATGATAAATGGGTTCTTAATTATCTCGTAAGTGCCTTTTTTTTATAAAATATTGTTTATAGCCATTATAATATTGAACAACATTAATTATATAGATATATTTTAGGCGAGCTTGAGTGGGGAGCTTAAAGCTAGTCTTTTTTTTATATTTTAAAGAAATGGCATAATTTAGAATGCGTCATCTCAGCAAAATATCTTATCAGCCGCTTCAGGGCTGTTACTACTTTCACCGCTATCGTTTTGAGTAACCATTAGATAAAATTAGTGCAAAATGACCCCGGTCATTTCTCACTTGTATCAATTTAAACACCCTCATTTTGTTTTATATTATCATTCTCTAGTGTCAAGATTCCAAGTGAAGCGACTCTTTGACGTTAAAATTTTTAAATGAACTGTTTGTAATCTACCCAGCCTCATCAGAGAATTTTAAAATGTCAGCAAAAATTTGAAATATGATTTTAAGGAGTTGATTTTTTTTTCTAAGATTGTAGTAACATAATCTACCGTTTTAATTCCGTCCGTTTCAGATATTTGACTGAAACCAAGTTTGACACAAGTCCATGTTTATATAACGGTCTATATTGACGACAGAATTCAATAGAAATAGCTTGGAATATCTGCATTGAAGCTTCTTGGGTATATACTTAAGAGATATGCAGACATAAAATAGTGTCGGCATTCATTAAACTTTTACTCGTACAACTTAAAACTGTCTTGGGTATAACAGCAAGAGTTCTGATCAGGAGGTTTTCAGGAGCATGGAACCACCTCTTAATTGCTGATGTTCCCATGTCTACTGTGACACGTGGTGGTAGCACCTGTTAGGGTCCAAGCTATGGGAAAATAGTGATCACCTAACTGGGTCAAAACATGAAAATGTCAAAATACACTAGGAAAACATACCAGTAATACATTGGAAAAATACCAAAGCTCCCAAGAAAATAAAATTTCTGCATCAAGTGACCCATAAGGATTTGATATGCCGTTAAACAACCAAACATATTTGTACCCAATAGGATAGAATCCAGGTAGAACTGAATGTCCAGGACAGTAAGAATATAATATAAAAGACTCCAACACTAATATTCCATGGTTATAATTTATTACATTGGAATCGTAATCACGATCCAATTCATCAGACCGACAAATTCAAAAAGAAATCGGAAAATATAACTCCGGGTATAAAAAAAACAAAAAAACAAGAGATATATTTGTTTCAAATGCCTAAAAATGTTAGCTATCATTCAAATGTTGAGTCAAGCGTCGTGAAAACGAGTTTGTGGTGAGACCAACATAAATATTATTTAATCTGTTGGAGATGCAATCTCTCAAAGGCTCTGTTGTTTTTTTTTTTTTGTTTGGTTTGTTTTTTTTTGTTTGGTTTGTTTTTTTTGTTTTTTGCTTGTTTTTGTTTTTTTGCAAATCGGTAACGTTGAGAAAAAATCATTGCGAATAATCGAGTTGGATATACTAGATTTTGTGTAGTATATGACTAACTTAATTTTTTTTTACTAGTATCTGTTGTAGATTGTTTGTATTAGTATTTACTATTTTTTTAGCATATTTTCCTGTTTTATGAATTTGATTACGATATAGGAGATTAATGTTTGAGATTAGTTGAAGCAATTATATAATTCTAATACATCGTGCAGAAACTAATTAATCCACAAAGCAGATATTTTACAGTGAACTAAAGAATATAAAACTCTTAATAATAGCTTTCCAAACTATATAGTAAATGGAAAATAAGATTTTTAAGAAGTCTCAATATTAAGCAAATCTAACATAATACTGCTTCAAATAATCTCAAATGTATTAATATGGTGATTTTCTTTCGTCTTTTAATGATATTAAGCTTTCCAGACGATATGAAAAGAATTTACATAAAATAGACAAAACTTGTCTATATTATTTAATGAAACATGTATCAATGAAAAAATTCTGCCTAAATACACACACACACACACATATATATATATGTATATTCTAATTACTTTTACGCGAAGTATTGTTTATCTAATACGAACACGTCATCCATATCTTGGAATTCTAACCGGCGCCTGTTGTCGGTAAGTAAACTAAGAATCCTTCTGTTTTTCATTGTAAGTAGGCTGTCTCAAATTTTAAATTAAGCATGACCAATCTTTCATTACATTTCCATTTGACCTTGAACCAG
The DNA here is from genome assembly GCA_963932145.1 of Acanthosepion lycidas. NCBI lineage: Eukaryota > Metazoa > Mollusca > Cephalopoda > Sepiida > Sepiidae > Acanthosepion > Acanthosepion lycidas. The sequence continues at coordinate 30,691,238 of OZ010572.1, forward strand.
TCTCCTCTCACTATGCGTGCATGCCCATTGAATATCAGATTATAGTTAGGCACGTTTACGTCTGGTCAAAATTCCCAGTCGTCTCGTATTTCCAACCTAGACAGGTTATGTCAGAAGATCGATTTACAGTTGAAAGAAGCTTTATTTACATGAAGCGTATGAAAGTTCTGTTACTCGTGGGTGTCGGAACTGGGGCACAATTGAGACATTTCTGGATAAAACACCAAATTTACCACTTAAAATGAATTTACATATCAATAATTCAAACGAATTTTCTCTTTATTTCAGGGTTTTTATTTTCATAATTATCTTTTATTTCTTTATTTCTTTAGTATAGGGACGCAGTTTTTTGCGGAACACCGTTTGCAAACCAGAAAGTAGAATTTCAACACCGGGTAAGTCTAATGATATAAGAACATTCGTGCTTTAATTGAGGTTCCCTCGAAAATAGTCAAATTCATTAAATATTTCTTACAAATTAAGAAATTTCGTACCTTAATTGTTTTGTCATGTTTTTTTCTTCTTCTTCCGGATCATACTGTGTTGTCCCATCATAGTTTTATTTTCTGTAAGTGAACTTAATGGATTAATGATTTTTCTGCAGAAAAAAAATGCAGTTTTCTTGTGTAGTTTTTGGGTAGATCACGAAATAACTCCTGTCTTTTGTAATTTACAAATTAAATTTTGAAAAATTTAGATTTCAGTATATGTATATATGTTCATATAAAAGTTTTATTTCATTTAAAAAAAAAAAAAACACCTTTTATTAAATATATTTTTACTAAAAAAATTTTACTTTGTATAGTGCTTTTTCCATGTTTAGCACTTGGCCTGCTTCTATGAAGAGTTCAGCAAAAATCATCACGCATGGTAGGACGCCACTTCCCTTTCACCATATTTCTTTCTGACTATTATTGCATTATCCGAAGATGTCAGTACAAAAATACGCCTTTAGTGACGTTACATACTAAAATTTTGTACGCTTCAATCATATTTTGAACTTCGTAATTTGCGTTGTTTGCATGTCAAGGAGAGCATTACTCACGCCTTTTTCCAGACCTCCAATTCCAATTTGTTTAATGTTGCTTCAAATTGTCTCGTATGAACTGTAGAATTTGAATCCCGACAAAGATTTTTTTTCTTTAAGTCTATCATCACTAAGCCTTCGAAATTTCGTTTAAAAAATATAAAAACGACGGATTATCATGTTTCAAGGCTTTCACAAATTGTTTAAACCCAATTTTATATGAAATGGTGACAAAATTGTTTTCTTTCTGCACTTACGGTTCACGTATAACGTAATGTGAACCAATTTTTGACTCTTTTAAAATGGTCATTTCGTGCGTGTAGTTTACCTTGAGCTCGGCTATCACAATGACACAAAAAAACGCATAATTGTTTTCATAGCCTGCCTGAATTCTAAATAGCGACTACCTGAAGTTCTGCACAGATTAACAGATTATGCTCATTCAATTTAATTTTGATTAAAATAAAAATTTTCGTGAGTCTTTTAAAACTGATTGAGCTAAAGGAAACAATGGTAGTATATTTCTGATACGCAGAAGCACGATTTCCGTTCTATAGAGGTGTCAATGAAGATCCTCTACTGAGTAGGCTCATACTGTAAGTTTTGTTCTTCAAAAGATCAAAGTATATCATTGTACTTGGCAAATTATTAAAAAAAATTGACATTTTTTCGTAAAAAAAATGTAATTTTTATGATCTACACCCCAAACATACCTAAGAAAACTATTCTCATTAGTCGACGAAAAGATACATTGGAGGAAAGTGTAGTTGCTAACATTCTTCACCGGTTATTTACTCTTGCTTCTACATAAAAAGGTGCATATGTGCATTTTTAAATTTTGGTTCAAGCGATATGAACACAGTAAATTGCGTAGTACAAGTTGGGTTTTTTAAGCTTAAATGTTTCCAAAACTAGGGACCAGTTTATATGGCGGGTATAAAATGCAAATCTTTACCGCTGACTTCTAAATAAGTAGGACGGCACTCCTACCAATTACTGCACAATAACTACCGTACCTACAGCAGGCTGCCACAAATGCAGGGTGTCCCCCACCAAAAAAAAAAATATTGACATTTAAAATATGAATATCTGAGTAACTACATGTTTCAGGCAAAAGAAATTAAATTGGCTTCATGAACAAGAAAATATTTCTTTATTAAAATACGAACAATATATTAAAAGGGATGTAGATTTTATAACCAATTTCACAAAGTTCCACAAATGCGCAATATTTGCACCAATTGTGACACGTCACACCAAGTCGGTAGTTCAGTTCCTGCCAAACACGTTGTAGCATGTTTTACGTAACATTCGCCAGCACCTCGGTGATTCCCTGCTTATGTTCCTCTAGGTTCGTAGGTTATTACATAGCCCCATAAAAAATCACAAGGTGTCAAGTCAAATGAACAGGGTGGATATTTTCAACAGCACATTATTATTATCACTGGCACGTACGATCCATTATACTGGTACATTGTCATTGCTATAAGTCTGCACAGTCAGTTTTTTACACATTTTAAAATCTAAGATCATTTGAGCGAAAATTGGTTATTAGACTAGAAAAGGTCATTTTTTTTTTTTTTTTTTTTTTTTTTTTTTTTTTTTTTTTAGGGGACACTGTATATCTCACCGAGACTTGTCTGAACATATTAATACATAAGTTAATATAAAAAATAAAATAGTAACACAAATTCGGGATTCTCTTAACGTTACACCATACATCGCGTCCAACAGCTGATACACTGTGTAACCGGGTGTTTAGGACTCACACATTTGAGCTAAGACTCTTCAGGTAGACATATGCGTCACAATTTACTGTATACTGACTATAAGCTGTATAAATGTCGTACAGTTTTAAATGAGGCACGGTGGAGTGATGGATAACTGCTTGGATTGAGGAATCGGAAAGCTAAGTTCGAATTCCAGTCGAATCCATTGCATTCACTCCGTTGCAAATAGCCTTAGGAAATGTATGAATCCTCCTCTTCTCCCACCAGCTATGGGTTAATAGGACACACCGAGTTTCATAGCCTTGGATGGCAACTGGTCTACTGCATAAAGAAATGGGAACCTACTGCGGGAAAAATCTGCCTCGTCAGTCATATATCGAAAGATGCATGATCGCCTAAGCGTATATCACGCACGGAACCTGACTGGCAGTTTTAAACAATTATTGATTTTTCCTCCAGTTATTTTCAATGCTAAAACAGGAGCCAATATTCTTGGTAATTATCTTGTGATATTAAGTGTGTATGCAAAAGTTTCTAGCATTGTCTCCTTTTCAAAGCCGTTTTTTTATATTGTCTGTTAAATTCAGTTAATGAATGAGGAAAGAACTTTTGCATATGCTCGATATGTTGGTGTTTCCGTGTTATCCCATTTAAATTCGAGGGGCTGTTTCAATTTGAAGTGCGGCTCTATTCGTATTTCAATAATAATTTTAATATTAAGCAGGTTTGCTTGACTGCGTCCGGGGATTTTGCCTGGCCACGAGCAGAGAATTAATAGCTGCCGTTGAGGCCATTTGATTTGGCATGAATAAATATCACGAAATTTGAAATCGAATGAATAGAATGTTAATTGAAGATATCTTGCAGGTTACAAGTCTACAAGATTAACGTACACTTCCTAAGAAAATTGATATGAGATTTAATTTATAAACAATTCATTCCTTGACATTTTTATTGAATGATTCAAATATATATTTCGATAATAATCTTTTTACGACGTTTAATGCACTGTAGAGGAAGATAAATGTTTTTCAATTACTGAGAATACAGATTAAAAAGTTATTATTGAAAATTCTATCGTAAACTCTATCTGAAACAAGATCGCGAAAGTGTGGCATTTGATTAGTACATAACATTGCACCTCAGCAAATGGTTAATGACTTAAGCTTTATAAACATAGATTGAAATAAGTGGACATCACGCAATGCAATTCGATCATTGAGATATATATTCTAACCTAACCTATCTAAATAAACAGCAAAATATGTCTATTCGTGTGTGTGTGGAATTCCTAAGTCGAACCACACTTGCTGTACATAGATTATATCTTTGGAATCAGGATCGAGATTTTCTGGAACAGTTAAAAATTCAAATTTTAATATAACTGGACAAAAATTAGTAATTTTAAAGTTATTAATTTATATTAAATTTAAAGTAACACAAAAACTTTGTATTTATTTTTTATTTTAAATTGTCTCAAAAACTTTGAATTGAGGAAATCTATTTTATTTCTTCAAAATTCCAAGAAACCAGAGTTAGTGAGAGGTTTCGTGACATGAGATTTTGAAGTTCCACGATTTTTGTGATTTGAAGTACTCCATTTTTGACCCAGATCGTTTTTTTTGGCCGGAACTGGAATCATAGCCCGAATCAATGTGAGGTTCTTAGGTTACATAGAGTGAATTAAAGTTATTTCTTCAAAATTAGCATTGATTACCTGAGTTTTGGCCTGGAGGGCCAATTAACTATCCGCAGGAGCTAGCTTAAACGTCCGTACGGAGCGTGTTTTTAAGCTAATTATATATATCTAATTGCAGATTGATTGATTTCAGGTCGTAACTGTCTTTAAGTCCATTAACAGAAAAACTAGGGAAAACATAAAAGAAAAACCAGAATTGAAATCTTGCAACGGGTTCCATTTTCAATGTGCAGTTCACTGAGCATGTCCCCAAATAATTTAAAGATGGCCACTTGATAAACATAAAGTGAATTAAAATAATTCTTATTTAAAAAAAAAAAAAAAAAAAAAAAAAACTCGCACTTCATGGGAAATCTTTTTTTTTTTTTTATCACATAGGTTGAATAGTATTCAGTGTAGGATTATCAGTAAAGTACGTTAAGGATTTTGATTTTTAATCTATATATCCAGTGTTGCCCCCCACTACCACCACTATCGTTCATTTGCATAGAACTTCTACATCAAGGCTATGAAATGTAAATGTACTTTTATGCTCTTTAATATCCTTTTTAATGTCTTGATCTTTCCAGATATAATTAATCGTAGGCCTGCGCACTTTCTGTGAATTGTCATTCCTCCTTTCGCACGATAGTGTAAGGTTTTTCCCCCGTTGTCTTCTCCAGGGCGATATTAAGTTATTCTTCTGGTAGATCTTTCTACCAAGGCTAATGTGCCTAGTCTACCTTGCTATGTATCCTTTAGTTGGCTTTTTAAGCGTTATTTTTTGTGGATACTCTTATTTCAGTAGACGATCCGTATATTTATTTTCGTCTACCAGTCTGAATATTCGAGAAAACTTAGAAATCTGGGCTCTCGACACGATTCGAATATGCTAGAATTTCCGTCATTCTCGAATAAAATTTCTCGAATATTAAGGCAGGTAGATATTTATACATTTTAATAAATAGAGCGTCTACTCAAATACGAGTATCCACTAAAAATATCATTTGAGTAATAAAAATGACATTGCGTCCTTCCTGCGAGCAGACACGCTTAGTGCGTCTGAGGTGATTTTCCTCGCAAGGTTAAGATCTATTGGGTTTGGATATTCTGTAGGGATTGCTCAATCATTTTCTCCCATCTTCATTCTTAGTCAGACCAAGGTAACATAGAAATATGTTGCCGTTGGTCTCCCTTCAAGGTATGATAACAGGATAGCGTACATGAAAAATCTTTTTCTCTCGAGGTTCTTAGGAAATTAAACGTACAGTTAGTTGATCTCTGAATAATTTAGTTTCCAACATCGCAAGATGCAACAAAATCAAAACTATAACATTAGTACTCTAGTTATTTTCTTAACTAAACTTAATGAGTAGATAGGTTCGCCTGTCATCCGAATCTTACACCTCTCCCTCCACCGGGTCTTTTGAATAAGAGATTTATCCCTTATTTCCTGTTTTTAGAATTGGGTTTCCGTTTCCTTCTAAAGTCGACTTCTGACGTTTCCGACTTTTTCTTACCCTTTCTTACAATACCACACTAACTTGAGTGGCTCTTGGGCTCTATATTTGGTAAAAATTACAGAAAAAAAACACAATCATCATATCTATACTCGTACGTGGATGTTATGGTGATTTTTCAGAGTGTATCTTACATGTGACACAAGGCCGAAAGTATGGGGCACCCAGTAAGGATCGAACTTGCTACTCAGTTGTAATCGTTTTAACAAGACAAGCTTGCTAACCATTACGCGGCTTCGAGGTGCCCCGTATGTGGATGTTATGTTTGGCGTCTAAATCGCTCAGAAATATCTAAACTCAGTATGTTCTCAGAACAACGATTAAAAATGGCGTCGGGCGAATGTACACTGAGGGTCTTGAAGATAACTTTGTCGGATCTCGTAGATTAGCGCTAAGGGATCACGAATTCTACTAACAGAAACCGCATCGGTTGAAGACTTCCAACTGCAGCAATAGTTAAAATGGTTAGCACACCCTACTAGAAAGCAAAAACATAAACAGCGTATTGACTTTCCATATTGAGACAAAAGATTAGGAAGAAATTTCTCATCAATACTGGAACGAGCGTTTATAAAAACAAACAGTATTAAATATATTAAAATAATTGGACTTCTGTGGCGTCATTTATTTACGTTTAGATACGCTTCGAACAGATATGAACGTTAGAAATAATGGAAAATTGAAGTTTAAAAGCAATAAAATCGACCTTGCTGACAAGCTGCTCTTCTGTAGCTAAACTGGTATAGCATATCAGGCTATATGACGGTTCCGTATAGGATACAGGTTCTATCTCCTGTCTGAGAATATATTTTCTGTGAAAATTCCTCGGACATTCAAGCCGCTAAATGATAATACTGTTTATTATAAACAGCATTTACTTAAATATGTATCTATATAAATAACCTATAACAATAAAATATAATACAACCTATTTCTCTATAAAGCAGTTTTAAGAAAGATTTTATATATTTCAACCGAGAGTAACGCTAAAGGCTAGGGCAATGATGCTGAATGATTCCTGATTAAGTAAAGGATAATTTTATTACCGTTAGTAGAAAATAGACTGAAGCCGCTTTCACAGATTCCATATTTTCGTGATTTTTTTTTTCTTTCTCTGTAAACTAAAAATATTCGGACAGAACTCAACACAAAAGATGACACAGAAGACCTGTTTATTTATTTTTCTTTAATGTGTGGATACTATTTTATATTTGACCATACTTGTATAGGTTTTTCTGTATGTGAACGCTTCGTATCTCTGACTAGATTACCGGGGAATATGCTACAGAAGAGCTGATCTAAGCGTTATATAAACGCCTTCAGTTGGATGGAGAGGGTACGCGTGTCTAGGCGAAGTTTCCTTTTGATGCCTGGGCTCAAAGAGCAAAGCGAGACATGCTTGAAGTTAGAAGCCATAAAACCGCGTCGGATGCCACCTGCTTAAATCTGAAAGACTATTTAGTTGCTGATAAACTGTTAGATACATTATGCTTACTTATTGGACGGAGTCAATTTTAGCCCAATCCCGTATCTAGGAAACTGTGTCGATCGAAATTACGATGCAGACAAAAGAACAGTGTTTTATTCCTCGGGGTAGGAAGATAATCATGAAGTATCCTCAAGGAAACATGGCGCAGTGGATAAAGGCGTTGGGTAGATCCAGTGACAGGACCCAAAGAGTGTGAGTTCAATACCCGGTTAAGGCAGTGGAGAAATTTCAGAGGGAAATTAACAGGAGATAACTGATAACTGGCATCCATTAAACATGGCACGTGGAACTAGAACAGTCTACCCCAGGGAGCGAAATAAAGGGTTCAGTTCGACATTCCAACCACCTGAAGAAGGCCGGGGTGTACAACGGCCGAAACGTTGTAATAAATATGGCGACAAAGATGAGTATAAAAGTCCGAATAATGTAAATAATGAAGTATCCTTAATCTGGAATAGTAACAACGGATATTTAACTCTCCCCACTTGTAATCGTCAACCATCTCTAACTGCCAGCTATATTTTCAGGGAGTTTTTGATATCTGGTACATACAGTATGTAAAATATTTCAGCATTAAAAAATGCATTTCAAATAGATCTGCATTCATAGATTCAGTATTTGGACATTTTCTGATTTTGAATAAATTTACGACATCATGTTGGATTGTTTTCCAGTAGAACTTTCACTTCACCTTAAACAAGGTGGGAATATCACTAATGCACGAGGTGGGGCTTACAGGCAATGAAAGACTCGGATTGAAGAAAAGGACAGATGAACGGTATTTAAGCTGCAAGATGGCGATTGACGTTGCATTTAAATTTTTGAAGATTGTAGTTATCAGGGAAGCAAGTAAACGGGATGGAATTCTATAAGTGCGAGAAAAGAAACTAGTGGAAAAGAAGTGGCAGTTGCACTCGACTATTTCAACAGTAAAAAGCTTGAACTTAGGTGCCATTCTAGCAGAACGATTAAATTTATGTATTCAGGGCACCAGGGCAAAAAAGCTTGTCAGACCAGATGTCATGAAATATGTTTTAGTTTATATTATGAAATTTATGAAAGTGTTAATTAGCCAAATGTGTTTACATAAAACAAAAAATAATTTGAAGATGAATTTTCTTTTAGGACGTGAGTTTTTATGACTTTCTTCAATTTACTATTTTTTTTATATTTCTCGACAAACTTTACCTCTTCACTATATCTCCTTGTCTGCCTTGTTGCAAACTCATTACGCAGTTACTTCCTGTTTCCCTCGACTCGTCCTTTACTCAGTACTCCTGTGAGTATTACATTTTTTAAGCCTGCTTTCCACATAGCGTGTACCAGAAATGTTACTTTTCTCTGATTTTTATGCAGGAGTTTCTTTCTAGAATTTCAATATTCTTTAAAGCCTTCACGTTGCTCACATGTTCAATACACTGTATTCCCGGCTTCCCTAAGAATCATCGTCTCTTTTGCTGAACTCTCTTAATCTATAAAGAAACTGACTGTCGTATAAGAAAAGGAATATGACATAGAAGTTCAGTATTTTCTTTGTTCCGCACGAAATTGTTCTATTACTTTGCTTAATTTCTGTAAGAAATGTACAGTTGGATTTCTGTTCCATATTTTCCATCGACCGTTATTACTATAATGCATATATTAATGTTGGCTGTCTCTCTTGATGCCGACAAAATATTCTTTTTAATAGTCAATAAAAAAATTAAATGTTCCTTATTCTCACTTTAGTAACTCACCTAGAAGCTCTTGTCGTTTTACTCTTGCGTCTGTCGCCAACAGTGTGTTATCTGTGTATTTTATGTTAAAATTTTGTTTGCTGTTATTAGGTTGGTGCAAAAATATCGTTTTTTGACGTTAAAAATACGTCAAAAAACGATATTATTTTTGCACCAATCTAATATTAAATCCTGGTAGATCTTCTAGTTCGCCTAAAATCGTCTCTATATACAGGTTAAACGAGTCCGATGAGAAAATGCATTTCTCTCGTATCAAGAAAATTCTTCTAAAATAATTGTTCGAAAACAATTCTTCGACACATTTATTCGGATTGTAAATTGTTTGAATAAAAATTAATCAAAAGGAAAATAAATGATAATTATTCGAAATATGATTATGTGGTCTTGCTTTGAGTGTCAACGCTGATTAACCTGAAATTATTAACGCCCTTGAAGGACGATATCGGGCTTCAAGTATCATTCCACAATATGGAAATTGTTCGTCGCTCTTAAGGGAACATGACTTGCAAGAATTCTAAAGTAACTGCAGGTTTGCCTAAATTTCAAGAGCGCCACAAAATAGCAAGACGTAAATGGAAAACTTGAAAAAAATTAGTGGCACGTTTAACAAGTATTCTTCTGTAGTTGACTATTTGCGTACAGTATCATATAACTTAGGGTTATGATTTTTTTAACGATACAGTGTAACCCGGATATAAGAGAACCCCGGATATAAAAGATTTTCTCTGTTCCCAAATTAGAGCCATACTTACCTAAAAAAAAAAAGACCAAACCCGGATATAAGATACTTATCCGGTCCCGACAACTCTCTTATATCCGGGTTACACTGTACTTATATTTCGAATAATTATCATTTGTGTATTTCATTTTATTTTTTACATTTTTATTGAAATAAAGAAATTTGCATTTCGAATAATCATCATAGTATAATTGCTTTTTGATGAATCTTCATTCAAGCAATTTAGAATTCGAATAAATGTTTCTCGAATAACAGGTTGGTGCATACAACCCTCATTTCTAATTTATGTACTTGTTTAACTCGTTTCCTTTGTTGGCAGTTTGTCAAAATACTGTAGGTTATTCTCATCTTTTGAAATATACCGTAATTTCCCATGTATTATACGCATTTTTTTTCTTAAAAAATAAGCAAAATCAGTGGTGCGTATTATGCACAGCTACAAAAAAATCTTTAAATCATTACCGTTAAATAAAATAATTATAAACCTAAATTAGAATAATGTTCTGTTTAAAACCATTTTTTAATAAGAGTAGGAGACACTGGCCGTAATGAAATTGAAGAGGTACAATTTATAAGGTTTGATTACCAAACAATGGGTGCGTATTATGCATAAGTAGAAGCATTTTCCTACACTTTCTGCACAATGTTAGGTGTGCGTATTATGGATGAAGGCGTATTATACATAGGGAATTACGCTAAGTAAAAAAAAAAAAAAAGAATTTCAGCAATTCAAATAGTTTTAACGTAATTTAAGAATCCTAGTGATAGATCTTTTTGCATTTTTATTGTTTGCTCGGATTGCCTTGTGAACATAAAAATAGCATTTCTCGTTCCAGTGTTTTGAATAAAGCCCTAATTTTGTTCTCTCAGTTTTAATTCTGTTAAGATTTCTTTTGTTTAGAATTCGATGTTTAGTGTTATGACTCATCAAACTGATTATCCAATGTTGCGCCCCCCCCCGTTCATTTGCACAGAACTTCTACATCAAGGCTATGAAATGTCCTTTTTAAATTTTATGATCGTTCCGGGTATAGGTGATCAAAGGCCTTTACAATTATTCTGTGAATTGTCATTCCTCCTTTCGTGCGATAGTGTAGGGTTTTCCCCCCCGTTGTCTTCTCCAGAGTGTTATTCATAGTTTTTCTTCTGGTAGATCTTTCTACCAAGGCTAATGTGCCTAGTTTACACAGCTATTTATCCTTTAGTTGGGAGAAGAAATGAATCTATGCCTTTCCCGAATTGTGTGTGGGAAGAAACAGCAGGTTAGGTTAGACGCCTGATGATTTCGTTTATCTAATTTCAAATAGATTTCTATGTTGTTAATGTTCCATGCCAAACCAGTAACCATGTCATTGATATCTCTATGTATTTTGATACAGTGAATCAAAGACCTTCCACCCATACATCTCTCTTTCTCACTCTCTATCTATCTATCTATATATATATATATATAGAATATCTCTCTCTCTCTCTCTCTATATATATATATATATATATAATCTCTCTCTCTCTCTATATATATATATATATATATATATATATATATATATATAATCTCTCTCTCTCTCTCTCTCTATATATATATATATATATATATATAATCTCTCTCTCTCTATATATATATATATATATATATAATCTCTCTCTCTCTCTATATATATATATATATATATAATCTCTCTCTCTCTCTCTATATATATATATATAATCTCTCTCTCTATATATATATATATATATATAATCTCTCTCTCTATATATATATATATATATATATATATATGTATAGAATCTCTCTCTCTCTATATATATATAGAATCTCTCATATATATATATATATAATCTCTCTCTCTCTCTCTCTATATATATATATATATATATATATATATATATATATCCCGTGTGTGAAAGGGAGGGTTAAAGCGAGCATATGACTGAGGAGGTTGTTGTTAAAAGCATGCGGTAACGATCGGGAAAAAAAAACATGTTCTATTTTTGAGCAACAGTTCTCTTGTCGGATTTGTTGAACCGTGCCTTTTAGATGATTACTGCTGCGAACTCCGGGTCACATCGGTGTTGGGTTACGCTTGGTTAAATTCAAACTTGTTCGGAAAAAAATACTTTGAGACAAGAAAAAAAAAATATGAAAGAAGATAGCTTGCCATGTACATCATTAAATTCTGCAGCCCGTTACAAGTAATGACATCGGGAGGAGTCATGAAGGTCACTGCAGTTTCTTTTGTCTTCCAAGACTCCCAGTATATGTATACTGGGATCTATCAAGAGTATTAAATCACTTTTTTTTTTTTTTTTTTTTTTTTTCCTAAAACATCGCTGCAGGAAAATACAGATTGCTTCATTAACGTGTCAAAGCCTAAGCATCGTTCTTTACACTTTCATGAAAAACTATCCTATATATTAACCCATGAATGCCCACCATTCCAAAAATGAGTTGCTCAGCCATAATGTGTAGAAACCAGTAATACTGGATTTTTTATTAAATAAATCCATAATTGAGAAGTGATTATTTATCTAGAAACCTGTGATTAATACAGATTTTTATTTTAATATCTATCTTTAACACTGTTGTCTTTTATTTAATTTTGTCAACTGATGCCGGATTTTTAAATTTAATTTTGACAATACCGGATTAATAAGGCCATTAACTTCTGTATTTTCTTAAAACGCAGTCTATTAGAATTATTCTTACATAGTATATTTGTTATGGAGTTTCTATTACTTGATTCATGGTAAGTTTGCATGAAGGGAACTCAATATCTTTGGTTTCTGAGAGGGGGCATGAGAAACAGTAGCTTACGTAATTGCAATCTACAAAAAAACGTTATTTTTTGGTGGCCGAAAGATTTTTATACACACATGTATATATATATATATATATATATATATATGAAACATAACTCATTGTACATCTTAGTACTTCGTACGTCCATTCCACGAAGCCGTTCCTTGTAGACTGACCAAAGATCCTCGATTGGATTTAAATCAGATTTTCCGGCCGAATCTTTAGTACTTTGATTTTCCTCATTGGTAAGTGTGGTCAGTGCGTTCGTGCAACGTTACAATTTTCGTACGCTTCCTTGGAGTAACGTCCATCATAGACAACTGCCGTAGGACAACTATTCGTCAGTCGAGAAAATAGTGTCTGGGCGTGAATTAAAAAATAAAATCGGGTTCATTAACGGATAACGCAATATTTTCCAAGGCCAAACAAATTCCATCATATACCCCGAAAATAGATTCATATTACTGCACACCACTGCAAATGACTTAATCTGACGAAAAAAATAGAAATCGATTGCACTCTCTCTAGTGGGTCTAAAACTGACCGTATCGCGAAAGAAAGGAAACTGATGCAGTTGTTTTAATTAATTTGCATAAGAGTATAATTACTGATTTTATAGATATTTATGAACCTATCTTAATCCAACAGGGCTGTATAACACCCAGTAAGAATTTTTCTTTAAATAGTAATGTTTTCTTTCCTCAACTCAGGCGTACTAACCCTTGCTTCGATTTAATGTGCTCATGTGATGACCCATTTCCTGCTCATTTTAATTCTCGCTCAATGGAGATGACAGTTTATGCGCCCTGTCCTGTACAGTTCGATAGGGTATAACTGTTCAAATCTATAAAAAGCTGTTTCAGAACATATACTGGCCCACCTAATGTTAGTTTCAGTTAATCATGGTAAACTTAAAAATAGTCTTTCTACTAACTTTAAACCCATATAACCCTCAACGTGCTCTAAAGATAGCGGGTTACTGAATGAGGCGAGTGATAAAATGTGAGGAGAAAGGACGTAAAGATTATGAGAATAAGGTGGATAGATAACTATTGGTCTTTTTATTTGAAGAGATTAATATTTTAGTGTTCGTGTATGCGTCTAAGCTGGGTTCCGGTCCATAAAGTAGCAGTTCTTAGAAAAAGGATGTCTGAGGGGAACTTCCTCTTTACAATTGGAATACAGCGGAAGTGTTTCGCCTCTGTGGACACCCCATTGCAAGTCCTAGCTGTAAAGATCTGAATTGATGGAACTAGATTTTATTTGAACAGGTGCGATTGTAATAGGGAGAGTAACGTTTGGCTTGCGACGTTGTATCGCAGGAAAAAAGGCCGCTATGTGTAAAATAAGCCATCCGCTACAAGACCGTGTCAACGATTTTGAACTCTATAAAAGCTAGGAAGTGAAGACTGGGTAGCGCCAATCCAGATATTGTTCTAATCTGGCTCTTCAGACAGGAGTCCGGTACTTACTGGAGTGCCAAAATAAACCGACCATTTTCTCGTAAACTAATAAGCTTTAATTACTTCTAGTCCCAAAGAACTAGTGAAGTGGTTCAAGGCAAAATATTGATTTCTTCGAACGTCGGTGTCATCAATGTACTGTAGAGGCACAGTGGAATGATGTTTAGCTCGGAGTTGAGGAATCGGAGAGCAGTTTGGATATCGGTCGAGTCCATTGCATTCATTTGTGTATGGATTCCTACCGTGGGAAAGGTAGGATACTTCTATGTGGTGTAATGGTTGACAAGCTTTTCTCGCAAGGTCATTTACGACTGAATATGGAGTTTGATCCTCACACGGTGCCCTCATACTTTCGACCTTGTGCTGCATCTAATCTACGCTTAGAAAATCACCATACCTTGGGAAAGGTATATATCCATCTCTCATCCCAAAAATAACAGCACGGATTGGGTCCTATAGTCTTCGGTGACCTTCAGTCTAGGAGAAGGAATCTCTGAATTCAAACCAATCATAAGAGGATTGTCCAGGAAAGGCTCGGATCACGCTATCCTAAAGTGTGTATACATACGGCTGCGGACTTCCTGTAAATCCAAATTCCCACTGTAACTTTTATGGATTTGCACGTCCATACGAATACTTCTACGTTTGGTCATTTTTTTTCTCGGGATGCGGCAAATTAGATCCCGGATGAATGCTGCAAAAAATACAAATATAAATTACACCTAAATTACTGTAGACTGTAATTAAATAAAACTTAGTATGTATTAAGTGTGTGTATATTTCTTAGTTTCCCCTCAAATGTGAAGTCAAACTAATACGGTAGGAGGCGTTGAAGATTAAATTAGGTAACGACAATGTTACAGAAAAAAGATACCTTCATGCACCTCCCACTCCCGGAAACCGATATGAAGAAAAATTATTGGATATAACACTTTAAGTTTTGAAAGATAAGATAATAGGAAAACCTTTTAACAATCACATTTAAACGTGCTGGATTCAATATTTTACAACTCCGCACTATGTTTAAACAAGAGAAAATATTTAGACACAAAATGAGCTATAAGACCTTTCTGATAATAATCTACAGCTAATTTCAAATGCACTTATTTGATCATATATCGCCAAGAAAATTATAAAATGAAAAAATTCAAATAAATTAACAAACATTACTAATAAAAAATGTTTTTCTTTTGAATTAATATTTTAAATGTATCTGCAGTTAATGTAGTAATCTTTTTTTTTATATCGTGAAAAAAATGGCTTTTCTGGAGCGTCTTGAAACATGACCTCTTTCAGTATCTGTTCGGTTTCGCACTTAAATAACGCACGCGTAATTGTAGTAGTACGATTTCTATTTCTTTAAAAGCAACATTTTTCAAAAGTTGAAATGGGCTGCGTAATTAGATTATAAAACCTACATACTCAAAACATAGCTTGTGACGTTAATCCTGCGAGATGTAAGAATTTGGAAAATCTTAAGCGAGCTAGTTAAATGATATTTATAAAATGGAAGAAACTTGTAGCACCAAACACTGTCCCAAACACTAGCAAATTGTACACGGCAAACCGAAGCTGCAGAATGCTTCCTTTTCAAGCGAAAAGCTCAGTTATTGACTTAAGGCAAACCTGTGTATAATTGAACGAATCTGAAAGTACTTTACATAACGTTTATTACAATATATTGTTAGAATAGCTCTGATATTTTTAATATTAGTGTCTGATTTCTAATATAGATTTTATTCTAGGTATAAATGGGGCTAAGTTTTCGATAATATCTACGATTTTGTTTTAAATCTGCAGGGAAATGTATCAGCCTCTGTACCCATGGTGCACCATTAAGGGCAAAAAGCTTTAAAAATTCCTTAACATTTAACTATGAATACAACCATGGCTGTATTCAGGAATTAATATATACTGTTTAGCAACTCCTACACTGTTTACGGTAAGAAATGCACACCATTTTAAAATAGCACAACGCAGCTTCTTGAAAATGTGTACTATATTAACCAGAAGCGCATACAAGATAAATATAATAAAAATAATAAAAAATAAGTACGTTGTCATTTATAATTGTGCGCATGCACATAGTTAGTTTAAGAAAAACTAGGTAATCGGTATGGGCAAACCTGAGGAGGATAAAATCCAGAGCAAATAATTTAAATAAAAACGGACCACTTTAAAGTGGTCTGTTTTTATTTAAATTACATATACATGCACACACACACATATTATATATATATATATAATTCAGGGGACAGTGTGAAAAATAACGATGACCTATCCAGTGCCGTGATAACTTAGTCTCGTTGACACGTACTGATATTGTTATCGAAGAGTTCGTATATATAATTCGCCGCATATATCTTCAATAACGATTTGTTCAATTTTAGTAATTCATTTTAAACTTTAAAAAAATTATAATTTCTAAAATGGAACGGGCGACAAAAATAAATTTTAAATATCTGATACGTTGCTCTTAGCAAGACGAAATAAGCAGACTCTGAAATCTACGGACCGTCAAGTATTACTCGGACCTTCCAAAGTTTACATAAAATAATATTGTTTGCAGTAAACCTGTGAAAATTGACAATATTATATGGATATTATTACTTAGGGATGTTTTAAATTCTACACTGTTCAATTATTAACGTTAACAATGAATTCTTTTAAATTGAGAAATTGTACTTGGATTAAACGAAAATTACTTACAATATAATAAATTACTTATAACTCATTCCTATTTAAAGTCAATTTTGACGGCATTGGTACACTAGGATATTTTACAGTGGATGTCCGTGTTTGAGTAGATGCTCCATTTATTTATTAAACAGTATATTTATTTTAGTCTGTCAGAAATCTTAAAGATGAATATGCGCTCTCCGGCCGGATTCGAACCTGCGTTCCTGTAGAGAGAACCGTCGTGCTTTAACTGACTCCGCCAAGAAACAGCTTCACCGATGAAGATTTATTAAATTTTCAGGCCGGTAGAAGAAAGTAAATAAATATACTATTTAATAAACAGAGCGTCTACTGATCTGTCAGGTTAAGAAATATAAAATCGGTTACTACTTAATAATTATATATTTCACATTTAAAACATAGTTACTAAGAGCCGTTTCAATAAATACTAAAACCATTCAGTCTAATTACCATTTGTAAAATTATATATATATATATATATATATATATATATATATATCTGAAAATAGTACCAAACCTCTGACATCCACTCACGAGTAAGATTCGCATTGCAATTTAGTACGGCAAGATCTTAAATTAATTGATTTGTTGGCTCTATCTTGCCCCAACTGTCTCTTTCACGCCAATAGTTGCCGTCTCTACGTCCGACCTGATTGACGGTTCGTGCAGTCTGAAGAATTATTTGTGAATTGGACGAAAGATCGGTGAGGTAATCGTCATGGCAACGTTGGATGTGGCTAATAGATTATCTTCACCTGGCAGTTCCGTTTATTCTGCCGCGTTGTTCATTAAGGGATTAATCCGAGGCTTTTAAAGCAAACTCAATCCAAAGCAGAAAATCTTTCAGTTGTGGAAAACAATGGCGCGATGCATTGCCATCAGCAAATTGTTCAACAAACGAACAAAGACAAAACAATGTACTTTCTTAAATTCTGTTCCAATATTACTTCTCATTATTTGAAAATTCCGACTGTTAATAATTTGTAACGGCCTACCTACCATTACATCCTTTGCTAATGTTTACATTGTAAGGTATTTCCCCCAATTTATGTCCAGGACTCGCTGTCTTCTCTCGTCCTATTCTCGCTCGCCTCTGTCGTATCCGTTAGTCCCGGATCTCGCCGCCGCCCCCCTCTCGTATCCGTTAGTCCCGGCTCTCGCCGCCGCCCCCCTCTCGTATCCGTTAGTCCCGGCTGTCGCCGGCCCCCCTCTCGTATCCGTTAGTCCCGGCTGTCGCCGGCCCCCCTCTCGTATCCGTTAGTCCCGGCTGTCGCCGGCCCCCCTCTCGTATCCGTTAGTCCCGGCTGTCGCCGCCCCCCCTCTCGTATCCGTTAGTCCCGGCTCTCGCCGCCGCCCCCTCTCGCGAAGGATTCAATCAAGTTTGGATTGTCTTTCGTCCTTCCAGTCAACAAATTCCCTTAAGTGATTCTGAGGATGTTTCATTCAAACTTGATATTATCGACAATGCAGGAAAGATTATCTTCTATAAAGTCGATATTTTGATCAATCCTACAATACAAGGGGGACTAAAATGTTCTCAGCCATATCGTACCCCATGACAAAACATTAGAAAGTTTTCTTCATCCCTTGTTACATATGTACAGGGTGCGATGGATAAATTGTCGTCTAAATTGCGCAAAAAAAAAAAAAAAATCAAAATAACACTGACATCTCATTTTGACATATTTACAAAAAAAATATATAAAAATATCTTGATTTACTACAAAGTAAATCTATTTAATAAAATCGCCATTGGCTTCAATCAGGGTCTTCAGACGACTTTGTCCAGAAGAGGTGCAGCAGATTCCATTCGGTTTGTTGAAGTTCGGTGAATGTTGCCATAATCCATGCCTTCAGTTCGTCTTTGGTGTGATGGATTTTATTCGGTGTCAATTGCGCGCCACACATAATCAAGGAGTTTGCAATCTGGGGAGTTAGGTGGTCATATGTTAGGGGTGATATGGTCGCAGAAATTGTCTGATAGCCATGACTGGGTCCTTCTGCTTGTGTGGCATAGTGCAGATTCCTATTGCTTCCAGCAGCCCCACCCACTCTTGCCCCAGGGAAGCAATACCTCCTCAAGGTACTTTGTGTAGGTTTCCGTGTTGAGTCTAAGGCGCTCGCCAACAAATACGTGAGTTTTTTTTTTTTTATCAGATCGATCAGTGAGTCTTCTGAGCTGCCGTACCATCGTAATCGCAATTAGACTAATCCATCTCTTTCCAAATCCCCTGCATTGTCCTCAGATTGACAACCACTCTCCAATGTTCATATTGGAGCTTCCGGTGTGAATACCAAGCAGTATAGCATGCTGTTTCCAAATTTCAGGCAGTGACTTGCATAATCGTGCTCTTTTTTTCTCTCTCTCAGACGATGCCCAAGTGACTCTGCTGTACTGTGCAATCGACACACTCAAACAACGCGAAATGAAAAAAACTGAAATTACGACAATTTACCCATCACACCGTATATATATATATATATATATATATATATATATATGAGAAACTAGCACATAAAGTTTATTCTTCAAACGTGGAAACGAGGTCTCGTGTATACCTGAAGAGATCAAGTCACCTTGTCTCGACGACACTTCAACCATTTTCCAAATCACAATCTTATACACGCGCAGGAGGACTGCCCTCAATATGTAGCATGTTAGGTGCTAAATACTGAGAAGCACTTCATTGTGTATAGCTTTCCCTCTTTCGCGAGGTAATGATTATATAAGCATAAGATCCCTGTTCAAAAAGGTCGATGTCAATCTATTATCCCTCATAAAAATATCAGTTATTTAATGATCACAGTAGTTTTTTTTTTTGTTAGTAATATACAGAGGGTCCACGGCTTACAACACTTCAGTTTTTACGATACGTCATCGTAGGATTTTCCGTATAAGTCGGAACGTACAGGCGAGTTTCCGTGAATAGGCACTTACAATTGCTCGCCTAATGCTAACGCAATCGTAAAGCAATCATTTACGACATAACACATTTCTATAACATATGTTAACATAATTAAGACTAAAAACACCTGAAGGGTATAAATATATGCCTCTTGCAGGATCATTTACTACTGAGTAGTGAGTTCGATCCTCACTGGGCGCCCTATACTTTCGGCCATATCTAAGTTACGCTTGGAAAATCAGTTGATGTACGTGGCATCCCTGCCGTGTGCCGACGGCTTAGTGGTAGAATCTCCGACTGACACCAATTCAGTCGGGTTTCTATCCGAGCTAGAGGCAACCGAATGTCTAGCCACACTGATGAGCCGCGAAACAGTCTGTGGATGACGTTTTATATATATATATATATATATATATATATATATATATATATATAAAATCTAAAAGGTACTTGAACTTATTCTATTCCTTGCTGTGTAGCATTTTTGAGGTTTTACATCGAGTACTGTTTTTTTTTTTTTTTAACATCAACTTTTGATTTTAAACGCACTAATAATTTTTCAGATAGTGTATCTATGCCTGAACAAAATGAATAAAACAAGAGATAAACTATTAGTCAATGCATTTCTTCATCTGAGGAACTTTATCGAGGCAAATGTAGCATCTTGTTATATATAATTAAAGAGGACTGAATACAAATTAAGGCAATATTCTTTATTTTGGGATATTGCATCTAGAAACATGTCAAAATCGCTACATAACTGCGTATCATTGCATCTCATCAGGAGA
The DNA here is from genome assembly GCA_963932145.1 of Acanthosepion lycidas. Taxonomy (NCBI): domain Eukaryota; kingdom Metazoa; phylum Mollusca; class Cephalopoda; order Sepiida; family Sepiidae; genus Acanthosepion; species Acanthosepion lycidas. The sequence goes on from OZ010572.1 coordinate 30,711,814, forward strand.
TTGTAAATTACTGGCGAGTAAGCGAATTAATATTTCGTTACAGCAAGTATTTGTTTCATAAATTTCGATGTTTGTAAAAAGGTGAATACTGGAATTAATATCGAAATGCTTACATGGGGACATTATCTATTTATTCTATATGAAGTCCTACTGCTGTTCCTGGGTCTACTATGATTCAGGGAAGAAGCACCTATTAGGATCCCCAACCTATGCGCAAATAATCCCCCCCAACCAAATACAAAATACTATGAATGTATAAATATACATTTTATATCAAAAAATACCAGTAGTATATTTTTATATTAAAGTTTACCAACAATAACTTTTAAACCAAAATGACCAGCAATCCATTATATCTGTTGTTGAAGGCAAACAATTGTTAAAGAGATATTTAAAGTCCTAAAACTATTCAGATTTCGTCATTAAATAAAATTAGACTTATATGCTGCTAAACAACCAACATTTCGTGACATAATCCATAAAAATATAGCACTTTAATTTAAACTGTATTCCAAAATATAATTTCAGCAAAACTACAACATGAAACGTACATATCACAAATATGTACACGCTCAAAAGCTGAGTATCCTTTAGCCTGTATTCAATTAGGTTCGTGCAAAAATAATGTCGTTTTCTCACACATGTTACTATGTGAGAAAACGACATTATTTTTGCACCTACCTAATAAAAGCTGAACATGTATCGTATTTTTATTACATCAAAGCTACCAAGAAAATTAAATTTCGATATTAAATGAGCTATAAGGAATTGATATGCCGTTAAACAAATCAATAACCCAATTGTAATGGAAGCGACATTTGTAAAAAAAAAAAAAAAAAAAAATTAGAAATAACATGGAAATAATGATTGACGGATTTTTCTATTTGAAGAATCAACGAATTTGCAAGGGAAAATAACCAGCATGTCGAACAAAAAAAAATTAAAAACAAATAAGGAAGAATAATAATCAGTACGTCCGGTTTATTCACGGTAATAAATGTACATTCAGATTCCCACCTAAAGGGGGGGGTATACACACACACACATTTTTTATATACATATATATATATATATAATTTACTTGACCCGCCGCTGGTCTTAGATTGTCCAAGCTAGTAATAGTCGTGATACCATCAGCACGGCGACGCCAGATATATATATATCAAGGTGGCTTGACGATTGCATATAGCATGAAACAGACTGTCGCCTCTAAGTGTTGACTTCTATGTTCACTTTTATATTTACACACGCTCTATCTCTGATATTGAGCACTTTATTCCATAAATATAGCACACCTTAAGACTATATTTCTTTATATATATATATATATATATATATATATATATATATATATATATATATATATATATATATGTGTGTGTGTATGTATACAGTTTTAAGGTGTACTATATTTATGGGATAAAGCGTCTGTAAATATAAGTGAACATTGAAGTCAATACTCAGAGGCGACAGGCTGTTTAAGGCTAGACGTAATCGTCAGGCCGCGAGTGTTGTTTTTTTTTCTCTCGACTATTTACTTATCTATACTATTTATATTTCTCTACTGTTTATATAGTAAATAATGTAGTAATATAACTAAACCTAAGTATCTGCTGGTTAAATTTCGGGGGAGTTTTGTCTATGCGAGACTGGCACCAAAGGATAAAGGACGCGACTTAGAATCCCGTTGGAAACGTACCTGATCGATACGAATTGCATAACGATCGAAGATTTGCGTTAAAAAAAGCAACAAAAATAAGGCGAGTTAAAAAAAAAAAAAAAAAAAAAACTACTGAAAAGATCATTGTGCTATTTTTTTTTTTTTTTTTTTTTTTTTTTTTATTCAGTTATAAAAATTTTTTCTTTCCATCACATTGGTTAGCTCTCAGCCCATTACAAAACCTTATATAAACAATTAAGTTATAGCAGAAAACATTACTGTATATAAAAAGCAAGCAAGAAGTTCAGATTGTAAACATACCCACATTACTAGTCATTATCCTTTTACATATAGCAGCCATATTTCTCTTTTCTTTTCTTTTTTTTCTTTTTCATCATCCTTCGACCTCCCTATGGTTGGTCTGAACTCCGTTTCCAAACTGTTAGGTCTTACCTTATTGTCCCTAGATCCTCAATGTCCAATCCCGAGTCCTGAGCTACGGTCTCCGGGGGAAGTCAATTTTCCTGAGAAGACACTTTAAGAAGGATGGCATAGGAGTAAGGATGAGGCGATTTCCATGTCCGCTCGGTGGCGGTGACCGGCAAACTGTAATCGTTTTTTTTTATTTTTTTTATTTATTTCTTTAATTCATTTTACAGTATCAGAGACGGGGACGTTGATGATGCTAATGGCGTTTGAGTAAATATTACGAAGCTTTGACTCTGTTTCTAACCGAAAATTATAATCTGCGTTGGAGAAAATGAACCTACAGTGGCCTTAAATTCGCATCTAAGACGCACGGCTTTTTTTTTTTTTTTTTTTTTTTTAAATTTTAAAACGAACCTTGTATGTTGTCACATGCAGGATACACCATGATTTAAAACACGTAATCAAAAAACATTCCAGGCAAGTATGTATTATTTAGAATTGTTTTTACATATATTTTTTTAAATAGGCATGATGCTTGGCTTACATTTTTTTTCCTCTGTTATCTATGCTTTGGGCGTATTTCCAGGTGAAATGCTTAAATGGAATTGTTTTTTTTTTTTGTTTTTTGTTGTTTATTTGCCATCAATCTGTGTTTGCGTTGAAAAGAGTGAGAAACACCAAATAACGCGTTTCGTGCAGAAACACATTTTCGTATTCTACTCTAGAAACTTATGGCAAAAACTAACCCACAAATACCGTTGCACGTCAAATTTGTAATACAGAATAACTGTTATTTATGTAAAGATTTTCTTATATTGTAAAGACATGAAATAAAGCTTTTGTATTATTTAACCTTTTAATGATGACCCTCCAATTTTGGGGACTGTTGGCATTAATGTTTTCTTGGGACTAATCTATAATTAATAGCAGATTTATTTTGCTTTTCAACCTATAATCAATACTGTATATTTTATTTTTAAAAGTAATACCAGATTTTACGGCGGACATGAAAATGTTAATCATTAACCCGTGAAAATGTCTTTATTATTCAAAGCTTTATAGTTTCAAGCAAATTTGATTTGTCTATTTCACATACTATAATAGAATGGGACTTCGCACTCAGAATTAAGGCAGCGATACATATGTAGATACAGCTCGGGTGGAGAAAATAAGTGTTGCTACACCGATTAAATTAAAACCATATTCTTTAATTCAGATTCATATTTCATATTCGCGACATGAAAACTTCTTCATAATAATTTTAACACTTCTCCATTTTAATTAAGTAGAATTTTTACAACAGGCTGACGCGTTTGGAAATCCTCGCAATATTTAATATTGAAGTTATAGCTAACATTTTTTAAACAGTTTTTTAAAAACTCTACGTTTCGTCCAAGTTCGCAAACCAATGAATCTTGAATAAGCTGATCTCTTAGGAAAACATACTTTGAAAAAAAAAAAACAAACAAAAAAAAACGATTCCATGCCTTTAATCATTTCTTTCATTTAATTTAATTGTATAGTACATCAAGGGAAACAATATTTTAAGAAATTTTCTTTATAACATCGAAGAATAAATTCTTTGGATTTCTTACTTTCCCGCATGAAACATACATGCGTAATTATTTTTTTCTGGGGCCAAAATTCAATTTTTTTGTATCGTTTGGCCTTGATTTGTTTGTTCTCGCAAATGAAGAGCGAACTGAAAATTAGACTGTGTGTGTGTGTATATATATATATATATATATATATATATATATATATATATATATATATAATCTTATTAACGTAAGAAAAAACGATATTGAATTTTTAATAATTATTTATTTTTAATCATTAAATTGTTTTTAAGATACAATTATTTTGTGTTAAATCATAAATCTTAATTCCCCTCCCAACAAAAAAGAAAATGTATTGTATTAAGCTACGCCCCCTATTAAACCAAACCATACGTTTTAACTATTTGCACTTCTCCCCCAAATTTCGGTTCCATTGATCAATATATTACTACAGTGTAACCCGGATATGGTCCCAAATTAGAGCCTGTGTTAATGTATATAAAATAGACCAAACCCGGATATAAGAGACTTCGTCTCCGGTCCCGACAACTCTCTTATATCCGGGTTACACTGTATTTTAGAGGGTGTGACGAACGGACTAACGGATGTCACAGAATTCTACATATAGATTATGTAACATGTGTCTGTTTTCCGTCAGGACTGTGCCATGCGTGTTACACGTTTAGGAGATCATGTATTTTTCGATACATGACTGACGAAGCAGATTTTTTGCAGTATGTTGCCATTTCTTTCTGCCTTAGGCCACTTGCTATACAACCCGCTTTGTCCTGCTATTTACCCATAGCTGGGAGGAGAAGAGGATTCATACCTTTCCCAAGGGTATTAGCACGTAAGTGAATGTAATAGATTCGAGCGGAATTCGAACTCTGCTCCAGTCTGTCGATTACCAGACGTTAAATTTGAGTCTGTTCCCTTATTTTACCTGTTGACGAGAAAATATTAGCCCATGTGAACTAGCAATTTCACCTGCTTGCAAAGATTTGCAGCTATCTGAATCCTTATTTTCTGCAACATTGCCCTATGGAACCTTTTTTATT
>OZ010572.1:30719019-30939019 GCA_963932145.1 Acanthosepion lycidas
GTAGCGTATCTTACATTTATCGACATAGATATTTTTTCTGCAAATAAAACAATGTTTTTAAAATATATTTAAGGTTTGTAAGTGTGCGGGTAGTATAGCTTTTATAGAACGCGAAAACCGGAATCGACAGTCCGAGTTTGAATTCCTGCCTAGTCAGTTGCTTTTACAGCATTTTAGCACCCTTGATGAAGGTATGAACCCGTTTCTTCTTCCAGCTGTGAATCAAAAAGCAGATTAGACTGGGATCGCTAGCTTTGGGTGTCGGCCAATCAAATCGAAGGACGATAGCAGCAGAAAAAATAATGTACAGTCTCAGCGTACATCATCGCAATTCGGGTATATTAAAGGAGAGAAACTTGTGGAGAGCCATAATTGTCTATACCCTGAAGATCTTTTTTTTATGTGCCGTGTCCCAACAGAAAGACGATCATGGCTTTCCATTTCCTCCTAGCCCTTGTAGCTCTCAAGTTTGTTTTTTTCCCCCTTTGCTATTTCTCCCAGACCCTGTTCTTTCATCCACTTGCTTAAGCTCGCTAGGTATGTCACACACTGCTTTCCCTTGTCTGTCTTTCCCTCTATTCGCCCTGTGAGTATCAGATCCTCCAAGCTCCCCTTTCATGTTACGTGTCCCAAAAATTTCAGCTGCCTCTTCCTGATGTTAAGTATAAGCTTCCTCCTTTGCTTCCTCTCCAAAACCCCATCGTTGCTCACACGCTCTGTTTATGGTATCCTTAGCATCCTTCTGTAGAACTATACATCTTCTTCGTCTGTTAGGAGACCGTCCAACATTCGCTGCCGTAAAGGAGGACAGATATCACATAGCAGTTCAGTTGTCTTTTATTTGTTGCCAACAAAATTCTCCTGTCTCGTAATACACTGCCTAGACTCTGGAATGTGACTTTGGCCATCCCAACATGTCTTTAGATCTCGGCGTTGTACTTGCCGTCCTCTGTCAAAACACATCCCAGATATTTAAATTTCCCCGACTAGTTGATTTTAGTGTTGCCGAACTGTAAATCACACTTTGACCTCACCCTTTTACTGATGACCATGCATTCTGTCTTGTAGTTTATACTTCGTCACTACTTCTCTCTCTTTCGCTACCTTCTGTCGGAGGTTTTGGAATTTCTTTTCCATGCATGCTATCAGCAGTGTCATCAAGGCCTGAAAGATAATCGCTGCGTAGTTTTGCACACAATACGCATGAAATAATGCACTTTATAGGAAATAAATAAAATGCTTCTGAAATGTTAAATCATTAATTTATTTAAATGAAATAGTCAGCATGTTGATGAATAACTATTTTCAAACGTACCTCCAAATTCTTGATCGTACCTTTAAAAAAAATTATCATCCTTTGATGTGATGAACAGTTCAAATGCTTTAATTACCTATTTATTGGATAATGCTTTATTGCGTATGGAAATCTTAAAATAAACAGTGGGCGAGATATTAGGTGCACATAGAGGATGAGGTAATATTGCATAATTCAGGCTATACAGATTTCGACAGTTGATTAAGAAGGCGACTAAGTTGCCGTGTAGCAAAACTGGGTCATCCCTATTCATAAGTCTAGGATGTCTTTTTTTCATTTTTTAATACATACTCAATTTCTCCACAATACGAGGTTACTGTTTTCCCTTGAGGCTAGACTGAATAATGAATAACCCCTTTGAAAGGCCATCATACAGCAACCATTATCTTTTTAGGGAGCAATGGAGGTTTTGGGTATTGGTGATTCACTTGCATCTAACCAATGGTCTACTCTCTTACTGTTGTCTTACTGAGTTCCATTTCTCATCGCACGTAATGATTCCATGTAATTTTTTTTCTTTTCCCAATTTGTACTCGTAGAGTAAGATTAAGTGACATTGTTTCATTGTAATCATTTTTATTGGGCTTATGAGTAACTATATTGAAAGATTATTTGGAAAGAAAGAGTCGGGAATAGGTAAAGATTTTCTTATATAAATTAAACGACCAGATCACCAAACAACCCAAAAATGCGCCATTTCATGTGCGACAGAGAGATTTCAGAAAATTTGCTTGTTCTCGTAATAACCCACAAACAAGGACTGGAGCTCCAGCCACAATCGAACCCTCGACATATCAATAATAGACGGTTTTACCAACTAGCTAAATCTTCCAACCTATTCAAGAATACAAAGAAACGTAATTAAGTCATTGATAACCATGATCGATTTGTGATTTCTTGACGATATCTGTCTGGAGGAGGCAATCCTAGTGTAAGGCATCTTTTATGAAAGGGCCCGAAAAACCATTTATTGTGAGTGAAATTGGGTAGACGGAACCCTTTGGAGCTCTCGGTGGTTGTTCTAGCACAAATCACAAGTCATCGGGACCGAGGTGCTGGCCTTGTTCAGATTATTGACCAAGCTAGATAATGTGAAACACACCCAGAAATTGTAACTAAGGTCCACTCAGAATAGTTGCAGTATAAATCACATGTGGTCTCTGTGGATATTTAACAATACAAATGTGCCTTGGTAGGCGTCTGCAACGGGGATTAGCTAGCCGCCCCTAGTAGACTGGCATCCTCGGATACGAGTGGCTGCGCCATTTAGAACTGTAAGCCAAAATTTGGAAAGAGTTTGCCAGGATTTCGATGTTCACACTTCTGCTTTGAACCCGACATTTAATCCTAAACAGCTGGCGAAGCAATCAACGACTTAAGCAACACCAGATTTTAAATTGGCAAGAAGAAATCTTGTTTGGCAATTCGTGAAAAACGTTTACTCTTCACTGGCAGCTTTGTGAAATTAACCTATGCCAGACTTAGTTTGGGTAAATCCAATTTGTTTTAAACACTCTAACAACTTTTCACTTTCTTTTTATCCTTCCTTTGTTTTCGATTAACGTGAATGACTTTTCCTCCTTTCGCTTTGTGATTTTTCTCCTAAATTCATTCTTACTTCCGTTCCTTAATACAAAACTCATTATTTACAGATTTTCATATAAAAACTGTAGTTAACTTATAAAATACTGCCTGTTTGATATTAATTCGATTTCCGTACTAGAAGATGACATGTAATTATCTTTTCTTTTTTTTTTTTTTTTTTTTTTTTTTTTTTAAAGTTCATATATAAATCATACCTTCTGAATTTTTTCTTGGAATCAGATCATGTTCCCATGAGGAATGATTTTATAAATACTCACCGAGCTTAGTTTGCATGGTACAATATCATGTGTGGGTTTGCTCTGTATGGATCGATACTATTTCAATTAACAAGGTTGCTAACTTGTGCTCCAAAATTACTCATCAAAAACTTATATTAAAACAAATGATTTACTCGAAAAACAGAGCTTGATATTTTGTAAAATAAACTAGCAATCTGTTATTTAATGCTAAATATCTGTATGAGACACACAATGAAAATCGAACTAAATACTAGTCAAGCAATTTCGCTAAGCCTTATTCCAACAAGGCACCACTATGAAAGTATCCTGGATAACTACTTACTGAAATATGTATTGACAAATGTGCATATCTCGGATTTTCTTGGGATTGAGACAAGTATGCACACACAAGTATAAATGTCTAACTCTATATTTCTGAGATGAGGTATTAGGTACATTATTTACATAATTCGGACTATTGTCCTCATCTTTGTCACCATATTTATTACAACGTTTCGGCGGTTAACGAATCAACACATATGCTAGGCCACAAAAATCTCTTGAGCCGACCAAGCATAGAAATGAATACAATATGGGAACCAGTAATAAGGAGTTCCAGAGAAAAGTGATAACAACAAAAGCTGCAATATGAGCTCTGGTAAAAACCTAAATAATAACAGCAAAAAAAGAAATTGCAATATGAGCACTAGTAAAAATAGTTGCTGAAGACATTGTTTATAATACACAGAAATTCATACAGATGTCCTCAAGGACACCTGTCACAGTGGATAAAGGCGTTGGTTAGATCCAGTAACAGGACCCAAATAGTGTGAATTCAGGCAGTGGAGAACTTTCAGAGGGAAATTAACAGGAGATAAGTGATAACTAACATCCATTAAACATGGTACGTGGGACTAGAACAGTCTACCCGAGTTAGCAAAATAAAGGGTTAAGTTCGACAATCCAACCACCTGAAGAAGGCCGGACGTACAACAGCCGAAACTTAATATGGCGACAAAGATGAGGACAATAGTCCGAATAATGTAAATAATGTAAATGTCTAACCTATATTGTGGTTTTTGATAGCCGAATCAGTATTGTGAAAACGGATTGGGTGTCTCGAGTATGAAGCTGCGTACAACTTGAGTTATATATAAAACTTAGAATTCGTCCCATCTGACAAAATCTAAGCTGACTTCACTCTTGTCAATAATATCTTAGCCATCACGAGAAAACCAGTTGAACATGTTCTCGTGTATTTCCCAAAAGAAATTCGCCATTCTTGACCTCTAGCCGGGCTCATCGGTAAATATTTCGAAGGATTAAGGCCACAAGAAATATTTGAAGTCTTAAATCTCGATGGGATTTTCTGAATATGTTTCCCTAGGATACTGTTCATTTGGGAAATGAGGAAATTTAGAGAAAATGGACTCCCCCCGCCCAAAACAACTTCAGAATGAGTTAAAATTTCTAGGACACGTAAGGAAAGTTGGCTTGGAAATTATGACGCTCACAGGACATATTGAAGGTTAGATTTATAGTGGAAAACAAAGCATAAATACCAAAGGAGCTTGGGTAGAGCATGGTTCAGGCAAGTTAGCAAAATGACAATTTAGTAAGTGATACAATTTACAAGAGTTTGCGGAAATATGACGGCCAGTTTCTTGAAGGGGCATGGCACACTGAAGACCATTCTGTTCCAGTTAAGACGCTCCCTAGAATAATCTTTTTAAATTTTTTATTAAAAAAACTTCCCCTGAAATTAATTTCTATGCTTATTCATTCTAAAACGAGCTTAAAATTTAAGCTAGCTCCTGTTGAGTGCTCTTTATTTTGTCTTCCTCACAAGTAGTAGATGCGATAGGGCACATTAAACTACAGAACTCAAAATTGATCGCTGCATTTAAGTATTGCACTAATATTTAAGCTTACCTTTTACAATTTCAATGAAAATTCTTCTATCGCCATTTAATTTAAAGGTAATTTGATGTACGTAAGTCCTTACTTTCAGTACAAAAACATTTTATTTCATGTGTGACTTTCGCTGGATTTATAAATTTCGATTATTCTCCAATTTATTTCCAAGTTATAAAAACTGTTAAAATTCATCGCTGAAAACGATCACAGTAATGAAAATTTCAGAATCCAAAATTTTAGCATTGCTGGTCCGGATCTGGTCCGGGATAATTTTTAATTTGCTCATGGAATCAGCCTGATTCCAAAATGGTATATTTTGGGCTACAGACTCAAGTTGAAAAACTGTGACACACTAACATTCGCATTTATTCTATAGATTTTGTATTTTTCTAATATCTTATTAAAGTTTTGTATAACTTGTCATTTTTCTTAGTCATTAATATTAATTTCCAAAAACGGAAATTACATATGACACGACCTTATATTTCCAAATCATATTAACAAAAGGTGGATTTCAGTGTGAAAACTGAACTCAATGGATTCTATTAAATTCACGAGCCATCTATTCGTATCCCTCACCCTTAGGTAGTAAAAGTCCATATATACAGTTATCAGGCTTAACCTAATAATTGCTATTTGTTATCGGATTTAGTCACAAATTTGTTTAGTTTAGCAAGGCACAAGATCAACTGGAGATGAGAAAATGTCACCGTATAATCTATCGAGTTGGAAAGACTTCTACTTTGATAAAATTTATAAGTTTTTATTTTATTTTACCTGATTTAGAACATCGCTCACTGATAATTTTGGCAAATTGATTTTTAAAAAAAAAACAACAAAAAAACACCCCTCTATGTAAAGATTATTTTTCGCCTTTAATCCTTAACCTTCTCATCTGTCGAAAATGGACATAGTGTCGAAAATGGACATAGTGTCGAAAATGGACATAGTGTCGAAAATGGACATAGTGTCGAAAATGGACATAGTGTCGAAAATGGACATAGTGTCGAAAATGGACATAGTGTCGAAAATGGACATAGTGTCGAAAATGGACATAGTGTCGAAAATGGACATAGTGTCGAAAATGGACATAGAATTAAAACTGCGGGAATTTTTAAACAATATAGTAAAGTAAAGCCCCCCCCCAAAAAAAAATAAACAAAAAAACCGATAAGCATCACTTGTAAGAAGACAGTTTGGTCGTTAGCCAGTGTAACCCAATATTAAGTTTGCCGTCTTTAATTCGTAAGAAAAATTTTATTGAATTTTTGGTAAGGATTATAACAGAAGATAGAAACTGTAACACAAATCCTATGGTGCATTGAAATAGCGAGATATAACTTAGAAATAAAAAGTATTAAGAAATGAATTCAGTTTGAAACAAAATTGAACTGCTATATATCAATCCTCCAACATGGCAGTGAATGTTGGACAGTTTCCTTACAAATTAGACTTTAGACAAAAGAAACGTGATTCAACAGAAGAATGAAAGAAATACCATGAAGAACAAGGAGAGAATTTTAAGCAAAATGTGAACGAAAATGCAATTTTATTTGAGCCGAAATTTCAGGGAAACGAAATGCGGAAATGATCTTGGAGAATATAATACTCACAGGACATATTGAAAACAAGTGGGTGGGGACTGTAACCTACATAACAAGCTTTTGTAAATGGAAGGGACAGTAAAAAGACAGTGTCGCAAAAGTTGCCCGCCAACGTGTTGAATGGACAAGGAACATAGAAGATCCTGCTTTAGATTTGTTGTTCTTTCCAAAGATCTTCACCTTAGCTTTTTTAATTTCGTTTTTCTGATTCTATTTTCACTCGTCCTTTCAACTTAATGGTTGTTTTTTTTGTTTTGTTTCGTTTCTTTCTGCCGACATTTTGATAAGGACGAAACCTGACGCATTTAGAAAACAAGATGTCGGAGAAATCTTTGACTGTGTGCATTAAAAAAAAATTGTTAGCATTTAAATCTATTCTTTAGATCAAATCAGTTGCCAAGAAATTGGATCTTTTTAGACTGAAACCAAAATTAAGTAAAAAAAAAAAAAAAATGCTGTAATCAGAAACCCAGAAGTTCTATTAAGTTTTTAAACGAAATTAACGTAACTTTTTTTTCAATTTTCGATAAGACAGAAGGCGCCACAACATTTTTCCGGATTGTTTTATTTATTATAATCATAGCGCTATAGTTCAAACGCTAAAAGTATTTCTCAAGCAGTGATGTCATAGCACTCGTCAAATTTCTTTCAAAGGAAGAGTAATGACAGGTGTGTAGTTCTATTATGAATTCTAATTTGATTTATATATGTAGGTACAGTATTTATTTATTTATTTATTGTTTTTTTGTTTTGTTTTTTTTTTGAATTAGCTAGATAAATGCTAGTGGAAGAATTACTATCAGTTACTTTAATGGAACTAACAAAATCAAAATGTGATTGGTATGTGAGCAACGGTGTAATGCATTTGAGTACAAGTTAAATTGCGAATTTCTTAAACAATTTGATACTGTTTAAAATTATTAAATAATATTGGGTATTTTTGCTGATGCTTTACTCTTTCTCACGCACTCCCCACCCCCACATACACGCTCTTCTATTAGCGCAATCTCGAATCCCGGGCATAGGGGCACCACATGTACAGTAGCCGCAGTATGTGCGTTTCTTGAGCAAGATAGACTGACAGAGCCCAACCCTCTCCAGGCCGCTTTATATATATATATATATATATATATATATATATATATAGTTCTAGACGGATTGCCACCCAAGGCTATAGGATCCAATCTGTCTTGCAATTTACCCATAGTTGAAGATGGGTCATAGCTTTCCAAATGGGATTAGCGCGTAAGTGAATGTAATGGATCCAACTGGATTTCGAACTCGGTTCTCCCATTCGTCAATCCGAGTCACTGTCTATTACTCGTCTCTTCTATTAGATTTTATTTTAAAAGTAACTATCGCTGCACTGGATGTCTACATATTGTTCTGCCATTTTTGGCAATCTGTGCTTAATAGTTTTTTTTTTTTTTTTTTTTTTTATCACAAAAAATGCGATGTGAATTTATTAATAAGAATTAAAGCACAAAAATATTTGTTCGGACCTCTGACCGCCTTTGTTTCATATTCTTGCTGTTACCACATTTAGGAATGAGCTTTGACTAGGCCAGAAAACGCTTGCAATGATAAGGACTTTGTATGCTTCTTTATAGACAATTATTATTATGTCTTTATCTCTGGGATGAGGTATTATGATTATTCGGACTGTTCTCATCTCCATTCCTATATTCATATTTCGGCCGTTGTACACCCCGGCTTTCATTGAACCCTTCATTTCGTCCAATGACGTAGATTGTTCTAGTTCCACGAGCCATGCCTCTTCCGGGTGCCTGTTATTTCCCTTTAACTTTTGGTTCACTAATGCCGTGGCCTTGTATTGAACTCACAACTCTTTCGGTCTAGTCACTGGATCTAACCAACGTCTTTATCCACTGTGTCCTTGATGAAGATTGTTATCCTTAAACAAGTTTGTTATTGTTACTGAGTAAACAGCACGCCAATAAAGTGACTCTGGGGTATGAAACCGAAGTGACCATATGTCTGTGCCAGACACATGTATGAAAGAACTTAGCAGTTGTCGGATGAAGGTGAAATAACCTTGTCGGTTGCAAATTAAATCTCAAGACTCTTAATTAGGATTAGACACAGACGAGCTGCCTCTGTTAAGAACCTTGTTAATAATTCTTCAGAACTCAAGGGATCCATATTTTCGTTGTCAAATCTACCTTGAACTAAATGCGTGTAGCTGATATTAGCACTCTCCAGAACAGTTTGTAATATTTACATGTATTTCTGAATGCAGCACGAGTCGCTATACACAATTATGGGGATAAACATGGACGTAATGGCTAAGGTAAGCTATGACAGTAACGTAATTTGGGTGTTCAGTCTTTGCTGGTACTTAAGAGATAAAACTCTCAATGCTAGAATGGATCCACTCAGAAATAAGGGATGCTATTCTGGACGCTCTTTCTTTTTTCTAGTTGAGACTAGATTCAATAATCTGAAGCTATCCTAGTCAGCTTTGCAATATCGAAAAATTGCCCAATCCAATATTAGGTTGGTGCAAAAATAATGACGTAATAATGTCGTTTTTTGACGTATTTTTAACGTCAAAAAACGGCATTATTACGTCATTATTTTTGCACCAACCTAATAATTCGTTTTCTTGGGCTTATCAACTCTTTGCTGGTTATTTAATGCCAGGAAATATTTTTACTGTTAGATTCTCTTTTTTCTTCTTAGATGTTTTAGTGATAGCCTTGATAATTAATCCATAACTGGGGAGAAGCGGTGGATTCATACCTTTCCTAGGAGTATTTGCGTGTAAGTGAATATAATGAACCCAACTGGAATTGGAACCCAGCTCTTAACAATTTCGAGCTATTATACCACCCACACATCCATCCTTGGAGCACCTGGTATTCCCGAGTGGTCACCCATCTAGGTACTGACCAGGCTCGATGCTGCTTAACTTCGGTGATCGTGCGTCATTTTTAAGGATAAATGGTGATTAAGAGGTTTACAAAATGTGCATGGTGACGTACATTATCCAGAACATTAGTAGGCTCATCCACTAACGGGGTCTACTTGTATGCGATGGGGAAGTCCAAGAAGTAACTAGCTTTCGTTTTGCTCTCCGCATAGTAATCAATGAAATCCCCAGATATGGGGATAATCAGACTGTATCATATCAGATTTCAAGGCTATTCAAATACAACGACCCATCATCTTAAGGGGGTAGTAAAGATGAAGTGTTGCGAACATGGGCCATAAGAAAGCACATGGCTGGAACCATTTTTTTTAAATGGACCGCATGCCCATTGTGATTTAGAGGGTATTATCTGGTAAGAGAATATACAGGGATTGAGAATTTTGGCACTGGAATAAATTACCTTTGAATGGATTCAGATTTGACCTCTTGAATGTGCAGTTAAACTTCTGAATAATTGGAACGTATCCGCTTTAGATTGATGAAGATGGAAAAATAAGGGTCGATTTTTGTTTTCATTTGTATTGATGTAGTTCAATAGCGATGAAATATGAAACTAGTGAAGAGAATTAGCACCAATTAGCATGTTTTATACAAACTGGATTGTCATAGAATAGTTTTAAAAGTACATTTCATTATGGCATCGAGAAGCACCATCGGAATCTACTATATGGTCTAGATCCCAATCACAAAATGCAATAGAGTAACCCAACTATTATATACCTACTTATTCTAAGGTCTCGATTCCTGTATTATCAGCAAGATACTCTCACACCCATCAAAATTTTACCTCCATCACCCTTAATGAAGAAATAAACCAAAAAATGAATATAAAATTCAAGCATACCACGTGAATCGTCAAGCTAAAATATTTGATAGACAAAATCATCATCCTTATGCGTAGCGTCCAAGCATATTTCGCAACTAAAGAACACATTGCGAGATGCGAACTTTACTAAAGCTGTTCGGAAATAGGCTTGCGTAGAAATCAAAGTGCATTTGAATCTACCCTCTCAGAAGAATTTGTAATAGCCCACACTTGGTTATTGGTCTTTTGTCAAATTAAGGAGCAGCGACAGCTCTGAATAAAAATTGTTTGTCGGGTTAAAAATGTTTAAGCACTGTCTTTTGTCATTTCCGAGGTAAATTGTATATTAGCAATTGTCGGCATGAAAAATCACGAATAAGCTCATCTTCAGCAATCCGGAATAATATAAAATGTTGTTGACAGGATGTAGCTAATACAGTTATTATAATAAATTTAATCGGAATATTAAATATAAAGCCAGATAATATTAAAATAATACATAAAACCTCCTGGTAATATTAAAACAGTAATACGTAAAAAGCCAGACAATATTTAAAAAGTAATGCATAAAAACCGCCATAATATTAACAGTAATGGCTAAACTGATAAGAATGCGTACTACGAATTGCAGATATCAAAATGGAACAAATACAAAAGTTTAAATATCTGGCAAATGTTTTAACAGCTGACAGAAATTGTGACCTCAAAAACGCATTCAAATAACAAGATGACTTCCAAGACTTGAATGTATTTAGAAGCTGGAAGAGTTCATTAGAAATATATAAAAAAATAAAATGAAAAAGATAAAAAAAGTGAAGAACTGCTATGCAATAGGTTATCACCTCTAGTGAATTTTGCCCTTAAATATTAGGTTGGTGCAAAAATAATTGCGTAATAATATCGTTTTTTGACGTTAAAATATACGTCAAAAAACGACATTATTACGTCATTATTTTTGAACCAACCTAATATAAAAGAGGATATTCCAGTAACAAATGCAGTTTTATATAAAGATGTTTAAAAAAAAAAAAAAAAAAAAAAATCATGGACGGAGCTTATAAGTAACTAAGATTTAAAGAAAATGTAAACAAAAAGGACAATTATATTCTGAAAGGTATAGTTGAAGTTTCTGGGACACATAAGGGATTGAAGAATTTGACACACTCTGGAAATATCAAAGGCAAAAACAAGGAAAGACAGCGGGCCGATTACCTGATTAGCTAGTCTGAATGGGGGGCAAAAGTGGCTTGATTGATTCGAGTTTTTACGGTTTGTCAACTCATTATGGCTTATTTAATGACGAAACAATTTTTGGGATCGTAAAAACAATATTTTACTTTTTTGTGTGTGTTTATGGAGGGTCGAGAGAATTTCATTGACAGTTTCTTTGAGAATGAAAATGATTTTTCTAGATGCAAATCCAACTATTTAACCCATAGCTAGGGGGAAGAGATGATTTATACTTTTCCCAAGAATATTAACGTTTAAGTGAACGTAACGAAACCAACTCGACATCTGCCAGAACACGTAGTGGGAATGATAGTAGGTTGTCAACTATTATTCAGCGGTACAAAAGAAATTTGTGTCTAGCCATGAACGCCCATAGAAGCATATCTGCACAACTTTCCCTTTTGAAAATCTTGTTCGTTTATTCGACCAATAAAATACCCAGTACTTATCCTAATATACAACCTCCATCTAGAAAATACGATTTTAAAGAACTATTACTGACAGCCCGACCAAAGACTTCCCAATTTTCTCGAAGGAGAGATGACGAGGAGTCGAACCTGGAGGTTTGAATTTAGTGTATGTGTTCACTGAGACCAGCAAGGTGGAGTCAGCCCCGAGGATAGCTGGCCCTGATAATGAGTAGTCACAATGCGTGCCTAACGCATCATGCAAATGCCTGAAGGATTCGCCATGGGCAGTCTCGAATCGCAATGGTTCAATCAATGCAATTGGAAGGAAACTTGGTAATTCTGTTCTTTTTAACGAGTTAAGGAAGAATTATTATTTGAAATGCATACTTTTCAATCCGTGTCATTTTTTATAATACTTTCCTTTGATCACCCGATATATGCAATTAAAAATTAAAATGAATAAATCATTTAAAGTTAAACTTAGATATTAGTGAAAAGTTTAAAGAAACAATTGTTTAAAGTTTACCTTCGATTTCCGTCGCAATTGCCATTGATATCGTCTTATTAAACCGCAATTATAAACTTATCCGGGACACGGTACGTTGTTCATATATATATTTTTTGTAGTTCTCTTAACGTGACGTATTCGAAATATTAAGTACTTCGGGCTCCGTAGTGTCTTTTAAGAGTCGCTTAAATATATACAAATTATATATTATATCATATTATATTTATATATTATATATATAATTTATATTATACAATTGCCGCACGTGATAAACTTCAGCAATCATGTAGCTTTTAATACATGAGCGACGAGGCAGAATAATTTTTTTTCACGCAGTAGGTTGATATTTTGTTGCGGTAGACTGGTTGCCAACCAAGTCTAAACAGTCTATAACTGAGGGAGAAGAGATGAATGTATACCCTTTATCAAGGGTATTTGATTATAGGCATAAATATAAACTAAACCCACTATACGAAGCTTAGAACGGCTCGTGATCAAACATAGACGACATTCGTTATATTTAACAAAGATATATCCACTATTTCTTCAGAAATTGCTTTGTTTACGTTTCAAATGCGAAACGGTGCAGATATGAATTTTGGGAATCAACGTGAACCTTGCCTAATCTGTTACACTCTTTGTTAAAAGCACTTTGGATCTAACGAGGGTTTCTCTTGCTGAGTCGGTCGCAGGTACTAATCCTACCGGAGGGTGCCTTTTTCTCTTAGACTTCTCAAAAATGTTTTACCTGGTAGACAAAAATAAATATTAAAATGTGCCTCTACTCGAATATGAGTGCCCACTAAAAGTAATGTTTAAAGTGATAAATATGTATGTGCGGTTGTATCTGACATAAAGCTTTCGCTATAAATTCCAGCCAGTTCTTTTCTATGTGAGGTCCATGTCATTTCATGTTTAAAGCATTATCTGCATTGAGGTCATTTACAGGACAGTTATTTGCACTCTCCCCACCACGCCTGTTAGGATATTACATCAATTAGCTGAATTCACTTTTCAGAATTTCTCCTTGTTTATAAGAATTTCTTTTCTTTATCCAGTTGTTCTAACAGCTTCGATTGTCAATTACCAAACGATTCAGTTTTTTTTATTTATTTATTTTTTTTTTACGACATTCTTTATAGCATTTATATCTGATAAAATTATTCGTTTGCTTTCTGTAAGTCATTGATCTCTCTTTGCTTGCATGGTTTATAGAAATTCTTGTGATTGCAGTCTCCTCACCACATAGTGGACATACATCGTAACTGAATTATGCAAACGATGTTACTTAACACTTGGATAGACGTTGAATTAGAAAAAAATAATTAAATTTTCTAACATGAAATATTTATTCGTTTGCGAAAAGTTAGCATATTCTTATGGATTTTTTAGAAAATTAATATCACGTAATTATTTTAAAATATAAAAAAAAAATCATTTTTAAAAACGTAAAATAATATTTTGTTTTGTTTCCCTTAAATTAATTTAAGATTTAATTAATTTTTTTAAACGCTTTCGGAAAATGGCGAAGAGAAATTAACCAAATAAGGAAAGACTTTTTTTTTTTTTTTTTAAATTTTGTCATATTTCTATCAGCAAAATAAACCTTCCCTTGAGAACTAACACTTATGACAGTGGACACGTCTTATTAGTTATTGAATAAGTGAAAATTAGTAAAAATGAAGATTTAAGAAAATGAATTCTATTGTGATACGCGACATTTTTTTTCTACAATTTCTACAGGCGCTAATGGGTGCTAATTAACGCCGAAGGCTACCAGTTGAAATAATAGCTTCAAAGTGATTGAATTGTATGAAGCTGTTAAGTTCATTACGGTTTTAACATGCCAGCATATAAGGGCCTTGTTTTTTTTTTCTTTCTAACATTTTTAATAATACAACGGCAAAATCTCGGCTTGTCTCTGTTCATCTAATAAGCTTGTGTCTGTGTGTCTTTATATATAGCTGAGCTTAGATTGGCTACAGCTACAACCCAACACGCAAGCCTCTAGTGGCCCGCTGGCGAGCCACTGATGGCCATGCTAGCGGTCCTCTGGTAGCAACCACCGCTGGCCTTCTAGCGGTCCGCAAGTGGTAACATTGCCGAGACGAACACGCCGGCGGTCCGACAGCGGGCCACCAGAAATAAACATTAATGATATGCCACCCAGTGACAGATTGGTGGCTTGCGTGTAGGGAAATGGGTGGTACCCAATGAGGATCGAATAGTAATAGTCTGCTACATGAGCTTACTAGTATGTCTACTTCCGTTAATGATTAAACTCAATCTATAGCAATAATATTCCGGTTGACTTGTTTTCGATTCGTTTAAGCAATGGCAAGGCACATTCTGAAGTTTCCGGACCAACCATGTAGGATTTCCATAATGAATTCTGATGTTTGTTCAAAATTTGGGAAGTGAGCCGGTCACGTGTATTTTCAGCACTCCTTATTGTAAGTTTGTAAGTATTTATGACTTGATGAACCAACTTGCACCTTTATTGATGATTTCGTGTAAAATATATATACACGCACACAAAACAGGATGTCCATCTGTGTGATACCTTTTTCACTCGTGGTCCATCCAACCGATTTTGACCAATTTTGGCAGATGCATTGTACAATGTAAGAAATAGGTTCTTAGCGTAAAAAATTGATATTTTTTTTTAAAAATCGGTAATCTATCAAAAATCGATAAATTCAACTTTCCCTCCAATTTCGTTTAAACTCGGTATGTATATTACTTACGTCATAACGAGCTGAACGATACATCTATTAATTTCTACGCCACTGCATTTAGCGAAAAACCGAAAAACGAAAGATCGATTTCAACACAAATTTAAAACTAAAATTCACAATTTTCAAACAATTCGATACAAATTTCACAATAAGTTGTTTAACAGTCATTTAACTTGATAATTGTGTCCACCTATATAGTGAAAACGCGTAAATGGCAGAAAATGTCGTCTTTTACTGGTTTTTATTGTTTTTCGTTGATCTTTCAATCAATTTTCATCAAACATAGCAATTGCTTTATAAATGTATCCTCTTACATCTCTTGTAGAACACTAACAAATTGAATTTCAAAATCTCCAAAATAATTTTGGTCTAAAGTGAGTTTTTCATGTTGCCTGTTTTACCCCTTCATATCCTCCGCTCATTTCGATTGAATAAATACAGACTACTACAGTTATATCAGTAACTGCATTAATTCAATGTTTTTTAATGAAAGTACTCTAACGTAATTGAAGACGGAATCTGTTACATTTAAACATGATGCTGTTTTTGATCCATTCTAATTGGACGCCTTTTCTCATCGACCAGCTCGGTATGGTTGCCAGTTAAAAACAAATAATTGACAATGTACTTTTTGTTCAATTTCTTAATGTTAATTTGTATGTGTGCACTTTTTTCAATGACTTTCTTATGCTAGAAAAATAAATAGTATTATTGTAGACAGTATCTACATTTTCTGAGAGTAGGCATATTAATTTCCGAGTGCAGCTAATTTAAGTTTGATATTTAATAAGCTCTCATAAAAAAAAGTTACTGACAACAATTTTGAACTCTTCTATAATATACTGGCCACATTCATTAATTAAAAATGTCTGCATTTATAAACTTCTATACGGTTTACAATAGCACTTAACAGTCTTTATTACAGTTGTATAACAGAAAAAAAAAGACCTTGAAAATGCTTAATAGTTTAGCTGAAAGAACTTGGAACCAACAAACGTTTGCAATATGTTTACATCCATTAAGTCTAGAAAGGAAAACAATTGTACACATACAAGAAAAATAAACAAGTAAATACAAGTACTTCTGCGGTCTTGTGCAACGAAACCTGTATTAAGGAGGATACTACGAACCAAATATAAAGTTATTGATGCGAGTGCATCTATGGAGGAAAACGTGCTGAAAATTTTGATATCACACAAATAAATGCATGCTGTGAAGTCGAATGTATATACAATTGATATTCAGTACATAGTTCAAACCACTTGAAATAAACTACCTTTCAAAAACAAAAATATTTTTTAGCTACTAATATACGGGATGGCCCGAAAGTCTTGTCACACACGCACATACATAATAGAGAGAGAATTTATTAGGAGGATTTGATAATTATATTTTAAGTAATTCATCGAGTTTGAAAGAAACCTCAACAGAATGCAGAAAGCACTAGACGGCCGTTTCGTCCTATATTTGTGACTCATCAGCAGCGCGCATCCACTACCGAGAATTGAAACCCTGACAGTTAGGTTGTCAAGCAAACATCATACCAACTGTTCCAATGGGCCTCGTTGACACAAAGATTGCCAATCAGACTGGATATAGCTCCGCTAGCTCACATATTCCGTGGTGGAACTCTTACTGAGTTCTCTGTAACCATAGGACTGTGCTTCCTGGAGCCACGACTATCACCAAGCCACTCACTGATATATATTGGGTGTGTTCGGTATTATCGAGGGGAGTTTAATATGAGCGATACCAGAAAACCCATCAGTTGAACGACGCCGCTCAGAGAGTCTTTACAACAATCAATATTGCACGGCTTCGTAAAATATCAAACAGGACATGGCGCTGCATCATTTGTGCCACGAAAATGGTGTTCATACATGCCTTCTTGTCAATGAAAGGGAATAAACTGAATCCTGTACACGGGCTTTTTATTACTCGTTCTGTTGTTCGCATTTTTTTTTTTTTTTTTTTTTTTTTTTTTTTTTTTTTTTTTTTTTAAGCAGTGGGTGACAAGACTTTCGGATCACTCCGTAGTACTCCGCTTAAATTTGTGAATACGAGATACCAACGAGGAATGCTCATCAGAAAAATTGCCGTAAAAATGTTTATAGAAGTAAAGGAAACCTAAGTTAGGGCAGTATGAAGATGACTGGAGCAGTGTTGCCAGGTCAAGACCAGTAACATTGCCGGTTCTTCTTTGAATGTTATCACGAGTCACTAGACATATAGCAGAAGTACCAGATCAGATTTCGCAGCAATATTTAACAAGTGAACGAATAATTGACATTTAAATGTGTAAGATAGATTCTCGCGAGAATCATTGTCTAGCCCCATTTAGTGAACAGATTATCCTACTAGCATATTTATCAATGACTTTAATATAATCAGTGAAATATGAGACCAAGAAGGCACGATGAATTGCTTCCCTGGAGGTTAGCATCAGCCATACTTATGGAAGAAAAAGATTTGTTTATTTTAAGATGATTAGTAAACAGCAGTTTGGTTTTAGAGGTGTGAAAATTTAACAAGCCATTTCTTGTCCCAGATTATCATTGATTGTAAATCATTTTCTTAGTCTCCATGTTGAAATTTGGAATACCAAATTATTCACAGGTGCGTATAACGGACACTTGTCACTCAGTATGATACTCTTTGATTTCCTTTCCAAGTTTCTTCTATAAAACTTCAGAAGTAAAGGTCAGCTCTTGAAAATTTGCACTTTGAAATACAAAATATTTCACAATACTCTCTAGTTAAGTAACAAAATAAGGTTCAGATTTTAGAAAGTTTATTGGCCCAATAACTTTTAAGCCCGTTTCTGGATATTGCCTATTTGCATGTATATATTATGACTAATCCGAAGATACATTTTGTTCTGTACTAATTCGGCAAAATTGGATTTCAAAAATATACGTAATGACAAGAGACTACACTGAATGCCAGGTTTCGTTTACTCGCTTGGGAAGATGCTAAAATGAGTTACTTGTTAAATGCCTCAAATGTCATATGTTCAAATCATGCTAGTTGATGAAAAAATATCTTGAAAGTAACATACCCTTACATAGGGCAATAAACAGAGCAAACAATTCAGGGCATCTCTAATCCCATATTCACGGTAGTCGACATATTTTGAAACAGTTTCCGAATAAACTTTAAAATAGTAACGTTTGCACTTAAATTCAATACAAATATAAAATGCTGACTGATAGTTTGAAGTCTCTTTTTTTTATTCCATATTCCTTCGGAATGGAAGTGAACAAGGCTTTCTGTAGATTCTCTATCTGAGAATTACCAAGCCTTCTTAGGAAATATAATGGAGTGATTTCGCCTTGCCTACGCCGTTTAGAATTCCATGATTTTCCTTCTGTTAGAATAGTTGACACCCAAATCATGGAAAACAATCAAGATGCGGTGTAATATACAGCTGGTAGTAGAAAATTAATCCATACTTTTCCCTAAAGACATTTGTGTGAAAGTGAAGACAACAGGCTAGGGTTGAACTCGCCTCGCCGATACACTATTCGCATATCTTACTAAATTTCTTGCAGGTCAATAAAAAAATATAGCAATCTTTTTTCTTGTTTTTTTCTTATATTTGGAATATGACCGCATTCGTAAAGCTCTTTATATAAGCTTCTGCGCAATAACGTGTAACATTTGGACGCGAACAATTGCTTCATATATCGTTCATAGCTGAGAAACTTTCATTGCGGCTGCTCTGTGACTGCTTGCCAATCATTTCTATCCTTCTAGTCAGACATCTTCTTAAAGAGAAAGAAAACTAGAACAGCAGGTTTTCTCTGGTGTACCGTTTTCGACGCTAACTTTCGGATTCATCATTCTGGCGGGGTAAGTTGATCATAAGATTTTAATTTTAATTTCTATCTGTCGATTTTAGTACACAAAATTGTATGAAAGTGCATCCTTTAATTTTAGTGACTTCTATCTAGGATTGAACTTCACCCTACTGAACCTTAATTACCGTTTAACCAAAATGGCAGAAATTTCAATACTTCGACAACTAACAAAGATAATGTTGAGTTTTTATAATAAAAAAGAGGAACAAATGAAAGACAACTTTCATACGGTTTTCTGAGCCTAGCTTAGATTTGTCACAAGGGCCAAAATGATTTCCTAGGCGTAGCTTAAATGTGGCACACGGTCGAAAGTGTGGAGCACCGACTGGGAATCGAACTCGCTACTCAGTCGTAATTGATCTAGAGAGACAAGCTTGCTGACCATGACACAATGTCGATGTGCCAAAGACAGATTTCATCTGAAACAAGAAATTATTAATTGCAAGTATCAGCGACTAAAACGAATATTGACGCCACTGATTGTAATAATTTTAGGTTATAGGATTCATTTCTGAGATGGAGTTTCATTATGCCATTATTTCATTTGTGCTTGTCTATCGCTTTGTTTGTTCCCACGACCGTTACGCCCTGTCATTTCATTATAAATGAACTATTCCGCTTTGATCGCGTGGCAAGTCAAATGACCTGTCAGAGACGCTACTTGACTTTTGTAGAAAAAGTTAGCTCATACTAATAACTCATGAATAATGCACTATTCGGTTTTAACTGCGTGAGAAGTCAAGACCTATCAATAAAGCTACTTGGTTTCAATGTAAAAATGAAATAAAGAAGGGTAGATGGAAGTGTTTAATATCTGTTTCAGTGAAATGGAAAAAAAGTTGTCAATTTCGATTATTTTCATTTTTACCTCCTTACTTCAACAAACGACTAACATTCATATTATTTTTATTCTTATTGCAATATTTTGCTACAGCTAAGCTCAAATATGTAACGATGTGATATGGCAATTTCTATGTATATTTTATTGTCGTAGAACTAGACATGAGGTTACTAAATCATTAATTGAAGACTGATTCATCAGAAATTTCTGTTTGGAAAACCGACATAATTCCACAGGTTTCAAGTAGTAAGTATTAATCTCTTCTGAGTTACACTTTCATTTGTACTGGTGGAATACCCTTTCTCTGTTTATTGCATGAAGATCGCGTACACTGACTTATGTACTCGCACGAGTATTTCTTAATTTTGCTAAGTCTTGGGTACTAATTCCTACTGTCCTGGTATGGCCATAAACCACATCCGTCAGCAAAGCCTCTGATCAGGAGGTTTTGATGAGCATGGAACCACCTCTTAATAACTGCTGTTCCCAGGTTCATTCTGACCCAGAGTGGTAACACCTGTTAGGGTTTCAGCTCTGGGCAAATAGTTAACCACCAAACTAGGTTCGAAACGCTATGCAAGTAGAAAACGGGTTTTTACAGTAAAAATACCAGCAAAAAAAACCTCTTTATAAAAATCCGTTAATTAAACCTGATCTAAAAACTGATTTCTTACAAATGTGTGTGTATGTATATATATATATATATATATATGCTATTCATACCAATTTGTACTAAAAATTTTGTCGACATTAAATAACCCATTGAGGTCGATATGCCGTAAAACAAACTTAAAAGCAAACCAGACCAACGTAGATTTATCTCGTGGGAAAAAATAGAAAAAAAACTCAATCCAAGACCAGCCCTTACGAATTTTGTTGTTTGCGGTTCCCTTGACTGTAAAAACATTTTCTGCACACGTGCAATTTCGATAATTGTTCATAAACAAAGCATCTGTCTTGAAGCATAAGTAATGTGTCGCGCAACGCTTCGGCATGCGTGGAAATCGTGCTTTTGCTGATCAGTCGATAATTGGGACAATTTCGCGTCTTGTTTATTGTGTGTGCTCTCCCGGCCGGACAGCGGAGGAGAGGCTAATGTCACGTCTCAGAATTTGCTTGACCACTTCTCGCTGTTCAGCCTTGACCTTTTACTGGCCTATGGTCAGTCGATATGAGCGAAACAAAAGATCTTTCTCCTCTGGTCATAAACAGGACGGTTGGTCGGTGGTGAAAATGCTAGACAATAACAACAAGGGTGTTTTGAAAGCAACCGATTCACTTTGGTGGGGAGTGTTTGAAGGGTCGAGAGTGAAGGATAAAAAGGTGGAATGTCTGACATTGTCAGAGTGGTTCTTGCGTCAATTTCGGATTTTACTGGCGGGAACTGAGACTTATTTCACAATGGTAAATCGTGGATGCTGAAAAGTGTAACTGCATAATATTTTCCTTAATATTTAATTTTTTTCTGTTATTTTTATTTTTTTCATAATATACTTTATTATTGAATTTTTTTAAATCTAATTTAATTTTGTTTCTATCTACTCGGAATCTTCCACAAATCATTGTTCATTATTTAATTTTCTTTCATGTTGCTACTTCTGTGTCCAGATTTTACAATGAAATATTATTTTTAATTTTATAAAATAACAGATTTTCCTCAGAGTTGCCATGTATTTTCAATATTCTGTAATTTCTGCCGTATAAGTTTACTCACACAATATATATATATATATATATATATATATGGTGTCCCAAAATAATGTATACATTCTTTAAATATTAATATTAATGAAAGTGTTTGAAAAATTCTTCTACTCACGCACAATACGCACCCCTTGTTTGGAAATCAAACCATATAGATTGTACATACCCAAATTCATTATGGCCAACGTTTCCTGCTCTTATTAAAAATGGTTTTAAATATAGAATAATATTATTCTAATTTAGTTTTATAATTCTTATTTTATTTTACATTTTTAAGTATTGTTAGTTACATAAGATTATATTTTCCGTCCTTATGGGGTCACAGTCGTCGAATTTTAGTATGAAATTGTATGTTTGTAGTTAGTTTTCATTTCGCAACTGAAATCGACCTATGAAACTGAACTTTTTAAAGTTTTTTTTTTTTTTTTTGTAGCTGTGCACAATAATGCCCCTAATTTTTCTTTTTTTGTTTTAGAAAAATACGTATTATACATGTTGAATTACGGTAATTCTAGCGTAAAAGTGTGAGACCTAGATGCCAATCTAGTAGCACACTTAAACACGCATATTCCTGGCAGTATAACTGTTATTTGTTTCAATCTTACTTTTCTTAAACAGACGTACGAAGATTTTTTTATGTTCATCTGTATGCTTATGTCATCCATGATCGTTTTGACTGTTTAGAGAACCCTCTTGACATATAATTTTAAATAGTCTATGTAGAAACAAGTAGTTCATATATTTTCAGAGATATCCTGTCTTAAGTTTAATTGAAAGTAGAATAATGGTTGTTGCTATTGTTATCATTATCATCATCAAGTGTCCAATCACTGCCTCAATTGAAAAGACAAAAGTTTCTGATGTCATTCTTTGTTAGTAATATGAGACATCCCACCGACGTAAGCACCTAAGATAACTGACGTCTTTATTCTCGGGCCTACAGCAGTGCATACAGGAGACTGAATACACATCTGAATTCATGCTTTCTAGGCTTAGATAAGATCACATCCATGAACTGCTCAGGTTGAAATGTCTAAATTTCCTTTGTCAAATTTTTTCCGTTTGTCTTGGGCCATTTTCGGCACAGCTTGCAATTAACCCAAGATAATAGTAATTTTGTCCGTCTCTCCGCGCATTGTCCCTGTTTAACCAACCATAAAACACAATCAAACCACCGTATTACAGAAATATTAAAACTTTCTGGATTCATTATGCATAAAATGCCCCACAGAAACATTAATCTAATTTGTAATTAATTTTTAAAATTACTGTACAAGCAAAAGGTTTCTCCATCCATCTTGGGCTAATTTTTCGAATGTTGGCGAATAGCTTTTGCCAGTTGCCTTGCGTCAAATAAAATATTATAAAGGTGGCGCATCACGGAAAAATACATCGTTTCATTACGAGTATGAATTTGATTCTTACTGATGAACTACAAAATTGTGGTCCTATGCTAAAGCGAGGTGAATAAATACAAATGAGTATTAGATTCGGAAAAATTCAAAGATATTTTAAACTCTAATCATTTTATATACACACATAGATATGGGAAATT
The DNA here is from genome assembly GCA_963932145.1 of Acanthosepion lycidas. NCBI lineage: Eukaryota > Metazoa > Mollusca > Cephalopoda > Sepiida > Sepiidae > Acanthosepion > Acanthosepion lycidas. The sequence continues at coordinate 30,742,283 of OZ010572.1, forward strand.
GAATCTTTTTTTCAGATTCAATGTTACGCGTTCCTTCCTTTCGAAGGATGTATTCAGACTGTTTTTATTGATTAAATTATGCGTAGTGGGTGAATAAAATCTAACTAATGTCAGTTACAATTCTACAGGGTGATGCGAAAGTTTTTTGTCACCCCCTACCAAAAAGGAGAACAATAGAAATACAAGTAATACAGGAATACGAAACCCATGGAATGGGTTCAGTTTATTCACTTTCATTGATGCTGTCACACATCGAGAAGGTCTGTATGAATAACATTTTCGAGTCACCCATTTGAAATAGAAAAATATAAGGGTGACAAGACTTTCGGACCTCTCTGTATATCAAGAAAACACTGATTCAATTGATAAGTTACAAACGTTGAGGATGAATTATAACAACCGTTTCTCACCACTCCTTTCCGACGTATCTACAGGGTACGATGGGTAAATTGTCGCCATTTTGTATTTTTAATTTCACGCATGCGCGTTTGTTTTTAATTTCGTCGACTGCACAGTATAGTAGTATCAGTTGCACACCGTCTGTGGGGGGGAGGAAAGGGCACGATGATGCGATTCACTACGCCAGAAATTTGGAAACGGCATGCTGTACTGCATGACATTCGCGCTGGAAGCTCCAATACGAACATTCTAGTGTTTGGGTGTCAATCTGAGAACAGTACAGAGGATTCCGAAAGAAATGGATGAGTCTAATGATGATTACAAATGTACGGCAGCTCGAAAAACTCACTTTTATTGATCTGATAAAAGAGCTACCGAATTTGTTGGTGAGGGCCTCAGACTCTAGACAGAGGCCTACATCAAATGCCTTGAGGAGGTAATGCTGCCCTGGGTCAAAGGTGGGTGGCTGCTGGAAGACTCTGTCTGGAACAAGAATCTGTTCATCCCACAAAAGTAGAACTCTGTCATGGCTATCAGATAATTTCTGCAGCCACATCACGCTTTACATTTAGCAATCTAACTTCCTAGACTGCGTTGATTATTTTGTGTGGAGCGCAGTTGAGTGAAAGAATAAGAAAACTCCGTATAACACCAAAGATGAACTGAAGGCAACGATTATGGCAGCAGTGACGAACTTAGTGTCCAGAATAGTTGCAAAAGATTCTTAAGTCGTCTAAATGCTGTGGTTGAAGCTAATGGCGATTTTATTGAATAAATTTACTCTTTAGTATTTCAAGATATTTTTGTGTAATTTTATTAAATTTATCTAAGGTGAGATGTCATTTTCATTTTTGCGTAATTCAGACGACAATTTATCCATCACGCCCTGTATGTTCCAATCGATTAATAACATTATTTTGAATGTAGAAGTCCAAAGGACGAAGCACGTAACACAGAATTTTTTCAAATTTTCTTTCAATTACCCATGAGTTCGATACATAATTGTATATCGTATCTCCTACACACACACACACACACACACACACATATATATATATATATATATATATATATATATATATATATATATATAAGGTTGGTGCAAAAATAATGTTGTTTTCTAAGATATGTTACTATGTGAGAAAATGACATTATTTTTGCACCAACCAAATAGATATGCGTGTATGTCTTTTCCAAGACATTGTTTTGTAATTCATTAGAGTGGATCCGGATGAATAACGAAAACAAGCTTGTGGTGAGGTTGGGGAAGTAATCCGACTTTCTCGGTATGGAGAGTCCCTATCCAGTTGCACGAGGAATCGTTACAACCGGATACCCCCCACGCTGCAATAGATGACCAGGTCTCGTCGATGCTCTGATGCACTATACGGCATTTGCGAAGTGCACCTAAATGGCCTTTCTATCCGCCCACTCTGCTGGGAATCAGTCCCCACATGCAATATTCCTGACAGACTAGTAATTACCGAGGGTTTGGGCCTGTCGACTACCCTCAACTGGTTTGCTTGTCAGCCGAAGTGGTTTACACACGCACAGTAATATATATATATATATATATATATATATATATATATATATACCAAATTGTGACTGGTAGGGATAATTCCAAGGAGGATATAAATCTAAAGAGGACACAATTTAAATTACATAGCATTATAATAGTGAATTAAGAAAAATCCTCAAAGATCTATCATATCAGTCCGGATGAATTGTCTCCATTTAAGAACTTTCAGGCTGAAGAGAAGAACATAAAAATATTGACGAAATAAATTAGAACAGACATGGAATTTTAAGTTTTTTTTTCTTGAGTTTATATCTATATAATATATATATATATATATATATATATATATATATATATATATTGTAATGATACAATATGGAAATCCGTATGGAATTTCCAGGGAGAGTTCTATGTCAAAAGACAGAATTTAATTATTAATAATTAAAGAATATCAAACACTAAAAATCCCATAAGTATTAATTATTTCACGAATGTTCAAGGCCTACAAACAAGATTGAGAGCTGCTTTTTAGAGCCATCATAAATTATTACCTATGGGATTTTAAGTGTGTGATATTCTTTTATATATTCTAAGTGTTGCGCAGACTATTAAAAATATTACTTATGTTGCTATCTCTGGTAAGTTCATTCTACAGGCTTCTTCAGGTCGAAGCCGTATGAAAAATGCTTTGATAGAAATATATAGAATAGTCAGTTTCCTATTAACGCTACAAGTAACTCTTGAGAATGACATTCTTCTTCCATGATTTTGCATATACTTATAAAAAGAAAAAATAGTTCTCACCACATTCCCACTTACCCGGAAAGAAACAATGCACTTATAAGAATAGCTGAAATTAATGCATGCAAGATTTCACAGTTCTAGCGCCACTCCTTCATCGTCAATCTATGAACTTTTTCAGTCCACCCTCATATAGCACATCAATGACCACTGTCTTTTTATTGGGACAATAGCAGGTTAAAATCATGAATTTTCTAGGTGAGAATTACAGCAATAACGATATTTTTTTTAAGTCTGCCAGGAGATCTTAAGTGATTATAATACCTAGTATTCGTCGAATACCAAGTTAGCACGTACAAAATTTACACGAGCGTGTAGCTACAATGTTTGTAATAAGAACACGCAAAAGAAAACACACCTTAAAAATTGTTGGCTATTTTATTTTTTTTTTTATTTCTCTTTAGGATATCACTAAAGATTTTATGACAGTCAATAACGTCCGTCAGGAAGATCGGGGTAGAGTTTTCTGCTTGTGCGTTGACTTGTCTAATATAATTTATTAACGTCTAATTGTTTATAGCCAAAAGTTGTAGTGAACTGTTAAAGATTAATACTAATACAATCCTTGAATTGATGTTCTTTACGATTTTTTTTCTCTCCGGAGTTGTCCGAAGCGATAATTATTCCGTTTTAGTGTCTTTAGGAAATAATGGTGGGAAACAGACCATTATTTTGAGTGATATTCAATGTGACTCAATATATATATTTTTTTTAAATGTTTTCTTTACTTATTCATTTTCTACTTCCGTCATCAGTAATTTTTGCTTGTCTCTGCGCTTGCCGCCAACGTGTTTATTATTGCAATGATCAGTTTTTATAAGCTTGAAACTACCGTTTTTATTACTGCTATCCTAGAAGAGTATTCTGTGTGTCGACCTGTGCGATCATGGCTCTCCACAATTTCCTATCCCTTGTGACCCTTAGCAGTTTTTTCTACTTTTGCTAAGCTCCTCCACCCCTGCTTTCCGCCATCCATTCACACAAGCTCGTCATGCTGGTGACACACTGCTTTCCTTGAACTTTAAGACGCTCAATATGCCCAGTCAGGACTCAGTTTTAGAACACCTTCCTCCTCATTGTGTCGAAGGAATTTAAGCTGTCTTTTCCTGATTCTGAGCATAAATGTTTTGTTTCCATCTTTAACACTACTTCGTTCTTTACTTACTCCGTTCATGGAATCCTCAGTATCATTCTGTAGAACCACATTAGTTTGTTGTCTCCTCTCTCTTGTCGTTGTCGTTGTCTCCTCTCTCTTGTCGTTGTCGTTGTCGTTGTCTCCTCTCTCTTGTCGTTGTCGTTGTCTCCTCTCTCTTGTCGTTGTCGTTGTCTCCTCTCTCTCTCTCTCTTTCGTCTCTCTCTCTCTCTCTTTCGTCTCTCTCTCTCTCTCTTTCGTCTCTCTCTCTCTCTCTTTCGTCTCTCTCTCTCTCTCTTTCGTCTCTCTCTCTCTCTCTTTCGTCTCTCTCTCTCTTTCTTTCGTCTCTCTCTCTCTTTCTTTCGTCTCTCTCTCTCTCTCTTGTTTCTTGTTATTTCTCGTTATTTCTATTTTCTGAACTTTACTTAGCTTTGGCATTCCACTTTCCACAAGTCCAATGCATTTTAGGATTTCTCTGTTGCATCCATCACGTATGTCAAAACACTTCTCAGACATCTAACATTCAAGCACTTGCTTGATTTTGACATCTCCAGTTTGTAACTCGCATCCTGGGCTTTCCCTTTTGCTGATCACCATACTGTCTTCTTGCAGTTGATGCTTCGTACTTTTTTCTTGCTTTCTACCTTAACTAGGAGGTACTGTAATTTTCATTTCGAGTTACACAGATGACATCGATGGCTAATCTTACATTGTGAAGATTAAGTCCTTCCATACACCTTGTAAGATCTCCAACTCTCGTAGAATAGCCTCACTGTGGGGGTTGAATATATCTGGGGAGAAGAAGCATCATTGTCTTACGCCTCTTTCTATTTGTGTAGCTACTCAGTCCATTTTCCATTAGTATGCAGGCGGTTTCAGTATAAGTTCTGGATTATTCTAATATCCTTTACAAATAGATCTAGTTCTCTAAAACTTAAAAGCTAGGAAGACTAAATAGCACCATTGGGGAGAAAGTGTTGCGCGGAATGGACTATGATGACTTTGAAAAAGAAAACATTAATCTCAAAGAAAATGAAAATTATTTCTTGGTAGCGTGCAGTAAATAAATGTGTGAATTTACTGTTAATTCACCCCAAATCATGTAGTTACTTAACGCAGATATTAATTCACCAGAAGAAACGTCCTGGGTAAGACGATAAACGACATCCAGCAGCAAGGCCTCTGATCAGGAGGTTTTGAGGAGCGTGGAAACACCTCTTAATTGCTGGTGTTCATAGGTCCACCCTGACCGGGGGTGATAGCACCTGTTAGGGTCCCAGCTATGGACAAATAGTTAACAACCAAACTGGTGTAAAAATAGGTTTTAATTCCAGAAATGCTTTGTAATAAAAAATTTACCACCAATAATTTTTGAAGGAAAAAATATCAGCAATACTTAAAAAACCATCGATCCCAACAACTGTACATTCTTTGAAAAAATATGACCAGCCATAGTTCAAGAACAAATATTCCCAGAAATAGATTTTTAAAGAAAAACATTACCAGCAATAAAAATTTTGTCGGCATTAAATAACCCACTGAGGTTGATATGCCGTAAAACAAACCAAACCAAATCACCACAAGAAATTATAAATTTTAAATCAAAGTTTTATTTTTTTTAATTTTTATTTTTTTTAAAATTTTTATTTTTTTTAAAATTTTTATTTTTTTTAAAATTTTTATTTTTTTTTTAAATTTTTATTTTTTTTTAAAATTTTTATTTTTTTTAAAATTTTTATTTTTTTTAAAATTTTTATTTTTTTTTTTTGACATCATTGCCGCATTTTTTAAATTATAAATTGCAAACAGAATTTATTTAACTTGCCTCGCAACAACTCCAACCCTCAGAAAGAAAATTCACCAAAATCATGAATTTATTCACATTCTGTAAGTGCGGATAATATTCTAGGAACTTACAAAGAAATTTTACAACTTAAAAAAATAATGTGGGGGTGAGTGCGAACGATGGCCCCACACTTAAGATAACCCGAGTCGTCCTCATTTGAGGCAATCGCAAACATCAACCTAACCTGAGTGCGAGAATTTGGTGTGAATTTTAGTAAATATAATTTATTTTAGAATGAATTAACAAAAGATTCATAAATCATAATTATATTTTAAACTAAGTACGAAGCAGATAAAAAAAATAAAAAACTTATCCTGAAAGGTGCCCATGAAACAGTTAAGATGATTTGGTGAATGTGATGTTATACGACAATATTTTATTGTCTGAAATAATTATGAAGATGATATATTTAGATGATTTTATATTTAAACTCGCCGAATTTTTTTTTTTTTGTAACAAAATGATTGATTTTTAAATCGTTGTTGTAATTTGTGGTGAGAAATGATGCCTTTCAATATTATTCAATGATCTTGCCGATGTGACCTCCATCTTCTGGCTTTCTCCTTTTATATTTTGGATAGGAGTTATTCACTTCAAAATTTAATTTAAAAAGGTGGATAACAGCTTAATCTGACCCCTTTGATCTGTATTTGTTGTAATATCTGATTGAATGAATTGATGCCAGATTTCATCATTGATATGACAATTGAATTGTCACAAAAAATATGTATTTTAAGGCAATACCCACTGAGGTGATTTTTTGCTCAAACATATTGTCTCATTTCGAATTTGTCAATGTGACCTCCATCTTCTGGCTTTCTCTTTCTGTATTTAGGATAGGAGTCATTACCTTGATCAAATTTAAGTCAAATGGTGGGAAAAATTTTCAGCCGGGGTCTGTGCGCCCTGGCGACCTCCTTTGATCAAAAATGAAATATACTCATCCAAGTACCCTAGGTATTGCAGTTTCAGAATATATATGGTTATGTAGGGGTGGGGTCTCTCCAAAATCCTAGAAGTTCGATAACAAGCGCGCGCGCGCGCGCACACACACACACACACTGGTTACAACTTATATATGTGTATCTGTGAGACAAGACCATAATTGTTATCGGTCCGGTAAAATGGGAGTGGTACGTCGAGTTCAAATTCCAGCTAACACGATAACCGTTAGGAAAGTTATAAATCCATCCTTTATTCACCCAGCTATGGGTTGAATAGCAGCACAGACAGGATCCAATAGTCTTGATTGGCAACCATCCTACCGCACAAAGGGCAACCTACTGCGAGAAAATATTCTGCCTAATCAGTCATGAATCGAAAGAGACCAGATCGCCCAAACGTATATCGAGTATCGTATTGAACTGAAATTCCTCCTACCCACTTAAACTTAGACACCAAGCATTTTGAATAAGTAACCCTAGAGGACCGTGGATGTGAAGATGTAAAGAACACACGTGGGTTAAAATTTCCTGGTAGCTGGTTCAGCTACATGAGAATGTTGGACCTTAAGTCCAAAGAAAACAAACAAGACCGATAATTATATACAAATATATGTATTAACAAGTTACAACACATGGACAGTTACATTGAGTTTGTGAGGTGTGTATTGTGGCGAGTGTTCGTACGTACGTGTATTGGTATTGTTCTTAGCGTGTTCCTAGAATTTGGGAAACGCTATATTGGTGAGAGCTCATATTGATATTAGCTGAAATGGAGAGAAAAGAATTACCACACCTCATCAACGCGCGGTGGTATAAGGCCCGAAGAAAAAGAGATCGAGGCAAAAGGTCACCCAGTATTTATAGCCAGGGGAGAGAGATCCCTGGTGAAGGATTAAGGAACTAAGGAGGAGCTAACTCCGTCAACCCTTTTAAAACATTACAATTTAACTTTTAAGGAAAAATAGACTATTTTCAACTGTCAGAAATTGGTAAACCAGATTTTAGATGTTTTATCTATTTTTTTATTTTTTAAACTGATTTTGAACAATATTTAATTAATTATTTGTTTAACTGAGTAATAATTGCGGCACGACACTAAAAAAAAAATCTATAGTATTCCATCGTATACCAGGTTCAAATCCTTGTTCTTATACCCCATATTTTCCCATAATTTATATATGCAATCGTTAGATTGATTTTTGTCTTTCGGTTGTATGATAAATCTTTCATGATATCACAGGTTACAGATGCCAAGTAGATATATATGTGCTGTTATCTAAACTCTAGTGGTTCGATGAAAGGCCTACTCTAAAACATGTGAATGTTCACGTTCGATGTTATATCAAGACGTGTATTCCTCTTTGTTGAAAGTATGTTTTTAATGCTCTTTCAAAACTAAAAGCAAGCAAATCTCGAAGAAAAAAAAAAGGTTGAAGAATAACAAAACGGAACCCATTAGGTAGTGAAAAGTCTATTATGATACAAGTAAATAGTCACGTCAAATACCAAGTCAGCTTAATTAGAGTGTAAGAAATTAAATAAAAGGGAAAGAAATAGTCGAGAAATACAAAGTACATTTTTTTTTTTTTTTGTAAAGAAAAGTCATAAATGCATACTAAATGCTTACAAAAGATTTGTTTAAAGCTTGTACTTTCCTTTTATAGAATTCCTCGACTGGAGCCACTGGAAGGTTCCAACTGTGACCAGGGATATTTTTCTGATCGTCTGTGTAAAAGTGTCTCTGTGTGTGTATATATATATATATATATATATAAGGTTGGTGCAAAAATAATTTCGTTTTCTCACATAGTAACATATGTTAGAAAACGAAATTATTTTTGCACCAACCTAATATAGATATATATATATAATAGATGTACTATTTTCAGTGTCTTGTATAACTAAGAAAATATTAATTATTTTCTTTTTGTATGTCGGGTGCCAGCCATTCTCTTCGATGCTGTACTACTGTAGGTTATTAACAGAAATCGTTTTTATTATTTAAATTAAAACCTGTCTATCCTTGTTTCTTGAGGACTCTCGCTGAATGCAGAAAGAATTCAATACGAAAGAAAGCTGCGAAGAAAATGTCATTTCTGATCAAAATTATGAAAATGCTTTTTTATATAAGTAACTGAACATGTAAGTATAAACGGCGGACATAGATATTCAGTGTAGTTTTAGCAAATCTGAATCTCGACATTTGAAAGGTAGAAAAAAAGACACATAGTCAGAGAGTTGGAAACTTTTACAACACACCCATTTCATTATATATGCTTTTTTTTTTTCCCCACTCTCCGATTTTCCCCCGGTAATTTATACGGCCTATTACATTATGTATTATAAATATTTTTTTTTAAATACATGCTGAGAAAAACAAATTAATTTCTGAATATATGGGATGAAGAATTATTGAAATTCGGACAACATTTCAGTAGTTATACCTTCAAACACTTGAAATCCGCAAGGCACAGCGACTCTACTAATAGCAACAAAGATTAGAACAATAGACTGAATGTAAATAAATGCAAATTAAGATTGTTTAGAGTTTGTGTTAAATAGCAGGATAAATTGGTCTCTCTTGCATTGGCTGGAAACCAGAAAATAAAATGTCTAAATTCATCCCCGCTTTAAATAATAGGGTAGATAGCTATATCAAGGTTACCCTACCTAGGCTAGGGAACATTTTTAAATAAAGCAGTTCGGAAGGACAATTGAAAAAGGAACATCTCCATCGATTATCTTGCCTCACACACACACACACACACACACTTAATTAGTCGTCTTGCTCTTAGAGAATGATCTTACAATTTTTATTTAAAACCTACTTTTATTTCATTTTTTTTTTTTTTTTTTTTTTTTTGTCAAAGAATGCTGAACAATATTTATTCTCCCAAACGTAAAGTTTATGTAACGGGTGAGGTTCTCCAGAAATATGCTGAAAAACCAATTTGACGGACTATGTGAGTAACAGGGAAGTTAAAAATGAGAAAAGGAAAATTGTATTTAGAATTAAAGACCGTTTAAATTTTTGTGTAATATAAGGTAAGAGGGCTTGGAGATTTGATATTTACAAGTCATTGAGGGGAAAGTAGATGTAATCTACCTCGCCAGCTTGTTTAAATAGATAGCAAAACAGGGACTGGGAGATATTCTAGGGTACTAATTTCCTACTAAAGTTATTAAAAATCACAACAGCTAGCACTCTGCATCTATTTACTAAGCTTGTAAAAAGTGATTCAATTTTCTGGCGATCTTAGCACGTAGAAAGCTGATGAATTTGATGAGACTAATTCAGCCAAGTACAAGGGCAACAGAAATGAGGCACCATTTGTTAAATGACTTTTGATACACTAATACAATAAACGAGCACTAATTAAGAGAACATGTTTTCTGTCAATGTTTTCTAACTTTTAGATTTGTACGACGTAAGATCGAATGGAAAGAATTTAAAATAAATCTGGTTAAAAATTGAAAATTCAGAAGGCAAATTTTGACTATTTCACATCAGCTTCTGATCCCAGAAGAAAATGAGTCTCCGTAAATTCTTACTGATCAAAGAAACAAAACAAAAAAACACTTTCAATATATTCTATATTTTGGCGTTTTCAGCGCAGGTAATTGCAATTGAATAAGATCGTAAAGATGAGGTGGGGGTATGAACATAAATACACTTTCTTCTGCAATATATGATCACAAGGCGCGTTTAAGTTTGTTTTTGTTTTTTTTTTTTTGTTTTTTTTTTTTTCGACATCTGTGCACTTTCTATCAGGAATGAAAGAAAAGTCTGTATATAAACGATTGAAATGTATATAAACACAAAATGTCACTTCTGGTTAAAGTGATCTCAACAAATCACAATCGATTATACAGACAAGGGTCAATCATTGCCAATCATGAGCAAAAAAAGTTGAGAGATTGACATAAACACTCGTTAAATTACAGAAGGGAAAATGTCTATATAATTGTTACTGTAATATTGCATGGTCTAGTGTGTATATATATATATATATATATATATATATATATATATATATATATATATATATATATATAGTTTGTGTGTATGTAAGTATGTTAATACTGTTTATTATAAACAGAGCATTTACTTAAATATCTGTAACTATAAAAAGAACGTATAAGCATAAAAAATGTCTTAAATATATGTATATGCGTATATATTTTAAAACATTTTTTATGTCTATACGTTCTTTTTATAGATGCAAATGTTTGTGAATGCTGTGTTTATAATAAACAGTACTAACGACATTTACCCGCCTGGATGTCCGAGAAATTTTCATAGAGAAAATTTTTACTTCATTTGATTTAGTTCTATAAATAATATTAATTTCAAATGTGAAAAATCAGTGCGTAATCCAGTTACCATCGGTCATCGCCTAATCGCTATTTTAATTTCCATTGTTTTCTCAGTAAAACCATCTTCAAATGAAAATTTCTCTGTTCCACTGGAATATTCTGTCTCTGTAAAATACATCTCAATAATCCCTACCGTCATATGTACAATTTCTCAGAATTTAACTTATTTTTATGCTTTCTTTCAATCTCATGTTTATTTCTATCAGGAAGGAAAATTATAAATAATACTTAAGAATTTCCTCAATTAAAAGAGCAAAGTCATGTTCACTTTCAGGCACGTACAGATATATTATGTCGCTCACCTAACCTGGATGAAAAAAAAAAAAGAAAAATCATTTACGAAGATGCAAATTTGTGATATCGCACGGTGTATTTGATATCGCACGGTGTATTTGATATCCAGGGTGGGCCAAAAGTAGGCTTAATGTTGTTTCCTTATTTCTTTCACGTTTTAGATCTAACTTCGAACTGTTCTTTCAGCATGATGAAACATCTCCGCATTATGCTTTTGGCAGTCAGGTACTACCTTAACCAAACCTTTCCACAGCGTTGGTTCGGAAGAAGGGACAGCATCGAATGGCCATCACGTTCACCTGACCTAACGCCAATTAATTTCTTTTGGGCGGAGTGTAGTAAAGAACAAGGTTTATGAGATAAATCCCCCCCACACAGTTGACGAATTAAGAGTACATCTCAGAAGTATTTATTGAAATTGATGCAGATCGGGATTTGCGTTGTGCTGTGTCATTGTATTCTAAAGAGGTTCAAAGAGTGTTGCAGGACATTTTGAGCACTTAAGAGATTAAACTGTGTTTAAAATAATGTAAGTAATGTGTTTAAACAGTTTTGAAAAAAAAGGTAAATTACATACCTACTAAGTGTATGCATACTTTTGGCCCACCTTGTATACAATTGGATAATATTTACAATTGTTTTTTTTCTACACTGGGGAGTTGATAGTGACGACTCAGCTAGCTGATCTGTGCGTTTAAATTGATCTTTTTATATATTTTTTATATTACTCTGTAATTTGATTTGTATTGGTTTACATTGAAACACTTTCTTAGCTAGTGTGACGGTTTGGGTGGTATGGCTGGTCCACGCCAATATTGTCAGTATTTATTGAGATCTATCATATGTAAAAGTAAGGGTTGTAGATATATTCGAGCAAGGAGATCTGTGGTAAAATTTCAAGACATAACGAGATAAAGAAGAGGGAATTGTCAGTTAATAGTGCTTCGTAACCTAAACAAATAGGCTTACTTATACCGCATCCCCAGAGGTCAGGGTTGACGCCGTCCTGCTAATCCATCAACTTGTGAGCAGAATCGTTTGTTCTTAAAACCCAACGTTCTTCCTCTTTTATATTTGCCATTTATCACTTCCTTTGACTTACCAATAATTCTGAATCATTTAGTTTAGATTTTTATTTTTTTTTTATCCATTTTTTTTTTTTTTCCTTTGGCATTTTTGCACCCTAACTTTGTTTTTACCCCCACTGGTTCTTTTTCACTCTCCTGTCCAATGTAGGGTTGATATTTCCATTATTTTCACCACCCACGTTAACGTTGATCTTTGGAAATAGAGAGACAGACTATTTATTCAGAAAGGCGCCCTTGTGCCGGTTAGCGAATTGAAGACCTCCTACAGAAGACATTTGATGTGTTGATAGTTTTGATTCATATTAAGCACGATGATTGTCATCAAGGTGAAGATGATTAAAAATAACAAATGGAAAGAAAATTACCCAATCTAAACCAGAAGACAGGTTCAAGCCATCATGAAGATATGTCAGATATTAGATATCGCTGTCTCTGTCAGTTACAGACTGAGGGGAAATAAGTGAAAATTTTTTGAGAGAAAAATCTCTTAACATTCAGTACTCCAATTGAAAAAGTTATGAAACATGTAGGTGGCCGTTGCATGCATCATTTCCAACCACAATAGCACAAGCTCAGAAAAACTTGCAAAAGGATTAGAAGAATTGGAACACAATTTCGAAACTCCGCCATCCAAAATTAGATCAAGGCTTTGAAATATTCACTTTATGGCTGTGTTTTTAGGGAATGATAAAATACTATCAATTCCCATGGAGGAAATTATTTGAGCATTTCCGGCCTCATAAAATAAACTTACACCAGATGTTCGACGATTGACATTGCTACAATGAATGAAGGACAGTATGACTTACATTTTTAAAAGCGTGGGTAGATTTAAGGAAGGTTTTCAAGGATTTTACACTGCCTACAATGCTGTGATCCAGTCTGTCAATTCTCAAGCTTTTTTCTTTCTCCTTCAATCAGGGAAGACTAGTAGCTTCTACTTTCGACATAGGAGCATGTGAAAGATAAAGCTTCAGTTGAAAAGTAATGGGAATTGCTTCTTCGTTTTTGCTGAGTTGTTAGAACGTTCGCTTTCTGATCACGAGACCCGGATTCGAATCTCACCGTGGTTGATTTGTCAGGAATGTGACTTCTTGATATTGGTCTAGTGGGGTGTCGATCTCAGAATGTGGCACATTTGTAAAGTCTCACCCCTGCCTTGTGAGTTAAATTAGTTAGACTGAACCATTTGGGAACCATCGATGGTTGTGCTAGATCGAAGTCGCAAGTCATCGTGACTGAGGGTTTGAACGTGCTGGCCTTGTTCAGACCGTTGATCTTGCTAGATAACGTGAAACTCTCCCAGAAAATGTAACTAAGGTCCGCTCAGTATAGTTGCAATGTAATCCACACGTGGGCTCTGTGGGTGTTAAACAAACACAAATATGCCTGAGCAGACTGCTGAAAGAGGAATTAGCTAGCCTCCCTAGTAGACGGGCATCCTTTGATACAAGTGCCCAGCCAGCCATTTAACACACGAAAACATAGCAATACCTCTCCCCGTGTAGGTCTTTCCTAAAAGAAAATGGTTGAGATACCAGCGTAACCTGCATCCAGATAACATTACGAAAATTAGTGAAAATTTTAAAGATATATTTAGGTATTGAGGCTTTGTTTCTTTCACTTGATATTCAGTGAGTAACAACTGGTTATTCCTTATTCATTCTTTTTCGATGACTCGCCGTCCTGGGTAAGACGATAAATTACATCCAGCAACAAGATCAGGAGGTTTTGCGGAGCGTGGCACCACCTCTTCATTACTGATGTCCCCAGGTTCACTCTGACTCGTGGTGGTAGCACCTGTTAGGATCCCAGCTATGAGAAAATAGTTAACTCCCAAACTTGGTTCAAAAAAACTATGAAAGTGTAAAATAGCTTTTAATAACAGCAATAAATTTTTGATGAAAAATTATTATCGGCAATGTTTTTGAAGAAAAAAAACTATAACCAGCAATATATTATGGAAAAAAATACCAGCAATGAAAGTCTTGTCTACATTAAATAGCCCATTGAGGTTGATATGCCGTAAAACAAACCAAATCGATAGCTTCGATATTCAAAAATCGGTAATACTGAATTATCCGGACGTATTTTCTTAACTCTCCTTACGTCTCCGGATAATTGAAAAAGTATTGCGTTAAGTAATAATAATTCTACAACGTAGAAACTTAATTTGTTTTTAAAAATTAATACAATGTATTGGGTTGATGCAAAAATAATGACGTCATAATGCGTTTTTTGACGTTATACGTCAAAAAACGACATTATGACGTCATTATTTTTGCACCAAACTAATAGAATTGGATGGATTCATGTTTTCTGACGTATATTTTGTGCACGGTGTCACATTTTCAAAGAATTTACCAAAAGGTCAGTTCAGTGTCCATTGTACTTATATACAGGCACTACAGAAGGAAATGAAGACTTAAGGTATGTACAGACCGAAAGATAAATGCATACAGCTATTTCTACAAGCAGAAAAAAAAAAATTCCAAAAGAGATTTTTTCTTTGATAAAAATGTCTTGCTCTTTTGAAAATTACTTGTATCGCATCATGTTGGCTGTTTACGGATTTAAGGAAGAATATTAAGTTAGAAAAATTTGCATACGTCAATCACTTACTCAATAGGAGGTGCTGTAGGTGCTATACGATTTTATTCCACAAAAAATGTAGCATATTAAAGATGGTGCTTTTTGTAAAAGTGATTTACACCTCGGCCTGTTTCCGTTTCAAAATTTGTGCAAATTGATTCCTTTTTACTTCTGATTTGTGATTTTCTGAAAAGAATACTTTTTTTTTTTATCTTTTTTGAAAGGAATCTATTTGAATATAGAAATATTTATGTCTTACTTGTTTTATATTTTCTTATTCATCGAAAGGCATAATGGAGACGATATTCTTAACTGAAAGTTAAACAGTGACTACTTCAGTGAAATATGCAGATAATCTGGAATATTAAATATTCTCCTGAAAGAAATGCACAAAAACAATTCAAAAACGGCGATATAAGCTGTTAATATTTAAACTTAATATATAATGCATAAAACTTTAGACGAGTTGTTTCTCCTATTCTAAAGGATGTTTACAACCATCAGGAAACCAGTTCAATTCTCTCTTATCTATATATATATATATATATATATATATATATATATATATATATATATATGATATTACATAGAAAACGTATCAAAATCGCTACAGAATTGCAATTGTTTCAATGCGTACCAATGCATCTCATCAGACCGTAAATTACTGGCGAGTTAACGATTTATTTAGATCTAAATAATTCGTTCACTCGACAGTAATGTACAATCGTCTGATGCGATGCATTGATACGCATCGAAACATGACTGCAATAGTGTAACGATTGACATATTTTCGAAGTAATATCCTAAAATAAAAAATATTGCTCTACTTTGTATTGAAACCTCTTTTAAATTAAATGTTACGAACGTTGGAATTGTAATCTATACGTCCTCCTCCTACCTGGAGATATATATATATATATACACATATATGCGGTGGTGTGGCGATTACATTTTTGGTATGACTAAAACTGCGAGTTCATACCCAACAAAAATCTTACGATAAGAATTAGACATTCTTCAGTAGTTTCGTCATGCATGGTACCGAACACATTGAGAATATATATATATATATATATATATATATATATATATATATATATATATATGCTTTCTATGATCAATGATTACATATGGTTCCAGCGAATGAAACCTGTAGGTGTATGCGGCGAGGATTTTTTTTTTTTTTTTTTTTTTTTTCGAAATCGTTAAAAAAAATGCATCTGTGTATTGACAATCATTGTTAGCCAGCCTACTAAGTCCGTATACCAATAGATTTTTTATTATGTACTAACTTTCATTTAGAACATAAAGTTCTGCGATCTTTAAAATCGCTGTCAATTTAGAACAACGTTTTAGCACAATGTTTGCTACTCAGATCCTCCAAATATTCCTTAAACTTTTAGCAAGCATTATTAAGGTGGTGTGGTACATGTGTATCGGTCGTGTGATGAGCATCAATACAACCAATCACCAGAAGAATGCTAGAAAAAGTATGAAAACACTGGGAAATCACCACTGCCACTTGTCGAAAAATTCACAATTTATCAACTGTCTTACATGGATGAAATTATAGAATCTGCAAAGATAGCCTATTCCGGGTAGTTTCCACTGTCTCATATATATATATATATATATATATACATATATATATATATATAAGAGAAAGATAGAGCAGCTCCTCTCATGGATGTTATTGATATAATGATGTCTGTGTCTCCATTTCTTTTGAGAACACGTTTGCTTTCCAATGCAGCGTGCAGAATAAATCAATGCGACCGCTAATGTATTTATCTTACAAACGATCTTTTTGTCCTGTCTTACGGAAGACTTCCTTTCCATGGTTGACTGCTTAAATAGAAGCTGATTACCTAAAGAAACCTGAAGTCGCTTTCTGTCTGAAAACGCAAGGATCAGTTCACGGTATTCAATTTACAACCCACAGAAAATCACTGACCCTGCTGCTAAACATTCGAGGATTCAAAAGACAAGTATGGTAATGAAAGTTTAGAGATTCTATTTTAACAATTATGATGATATCTTTAGGTTTGAGTAACTGATATTAACTGAATTCTGAGAAATGATCGTCAAATTATTGGCTAGATTGAAAAAGTAATTTTCTCTTCTCGATATTCATACCAAATGTAATGACACTCTTATAAGCAATTTTAATTTCGACTAAGATTTTTCATGCCTTCATTTTCTTTTCACACGTCTTCAGCTTTGTTTGCTTTTTTTTTTTTAATCGTTTCAGAAATGAATGATACAATTGTCTTCATATTACGCAATATTTTTGCACGGATCTAAGGTCTTTTAAATTTAAACTTTTTTTTTTTTTTTTGTATATATTTCTGAGATGATGCATTGTAACTATTTACACTATTTACATTGTTCGGACTGTCGTCCTCATCTTCGTTATCATATGCACGACGTACGCTCCAGCCTTCTTCAGGTGATTGAAGTTTTGAACTGAACCTTTTACTTCGTCCACCGAGATAAGTCGTTCTAGTTCCACGTGTCATGCCACTTCGGATATCTCTGTTTCAGTTTTCATTTATTTCCCTTTATTAACTCCAACTTTCTAAGATTTTATTCACCTCTGTTCTCAGGTACTGAATTCACAACTCTTTGGGTCAAGTTATTGGATTAATTCAACCAACGGTTTTATACAACGCTTTTTACAGCCCAAGTGGACGAATAAAGCATTCAGTTCAAAATTCCATCCAACTGAAGGCGGCGGGAGCGTACAACAACAGAACCGACGTAGGTATGAAAATAAAGAGGAGGAAAACAGTCCGATAGAAGTGAGTTCATCAACTCTGTTCGGTTGCTTTACCATATCTAGATTTTCTCTAGAATGACTACATAATCCATCGCAATTTTGCTCTCCCTGATAACTTTGCATTTTTTTTTCTGTTTTGTACAACAGCTTCTGGTTTGCATAATACAATACCATTTTTCTGCATTTTCAGATTCAAATAATTTCCCTACAAATAAATATTCTTTTTATGTCCAGTGTCCCTTCCGTATGTTAGCAATCATGGCTCTCCAAAACTATCTGTATTTTGTAGATTTTATAAATGTTTTCTTTGTTACTTTCCTGAAACCTTGTCCCACCCATTTACTCAACTTCGATAGATAGGTTGTGTTTTGGTTTTGGTTTTGTCCCTCTTAGCATGAATTCTTTCTATGAGTATCAAATTTTCCAAGCTCATTTTCCTCATTGTGTCCTAGAGATTCGGGTGTTCTGTCATTTGTTTCCATTTTCTCTAAGACTTCCCCGTTGCTCACATGTTCAGTCAATGGTATTCTTCCTATATTCTCTAAGTGTCCTTTGACCAACAAAGTCTGGATGTTTATACTTTTAACGTTTGTTCTTGTTGCTATTTAGTCACATTTCTTCATATGTTTTTTTTATCAGTTTTTCTTTAACAATTATTTATCCCTTCCCCAGGCAATCGCTCGGAATGAAAAATCGGAGAACCGAATTCGAATTCCAGTCGGATTTGTTGCATTTCCTTACGCGCAAATATCCTTATGAAAGGTAAAAATCTATATTTCCCCTGCTATGGATTAAATTTTAGAACTTGTATCTGGAAAAATCATCGTTATTTTCAAGGGATTATTATTCCAATATTCACCCACAAAAACAAAGAAATATTTGTTTCATTTGTAAATAACCTCCAAAGGGTTGATAAGCCGTAAAAACAACCGATCACCCCACGGAATACTTGAATGTTTTCCATTAAATTTTTTTTTTTTTTTTTTTTTTTGCCCACACATTCATTCTCTTTCACCTCTGCCTCTCTCTCACTCTCTCACTCACACACACTTTTATCTTTAGTTTTGTGAAGGTCAACGAATACTTGTTGCAGTCCACGTATCTTGACAACCTCTCCTTAGACGCAGAGATTGACAAAAGAATCGGGAAACACAGCCACAACCATTGCGTGCTTCACAAAACTTGTGTGAACCAATCCCAAGCTGACGGTGAAGACCAAGATGGTTGTGTACAACGCCTGCGTCAGAAGCACAATGTTACATGGCATCGAGGCTTGGACCACGTACGCCAGACTAGAAAGGCAAGGTGCCCAACACTGAGGATCTGTCTCGAGCAGGTCTGCACAGCATGTCAACACTACACGGATAGCATAAACTCCGTTGATAGACCACGTCAACCGCATGCCAGACGGCCGCATCTCCAAAGACCTCCTGTATGGGGAGCTGGCCTCTGGAAGGAGACCAACCGAGCGGCCACAGCTGCGGTACCGCGATGTTGTGTGACGCGACATGAAAACTGTGGTCATTAACAAAGAGTCCTTAGAGCCTGGCAGCCATACGATCAAAAACCTGACCAAACATTTCAGGTCAGGGAAGTAGAAGCTGACACAAGTCGCCAAGTGACAGCTTCAACAGACCAGAGCCAGAACACACATGCGACCTATGCAACAGAGATTGTCACTCACGCATCACCCTCTACAGTCACAGTCGTCGATGCTCCAGCCAAACAGACAAATAGGATGCTACCTGTGGTCAACAGTGACCGATGGAGGCCTTATTATTATTATTATTATTATTATTATTATTATTATTAATGCTAGATGTTGTAGAGACTTTGTAACCGCAGATACAAAATATATTACGCGGTTGAAAAATACTAGTGTCAGACGCCTTCGAATATCACTCGCACTTATAGTACATGCTCGATAATACTCGCTCGAACAGTAATCAGTATAGTGAACAGAGTAGAGAATAGCAGTGGTCCGTATAGTATAGTGAACAGAGTAGAGAATAGCAGTGGTCCGTATAGTATAGTGAACAGAGTAGAGAATAGCAGTGGTCCGTATAGTATAGTGAACAGAGTAGAGAATAGCAGTGGTCCGTATAGTATAGTGAACAGAGTAGAGAATAGCAGTGGTCCGTATAGTATAGTGGATAGACTAGAACGGCAGATCAATTAGACACATGCTACCTCCCATGTGTTTTCCTCTATGAGCACGTGGTCCACTTAATTCAATAGTGGAATAGCCTGTTTGCTCACTGGCGATGTAGTGATTTTTCCAAGCGTAGCTTAAATGTGGCACAAAGCCGAAAGTATGGAGCACCCAGTAAGGATCGAACTCTCTTTTCAGTCGTATTCTAGCGAGACAAGCTCGCTAACCATTACACCACGTCGGGAAGCACTGGCGATCTATGAAACTCGAGTGTCGGAAGCAACACTTTATTCCTATATAACAATTTGCCTTATTGTCACTTTCGTTATATCTTGTCGTCCTCTCCTTTGGTATATGTTTAAATCTAGCTAAATATGAATACTTACAGTATTAGTATCGTTAAAATCCATTTCCTGTTCTATAATACTTCTGAGGAGGTGCCCTTGAACAAGTAAACGTTTTCTTGAAGCCAGTATATTTTCAGCTTTAAAAATAGGCATAAAAATAAGTTTATATTTAACAATTACTATTTCCAAAATATGAAGTTTAAAATTAATGATTTAAGAGCAGATGCTTTGCGGTAAACTTTTTCAAAATCGGACATAATCGATGTAACTTGGAGCCTCATAACATTCTCCACACTTCATCTATTTCTACACTTAGTTTTAGCAGATGCATAGAATGAAAATGTCTGCTCACAAAGATAAGTTGCTTGACATATCAAGAATTTCAGACTTGGATAGCAATTTGTGGATATTTTGCGCATGAAACAAAAAAAAAAAAAAGATAGCCAAGTGCCTTGATTACACTATTGGAGCCCACTTTGGAAAACCCTGCAATTATATAAAACCCGAATAATTTTATATAGGTATAGTCTGCGTATCCTCATCTCCCGTATTTGAGAAAATTAAACCACCTCCTGTTGCAAGTGTAAGCATTATACAATTCCAATAAAAATACAGTGCTTGTGTTAACAGTATCACAGCGTAATATCTCATTAAAACGTAACCAAAATCATGCTATGAAAACATTTTTTACTATCATTTTTGGTTAAAATATATTTGATATTTTGAATTTTAATAATCTAAAAACCATAATTATTTCTTATATGCGAAAATATCTGAATAGATGAATTTTTCCGATATATCACGCAGAAAATAAAATCACTTGCAAAGTTTCAATACTTTATTTTGACAGTACATGTAAATTAGTTGAAATATATCAATTTACTTGGAGTTCTGTATATAGAAACCATGCGCAATAATCCCTTTAACATAAGTTTTAAAAAGATAATTTACACTTTCTATTTGTTTTTATAAAAAAAAAAACACCCATTTGTATTTAATGAACATTGGCTCTTCTCTAATCCACAATTAAAATTAACGATATTATATTTGGAAATTTGCTTTCTAATGGAATACTGAATCAGAAACTCGAACAGGCCTTTATAAATTGATTTAATATTTACGATCTAATGTATATTCCTATGTGCATTATCCGAGAGACTACAGGTATATTAAATGTTTGGTGATTCCCTGCCATATCGCCGAGGGGAAAACTCCCACAAAAGTGTTCAACTATCAAGTAAATACGTACAGACTGAAATAAAGACGAACAATACTTTACTTAATATGAAACTAAGTAAACGACTATAGACTCAAATAAAAACGAAGAAACCTTACTTATCAAACTAAGTAAATTATTGACTCGAATGTTATTTTAAAAATACTACACAGGAGTTCGAAATTAACTCAGCATTATGGAAAAGGTCCATAAGTTTATAAAAATCAAATCCTACATATATCTGCATTTTAATCCAAAAGCAGTGCTGCTGCTGCTATAATTCTGTTTAGGGTAGAAGAAACGTTCTCACAGAATCCATATTTTTTTTTTTTTTTTTTTTTTTTTTTTTTTTAAGCATTTCACCCCAAGCAAAGCGGGAGTGCCATTGGCACGCAAGGGATTACAGAGGGAAAGAGTAAAAGTAAAGAGGCGTGTTTGAGGAAAGGATACAGAAGGACGAGGAAGATGTCGATTGACATTACATTTGAATATTTGCAGATTATAGCAATCAGGGGAGCATGTAATAGGAAGTGCGAGAGAAAAAGCTGTTGGAGTAGAAGAGGCAGTTACATTTAACTGTTTCGACAGTGAAAGGGTGGGACCGCTATGCCAGCCTAGTAGCACGCTTAAATTCATGCATTTGGAGTATCAGTGAAGGTAGCTCGTCAGAGCAGTTGCCATGAAAATATTTGTAGGAAAGACAGGAAGGAAGCCAGATAACGATAGCGAGAAAGTGACTATAGTTGAGATGCCAGATCAGGACCTATTACATTGCACATTCGTCTTTGGATTTTGTTGAGAACCTCGAGATGAACAGCGGGGCGCCAGAACATATATGGCAGCAGTATTCAATGCAAGGAGGAATGGTACTTCTGGGAAAGTTTCAATATTTTCATTAGCTTGGCTGTGTGAAGACTGATTTTTGAAAGTTTTTTTTTACGAAGATGAAATGCTTTCTTTCGCACACAGAACTCGGTAAAGTAGATGTTTCATTTACTTGGCTAATTCGAAGTACCAGTTACGATTTAGTAATTTTTTTTTTTTTTTTTCTTTTTCAGACAAAATTCATTTATATAATAGCCACAAGGAGAACGGTTTAGTCTTTCTTCAGACTTTTCCTAGTTTTAGGTGAATGATTATGGGAAATGTACCAGTCTTTCTCTGTAGCTCATCTTGGCACTATTTTCTATTTCTGGTATCATGTACCCATATACAACGTGTTCGTGAAGTGTTAGCTGAAAAGACGGGTATCACCAAGCAATCACACTGTTCATTAAATACCACGGCCCAACACGGAGATACAGAGATATTTTTTCAGAGAAAGAAACCAACCAAATAAAGTCGTTATTGATATCCGAATGTGTATTGGTATAGAGAAAGATGCTTTTCAAAAGCTGTGCAAAGTATTAAGAAAACAGTATTTCGTTAGAAACAAAAGAACTATTACGCCTTATATAGCAGCGAATTCTGGATCATCTCGTCATAGATGAAGAGACTTTAGGCAAGAGAAATGTGGTTCTACAGAAGGATGATGGGAATACCATGCACTGAACTCTGGAGCAACGACAAACTTAAAAATAAAGACACACGTCGGAACGGAAAGAGACAGTTGCCATTTATAGGGCAGATAATGAGGCAAGAGGGCTTAGAAATTAAAACGCACACAGGACATATTAAAGGTAGAGAGGAAGAGAGGAAAGTAACGTATAACCGACCTAAGGAACTTCTGTAACTGGTTGCCAGAATTAGGAGATATAGAAATAGTAAAACTTTACTAAAAGTTACAAAACACAGAGAAATATGAAGTGCTCTGATCGGCCACGTGCTGTAGAAACACTGCACATACAAAAAGAATTGATATTTACTAATCATTGTGTAGTCGAGAAGGTCATAAGTTAGGATCAATTTCATTGCACTCTTAAAAATCTGTTCTGCGAGCTTGTTAACCTCTACACCGCATTCATGATGGTATCCTCAGGGTGAAGGATTTAGACTTACCCTAATCTTTACTTCTGTTAAAGTACGATCCCAATGACATAATTTATGTGAAACATTAAATATATCAAATGGAGTACGTAAAAATTATTTCCTTGTTGACGTTTTCGCTTCCAACAATCTGTAGGGGAAACTGAAAAATATAAGGGAAAAAACCGTTACCATGGCAACTCTATTTAAAAAATTTTTATTATTATGGAAAATTTTAAGTTGAAATTTCGGATAAAAATGAAAGACTTTTACATACAGGGACTATGTTAAAATGTCTATATTGGAATTCCATATCGGTTAATAGAAAACAAAATGATTTAGGATAAAAAATAAACCATGTATTTTCCAAAGAAAATGGTAATTGTTTATAATTACAAATTTAATTTTGTGATAAATATTTAGTGTTAATTGAACTATAGAATTTAATTAAAATTTTATTAAGCTCTTTCACTCGAATCTATCTTATCTTTAAGAATTATCTTTGCTAGAAAAGGTGTGTGTATATATATCTATATAAAATAAACTTTTCATTAACCGAATTGAATAGCTGACTAAATAATTCTTCTAGTTTATTTATGATTAATAAATTTAACCCTTTTGCCGTATGTTTTATACGAAAGGATAGTGGGCAATCAGTATATAGTAGAATAAAGAATGCAATGTATATCCGATTTTTATAGGTGATTTAAAAAAAAAAACAATTTCGTTGTTTCACCAATATAAATTTTACCACATGGGATTATATATATATATATATATATATATATATAATCAAAATTTGAATTATCTTATTTTTTTACTTATGTTAAACATAGTAAAATATGTGGCTTGGCCTTGTACAAAATGCGTTGTCTTTAGACTTTAGAATAGAATTTTATCAAATGGGATGTTTTGTTCAATTCCTTGCTCTTGCAAGGGAATGAACAATTTCGCGTATTTTACGGGAATAATGGTCTGCCTCATGTGTTTGCTAACCATTGCTGTACAGCGACGTTTCTTGTAACCCCAATATATTTTAAGGGGCATTTTAATGGAGTAGCTTCCATCTTAAGGTAACAATTAAAACTACAATTTTGGTATGACCCATTTGATAACTTTAAGATACAACGGGATTGCATTATTATGAAGTGTTATTACATTAATATTATTCGCAAATACTGAACAGTCTAACTCATCAGAAGCAGAAAAAAGTTGCAAAGGTATGATTTAAAAGAACTTTGTTTTTTGACTTGACACCTTTTGTTTGTTTTCACTTTAACGTGACGCATTTGTTTTTGTTTTTTTTTTGTTTTTTTTTCCTATAGCGTGACACGTTTTTTTTTGTTTTTGTTTTTTTTTGTGTGTGTGTGTTTTTTTGTTTTTGTTGTTTTTTCACTTGACGCTTTGTTTCCTTGA
This sequence comes from Acanthosepion lycidas, assembly GCA_963932145.1. NCBI lineage: Eukaryota > Metazoa > Mollusca > Cephalopoda > Sepiida > Sepiidae > Acanthosepion > Acanthosepion lycidas. The sequence goes on from OZ010572.1 coordinate 30,767,153, forward strand.
TTTGACGCTTTTTTCTTTATTTTTTCTTGCCAGGGCTTTTTTTCTTTTTAGTTTTGACTATTATTTTTGTCTTCCTTTCTCTATTTTTTGCTTTGCCGTATCTTCCGTCTAGAAGTTTGAAAACAAAAGCATCCAGGTATTTCTAATGAGCAAGATCTTATTTTTATGAATAAATATGGCTACCATAGAAACCATTTGTTTAATCCGAGATGTAATTCCACTTGAATTGATATATTTAAATGTAATATTATGAAAAACATTTTCTGGGAAATGAAAATTTAAAACGTATCGTCACTTTCTTTCTGTATAGGAAGGAATAAATGTAACATTCCTCATGACAAGGAAGTAGTGAAGCATACACTAACAATGTTAAATCTATATTCATATAAAGTATTTACAAGCATTTGTAAAAATGTAAAGCCTATTGTAATTCTTTTTTAATATATAAAGGTAGGATGATTTTCAAAAATCACCAAGGGAAAGTTTGGTATTTGTATAAGTACTGACACCAAAAACTAGATTTGTAACTTACACCAATTTTTGAGCATTTAGTTTAAAAGATCGTCTAATATGAAGCACTAGAAAATCCTTGTTTTTCATACATTTAGATATGAAATTGCTTAAAATATTTATAATTTAAATCCAGGAAAGTTTGTCAATTTATATTATTCAAATAAAATAAATACAATATATCAAAAAGCAGCAATTAAATTGAAATTATAAACCCCCAACCGACTCCAACATCTTAGATAAGCTGCATTTTACTTCATTAATTTAGATACGTCAGCAATAACATTGCAAGATATTGTAAAACAGTGATTTTTTTTTCTGTTATTAATGAAACAAAAGCAAACAAGTATGGACTTTGCTAGGAACAAATCAAGGGATGATTATTTTAATATAAACTGCCATTGCAATTTGAACTACTCTAAAAATTTACTGGTTATTAATAGTGGGTCTTTTAAGTTTCGATTTTATATAATAATTGTAAAGCATAAATTTATAAAAGTCATGGCAAAAAAACGTGAATGCTGTGATAATATCAATTTTTATTTTTGCATCATATTAAACTGCTCTACATAAGAGTTCTTTGGAGCAAAGGATGGCCTCATTTCATGGCCTAAAACTTTTGTAATGATGTGCCTATGCCTTGCTTCCATTCCATAGACTGATTGGGAAGCTGCAGTTGTTAATTTTAATGCCCTTTCAACACTTTGTGAGTGTAAAGGCAAATCAGGTAACTCTAATCCCACACATTGATGACTCCAGATGTTCATAATCAGAAAATTCCACTGTGAATCCAGGCTCACAAACTCCATTTTAGGACAGGCCAATCAACTGAGACCAATGTATTGCATCAAGATTTATCTTTGATATTTTTTAACCTCTTTCTGGTTGGAAAAAAATTTAAAAAATTACATCAAATTAAAAAAAAACTTAATTGTATTAATTTTTATAATGAAATTAGGATAGTACTTTAAAATGAAACTATAAATCGATGAAATCCATTTAATCAATATTATGTGAATTAATTACCTAATGGCTAAAATTTTTTATAGCTTCATCTCTCACTTACAGTTAATCTGACTTCAGCAATGCATACAACATATTTTCTGGTAGGAGACAAACTCATTATGTTGAATATTTTCAAATGCAATCTCCTGAATTTCAGGTGGTAGTTCCTTAATTCTTTGCAACATATTGAAAATATACAATTGCTGGTTATGAAATTTGTCCCTTTTAATTTCAAACCAGCTAACTGCATACACTCCAACAATAAACTGGATAAGGCTGTGTAGTTTGGGAAATATGTTTTTAGGTTAAATGCCTCTAGTCCACAAACACAGTCTGATGGCTAACGTCAACCAGCTTGCTTGATTTAAGGGCCCAATTTTCCATGCAGCATATCTAGGGTTGAGTTTCCCTAGTGAAAATCCCTACTGCATATTCTAAAAGAAGTATCTGAACACTACTCAGATCAACTGTCTGTTTGATGCTAGAATATTTGCTATCTAGAGGATGAACTATGGGTAAAAGTTGATCTGGGGCAAATTATGATAGTCATTTGCACACAATCTTCCAAGTGAACCAATAAATGACGTTGGATATCTTGTGTTGCTCTCAATGTGCTTAAAAACAGCTCTGAACGGAAGGTCATTTTTATGTAGAGAGAAACCAATTTGTGTCATTTTTTTATTTGTTTCTCTAGAACTGTAAGTAGCCCAGCTTCACAGCCAGTATTTGTATGGGTGTTGTCCAGTAAAACAGCCTTTAGAGTATCAACACTGTTATACTCCTCCAAAACACTAGCAACCCCCTTTGCTAAAACAGCACGAGTTGCACTAGTATTAATGATAACTCTGAGTGAGGTATTTTCCACTTTCACCACAACCCATCTCCTTTGTGAATGTCAAATGGTGTTCTGTTCCATTTGTTTTCTTGACTTTTGTTCTTTCCATCTGCCTCCACAATCTCTTTATATAGCAATGTATCTTTGTCATGTCTTCCGTCAACAACAATACAAATAAATTTTTCTGCTTTATCAATGTGTTTTTGATGGGCATTTTGTTTCGTTCATTCTTTTGCACGGTCTATTTTAGAATTATCCACAATTATGTCTTCAATATTAACACTTTGTTTGTGAAGGCCCATAGACTTCAAATCTAAAAGAAAGGCATTTGCAAGGCTTGCTCCTAAGTTTGATGAACGATCACCCCTGATCAACTCGGTAGCATACGGAGGAATTTTTAAAAGGCTCATATGCATCATATATTTAATCGCTATTTGATGACTGGAACGAATAACATCCTGATCATAAGATGTGGAGGCAACAGGAGATGAATAAATTTGTTTTTGTGTTTCTCCTTCCACTACACTCTTTTCGGGTTTCTGAATGGCAGTTTTATCAACAGGTCCAAGTTGGAAACTACACTTGGGTCCTATTTTGGCCCTCTGGTCTGTTAAATATTCTGTCTTCCACTGGTAACTGAAATATTAAATTTGGAAATAGCAAAGTTTAAGTTTGAACAAGTACTTTTTAGAAAATAACTATACTGGGTGATTTGTCGAAAAATAGGCGGCTCTGTTTTATCTAATGGATCAGGTGCTTCTCCAAATATTGTAGCAATAACACTAAGTAGAAAGTACAGTTCGTTTTCTAACCATTTTTATAAAAATATCTGACAAAAAATGTTTCTGTTATAAAAAATGAAACAAATTGAATTATAAATTCCAAAGTGAAATAAAAAAACCAAAAACCTGGAAAAATATAATCAAAGATGAAATAATAAGTATGTATTTACTTACCTTACGAAATAAATGTAAATCACTTGTTACGCTCATGCAAAAACAAACATGCGAATGAAAAATGTCTTCAAAAATTAAAAAAAAATATTAAATATGACAGTGAATATAAAAGTTCTTTCTTTTAATAATAAAGTTTATTAAAATAAAAAAGAAACAGACTTAATTATTTTTGTGTTTTAAATCAGCTCGATAAACTTGAAACAAATGTAAGCAAAAACTCAAAAACACGTGGTATGCTAAAGATATTTGCGGTGCTGACTGAAAAAATGAAAGCCTAAAACAAGCACGAATTTTTTTACTTTATAGAATTTTAAATTAAATATTTTAGTAGTGTTTGCTTTTTTAATTTAAATTTTTCTTTAATTTACCCAGAACTACGATTTTGAATAAAACAAAACATTTTTAAGGCTATTTTCTACATTTTTTTCTTCAAAACCCGGTGTTAATTTGACCTACTTATCTCTTCGATTAACACCGGTCGAAATTCAGAATATTCGATTATGTTACTATTTAAATGCATTTGCGCAAAAATTGGTAAACTTTTAGAGAAAAATATTTTGTACAGTTATAATTTATGTTAATTAGAAACTTTCTCTGGTTAGTTAGTTGTGGTTTCAAAATCGACCTACCCTAATATATATTATAATGTTCTCGAAACACTGAAATCCCAGTAGAGCTACCCATAATCCTATTTCAAAACGGGCACTTCGAGATAAATTATGACTGAGTAGAGAGTTTGCTTCCCACCTTGTGCTCTATACGTTCGACCTTGTGCCACTTCTAAGCTACGCTTAGAAAAATACCATTTGCACCTTTGGTAAAATCTCTAAATCTTTGGCCACTTCGACGTTGTGTAATTGTTAGCAAGCTTGTTTCGCTAGAACAATTCCGACCAAGTAATATGTTCGATCTGCATTGGCTTCCCCATGCTACGCTTAGAGAATCACCATAATCCTTTCAAAATGCTTGCTCCTCCGGACTCCTGTAGAGATCAATGAGCTCTTATAGAATTGTTGTTTCTAGAAGCCAAATATGCTGAATATATTCACAAGAAGTTACTGAATTTTGACTGAAAGTTTGCACATTGTGAAAGTGTATCACCAGTCTCGATGAAGCGTTGTACTCTCAAAGAGGTGCCTTGCTCTTTACGTTTATTAGAACTCTCGTTCGCCCTGAACCTCGAGTGGAACTTGTATATACGATGGAAAAACCGTCGGCTCCTTACATTGCTGCAGAAAGGACTTGACACAACCTGATATACTCGATTTTGGAGGTGCAGAATTAATTTGAACTTCACGACCGTCGATGACTCCAAAACGGTAGTGTTTATCAAACTTTCTTGCTTGTTTTCGAATTAAGCATATATATTTATATCTAAACGGAACTATCGGGAAATTTTTATTAGAAAGTGAGCGCAGAGCTTGAAATGTAAATTACCCACGAGTTGAAATTAGTTCCGTCATTCGCTGAGAATAACATAGAAAGAATGTGTAAGCAACAATTAAATTTCAAGGGAACAAAAGAATATGGGCAGTGTAACAAACAGTAAGTAATGTGTGCTTTTGTAAATGGATGGCAGAAGAGTGACTGACAGATAGTAAGGATACATTGATCAGAACTCCAATGGATAGGAAGTTGTGGATAAACATGATCGTCCATGTCCTGAAAGGACACGGCACATAAAATAAGCATAAAAACATTACAGAGAACCATCATATCAATATCCGCTATTGATACATTCTTTTTGTGTTTCATTGTCAATTCTGTTGGGATATACCTCCCGTGAAGAGTTAAAAAAAAAACAGTCGCCAGGAAATAATTAGTTAGACGTTTTAGACTGGATTCATTTTCTAGCTGTTCTTTCTCTTCTAATTTTCATTAGGAGACACATGCACATAGATATTTTCTATTATTTTAAATGTTATATTTAGTGAATAACGGTAGATTTTGTAAAAGATTTTTGTTATTTTCGAATGAAGCATGTGCATTTATATCTAAATGGAACTCTTCGCGAAATTTTTATTAGAAACTGAGCGCGGAGCTTGAACTGCAAATTACCCTCGAGTTGAAATTAATTCTTTCACCCTCCATTTTATATCAGATTGGAAATGAAGTATAGCTGCCATATCTAGGCTGGTGATGTCACATCCTCACTTTCCAACCTTAAACATTTACAACTAAGATCCGACATGCTATGAATATAGAGGCAAATAATCTCCCATTTCGCGTCCTGGGTATGACGATAAACTACGTCCAACAACAAGGCTTCAGATAATGTTTTCAAAAAAATAATGTTGCCAGCAATATGTTTTTGAAACAATGTTGCCAGCAATACTTTTTGGGAAAAATAATTATTGCCAGCTGTACGTTTTTTTGGTAAAAATAATGTTGCCAGCTATACGTTTTTTTGTTTTTTGTTTGGAGTGAATAATGTTGCCAGCTATACGTTTTTGGGGAAAAAATAATGTTGCCAGCTGTATGTAATGTAATGAAATGTATGTAATGAAATGACCCACAGTTGTTGATATGCCATAAAACCCAACAACCATTTCCTTTGTCTTCCATTAGAAAGAAGGAAGCTCCATTCTGACAAAAACATCGATGGGACAGTCTCCCGAGAGAATGCTTTCCTCGATCAATACAATCTTCATGTCTCTAGTTAATCCTTACATATCCTATATATTTGCAAATCTTACCCCCCTACTTTCATATAGCCTCATTCTTTAATCCTATACGTTGAGTGGTTTTTCTACCTTGTAGTGTGTGAAGAATAACACAAAATACATTGGGGAGATTGGTCAGTATTGAACAGGACTTTCCGAGAAAAAAAAGAGGACAAACTGGCCATAGTGGTGGTTACTGTTTTTGTGCCACAGTAGAACCATAATGTTTGCTAATGCCTATTAGCAGAACTATTAATCAATTCTTACTCTAACTCTTATCAATACACAGAACAAGGCCTCTTCGAGTTTGGTTGCATTTGATGAGTTATGTACTTTTGTAACATAATACATTTACTTGAAGACCAGAAAAGCAACAACATCGTCTCGCCGGAAAATTTTGCCTTATCTCCCTAGCAGCACTAAACATTCTTTTGTTTGGGATCGCTTACTATAAAGGTGAAAAAGTAACCCGTATATAACACTACGAGGCAGATATACATACTGAGATTAGAATATCACGATTGAAAAAAAGATAACATTGATTTTATAATCCTGGGCATTTCGGGTTAATTTTGATGATTTATGTGCTTCTAGTAAAGCTTTGGGGCACATAGCCGAGTGGTTAGAACGCTAGCTTTTTGACCCTGTGACTCTGGTTCGAATCTCACTGGGGTTGATTTATCTGGAGGCAGAAAAGCCACTCGATATATAGGGTTAAAGAGTGTGCCTGTAGGAAAAGGTAAGATTTGCAAATATATAGGATTGCAAAGGTTTACCCTAGACGTGATCCCAGCGTTTGGAAAGTGCATGAAAACCATACCACGGAAATTTGGTCGATGGAACCCCCCTGGAGAAACTTTTCTCGTTGTGTTAGCATAAGTCATCGTGACCGAGCGTTTGACCGTGCTGGACTTCTTCAGACTGTTGATCACGCTAGATAACGTCCTCTTGAATAAAGGTGGGCTCTGTGGATGTTGAACAAATACAGATGTGCCTGAAAAGGCGTCTACAATGAATATTAGCTAGCTGCCCAAGAAGGGTATCCAGCCACTGTATTAGTAATGTTGTAATTAAATAAAAATAAGCATATATATTTGATCGATATTCAAAAAATTCATAACTTAAGCGTCATGAAATATTGTGATAGTTCCTTCCCAAAAAATTACTTCTCATATGAGTTGTTTTACAGTAACACTATTGCAAACGTTCTATTAGGTTGGTGCAAAAATAATGACGTAATAATGTCGTTTTTCTACGTATTTTTAACGTCAAAAAACGACACTTACGTCATTATTTTTGTACCAACCTAATACATATGCATTAAGTTGTTCAAAATGTAATCATATTTTTACCAGAAAGTATGTAAAACCAAACCCAAGTTCAATGTATTTAATTAGTATTTATCGAAACTGTAACCAGGTTTATTTTAACCTAATGCTCTACGCCGTAAAGACAGTTATTCGATTTCACGTTTGAAGAAATTGTTTACCAACGAAAATTGTTTGAGAAATATTTTTATCTCCTTTGTTCTTGAATCCTCTGTCACTTATGAAATATCCTTGTGTTCAAAACAATTCTAGACGTTAAACTTGGTGAGTATATGTAGATTTAGAAGAACCTCTCATCACAATGATCCCTTTTTCTTCTGTTTGTGTGTGCCCTGGAAAAAAATTGACTACTCCTATTTACCAAGGACGGATTTATCTGGCATAATGCTTCTTTCAACCGATCAATTTACTGGCAATAAACGTCTCCAGTGAGGGCTCTTCCATTTCCCACCAGTTCGTATAGGACGACACCATTCATATTCAAGCAGACACTAAACAAGTACCTCAGTTGACTGAATTATCTTTGCGTTCGGGTTAGTTTCTCATTTTGGGATAACTACCTTTTTTTTTTTTTTTTTTTTTTTTTTTTTTTTTTTTTTTTTTAATTTTTTTTTTTTTGTTACTCTTCGTGTAAAACTAATTTTTCATCACCTGTAACAGTGCGATGTAAAAATTAAAAGTAGACATTACTGGCTGCAGGTGGTGCGATATATAAAAGATTGTTTTTATGCCAAATCCCTATTGCCTTTGTGTGTATCCAATTCAATAGTAACTTTCCAAATCTCTTTATTGAGAGTAATCGTCCTCCAGAGTGAGCTTTTCGGATATGTCGCAATCGCTATTTTAAATCCCTTTAAACACTTGATATGTACGAAGCCTTGTTGCTTCCGTATAAATTGCAGAAAGATTTTTTTTCATTACCTGTATACCGTTACTACTCTTTGGATATCCATACAGTAAGCAACGGAATATATGTTGCTTTTTAATGTCATAATTAATAAAACATTTCGATATGCTCTTTAACTATGGAATAGAAGAAATGATAAAATAATTCAAGAAACAGTTTCGTAACCTTCAATGTTAGTTCTGTTAAATTCATTGACTCATAATTCATAACATTGAAAACTGTAATTACTTTCCGGAGAGCCACAAATCCTTTTCCTGCAAAGAAATTTATAGATTTAAATTCTACACTAAAAAAAGGAATGACATTTAGAAGATTAAATCAGAATCACTATAAAAATAATTTTATCGTGTCTGTAGTAGTCAGTAGGAATCGATCTCGCTACTGGTCCGTCTAGTTTAGCTTTCTAATCATTACGTCACACAACCAGACGAATTTTTTTTTTTTTTTTTTTGGGCAGCAACGCTATTTCTTTAATAAAACGCTTCATAATTTAAGAATCATGAAATTGAAATTATCGCTCTGAATTTTGAAAGGCCAAAATATCTATTGGCATGGTGGGTTATAGATTTCAAATGACCTTTGACCAATAGACGAATCTGACACTTTTCACATCGTAACAGTATGAAGGCATCTCTTATTAATTTATTTCTTTTTGTTTCATCATTAAAACGCGAGCGAGGAAATTATTTTGGATTCTCTTCACCTTCCCTTTGATAAGAGGAAAAGAAAGGCAAATTTTTGAAAAGAAATGAAGGACTATAAACAAACAATGCGTTATAAATATAATCAATGTCGCTGTTCATTCTTTTCTGCCATAAAGTCATCTGCATTTACCGGGGTTGAGGTGAATGCCATTCTCGCTTAATCACTTAAATTGGGTGATTGTGGCATATTTACAACTGCAAGAGGCCAGCAATGAAAAACAGGGCCGCGCAAAAGGATGACAAATAAATGAATAAATAAAGCTCTAACTTTCGGACTACATTGCTCGCATAGTCTCGTTATTTATTTATTTATTTATTGCGTTTTGATTATATTTATTTAATTATTTATTTTTTATACTCGTCGCCGCATAAAATGTCACTGTCACTTAATTTAATATAATTTACTTGTAAGGACAAGTGTGGACAAGGCATGAAATTGTTCTGTGTTAGACGCCATATTGGAATATTTTTATACACTTCCTTTCTATCGTTCCTGCTGCTTATCGTGTTGCTACTGCTACTGCTTCCTCCGGGGTATTTTATTTGTAGTTTTCAGAAGGAGTAAGAGGTAGTGAGGAATTGCGCACTTACTTGACTTAGGATTGCTTGTTACTCTGAAAATGATTATGATGATATATGAAATAATAAAAAGAGGCGGGAAATGTCGATTTTTTTGGGGGGGTGGGTGGGGGGGATGAACTGCTGTCAATAGAATTTATGGACATGAAGATGGTCGGGATGGCATCGTGGGAAAATGCTTGATAACTCGTAATAGGGAAAGTTAATATTAACCTTTTATCCCTCTGCAATATTCATAAATATATTATCTATTGCATATAAGTGGCCAGACAATTGCAGTAGCATCATCTTCGATTTTTAGTTACTCATTTTCCTGTTACCATAGTAGGATATGACAACACTAGCGTAAACTTCAACCATATTATAGTCTGATGATCATGCATGTAGTGGCTGTACAAACATTTTGTTTGAGAAATGAAATTACCTACATACAGAGTGCTAAAGGTATTTAGTATATGTGATGGTGGTGGCAACTGATTACAAAGGAGTAGTTGATGAACATTATGCTGACTAGTAAAAAAAATGATTGTTACCGTGTGTGTGTGTGTGTATATATATATATATATATATATATATATAACACACGCACGATTATTCGAGTATAGGTTTTGTATTTTTTTGTTTTGTTTTTTATTAGAGGTATACTAAACACACGTAATTTATTTGAATTGGTTAATATGAATTTTTGGTGATCACTTGCACTATATACAGGTACATTTCTGGAGGAGATAACCTTCCTGGAAAAGAAAGAAACGGGTCGCAATATAAAAGTCTGCTTATACACAAATATATATGGTAATACCTTAAAAATGGAGGATTATTAGTTAGGGACATACTTTCAAAACCGTATAAATGTTGGTTCTTTGTATTTTTGGTTTTGCAAGAGGTTTGCTGTTTTAAAGTTTTTGTAATAGATAACTAATTTAATTTTCCCGTCAGGTGAAAAATTAATCTTGATTAAAGTTGACATGTATTTGATTTTTTTTTTTTTTTTTTTTTTTTTTTTTTTTTTAAGATATTAATGTTGTTTTTGTCTGTAGGTTCGGTATCCTTATTAGTTACTTTGGAAAGAAATAGTCTAATGTAGTGGTCGATGAGTTAATTAGGAAACACACACACGTGTGTGTGTGTATATATATATATATATATATATATATATATATATACACACACTTATACTTAAGACTTGTTAATATTAATTTTCTATATTAAACATGAAGGGTGATTACTGTTTTTTTTTTTTTTTTTTTTAAATACAAATAAATAACTGCTGAGAAAAGTTCAGCCAAATGAAATTTGAATGTATTTTTTTTTTTTTATTTTAGTAGGGTGGATATATATATCTCACATTTTATTTTAAATGCCAAATATATTTTTTGAAATAAAAAAAATTTAATTCTCGTGTAATATGACTGCGGTAACTAGATCTTTTTATTCAAATTTAAATTACGTAACTATCAGTCTATACTCAGCACTTGAAGATTGCGTCGTGCATGAAACTCAGTCGTGCTACCAGTGAGGGATAACCTGTCTATTTATTAATATATAATTAATAGCTCTGCTTTATTACATTGAGCACAGTTTTATTAACACCAGCTCTATATACATGATATATACAGACACACACACAGTAGTTTCGACGAGACTTAGACTATTCATAAATTATTTTCATTGTACTTGCTTACATAAGCATACTCGCGCGCATAGACATCAAGCTTAGGGTCAGTTTCCGCTGGAAAAAATGGTTCTTTGATAACCGATTAATCAGTTTCGAACACTAAACAGTACTGAGATGGGGGGAAAAACTGTTGGCCATGGAGTTACCAACTTCATCCCATGGAACTACAGAACAAGGCCTAGTGGAGATATGAGCAGTGGGCGTGTACTCCGTAACTGAGTCTACAAAAAAAAGGATGAGGATACAAGGAGATATTCTATATATAATGTAAATATGTGTCTATCCATATATATGCGTCATGAAGTGTGCTAAACAATAATCAACAAAGCTTTCATTTTTCCCAACAAATATTCTAATATTTGCTTTTTCAATCCACATAATTCATTGGTTTATAAATATATATAATGTATAATATATATATATATATATATATATATATATATATATATATATATAGTTCTCTTGATGGCTATTGAATAGATTGTGAAAATAGAAGCCAGAGTATGTTGGCACGATTACTGAAAGCATGAATAATCTTTTTCTTCTCACAATTGCACAGTCTGGAAAACAATGAGCCTTACTTTTTAGTGGATAACTCTAAGTGTTTTTCAGTGATTCTTATGACAAATTATGTTAAGATATCTAAACGTCTTATCTTAAACCTGGAAAAAATGGGATGGACAATTATGTTCTTACAGTTTGTGTATGTGTTTCTGTGTAACTAATCGTGAACCGTTGGGCCACTGACGGTTCAGGTCGTAAAACATTGACGTTGTTTTCAACATTAATAATTTTCTGGAGAAAGTTAAAATAAAAATACTTACATGAACAACTCGTATTTTAAAATTTTATTCACTTAAAATTAGGCGCCTCCACAAATTGGGTATACCTAAAGATTTAAATGATTTTGATTTTTTTAAATGAAGAGTTTTCCCTGAAGCTTTCCATTTAGTTTTAAATGGATGCTAAAGGATTATATTTACTATACCTGGTAAACAAAATACTTTGTATTTCAGACAGAAATTATACTAAATGGAATAGACATGCATTTTTTCAGTAAAATCGGTAACGTCAGTCGTGTTTTAGACATTTGTAAACAAAATTTAATTTCCGTTTTAAAAATCTTGCAAAAATAATATATTTCTTAAATTTGAGGAAAATTGAAGTCAAGTTAATCTGATTTGAAACAAATATTACTTATAGTATAAAATGTTGTATACCTAGCATTTCCTCACCTCATTGTCTTGTATTTCTTACGTGTTGTTCGATTTATTGACGGCGAATTGACCGCCGACCATTTTCATAGTTAAGTATTGTATAGTAGACGTCAAATTTTAAGGTTGTGTGTGTGTGTGTTTTTTTTCCCCGGTAAGACGGGACAACCATTAAAGCCCATGAGATTGAAGAATAGATTTATCGGTTTATACTTCAGAAATTCTGCAATTATATACATATACAAAAACAAGTCGAAATTCTTGTCAAATATTCCGGGTCTTCAGATTGTAATAACATTTAAAATATATTAGTAAATATAGTTTTACTTAATAACAATATTCCCTAAGTATTCTCATTTAAATTAAACTTTATTTAAAAAAATGTTTATATATATAGATATGTTTTAAATTGCAAAATTTGTAAATAAATAAATAAAAATGAAAACAAGTCTTGTAAAAATTCATCGAAATATTTTTTCTTCAGAAAATATTGTCTTTAATATATATTATTCATAAAAGCTACTACTAGCTTACTTAATTAACTAATGTCTTAGTTTTATTGCGTTTTTTTTCCGTTCAGGACACATTTTGGGTGAAACCGTGTCCGATTTTGCCAAAAGAAAATATATTGGTGATTTAAATTCTTCAAAAGTTCTCCTTTTAACTAATATAGTCTCTAAAAATTATCACGCTGAATTTCTCAATCGTTCATAAAGTTAAGAGGGAGAAACTATGTAAAATAAAAATACTTTTACGAAGATTTTTTTAATAAAAAAATTCAAAATAATTTCGTTTGTTTGTGAATAAGTCCTGACAATTTCATTAATATCCGAAAATTATTTGATTTTTGCAAGAATTTTCAAAATAATGTCTGTCATTGCAAAAAGAAGGCGAAACTTTGCTAAGTTAGTACAATCGCTGACGTAAGAAAAAACTTTTAATCAAAAGTTCGAAAGATCTAAAAAAAAAAAAAAAAAAAAAGGAGTAAAACATTTAAGTAAATATTCAAAAAATGCTTTGATCCTTCTTCTTAATAAATAACATAACGATTTTGACAGTAAAATTATCTTTTCATTACGTTTGCAACAGTTTTCATCGCGGTAGACTGATTTTAGCGATATCGTGAGGTACCTATTTATATATTGTTTGTTTAAAGAAAGCTGAAATAGGAACGCACGCGATCACGGATAGGTGTGGAAAAAAAAAAATTATGCGCCGGACGGACAGCGCACCACAGACTTTTATTAGGTTGGTGCAAAAGTAATGACGTAATAATGTCGTTTTTGACGTATTTTTAACGTCAAAAAACATTACGTCATTATTTTTGCACCTACCTAATAGTGTGTATGTGTATATATATATATATATATATATATATATATATATATATTAGTGAGAGATACAGATATATAAGAGAGAGGGTGTAATGTGACAATATATAGAAAATAGACATACAAAGAGATAATTTAAAAAAGAATTTCATAGTTTCACAAAATAATGCAAAATATTAATTTTCAATCTGATTTTTCATAATTTTGCTGGAAACTGAACTGCAATCTATTCCAGTAAATTTGCACAAATATATTAGCAATACAAAAAAAAATGTTCGTTCTATTTAAACCGTCTTTAAACCAAGCTTCCACTTACTTTGTAAACAAAATTTTCGAATGATTTTCTGTTCAATAATTTCCCTCATGCCTTGTACGTCCCCGGAGCCAAGCCAGTTTTCATTATAAATTGAAATCTGCAACCCAGCCTACTAACCCGATAGGTCGAGCGTTCAACGAACCAGACCAACCGCCAGAAAATCGTGCCCATTGCCTTCGGTAAAATATTTGCTTCACTGACACAAGGCAAAATGGGTCGTACCGTATTCTTCAGGAATGTTCGGAACAAGAGAATGTTTCGTGGTAATGGGTTTCAGCTTGGACAAAGGAATCCAACATTTTAACACCCAGCCACCGCAAATACCGTTACGGCGTCCTTCCCGTGGCTGACCTACCGAATTCCCGCTGTCACCTCACTGTTTCCCGTACAAATGTGCTAGCAAGTCTCCCACACTCGATGCACATCTGCGGTGTTTATTGGCACGTGCGAAAACTCGGATAATCCGGCTAAGGGAGGGGAAAAAAAAACATGTACTCATGTACGTGAGAAAGGTCGAGTTTCAAATGTAGAAATTGGACAGTGTTGCCTAGAGAAAAAGTGTCCGAAAAAGAAGAGGGCTCACGGTTTCTGTTGGTTTTTACACACTATCCTAAGTGGAACGAATAAATAAGTGAATCTAACTGGTGGCGGTGGGGGTAGAATTCTGGTGAAAATAAAACTATCACGATTGAAATGCATGTTGAATATTTTCTTTGTTTATCGCTGGAGGATTTCAATGACGTTCTAACATTACCCATTATATATATATATATACACACACAGTGTAACCCGGATATAAGAGTTGTCGGGACCGGAGAAGTCTCTTATATCCGGGTTTGATCTATTTTGTTTAGGTAAGTATGGCTCTAATTTGGGACCAGAGAAAATCTTTCTTATACCCGGGTTACACTGTGTGTGTATATATATATATATATATATATATATATAATTATAAATGTAAAAGACAATAGGAAAACTGTAATAGTTGCCGATGCGTCTCGTCCGATGTGGACTTTCAAGGCAAAAACAAAATGAATTTATTAAACAAAGTAACTAATAACAAAACAAAATGTGACAATAAAAAAATAATTTATCGAAATCTCAATCAATATATAAGTTGAGGAACAAATATATCATTTTTTAATATGAATTTTAGCTCTATTATTTTACATTGAGTACTGTTTTATTAACACTCACTGTACACTATTATTCATATATATATATATATATATATATATATATATATATATATAAAATTTCTCAGAAAAAGACTATTTATAAATGTAAAAGACAATAGGAAAACTGTAATAGTTGCCGACGCATTTCGTCCGATGTGGACTTTTTCAAAGCAGAAAACGAAATGAATTTATTAAACAAGTAACTAATAATAACAAAACAAAATGTCCTTAGCAACTGGAAGAATTTAGAGAACGCGATTTTCATACTGTTAACTGAAAATTACGTCAATTACTGTCGCGTGTGGAGATATTGAATAGTATCAAGAAATCGAAAGAAAATAGTTAGGTTTAATAAGAAGGTACCCTCTGGTGCATCTTTTGGTGTTAAATTAAATTCTTGTCTGGCTTTTAAATTCTCGTGACGGTCAATCAGCGGGAAAATCCTTTGACAAGAGAATTTACTCATTCTGAAAATTAGCAAAATTTTGATAATTCCGGAAAATTTCTTGCCACGGAATCAAACTGCTTTGACTTTAAGTCCGGTATATTGTTTGAAAACGAAACCGTGCAATTGAAAAACTGAAAGGAAGTTGCATTTTACTCCCCAGTAAAATGGAACCGCTCAATTATTCCCGCACATTTGGATGTCATTCCTGTTTAAAATCGATGATAGCAAGATGATAATATGGCTAGATGACTCATCCGTATATACTGTTATCATTACAGGAATATTCATGTATCTTAAAATGAACACGAAAATGTATATCGATAGATATGAATAGTTTATAAGGTTTGTTTTGTTTTACGGCATATCAACCTCAATAGCTTATTTAATGCCGGCAAGATTTTTATTGCTGGTAATAACTTTTTCTTCTAAAATGTATAGCTGGTAATAACTTTTTTTTTCAAAAATTTATTGCTGGTGGTGTTTTATATATATATATATATATAGTCTTAAGGTGTCCTATATTTATGGAATAAAGTGCTCAATATCAGAGATAGAGCGTGTGTAAATATAAAAGTGAGTATAGAAGACGATTGCATATAGCATGAAACAGACTGTAGCCTCTAAGTGTTGACTTCTATGTTCACTTATCTATATATATATATATATATATATATATATATATATATATATATATATAATTTAAATATATTGCTGTTAATATATATATTTTTTTTCAAATATGTATTGCTGGTAAGAGGTGGTTCCACGCTCCTCAAAATCTCCTGATCAGAGGCCTTGCTGTTGGACGTAGTTTATCGTCTTTCCCAGGACGGAGATTATATAGGTAAGCATATAGGCTGTAAGAGATTGATGGACGGAACTGAATACACTGCGATTGATGGAGAAATAAACACAGATATGTGGATAGATAACGAGATCCTGTGGAAGGGACGAGTGTGAGGATAGCTGCAAACTCGCCGAGATATCAATATATGGATATACCACGACATATACTTGGCGAAAGTCCCGTATCAGCTAATAAGGGGGGGAAAAATCTGGATTCGTGTAAACATGGTGAAAACGTGAAGAATATCTGAAGAGCTTGAGATTTGTATGAAGAAATCAATAATTACTTAAAGAGGGAAAGATAAAAACTGAAACGAAATGTCAGATAAAAAAGGACGTCGAGCTGTAGATAAGTCTATAAGCTGACAACAAGCCCCTGCCTGCGAAAACCTTGAAAATCCATGGGTTCATCACGTGAGCCTCGCATGACTCATTATACCAACACGGCGGTTCAGGAGTCTGATCGTTTGCGACCTTGCTATTTCCCCCCTCGATTCATTTGTGCTACTCATAGGTCGTTGCTTCCCGGATCAAAGGATCAAAAAGGGTTGGGAAGACTAATGTGACGACATTGTGCTGGTGTGTTAGGACCGTTAGCTGTCTTTTGTTTGAAGGAAATGAAACGGTCATTGGCCGGATTCCTAGCGTCCGAATCGAGCGTAATTTGACGTGATTGTGGAGGAAACTGACTTGCTGTCTTATATGCAGTATATTCTATTTAGTTTTGGTTATTGGGAGGAAATTCTACTTCAGTTGCAAACAATAAAACACATTCAGGCAGAAGGCGATACATATATTTCATTAATCATTTGAAAAATAAAACAAAACTTGTAAACATATGATGCAATAATTTAAAAAGTCCCACAAAGGGGAAGCATAAGTAACTATGAATTAATATTTTTAGTGGTTCCTATTTGATATTCAAATTTAATCACTAACAGAAGTACATACGCCTTGCTGCGCGTCATACTTTTTTTCTTTTTTTTTTTTTTTTTGTAAAAAAAATCATTGATTTTAAATATATAATTAGTAGAGAAAAATTATGGATTTCAATATTACGCAATGAACTTGCCGATGTGACCTCCATCTTCTGGCTTTCTCCTATATTTTGGATAGGAGTCATTCCCTTCTTCAAATTTAAATTTAACAAATCGAAGGGAAAAAATTCCAGTGGGGGGGTCCCTCGATCAAAATGAAATATACTTATCCAAGTACCCTGGATAACATAGTTTCAGAATATGTATGCTTACGACTTCTATCTTCAAAAGCCTAGGAAGAGTTCGATAAGAGACAGACAGAGGCTACAACTTTTATATATAGGTAGATTGAATAACTTAGCTTAATTCTAATGTTCTAGGACATTATTTCAAAGTTGTTTATATCAATCCAGTGTTGGTGGAGCTTGTCTAAGACATTTACATTCGTACTAACGCCCTCGGCAAAAGCATGAATTCTCTTTTCTTTTTCTTTTTCTATACCAACCAACTAAAATAGACTAGTTTTTCGCATTTGGAAGCAAACAGTCTAAACAAAGGAAAAGTCTGAACTGCGAAGAGGGCAAAGGGAAACCACTCTGATTATTTTGAATAATGCAAGGCAATTCACAGATAAAAAAAAAAAAATGAAGGAATTTGTGGCGATTCATGATCACCTTCATCCTGAAGCGACATGACATTAAAATGGAGAATGCTAACGTGCATTGTTCGATTCTCAGACAGTTGCATTGATTGATTCTTGGACGGCGCTGGGAAATTTAGAATGTAAAATATTTAACCATTTAGAAGCATTGTTTTCTCGGCAAAACTGGCTTGTTTGATAAAGGAAATGATACAGAAATGCCTCTTGATCCACGACAATCAGGAGATTACTTTTCATCAAGAATTCTAAGACGCGTTTCAAGAGCATTGCTGACCAAATTAAATTCGTTTTATTCATTAATGTTACTTTGCAAAATCAAAATATTTCGATCGTAAGTTTGGAACAAGTCGCATCATTCTTTCATTAGTTACATGTGGAATCTCAAACCATCAGTGAGTTACGTATCTTGATTTCCAGCTTTTTGTTATCAATGGAGACACATATTTTTAAAAATTATATACAATATTTAAGCATTGTTAGCAAAGCAAAATATATAAATCAAAATTTATTTATTACACATATATATATATATATATATATATATATATATATATATATATATATATATATATATATATATATATATATATATAACCGAAAAGAAAATATAGTTAACACTTAGCAAATTAAACTTACCAATTGTGTATTGTCAGTGCTCGTGTTAGTAACACGGTACTATCTACCGCCGGGACGGATGACCGGCGATTAAACAGGTTCTCCCACCAGGCTTTTCTGGTAAGGCGATGAAAAAATCAGCCAAAAGGGGACAATTTTTGAATATTTTTTTTGATCGCCAGTCATCTACCAAATATTCTATAGCATTATCCTGCTAACTTATGGGTATCCTTAAAAAGGCTAAGAGACCAAACCCTGACATAGTCAATTGCATAACAGTCTAAGCCTCGACCTGTGTTGTGAAGCATAGTTTGACTGCAGAAGTTGCAAAAAACAAATATCGGTTATACTGTGTTTCTATTCCTTTGCATTCCATCTGAGTGTCAAAGATGAAACCATTGCTATTTGGAGAATGTAGAGAATCTGTAAACCTTTCTAAGATTCCTTTTGCTCTGGACCGAAAACTAACGTTTCACTGATCAGTGGTGGGTGTAAACACGGAAGAACAGTAGTTATCAGTTATAAGCTAACTAAAAGGCTGCACAGGAGTCCGATCGTCGAGCACGGTAGTTTTTGGTTGATTGATTTTGCTTACCGACATATCAATTTCTGTTTTTTACTGCCGAACTCTAAATATTTTGTGCAGAATTTTTATGCTTTCAGTTACAGATATTTTGCACATAATTTTTATTTTCAGGGTAAAGGTATGTTTTTTTTTTTTTTTTTTTTTTTTTTTTTAGATATATAGTTTGCAGATGATAAAATATGCTGTTGATTATTTTACTATAAAAATCTATTTATATACATTTTTTTTAGTGTTGCATTGATTTTAATTTTGCTATAAAAATGTATTCTTGATTAATTTTATTATAAAAATGGACTGTGGATTTTTTTTTTTTTTTTTTTTTTCTTTGTAATCTCAATATTTTCACATACCTGTAAGCTTAACAGATGCTATAAACGAGCGTCTGAGAACAACAGCAGTTAAGGTGTAATTCCACGTCGAGCATGATAAACCAAGTTTCTTGTGAGACTGCGATATTGACGATACGTTTGGAAAACTCTGGCCTAGATAGACCGTCGTTAGAAGTTCATCTAACAGCAAGACTTCTGATTAGGAGATTTTGAAGAGCGTGGAACCACCTCTTATTTGCTGGTGTTCCAGGTCACTCTGCCCTGTGGTGGTAGCACCTGTTAGGGTTCCAGCTATGGGCAAATAGTTAACCTCCCAAACTGGGGTCAAAACACTATGAAAGTGTAAAAATAGGTTTTAATACTAATAAATTTTTGGAAAAAATTATTACCAGCAATAAATCTGGGGAAAAAATACAATACACCGTGCTGGATATGACACTAAACTACATCCGCACCATGGGTAAGACGTAACCTAAATCCAACAGCAAGGCTTCTTATCAGGAGGTTTTGACGAGCGTGGAGCCATCTCTTAATTGCCTGTGTCCCTAGTTCCACCTTGACCCGGGGTAGTAACACCTGTTAGGGTCTCAGCTATGGGTAAATAGTTAAACCCTCAAACACTATGAAAGTGTAAAATTAGGTTTTAATACCAGAAATACTTTGTAAACAGTTATTACCAGCAATAACTTTTGAAGAAAGATTTTTACCAGCAATACATTATTACTGAATACATTTTTGAAAAAAAATTACAGCTATATATATTATCAGCAATAAAAATTATGTCGGCATTAAATAACTCATTGAGGTTGATATGCCGTAACATGAAACAAAACAGACTATACATTTTTGAAAAAAAAAAGAAAATTTACCAGCGATACATTTAGGAAGGACGAAAATATTACCACGAATACATTTATGAAGAAAAATATCACCAGCAATAAAGTGTCGCCATTAAATAACCCATTATGGTTGTTATGCCACAAAGCAAATCAATCTGAGCAGGATGTTCAATGTAGAATTATAAAATAATTCTATTATATCCACAGAAATGACAACAACAAAAAATCAACATGAATTACAACTGTTACGTTTTATATAATAGGTAAATAAACCCGCGAATTATGTAGACTGTGATATTCAGAGTTCTATAGCTTGGAATTCCTATTGTTCAAGGAGTCGAATCACCCACATTTCCTCCGTAATCGATTCGTAAGAAGAGTTCCATCCAGCTTTTAACAAGAACTTCTATTTTATGGAATGAACATCATCCTAGATTCTCTCCTGAACATTACAATCTTAACCCCAATCTTAATTTCAGTGGTCAGTTATCTATCCTTCATATTCTCGTAACATTTCCTTTCTTCTACCTTCATCTACATACCCTTTATATCCAGTAAGACCAGGACAACGAATGGCTTTTGAGCTTTATATTAGCTGAATATTCTTCCAAATTTGCTTGAATTACGGCAAGCACAAAACATAAACCGTCATTATTGGACCTACAGTCACAACAAAACTCCCAACTGTTGGTTATTCGAAATACGAATAAACGCGAATCGTACCGTGAGGGTGCTTGCCACTCCAGGAAAGCCCCCGAGTCGGTAATTTACACGAATCCAAATGGTGGCCCGACGTGACACGTGTTCTTTTGAACATGGCGTGCCCATATGCGCGTAAACTTGGGCCTAGAACAAAAATTGCCCGGTCTCCGCGACCACTGTCACGATGACGTCGATATTTCCCCGACCTCTGTCTGTTTAGAGCAATGATGGAGGTGTTGCCACAGGGTGGACCGGGCATCTTTCGAAGTTCTACAGTGTTCTGTCCTAAAATAGAAACACGGTATCGAAGTAAAAATATTCTCAGCGATAGGGTTCGCTCACGAAATTGTGCTAAAGTCATGTTCATGGGCAAAAGAGGGGGGACGCTGAATATTTGTCAGCTATTTCTCTACCCCCACTTTCACACTTGTCAGAATAGACACAAGCTAATCTATTTTTCTTTGCTACAGTGAACCTAAAGAAATGAAGCTGATATGTCTATAGGAATTTTTGGTTTTCGGGATTTTGATTTTTGTCGTTTAGTTTTTTTTTTTTTTTTTTTTGTTTTGTGCGTTTCTATTTATTTATTTATTTATTTTTTTTTTTTTAGTTTTGTTTTTTGTTGCTTTGGTTTTTCTTTGTTATTTTTGCTTTCTTTTTTGTTTTTTTTTTCCTTTCGTTTTTTTTTTTTTGTTTTTTTTTTCTTACATCTTCTCAGCCTTTTCACGTTATTTTGAACCAAAACACTTTATTTATTTTTATTTTATTGTTCTTTTGAGCGAATATTGCATTAAATTTTTTTGAGAATAACAATGATTTTTTTAAATTTTTTTTTTCATGATTCAAGTCCTACCATTTAACATATACCTAAGGAGAATATGAATTCATACCCTTCCCAAATGTATTTGCGCCTAACTAGGCTGGAATTCGAACATTGCTCTGATTTCTCATGAGCCGTAGTCTATTACACCGCTTGAACATAGGTTCATGTGAATGAGACAATTTCTTATCACTTTATCAGATTTTTAGACTCAAAATATTAGTGTTGCTTCTGTGGTTTCTGTAGCAGGAATGATTTTATTCTTCTAGTCTAGTTGCCAAACACGGCTAGAAAGAGTCGTGTCTGCCCTGCTATTTAACCGATAGCTGGTTGTGAGGGGGAAAAGATCGATCCATACCTTTTTGTATGAAATTGAACGCAATCACCCCAGTCAAGATTTGAACTGGGCATGACGTTCCGAGTTTTTGAACCGATAAACACTATATCAGTGTCTTTGGATATATTTTCTAATTTTATTGATATGAGTTGAAATGTGTGGTTGATGATTTCTTCCACTTCTTTATTCAGCACCTGTCAGTAAATATGAAATGGACAAGAAACTGCGTGCAAGAGAACTTTATTCATAAATCTTTTATATTATCTGGTAAATGAGGAGGAAGAACAAAGACAGATCGGTAGGGAAATAGATCTGAATAGATAGTGATAAAGAAAGGGAAATATAAATCTGAACAGATTCAGATAGATTCGTATTAGAAAGAATTCTCTAGAAGGAGCGAAATAAGGCCTTTCTTAATAGAATTATATACGTGTGGGATGGGAGAGGGGAAATATAAAAATGCAAACGTCGGGTATAATTATATTGTAAATACCAAAATGAAGCAAGTACGCTTTCCACTAACCCAAGATGGAACAACTACATTGAATCAATAGCATCAGCTTCAACTACCGCAAGGAAAGTTGGTTCACTGTATTGCGCAAGGTTTTACTCGCCTGAGTCCATCCTACAAATCTACAAATCAACCATTCGTCCTTCCATTGAATACTGTTGCCATATATGGTCTGGTGCCCGCGCTGTTCGTCTCGAGGTCCTCGACAAAATCCAGAGACTGATATGCAATGTGTAGTGACCCCCCCCCCGCTGGAGTCGCTGCGCTAAATGTGACGTCTGCCTGGCTGCGTCCGTCGTGCTATCCTGTCCTGTGACGACCAACTGGCTTGGTATTGGTCGCGGCACCAAATGTGACGTTTTAACCTTTTGGGGATTCGGATGGGAATCTGGTTAGATTCAGCCTTGTCGTTCCCAGCTCGCCTCCAACGTCTGGTTGCCGAAGTAACTGTTTTGATTTCCAGTCTAAACTACCCACGTTGTGATTTGATCTTAGGCAGACGAAATCAATCAGTCGCCGGGTCGTGATTCAAGCCGAGTTCGATCAAGTGTAACACCGCACAAGTATATGCAAAAGAAAAGAAAATAACTCAAAGTTCAAATGTGTTAAAAAAGATAACAATATTTTATATCTGGTTGCTGAATGCAGGACTGCGTCTTTCTCCCAAACCCGCTATATGGATTCGTGATACTTTGTGTTTGTTAGGCGATTCTTAATATCCTAAGTTGTTTGTTCTTTAAGAAACTGGTTCTTGGTGTATCTTCAGGTGATACTCGTAAAACTTGTTTTGGCGGTATGAGTCTTAGTCGTTCTTCAAAAATAAATTGTTCTTGGATAGAAGTTGAGGTCGTGATGCCTGGAATCTTTCAAGTCACCTATCTGCGAGGCGGGTGCAACTCCAACTGCGAACTTCACTCAACTGCCTCTCAGCTGGAACTCGAACTGGTACTGCTTTTCACTCGCTGCGACTTTGCTTATATGGACGCCGACCAAAACCGGGGTGGGCCTGTCGGGGTTTGAGGTCCTTGATAATTCTAAATCCACAATCCACTTCTTTGTTTTCGGTCAGGAAAATTTATTATTTTCCATTTTTGGAAGTCTTTCGTCTTCCCACCTTCTTCTGTTCTCATATTGGTATCTCACCATACCCTCAGAAGGTGTCAACGGGTTTCCCCTCTCTCTCGCAGTGGTATCTCACACCTATCCCTTCAGGGGGCGCAACAGGCCTCCCCTCCTTCTTCACATGATTACCTCCGCCTAACGATCATGCCACCATCCAGCCAAGGGGGCGCTCAGCGGCGTGGGTGTGGCTAGACTAGACTCGGTTTAAAAAATCTTGCTCCAAGAAAAAAAAATTCTTTTTTTCTTTTTTTTCTTTTCTTTCTTTCATTCTGCCCGACAACAAACCTTAGACTCTTATCTTAGTCAAATGTCACTTGGACTTTATCACCCGGGGGCCTTCGCCAAACAAGTGGGTGGTCAATTGGGCGTATTTGCATTCTGTTGCTAATTAACTGTTCTGATAAAATAATTTCGCTATCATAGCCAGCCCTGACGATAAACAGGTGGTTTTCCCAAATGACATGGATGTGGTTCCACGGACATTTTGGTTTCGGTCAAGCTTGACCTAATTAATTTTTATCTCCCAGCACCCTGCGGGAGGTCGCGCGGGCATTTTGTTTTTTCGGTCAGTGCGTGCCTAATTAATTTTTATCTCTTTAGAATTTTGTCTCGCAGGCCATTTGACCAGCCTGGAATTTTCCCCATTGCCATGGGCAGATTGGCTATATCTTATTCTCCGCACCGTAACATAAATCAGATTAAATCCAGTATCTTACTTCTCGACAATGAAAATAAAATTTTACCACTTTTCTTTGTTAGAAAAATAACATCGCTTAGTGTCCTGTTCGTGATGGCTTCTTATCACCTAAATTTAATTCTCGCCTTTTCTTTTTCTTTCTTTCTAGCAACCCTAAATGTTGTCACAGTGTTAGGTCCTGATCTGGCATCTCGTCTACAGTCCCTTTCTCAAGGACGTGCTGTAGCTTCTCTCTCTTTTCTACAAATATTTTCATGACAACTACTATGATGAGCTACTTTTACTTTTACCCCAACTTCATGAATTTCAGCGTAATACTAAATTGGCATCTCGTCCCAACTTTTCACTGTCTAAACGGTTAAATGTAGACGTCTCTTCTACTCCAACAGTTTTTCTCGCATTTTCCGACAGTGGAACTCCCTTCCTCGCAATTGCTTCCCTGATGGCTATAATCTTCAAATATTCAAATGTAATGTCAATCAACATCTTCTGATGCTTTAATCCTGGTCCCCGTCCTTCTCTGTATCCTTTTCTCAAGCGCCCCTTTTTACCCATGCCCTCACTTTCTGTAACCCCTTGCGTGCTAGTGACACTCTAGCCTTGCTTGGGGTGAAATCCTTAAAAAAAAAAAAAGTACAACTTAAATATCTTGGGACTCTTTTAACACAGGACGGAAAATGCGACAACGCAATCCGAATGCACATTTAGATAGCGAAAGATACCTTCCAAAAGTTAAGCAAAGTATTAATAGAATAATTTTGTTAGAAACAACAAAAAAAGAGTACTGAACTGTTACGTAATATCATTCTTCATATATATATATTAGGTTGGTGGAAAAATAATGACGTAATAATGTCGTTTTTGACTTATTTTTTAACGTCAAAAACGACATTATTACGTCATTATTTTTCCACCAACCTAATATATGATCAATCTTCTCTCATATGAAGAGACGTGAAGCAACAGAAATGTGGTTCTACAGAAGGGCACTGCGAATATGATAGGCTGAATATGTGAGCAACGACGAAGTTTAAGAGAAAATGGAAACAAAACGAACACATAATTAACATCAGAAAGAGATGGTTGAAATTTCTAGGACATGAGGTTGGAAAATTTGGTACACACAGGACATATTGAAGCTAAAAAGGGACAGACGAAAACAGCGCATAACTTGCTTAATGAACTTGTGTATATGAATGGCAAAACAGGGTTTAGGAGAGATGAATAAAAGATACAATTTACGCAGACCTACATAGAAAATAATTTGAGAGTCGAGATCACCAACATCCTGTAGGAACAAGGCGCATAGAATATTATAAATACCCAGTTCTCTCTACAGTCTAAATACTATGAGATTATGTTGCTTTAATATTTCAATGAAAATTGATGTAGCCAGCTAAAAATTAACATTCAAAATTCCAGATTCTAAATGATAATTGACATCGGCCACGGGCGCGAGTCGTCGGCTGCTTCATAAATTTAGGTGCCTAAAAGAATGATTTCTTAATTGGTAGTCGAAACTGCAATAAAGGAAGGCATAATAAAAAGATTACAAAATCATTTTAAAGGACCTAAAATGCAAAATTAGCAAATCAATAAACTCGGGGGATCAGAATTTTTTTTTTTTTTTTTTTTTAAATAGATGCTTAATAAAAGACACTACACACGCATATAATCGCAGCTACTGAGATTCAGCGTTAGGGATGGTGTACATCCGGCTATGACTGTTAGTCGTTTTCATTTTTTATGTACATTGGCTGATTTAATTGTTATTTACAGTTTATTAACTCTTTGTGGGTTGTTTAAAGTTTATGCATATTTCGGCTTGTAGGATGATATATAATTTTATTCTATACGTTATTTTTACATCAGTCATTTGTTTGCCATGCGTGATGCACGCATAGGAGATCATGTATTGATCGATACATGACTGACGAGGCAGATTTTTTTTCCTGCATTAAGTTGCCATTTCTTTCTGCGGTAGACCAGTTGCCAACCAAGGCTATTGAACCCAGTCTGTCCTGCTATTTACCCATAGCTGGGAGAAGAGAATTCATACCTTTCCCAAGGATATTAGCACGTAAGTGAATGTAATGGATTCAACTGGAATTCGAACTCTGCTCTCCGATTCCTCAGTCCGAGCCGCTAACACAAATATTTAAGTATTAACTTTTACCGACCTGAATGTTCGAGAAATTTCATAGAAAATATGCGTCCTCCGACAGGAATCTAATCTATATTCTACACGGAACCATCAGATAACCTGACGTGCTATGACATTTTAGCTAGGAAGAAGCGTCTGGTTAGCAAGTTCGATTTTGCTGCTATTAAACTGCAAACATTCCATGCTTTCCCTATCATTTTCTATGAAATTTCTAGGACATTCAGGCCGGTAAAGTGCATTTACTTAAATATTTGTGTATGTATAAATAACTTGCAACAATAAAATGCATTAAATAATTGTCAGACTTAGTCCATTTCGGATATATATATATATATATATATATATAGCTTCTATTATTTTTAGCCTTTATGTGGAGGAGGCTATTATATTTGTATTATCAACGAGTATGTTACGGATAATTTGGTAGGTCTTTGACAATGATCTTAGCAGTTTTAAAACTAGAAGAAATTCGTAGAAAGCATTGTTTATTGCCTTGTGGAATGGTTTTAGTGAGACACTGTTAGGCGAGACACGGGAAACGATAGGTAACGTGGCAGATATAGCGGACCGCTCAATCTCTCCAAATTCGACGAATGGATATTTGATGTTAAATGACGGCAACACGTAGGAATATGAAAATAAATGGATTTATAATATGAATGCTTCCGAAAGAATCATGGTATTGTGACAGTGTGCAAGGAGGCGGAAAAATTATATTTGGTCGAGGCAGATAACATCAGGCCAATTCCAGATCGTAATATGCCATGTTGTATAAGATTTGCAATGTCTCCTTTGCATAAGACTAGTTTGACGCCATATTGGTTTTAGTATCGGTGTACGTAGTTTTGACCGAACTGGATGGCAGAAGAATGTCAATTCATTGAACACAAGACAATACCCACTATGGTTTCACGAGATCAGCCTTAGCAATAGCAGTAACGTTAGCGACAGGGGCGCCGAAACGGCACACGTCCAACTATGGCCTCCTGAGTCATCATTTCCCTTTTCGACATAGTGATAAGGGGAAGGGTTGTCGGCTTCTATGTCGACATGGTAGAACACTACTGCAGGGATGACATTGTCCAATTATCTGGTGCCAAGAGTGTGCGCCCGATCACCGAAACTGTCTGAATCTCCATCGATGCTAAACTCCATTTCAACCATTCCCCCACCTCCAGAAACTTCAATCTACGCGCTCCTTTCATTCGGTCGACATCTTTTTTTTCCTCCTTTCGGCTAGAAATGATAACTCGCAAGTTCTGTATTTATTTATTTATTTATTTATTTTTTTTTTTGTTTCGACCAGAAATTCGACTACTCTTCACTTTTGGACATTTTTGTAGATAATCATTTTATTTCTGTTTTATTTCATTTGTACAGTGTAACCCGGATATAAGAGAAACGCAGATACCAGAGATTTTCTCTGGTCCCAAATTATTCCCATACTTACCTAAACAAAATAGACGAAACCCGGATATAAGAGACTTCTTATCCGATCCCGACAACTCTCTTATATCCGGGTTACACTGTACTCGCTTTCTCTGGACATCTCTCTCACGCACAAACAAAACACACACACACATATATATATATATATATATATATAGTGTAACCCGGATGTAAGAGATTTTTCTCTGATCCCAAATTAGAGCCATACTTACCTAAACAAAATAGACCAAACCCGGATATAAGATACTTCTCCGGTCCCGACAACTCTTCTATCCGGGTTACACTATATATATATATGGTATATTATATTTATGGGTAAAAGTGCTCAATATCAGTGATAGTGTATGTAAATATAAGTGTACACTAATATTTAGCACCAAGTGCGCACCAATCTTTCATAGTTAGGTTCAATCCTCGAGTTATCGATTGCATATATATATATATATATATATATATATATATATATATGCATAGACACACACACACATTTGACTGAAAACTAACTCCCTATTTTTTTTTGTAGGAATTCTGGTTTAACTCCCTGCGACTTTTTCTTGGGGTTTTTTAAAGGGTTTTTTCTGCTATGCCAAACCAAGACTTTGGAAGAACTTGAAGGGCGAATATAAGAAGTTATGTCTTCCATACCACAAGATTTACTGTTGAAATCAATTGACACGATTACTGGGTGGTTCGAGAAGCTGGAAGCGAAATCTGGTGACCATATCAAATTTTAAATAAAACCTCATGTTAAGGCTTTCCTCTGGTATTCATTTATTGTAAAAGTTATAGTTAATAAATTATAAGTATTTCAACATGGGGAGTTAATATTCAATAATCCTGTATATTGAGTTGAGATATTTATAATCTTCTCATAATCCACGATTAACACTTGAAACGACGGGTAGCACATAACCTTACATGTTATGCTTCTTGCTTACATATTTATGCCTATGATGCAGTTTAATCTACAAATTAAACACTATAAGATTATAAGACTGGGCAAGCGTTTTTTGAAAAACTTTGAGGAAACACTTTCACTTCTTCGACATCAGTCCAAATTGGAACAATTACCTTTTGGTAACACAATGACTACTGTATATAACAAAATATCTACCCACTCGATTTCGACATATGAAGGGTCGAAAGTTCAGAATATAACAGAACCACTAGACTACCAGCACATGATTTCATTACAGTAGTGAAGCCACATTTTTCGAAAGAAACGATAAGAACTGGGAAAACGTGATGCTCTAAAATGTCCTACTATAGCCGAAGATGCGATATTTATAAAACGATATAACCAACAAAACAATCTTACATTTATTACGAAAGTATTCAGACGTTGGAAAATATATATATATATATATATATATAAAATGGAAAGCTGGTTTTCAGACGATTTATTTTGTCCACCTGACGTATGCTGTCTTCGTTTTTCTCTCAGCTTTGAATCGAGCAGAATTCTATGTAAGGAAAATGTTTTTTTGATTTTTGAGGATAAGTGAGTCATTGAATAAAGTTAACTGGACAGATCCAATGAATAGACTATAAAGTTTGCTTTATTAACTTTTTTTTAATTATGTAGTAAAGGTAACAGATCTGTCAGTATATAATCCAAGTGGATCCTCGTAATATAAAATATTAAAACTGATCTACAAAAAGAGCTGAATGTATTTATTATAGAGCAAATACTTAATAAACAATAAAATTCAAAATCACCTCAGATGGGGAAAAAATAGCCTATTTCGGTAGAAAAAGGATATCGGTTGTCTGAAATTTAACTGTGAAAGCTAAACAAAAAGAAACGAAAAACTAATACAGAATTTATCCATTTCAATGTTTCAGTCGTACGAAAGGCATGAGACGGGTCAGGGGAGTGTGGAAGGTATTTGTCTAAAAGGAAAGAGGTTTTATAAAATTAAGCCCGAATATTAACCGTATGACGTAAATTTGGGGTTAAATGAAGAATTAAATATTAAAATTAAAGGATGAATAAAAAGGGTTTTAAAAATAACTTTAAAATATATGGATAAAAGGATTTAAGGGATAAATGGAAAGATTTGGGGAGATCTTAGAGTAGGGGAAGGTTTATGAATTATAATTAATATAGGTAAAGAGTTTATAGAAGGGAATATAGAAATTAGAATTAGTTATACATTCGACATTTGAAGAGTTAGAGGGGAATGAATATTATGGAAATATAGTAGCTAATTGTTAAAACTATATTATTTGTTTTTATGTCGACATTTTACCACTAATTCATTAGACATAAAAGCAAATTCAAATTTGGATTTTATTTTATATATATATATATATATATATATATATATATATATATATAAATTATAATTTTATTTTACCATTTTTACTTTTTCCTGATAAAAAACTTATGATGAATAAAAAAACACAGTCGACTAATTTAACCATTGCGGAGCACCAAATTAAAAGCCCAAATTATGCCGTTAACTTCAACATGGACTTTTCTACCATCTTCATTTGTGCTCGCTCGCTATTACAGCTGAAGGTGTTGGAAACAATTTATGTCCAGTCCATACAGCCCTGCCTCTGTCAACAGAGGGAGTGTCTGTTAGGACTTGACAGAATTTAAATTGTATTTCCCCTTTAACATTGCATGTCATTTGGTATTTTATATTTTGTATTGCGATATATAATCCCTCGTTTCCAAGTCTGTTAAGCGAGTGCGAAACCGGTCGGCTGCGTTTGGTTTATTATTTACTTATTAGATTTTTTTTTTTTTTTTTTTTTTTTAACCATGAAAACTAAAATTGGTCTTACCTGTTTTATTTCTATAATAAAATATTCTAACCCAAAGGAAATTATATATGCGTCTGTGTAGGACAATATATGTGTGTGTGTGTCTGTAAAAGTGAACCTTGAATTTAACACTCAGCTGCCACTTTTACAAACAGCCAGTCGCCGCTTTTATATTTATATTTGCATACGCTCTCTCTGATATTGAGCACTTTATGCCATAAATATAGCACACTTTAAAACTATATTTCTGCATATATATGAGTACAGATAATCGATCAGTTGGTATATAATCCGGGTGGATCCTAGTAATATTAATAATTAAAACTGATCCGCAGATAAATAGACGTTTTCATTTTAACACAGTATATGTATTTTTGACAGTAAAAAAAGTTTAAGGACAGACACTTAGGGGCTGATGATAGTCTTTCAAGCCGTTCTGTGCGCGGCTATCTTTTTTAATTTTTGCCTTTTGGCGTTATTTGTTTATATATATATATATATATATATATATATATATATATATGAGAGAGAGAGAGAAAGCTCATAATGAAGCGGATATAGATATCCCTGTATCATTGTTAAACGACTGATATTATCGCATAGATAAAAAATATAAATTGAAAACGTCAGATCAACCTTCAAAATTGAGTTAAGTACTAATGCCAGTATCTGTCTGTGAATGTTTCTCCTCTTCTTTATTTTTCATACTTTCAGTCAGTTTACCTGTATTCTGGTTTATTATAAAAACTAGTGTAATCCGTGCTGTCAAAAATGACGGCAATTGCTAAAGTTTTAATAGTGGGATCCAATGAAACGGAAGTCTTAGAAGTCTTAGTCTGTAATGAGAATCAATAAATCGGATAAAGAAACTAAAACAGAATACAATGAAATATTTAATTAATCGTTTCCCTTTACATTTAGACGTCTAATGGTAATTATAATTCATTGATTATTCAATATATTTTCATATTAAAAGTGAAATGGATATATCAGTTGGAAGATGAGCAACAGAACGGCAAATACGGTGATGACAGCCTATATCAAAACCAATGTTGAAGCAAGATGACTTAATAAACAAATGTATTGAACAAATACAACTGCAATCTAAGAACTGTTGGATTAAATGAACTTGTCGAAGTTACCTCTGCCTTAATTCCCAAATTGTCATCACTAGGGATCATTCTCCTTTACTATAAATACTCGGCGACTTCTCGCCTCGTGCTCTTTCATTTCTTCATTTCAGCGAACACCTCTACAATGAAAGCTCTCGCAAAAAGATAACGTCTCCCCACTTGTGGGAAGACGCCGTGAACATTGTACACACATACGTACGTACGAACATTCACCAAAGAACAAACACACATGTTCACACACACAAATATTATTGTCTATGGCCATTGTAAAATTGTTTTGTTTAATACATATATTTTGTTATATATGTCTTGTTTGTCTTCCTTTCATCTTCAGTTGGTCTTAATTCACGTCCGGCCATTTTCTTGTAGTTGGACCTTTTAATATTCTACCAGGAGTTACACATGTGTTTCTAATACGACAATATGCAAACCCACACGGTCCTTTTACAAACTGATTAGTTAAACGGTTTCTTTTGTTCGGGAATTAATTTTGTTTAAATGCAGATAAATATTTTATTTATGTAGATTATTAAAATGACAAAGTATATTTATGAGACGTTACTTTAACTTCAGTTGATTTCGATCCTTCCCATTACAGATCGAACAGGAAGTAGATGAATAAATACACATTGATGATAATTATTGTTTGAGGATTTTCTGGATTATGTTCTCGTTTATTTCAAAGGATTTCTTCAACTCAGTCATGTATTTATCAATCAACCAACCACTCTTCTTGAATTGTCTTTTTCTTATTTCTGAACCGCAAGTTTCTCTTCAATAGCCTTGTGTTCTTTTATTATATCTTATATTCTATACGACCTACGGTCATATTACGTTAAAGCATCTCTTCTAGAACCATCACCGAAGTTAAGCAACGTAAAGTTCAGTATCTAGATGTGTGACTGCTGGAAGTTTGGATATGCAGCTGGTGTAATGGATAAAGGCTGACAATTGGAAATTGGAGATTCGGGTTTGTTATATTCTCTTAGGGGGGGGGGAATACCTTTGGGAAAGGCATGAATCAGCCTCTCCCCCCATTCATAAGTTAATAAGTACATCTTGCATTACATAAATGCATTGTCACATAAAAGCATTCTTACCATCTAATAAAATTTCCTGCTTTTTAAATAATCTAGAAAGGTTAAATAAGCCGTAGAAAAATCAGTCAAAACATTAAAATTTCTCCCTGCTATAGGCTAAATATTAGAAATTGTATCAATAAATCATTATCTTCAAAATTTTGTTTCAATCCCAAAATATTTTCTGGCTTTAAATAACCTGCAAAATATAAGCTATAAAATCAAACCGGTTTATGATTCTGGAAGAATAACGTGTACCAAATCTAAATATCCATCTTGGTCAGTTTTTGATTAGTTGTCGATGGAATATTAACTTTCGTCTGTTGCGTTACATCACAGCACTTTACGTGTCCAATAACTCCTGAGGGTTGTACGGTCATTCCATCTACTGCAGCCAGAGCAGCAGTGATGTATCCAGTGCAAGAGAGTATTTTAAGGCATTTAACCCATAGATGGGGGAAGGAGATCGATACCTTTCACAAATGTATTTGTGTGAAATGAAAAGTAACGAATTGGGTCTGGTTTTACTTTTAGGAGCGTTATTCTACCTGACCACTCGAATTTGGTTTTTAGTTCTTAAAATTGCAAAACTTCTGTGCCAAGCATAAATTAAGAATGAGAATGCACGTGATAAATGATTTACATTGATGTAAGCTGGCACTCGATGGTGAAAAAATTAAAACGATTCAGGACAAGATCAAATTGTTTGAGATCTTTTGCTGTATTCTATCAACTAACTATGCTAAACAATTTAAAATGTCAGTTTAACCAAATCATAAATAGAAAAATGTTTAAAAGTAACTCCATCACAAATTATTTTGACAAGGAATAAAAGAATTTTTTTTTTTTTTTTTTTTTGTCATTTAGATTATTCGAACTGTTATCCTCATATTTACAACGTCCGTTGTACGCTCCGGCCTTCATCAGGTGATTGGGATTACGAACCAAACCCTTTATTACGGCCACCAGAGTAGATTGTTCTAGTTCTACGTGCTATGCCTCTTCCGGGTGTCTCAGTTGTTTCCCTTTAACTCAATTCTTCAAGTGTTTTGTATCCTGGTATTGAATTCACAACTCTTTAGATTCAGTGACTTTTTAGTCACTGGATGTAATCGACGTTACTGTCCACTGGGCCATGTTTCCTTGAGGACATCTGTATATTAAATTCTGGGACTTATAAACCTAATGTCTCAGCCCTCAATTTTTAAGTGCTCATATTGCCATTTTTTCGTTATTTATTATTGTATATTTTTTACCTGAGTTTATATTGCATTTTTTTGTGTTGTTATTTATTGATTTTTCTCTAGCAGTCCTTATTAGTGGTTCCCATGTTGTATTCATTTCTATGCTTGATCGGCTCAGGAGATTTTTGTGGCCTAGCATATGTGCTGATTCCTTAAGTTTTCATATTTTCAAGCGATGTTCAACGGCCGAAACGTTGTGAATATAACAATGAAAATGAGGATTACAGTC
Source organism: Acanthosepion lycidas (assembly GCA_963932145.1). NCBI lineage: Eukaryota > Metazoa > Mollusca > Cephalopoda > Sepiida > Sepiidae > Acanthosepion > Acanthosepion lycidas. The sequence goes on from OZ010572.1 coordinate 30,801,920, forward strand.
TGAATAATGTAAATAATCATAATACCTTATCTCCGATACAGACAGATGTTATTGTTATTGCTAATAATGATTATTTTATTCTTAAAAAAATAACTTGTTACCATAAATTGCGACGTACAAGTTGACCTCAATATTTTACCTCAAAATTCTAAGTTAGGTCATATAGGTCGACCCCCCCCCCACCAAAAATTAGGCTACCGTTTATGAAATCCTGTGCCAAAACTACGTAAGGTTACACTATTTACCTCTATATTGAGGCACTAACTGTAATATCATCCTCTATGTGCTGCATAGCAAACAACTTACAACACATACGTTTAGGTACCGTATAATGTATCGATATGAATTAATGAATATTTTAAATTTGTCAAGTCTACTGATACATATTAAAATCAACATCAGCTCCTATAAAATATTAATACCGTAAATTACGTACGCATAACATACCCAGTTGTTTGAATGACCATCCAAAATAAACGGCGCTTCGCTCAGTATTTACGCTTAGCGTATTATCTGTTGTAGGCGATGCGTGCTGCAGCTTTAATAGAATATTACTTTTGTGTTAAGAATTTATATTAACTTATGTGTTAATATGCCAACTTATTTCACCAAACACAAGTTTTAGTGTGATATATTTGCGGCTGCCTGCTGGAGGTACAGTAATTGTTAGGATTGCAGTCCCAGTCGTTTACCATTCGGTGGTAAAGTTTTGCATTTTATGCCCACCAGTCAGCCTTTTAGTTTTGGAAAGATTTTATAGGCTTGAAAACTCGAATTGTAGCAACCATTTTACGAGATATTTCAACAGATTTTATCCGTTCTCAAAATGCATTTTTTTCTGAAAAACTTTATATACAATCTCGCTCGTATTATTCGAATTTATACGCCAGATAGCTATTCGTCATGGCATCTGTGTATCCTTCTCCAGTAAACCTTCAGTCGATAAGTATAAAAAATTTCTGTCTATTCTTCTGCCCTTTACGTATTCTGTGGATTATTTCTCTTCTCTGGTTTATTACATCTCGATGCTATCTTTCAAACATCCGTTTATTTATATTGACATCTATAACCATTTACCTGGTTAGATAAATATTGGTCGATTATTTTTTATTCAGTAAGAAATTACTTAAACTCAATATAAATTATATTTAACCATGGGCATCTACTTTTTTTTTTTTCGAGAAAAGGATAGATATTAAATGATTATATGCGAGTCTATAGGCATTTACTAGGTTCGAGCTTAGGTAAATACTACTCTGGGATTTGATTTTAATGACGTTACTAACTATTGAGCGAAATTTTTTTTTTTTTTTTTTTTTTTTTTTAATAAGTCTGGGTTGGATTGATAGATTTTGACAAATCAACTATTCTTGGTTTATTTAATAACAAAACCAGTCTTTCATTTTTAAACTAGATTTAGTTTATAAGTGACTTGGGTGGAGTTAAGCTAGGATTTGTCGTTTATGTCCGTGTGGTATAATGGATAACGGCTCAGAATACAAAATCTAGAGCAGAGTTCGAATTCCGGTAGGGTCGTTAAATTCACTTACGCGCAAATACCCTTGGGAATTAATACAGCTATGGGTTGAATAGTAGAACAGCCTGAGTTGGCAACCAGACTACCGCAGAAATAAACTGCTACCGACCGCGGGAAAATATTCTGTCTAGTTAGTCATGACTCGAAAGAGGTCTGATCCTTCATGTGTATGGCACTTAAATGACTAAAGTATTGACTTGGTAAGTTGCCCTTTTGGGACTGTCCTTCACTCTTTGCAAGTAATCCAGTCAAAGTATTCTCGGCGCAACCAATAAAGAAGCGACTACAAAGAACAGGATAAATGTATTTGAAAAGTGGCTAAACTGTATAAAACACTATGGAGTAATGGTAGCGAAAAATCTTCAAATTATTTAGTTTACATATTTGGTAATAAATGCTTTTATTTATGGAAATTTGAAAGATAAGTTTGGGTAATAATTTTGCGAAAATCAATGAAACCGTTTTTATTCAATTTAGGCAATCCCAATAAGATGTCTTCTGGAAAATAAAAATATTAACATTTGTATAAGATAAGCACGCCTATAGAACTTTCTTCTGATTTATTGCCTCTCTGCAACCTACAAACTTCAGAATGTTAAATGCAACGTCAATTGCCAACCCCTGTCTCCGTGAATCCTGTTTTCATTTTCCTTTCTCATCACTGACGTTTTCTATTCTCTTTCACTCCCATCTCCTCCTTGCGTCTTAGTGGCATTATCGCCTTGCTTGGGGTATAATGATTTTATTAAAAAAAGTTCCCGTAGAAATGTAGTCCGATATTCTAATTCTTAAAATAAATATAAAATCGATTACTAATTACAGTGTAACTGGTACCAAATTAAAGCCATACTTACCTAAACAAAATGGACCAAACCCAGATATAAGAGACTTCTTCTCCGGTCCCGACAACTCTCTTATATACGGGTTACACTGTATTAAAAACTAATTATTTTTCATGTCGTAAAATGACGACAAATTTTGGCATTGAGTTTGAAAGACTCCAAAAATACATCGTTGATAGCCTTTGGGGTGGAAAACCTAGCAGTACTTCCTTAGTCAATACTTATCACCTAGTGGTCGTGAATCTAATCATTACATCAGATTATGACATCCATAGGCTCTAGTTATTATCACAAGCTTTCAACCTTCCTCTGTGTACCCAGCTAAACTTCAAGTAACCCCTTATTTATTCTAAGGGTAGATTGTTTCAATTCCGTTATCTATGTCTATATCACATTTTTTTTTTTTTTTTTGGTTTATTGTTTCTAAATTATAGCTAGTCTGAGTCCCATAACACCTGGTCTAAGTACACAAGTATTATGTCACAAGATTCACAAATCAACATTTCAATTCTGCATCTATTTTCCAATCGGATCATCTTGAAGTTGTAACTCTAATCTTAATCTTTAAAGTTCTGATTGACTCCTGCTGTCCTTAGTGAATCTTGTGTTTTACTGCTAGGCTTGATTCCTTCCGTCTCGCTAAAGTCTTACCGTCAACAATGACTTTCACTACCATCGTTTTTTCCTTATTAATGACCCTTACATCATTATTTTCCTCATTTTTTTTTCTTTACTTTCTATGGACTTATGCAACACAAAACATAAGTTTTATATTCTGCTATATCAGACAAAACCAATTTTAATCCAATGAATTCATAGTCCTGGGTATGACGATGAACAAGGCCGCTGATCGGGGGGATCGGAGGTTTTGAGGAGCATGGAACCACCTCCTTAATTACTGTTGCACTCAGGCCCACTATGACCAAGGGTGATAGCACCTGTTAGGACCCAAGCTATAGGCAAATATCAAACTCCCAAATAAAACACTATGAAAGTTTAAAAATACATATTTATATATAACAAATCACCAACAATACAGACTTACAGTAAAATTACAAACAATATATTTTTAAAGCAAAATCACCAATAATTCATTTTATAGTAGAATTACCAACAATAAATATTGAAGCAAAATGACCAACAATGCATTTTGTCTTTGGCTGCAGGTAATTTCGTTCTCAATATATTTAGTGGAGCCATAAAATTATATTTTAAAATATTTAGATTTCGGCATTAAATAACCCGTAGAGGTTGATTTGACGTTAAACAAAATCAAGGAAATAATGAATTCATCGTGTATGTATTTTCGATATACTAAGTGCTAAATGAAATGAAAGCAATTAATTTCAAGGTGACAAGCTAGCAGAATATGTCAGAACTTCTAATCCCATCTTGTACCCTGTTAGCGGAGTTCTCTCTCTTATGTATATATATATATATATATATATATATATATATATATATATATCTTTCTCTTTCTCTTTCTTTGAAATAAAATTAACAGTACATTTCCTTTCCCGAAATATATTTCGTTTACCAATGCGACATTCAACTAACAAGTTGTATTAAGCTGTAACATTTTATAAAAATACCAGCAGTTTACTCATAAAATATTCCCTCTTATTCCCAAAAAACACGCACATGAACCGTGCTGGTAGATTCTAATTAATTGGAAATATTAGAGGCGTTTCAGAATGTAGTCTCGATTTTCTGAGTGACAGAATTAATTTCAACTCTATTTAAAACCCTAGCCCTTAGTTCCGAGTTGAAATTAATTCTGCACCCTGATATTCTTCGTTTATTTTTTCCCCTTTCATGTCTTTATAATGTCCATCGATTTTAAATGATTGATTTTTCTACGGCTTTTCAACCCTTTCCAGGTAATTTAATGTCAGAAAATATTTTAAAGTGAAATATTTTTTTTTTATTTAGATAATAATGCTTTAGTGATACAAGTCGTACTACTTAACCTATAGCTGGAGGGAGAGAAGTTGGATTCCTAACTTTCCCTAGGATATTTGCGCATAGGTGAATATGACTAACCTAAAGCCATTATCTATTACACCAGGAATATCCAAGCAACTGGTATACCAAAGCTGTCACCCATCTAAGTCCTGACAAAGCTGTATGTTGCTTAATTTCAGTGAAGCCGTAAACCCTTAAAACATTTGGGGCTAAGTATATATATATATATATATATATATATATATATATATATATATATCGTATTTCCAGTTGATTATCCTGTTACTGCTGTTTCATTTTCATATCAATGATGTTTCTACTCCTATTCTCACAACCATTTCAGATGTCTTTTTTACTCTGAAAACTTTTAACGTTACTATTTTCTCTGAATATACTTTTGTTATTTGAAATCTTTATAATTGCTTCTTTTTATTATATTCGAGCAGTTATCTCAGTTTTTATTTTATTTGTTTTATTTTTTGGGTTTTTTTTTTCGTTTTCAAGTCGCTTTTTTTTTCACTTCTTTCACTCTGTCTTTGGAGTGTTTATTTTCTGAATGTTTTCTACATCGGCTTCTTTTAAGCATTTTCTATATTCTCTTGTCTTTTTGTCTCCATTTTTTTATCCAGATCTACCTCTTTCTATTTGCTCTGTACCTTTTTATTGTCCATTCTTTTCGCCTCTGTCGTTCTATAGAAACCAACCTCTCCCTTTATTTGTTTTATATCTTACTGTCCCTTTTTTTTTTCTGTCCAGACCGACCTTCCTTTCCCTCATTGTGTTTTCTTCATCTTTTTATCCAGGCTGACCTCTCTTTCTGATTATTTCATTTCTTTTTATTTTCTTTCTTCATCTTTTATATTCAAATTTACTCCTTCCTCTAATACTTTACTCCGTTTTTCCTTATCGTTTCCTCCTGATTTCGTTTTATCCAGATTGATTTCTTCATTTACTCTACTCCTTGTTTTGTTTTTCTGCTTTCTCTCTATCCCGACAAATGTTGTTCCTTAACTTACACGCTAGAATTTTTCTTTCTTTCCTGTTCTCCTCACATTCTTAATTTCCTAGTTTCCTTAGACTTTCCTTCATAAACTTAATATCGTTTGAACAACCCTTTCGTCGATGTTCTGTTAAAATTTTATTTTATTGTTATTATTATCATTATTACTTATCGTCTTTTCTCTTTCCATTGTTTCCTCAGCCATTTTCGTGACGGTGTCATTCTTCCGTCTTACATCTTCTCCCTTACAAATATGTCTACTTCCTTCCTTATGCCTTTCTGCAATTGAAAAGGCCCAACGACATTCTCAAGCCTTTCTCCCCGACCATCACATATCTCTCGTATTGTTGCAGCTGCTACAGATCCAATATTCCATTTGGCATTATTCCAGAATCGGAAGATTCTTGCCAAACCCTTGTCTTTTCCCTCAGCTATTGTTTCCAGTCAAAACAGGATCTATTCAAAGTTTTCTTAGTTCGATTCCATCAGAATTGTTGTACTACATTGAAAGATGCTTTTTATAGTGGCAATCTTACCAGATAGGTCAAGCAACAATTTATTTGGTCATTATTTAATCTAAAACTGTCCAAAATTTCGATATGATTTTAAGTAACGTATACGAGGGAGTAATGGAAAATTATTGTACCGACCAGGAATCCAAGCTAAAAACACATTAATGTAGAAACAAATTTCAGTCAGTGGCTCGAAACGATTTTTTTTTATACCTTCTATTTCTCTCTCTCATATATATAATATATATATATATAGATAGTGAGATATATATAATCTCACTCTCTCATATATATATATATATATATATATATATATATATATATGTCTATAATTTGTATGTGTATGCATGGGATGTGCCCGCAGCGGAACAAGGGAACGCTATTCCCTCATGATTGTTGTGTTCAGTTTCGCATAAACAGACTTGCGAAAGGTAAGAATCAATCTCTTCTCACTTCAGTCATGGGTTAATATGTCAGTGCTAATATTAGGTTGGTGCAAAAATAATGACTTAATGTCGTTTTTTGACGTTAAAAATACGTCAAAAAACGACATTATTACGTCATTTTTGCACCAACCTAATATATCAGTAACGACATTAATTGGCTAAAAATAAGAAGCCTGCAGTCTGGTCGATCAAGTTGATATATGACAGTCTACCTAAGACAAAAGTCTGCAGTCTGACTTACTATTTAATCCATAGCAATCGCTTCACACAGTTCTCAAGAGCAATAGTAGAAAGTGAACGCACTGGCTCCAGCCGGAATCAATTTGCTAATTGCATGGTTGGGGCCGATAACTGCTATGAAGTAAGATTTCAAGAGAAATTAATTACTTGGAAATACACTGTGTACACAGTGAGATATATATATATATATATATATATATATATATATATATATATAAAAGCTGCCTTTTGATCTGGGTTTTCATTTACACGAGGCTTTCTTTTCTTCGCTGCAGCTCTGCCTCTTTTGATTGAAATCCGGTCCTCTGTTGGCGAAGAATTCTTTTGCGAGGATACTGTTGCCATAAGCGACAGAAAAAAAAACTCTAATGCGATCGCTTCATTTAAGTATTGCAATAATATTTAAGCTACCGTTTTAAAAGTTCATCGATAATTCTTCTCTCGGCATTTAATTTAAAGACAATTTGATGTACGTAGGGCCTTACTTTCCGTACAAAGTATTATTTTTTTTTTATTTAATGGGTGGCTTTCGCTATATTTCGCAATTAATTTAAATTATTCCTTAGTTTATTTCCTACTTATAAAAATTGTCATGGTAGAAATATTCGCGTAAATTCACAAAATCGCCAAAAACAATCACAGTAATGAAAAGTTTGGAATCTAAAAGAGAGTGATTGGCGTGAGTGGGTAAAGTTTAATATATTTAGGTTATTCTTCAGCCAAAGACGTTTTCCCGTTTCTATTCACTAACGTAATTCTTCAACTAATTTTTTTTAATAAAAACATTATGCGGTAAAACAAACCTTGAAAACTACCATCAGCAGACGTAAAGTATTAAGACATAGAACTACAATGTCTTTTTTTTGTTTTTGTTTTTTTTTTGTTAAGTAAACTAAAATAAAATATAGCAATGTAGACGAATCTTGAATATTATTAATGTTTTACTACTAAAACCTGAATCACGGTTTGCGAACGACGACATATGTTTTCTAAGCGCTAACAAAATATTTCCTCAAATTATAATACTGCGGATGTCTAAAATATTAATAAAAAAACAAGTTTTGTTTGTGGGTGCAACCATATAGTCACATGCATAAATAGTAATACAGTGTAACCCGGATATAAGAGAATTGTCGGGACCGGAGAAGTCGTCTCTTATATCCGGGTTTGATCTATTTTGTTTAGGTAAGTATGGTTCTAATTTGGGACCAGAGAAAATTTCTCTTATATCCGGGTTACACTGATACATATATTTTCTTTGCATGAGTGAGACATTTTGCACATCCATACGTTTTTAGATACAGAGATATATTCAAAGATCACTCTTCTCATTGTGTGTGTGTGTGTGTGTGTGTGTATATAGAGTAAGGGTGTATTAAATAAGCGAGATATACTGCATGGACATGAGAATTAACACTGCATGGTGACTCAGTTTCACGACGAATGTGAAGTGCAGGAAGCTATCATCACGCAGTGGCAACCCCTATTTACTCTCTCTCTCTCTCTCTCATATATATATATATATATATATATATATATATATGCATGCATCCACACACACATATACATATATATGCATGCATCGATGACTGATTTTTTTCCTTTCTTTCATTTATTTATATATCTAATGAGGTAAATTTATTTGACAGGACTGGTTCGAAAAACTAATACATGTTAAAATATTAAATGATATTGCCCGTCAGTCTTCCAATTTAGTAATACTTGCCTGAGTAAAAAGCTATAGATTAAAAATAATGTTCCTATTTAGAATCGAACTAACACGTCCGACATCGGTATTAAATTTGCAATCATTAAATACAGAAAAATTCTCTACCTAACTACCAAATCATAGACTTAAAAAAAAAAAAAAAAAATTGGCTAAACGTAACACACACACACACACATATATATAATATATATATATATATATATATATATTGCAATGCAGTTTAGAGGAGAGGACAGTCATTTCACCAACAACAATGTATCAGAATAGACAAGTAGAAGTGACTGAGTCAGGGAACTTTCCAGACAATAGCTTCCTCTAATTCTTTCTTACGCATTTTTGTATGGATATATAGTTCTGTACGCACACGCCTCAACAAAAATTGACACAAACATAACATACAAAACACTCCACATAAGCGATGATTTGCTCTCAGACGGCCTTGCAATGAAAGATTTACCTTTAACCTTTTAAGTTTGAATATTGACTGATTTCACAGCAAACAAAAGTAGAAAAATCGAGTTATTTATGTGCATGGTTGAAGAAACGAGATTTCCAGATATGATAAGCCATTCTTTCTTTTCAATATACAGTTGATTGCATCTAGTTTTGTTGTCGCCATTTGTAACAACTAAGAAAGTTATCTTCTGCCCCTAAAGAGTTCCATTTGGTTAACATGAGATATTTTTTAGCAGTCGGGTTGTATTGATTAGTCGGGAATAAACAGTTAAAGAAAAGATTATAAAAGCTGGTGTGTGTGTGTGTGTATATATATATATATATATATATATATATATATATATATATATATATATATATATATATTTTTAAAATCTAATTTCATATATTGATTGTTAATGAAGAAAGAAAATGGAAAATATGAAAGGAACACATTATATAAGAATGATATCGAACGGGAAAATGTAACAAAGAATGAAAAGGTTTAGGGCAAGGAAAAATAAATAAAAGGACAAAAGAAATAGTAATGCAGATGAAATAAATAAATAAATAAATAAATAAGGGTGGGGGAAGGAAAGTTGTAGAAAAGAAGGAATGAAGAGAATATATGATGAAAGAACAAGAAAGGAAGATAGAAGGAAAAAATAAAAAAAATGTTGAAAGAAATAAAATGAAGGTCATTGTTAAGCTAGCAAAAAGTGTGACTGTAAAAATGCAAGTGCGTTTTTAAAGAATGAAAAGGCTGAAAATAATAATTATCAGTCTCGCTTCGTATTTCTTTGAAGAAAGCATGAATCCGCTTCTATCCGTATCCTGTACGAGGTAACTTATCAAAATATATTTTCACTGGCGTACTAAATGGTTTACAGAAGAATTGGCGAATAGCCACTTAAGCTATCCTCTATCGATGATATTTGCCCAGATAGCTGCTGAAAATATGTTAGCTTAGTTGTCGACCATGACAATGATAACTCATTTTGCTTAGTAAAAAAAATTTCAAATTTAGTGGGGGGAAATGTGTGCTATATAAATGCCAGCAGTGAAATAAACCGAAATTAATCAATTTGATGGGCTTTGGTTTTGACAGAGAATAGATTAGGAAAACACTGTAAATAAAATAAAGGTCTTCACACAAGGCAAGGCATTGAAAAAAGAAAAGATAGCACACCTACAAAATAATGAGCGTCTTAGAAGTTCATAGTGTGGCAAAGAAAAGACTCGATGCCACAGATGTGGTTCTACTGAATAACGCACAGAATACCATTGACAGAATATGTGAGAAACAAGGAAGTTTTAAGGAAAATAGGTCTTACAAGGAAACTATAATTGCAACTTGGAAAGGCGAATCAAAATTTCTCGGGATAAAATTAAAAAAGAATGAAGGAAATTTAACACGTAGAGATGTCGAAGGCAAGAGAAGCGAGGGAAAAAAAACAAATCATTTTAATGAGTTTGTGAAAATTAATGGCAGAATATGATCAAAGATTAATGATACTGAGTTTCTTATTAGTACATAAAAAAAAATGGAAATTCGGAATAATCCTCATTACCAACATTCCGAAATGACTTGCTATATAAAAGAAATTTGTTCTAGAACAAGCTGCGGTTTTTTATTGACTATTGAAATTATGCGTTTACAGTTTGACACTTACGTTGCGAAGTCCTAAATGTCAAGGGTTAGCAATAATATAATTAAAGAAAATAGTAACAATAATTTTAAATATTGATTAAGAAAGCAATAATGAAACTAATAATAATGATTTTATATTAGACAAACAAACTCTAGCAGAAAACCGACATAATTTTTCATTCTCAAAAAAGATTTGTATCCGACAAATATTACACTTCAACTCAGCACAGGATCTTCATCTCCACGAGAAGAGGTGTGGAGCGTTTAGCTATTCTCTATAACTTTTCCGTTCAAATGATAGCAAAAATATCTAAATATTCTACAAACATATATATAAACATTGAGCATTTTTTCGTCGAGAAATTGTTCTTATAGGGCTCTTGTCAGTCGGGCAGTTGACGTAAAAGTGATGAATTATTTTCCACCAGACAAAGTAAACGTCACATTGCTCTCTCTGCTCTGTCACTATTTCCATTGAACGTGTTCAGAAGAACTACATTCCTTAGTTCCACGGGTATTAATTATCATTGATAAGAACAGCCATATCCGTCCTGGGTATGACGATAAACTACATCCGCGTCCAGGGTATGACGATAAGCTTGCGTCCGACAGCAAGGCCACTGATCAAGAGGTTTTGAGGAGCGTGAAACTACCTCTTAATTGCAGTTATTTCCAGATCCACCCTGACTCGGGGTAGTAGCACGTGTTAGGGTCCCAGCTATGTACAAATAGTTAACCCCCAAACTGGGGCCAAAGTCTACGAAAGTGTAAAATGGGTTTTAATATCAGAAATATTTTTTGTAAAAAAAGTTATTACCAGCAATACGTTTTTGGAAAAAAAAAATATTACCAACAATAAAAATTTTCTTGGCATAAAATAACCCACTGATGTTGATATGCCGTAAAAGTAACCAAAGCAACCATGCCATGCACATTGTAGGGGATCACTGTCATTTCCTTTGTATTCCATTGGTGAAATGTAAGTTCAGGTCGAGCAGCTACTACGGCTTCTTTGTAGAACTTATTTCTAATAGATTGCTTGCACAATCTCTATAATCTTGGCCAGTTCAAGTTATCAACCCCATATGCAAAAGTTTGAGGTTGCCCTATGGATTTTTTCTTTTTTTAAAGTAGTTGTTTTGTACTTTAAATAAGAGGAAATTATTTTAGATGGTTGAAAAAGTGAGACGTGATTTTTATTAGAAAATTTACGACAAAAAGAAAAAAAATCAGTTTATTTACCTTCTTTAGCCTTGATTACTGCCGTACAAACGTTTGCCATTTGTTGCAAAAATTTCTCAAACTAAGAGTTTGATAATTGATTCCATTCTTTTTTTTTCAATGACTCTAACATCTCTTCATTTTCTTTTTCATTCTTCTGTCAAGTTCATGCCATGAGAATTGTGGAGGTCACTTTAGACTTTTGAACTGTATCGTATACTGTCCCTGTTACTCTGTATCCCTCTACACTGAGTGACTGCCAGGCTTTGTATAGTGTGAATATTATCGTAAAAATTAAAGGATTTTTCTGTATTTTCCCGTTTTCTTGAATTACTTTAAATATTTCGGATGAAAATATCTCTAAGATAAAAAACAATTTAATCAAGCATCCAAGTTACGCACTAATAACGCCTATACCGTGAATAGCCTGTTAATATCACTATACAATAAAGGTTTGAATACTGTCCTATCCTTATACCTTTAACATGCAAAAAAGCTACATGACCATAAGTATATCTAATTCCAGACATGTTTCAGCAAAACCTCTAACTTTAGAGTTTTTTAAGCCCAGCGGTTTCACCATTGTGATGTTTCTTTGTTGAGTTGGCAAGTCGGAAAATGAAAGGAAAAAATCTTAGCATTTATATTCATAAAATGACGAAGACATGTTTACTCATAAGAGTATCCGAAAAATTTCATGCGATTCTCGGATTCTGTCGGGTTGGTTGAATGGGAAAGCATAATTTGTTTTCACTTGAATCGCGACTGCTGCAACTAGACGAGTTTTCATTGATTGTTTGTCAAGCGTTAGGAAAATAGTTTACGTCTTCTGACTTCGTTATAGCGAATCAGAAACAGTTACATTCTGTCCAGATGCGACCGCCACGTCCCAAGCTGCATTTTAAAAGAAAAAAAGAGTTTTGGGGGCACGGAGTACAGACTAAACAAGTTGCAAAACAACAAGCCTCTCATACGATCTGAAAAATACTCAGAACAATCGGAATTATGCAGATTCATTTTATAAGAATAATGAATGTTCTGAATGTAAAAGCTGATTATATAAATAAATATTTTAGGTGTTTTATTGAATAAAAGTTTAACAATCTCAAGTGTTGTCTTTCGCGCTGTTATCTTTTTCAACCGATCTTGTATTATGGGAGCTCTTTATCAAATCGTACGACCTCAGACAGAGAGCACTTTTCGCAAAATATTTGCGATGCTAAGCAACGCAGACTTCTTAAGACATGGGATATTAGGCTTTATTCTTGTTTTTCCTTCGGTGTAGGTGGTATAGATGCCAACGTCTACTGATATTCAAGATAGTCTTTAACGTTCCATATTCTGGCAAGTTCAATCCGGAAATCGGTGTATTTTTTCACTTTGTCTTTCTCTGGAGCTGAAATATCATCATCCAGGCGGCGTTTTTGTATCTTTACCAATTGCGATGATGTTTGGTTTGATGGTCTCAAGAAGGCCGTCGATTCGGGTGATGAGATCTCCCAATTTTTTTATTATCGCTTGTCTACCGCTCCATATTAGTATGGCCAAAGACGCATTCCAAAAGCTAGGCAGAGTATTACGAGACAGGAGGATTTTCCTTGGTAACAAAGAGCACTGAACTGCTATGTGACAGCGAATGTTGGACGGTCTCCTAAAAGATGAAGAATACTCGAGTCAACGGAGTTATGGTTCTACAGAAGGATGCTAAGTATACCATGGACCGAGTATGTGAGCAACGATGAGGTTTTGGAGAGGATGCAAACAAGGAGGACGTTTATACAACATCAGGAAGAGGCAGATGAAATGTCTAGGACAATTAATGAGAAAGGAAGACTTTGAGAAATTGATACTCAAAGGGCGGATAGAGAGAAAAAGAGACAAGGTAAGCAACGTGTGGCATACCTAGCTGACTTAAGCACGTGGATGACAACAGGGTTTGGGAGAAGAAGCAAAAGGACAAAACATAGAACTACAAGGGATAGAGGGAGTGGAGTCATGATCATCTACGTCCTGAAGGGACAGGGCACATAAAAAGACCGCTCTATATCATAGGATATTTCCGGGGAATTAAGCTCAACACTGACGGTCTGAACATGGTAGAATCGGTTAAACACATATATTCTACAAGTATATGAAGACGCACAATACCAACTTAAAGGCCTACCAACAGCAGTGGCTAATCGTGAAAATAGAAGATGCGGAATTGTGAGGATCCCTGCTATTGGCACACATTGATATTAGAACTATTATCGTAATTGAGTAAGAGACCAGCGATTAACAAAGTAATACTGTATAGATATATACCCGATATACTTATTCTGGCAATCAATCTAAAACTTATACCAAGCATATGCATCACAGGGAAATGTATGCCGTCCTGGGTAGGACGATAAACTCCATCCGCGTCCTGAGTAAGACGATAAACTACACCGGGCAGCAAGGCTTCTGATCAGGTTTTGAGGAGCGTGGAACCACCTATTAATTGTTCGTTTACCAGGTCCGTCCTGACCCGGGTTGGTAGCTCCTGTTAGGGCCCCAGCTATGGGCAAATAGTTGACACCAGAAGTGGGGTTAACACACTAAGAAAGTGTAAAAATAGGTTTTAATACCAGCAATACACTTTTGTAAAAGATTATTACCAGCATTTTGAAGAAAAGATTATTATAAATACATTTTTTTTTTTTTTTTTTTTTTTTTTTTTGAAAATAAAAATCTTGTCGGTATTAAATAACCCATTGAGGTTGATATGCCATAAACCAAACCAAATGCATGCGAGCAGATAACGGTCTTTTCGGGATCTGTTCGTTTTTTGTTTTGTTTTTTTTTTTTTTAATAAAAGCTTGCATAAATTTGTATTTGGGGACCAATTATAAATATTTTCAGTTTGGGCAACCCAGTCTCATCAGACTGTCTCCGACCGAGGCTGTTCCCAAGTATTTAGATGTGGATCTTAAATGATCCTTCAAACCTAAAATCAAAATCTAACGGAGTCCCAGAAATTACTGTTCCATCGATGATGATGATATGAACTAAAATCATCGAGATGTTAGCATTCTCGCTATTTTGAGTAGTTCTATCTAGATCGCTGAAGAGCCAACTTCTTTGACGTGCTGGTAGGCATATTCTGAGAGGATTAATAATCAACTACATTCAAAGTGTCACCATAGTTTTACGGGAGAAAAAGAATCACACTGCTAACCTACACAACAACGAAAACTAATGCGCCATTTATGGCATGTAATATTTATGATAGAACAAATACTCAATATCAGGAACTGATCATATGTAAATATAAACAGTCTGTTTCATGTTTGGGCGAAAACCTCCGGTTATGTGGCTGAAAGAGTAGCGCTCCTATTTATGTAGATACGGAAAGGCCGATTATTTACATTGATCTTTCAACACATCTGTGGCTGATTTGATAAAAGCTCGTTTCGTTTATGGAAGCTGTTTCTCTTATGAAAAAGGGGACACAGATTCAATTCCGGTGGGAGTCACAATCTTTAGCAGGACTTTCAATCTAAAGGGTTTGTTATTAATTTTCTTTTCTTTTTTTTTTTTTTTTTTTTTTTTTTACAAATACAAAAAACAGGGATAGCAACTCAAATAGGTGTACCCACTAAAAAAAAAAATAACGTTTATAGTAATAAAAATATTTTCGGTTAATAAAAAAAAAAAAATAATCACAACTTGTCTATATTAATTAACAAAACATGTTTCAGATAATTGTCGCTGCCCAAATACACATTAATATTTCTTTTGAATGTGACAGACAAGGAAAACTTTATTCACTTTTCTGTTTTTAATCGGTATCACCCCATGCAAGGCAATAAAGCCACTAAGCCACAAGGAGTTACAGGGTGTGAAAGAACTAGGAATAAAAAACATTAATAAGGATCGGAAAGAGTAATCAGGAGAATGGTAGATAACGATTGACATTACATTTAAATTTTTAAAGATTAAAGTTGGCTGGAAATCATGGTGCCGGAAGGGAGTTCCACAAGCGAGAAGTGCAAGAAAAAAAAACTTTTAGCATAGATCTTACGGTTACATGTAACTAGCTCAACGGTAAATTGATGAGATCTCGATGCCAGTTTGGCACTGCGCTTAAGTCCATTAATTCGAGTTACGATAGTGAAGAGCTCATCCGAACAATTACCATAAAAAAGAGACAAAGGCAACCTTACCGCGGTGGGAAAGTGACTGAAGCCGAGCTGCCAGATTAAGAACAACAATAATATAGCTGATTCTTTAGATTTTATCAAGGATCTTAAGGTAAATAGCAGGGTTAGTTTTCGTTTTAAGATAGCGTTGAACGTGTCAAATGATTTTATTGCTTAATGCGCTTTTGGACAATTAGTCAATTTAAAGGTTTTCATTGTTAGTATATTACGTTTTAAGTTTTAATGTGTAAATGTAATTCTGAGCCGTGCTGGATGGAATTAGTAGTAATTCAATGTTAGAAAAAAAAATGATAGCAAATTACAAAAATGTTCTTGTCCGTCACATAATTTGATAAAACCTGTATAAAAGAAAGAGTGCTGCCCTCCCCTATATATATATATATATATATATATATATATATATATATATTGCATGTGCGTGTATACGCAATTACATATGTGATGATAATTACATAAAATATTGGAGTAAATTTATTGAGCTGAAGTCTTTCGCCTTCCTGGCTTCATAATTCAATTTTACAGCTTTCACTTTTCAATTTAAATGTTTAATTGAAAAAAGAAAAATCCCCAGCAAGCGAACATTAGGTTTTTCGAATCTTGCAATTATTTCTCTTGGTTTTTTTGCTTTTTTTTTTTCAATTTCGTTCTTTTTTTTTATTATTCATTTTCGAATAACGTGCATTACGTGTCGAACTTACTTTAGAAACAGGAAGATTTGTCATGCGTGGGATGCGAACGAATATTTAGCATCCAGTTATGATAGAGAATGCCGGGAACTCCCATCATCCCTTGCAAAGAGCATCGTTGAAAATCTGCTCGGTTTGTCACGAAAAGATGCTGTTAAAATTCACACTTTTAAAAATCAACGATTTTTCAACGCTCTGGGAAAAAAAATTGGCAATTATTTAGGGAAAATGTTCAAATCCTCTTCATCGTTCATATTTTTGCAAAATTGTATTAGCAGACATTCACAAGCGAATTATAGACTATTTACAACTCTAGGAAAGGTGTTAACTGTCAGTGGGATGTACATTTGACGGGAAGAGATGACAAGGAAGGTTATTTGATGAAACCATTAAATTTAAGCTAATTTCAAAATGTTTTTGCTTGCTTGTTATTTTAAAAATAAAGTGTATTAGAAATGAAATGGTGGACATGTATATAGAGATTTTTCTCTCAAGTGTTATTTGAAAATTTGATTTTTATTCTTTTCCAGGATCGTTTCTTTGTCTTAAACATTATTTATCATTATTAGCTATGTTTTCAACTGTTTATAGATTGGTAGATAAATAGGTAGATACGAGGAGGTACTAAATGTGTTTGGGGTTTTTTTTGGTTTGTTTTTTTTGGTTTGTTTTTTTTTGTTTGTTTGTTAGTTTGTTTTTTGTCTTTGTTTTTTGTCTTTGTTGTTTTTGTTTTTTGTTTTTTTTTTTGTTTTGCACGAGTCATTTCCCAAAATATGGCCAAATCAACGAAAGTTACTATTTTCTTACTGCCTTCTTGGTCTGACACCATAGATAGGTATAGTTGAAGTCACAGACAGTGCTTGGATTGACGTTCTTCGCAAAATCTAACGGAATGATTAAAGATCAGTTTTCGTTTTTTTTGGGGTTTTGGTTTTTTTTTTTTTTTTTTGGTTTTTGGTTTTTTTTTTTTTTTTTTTTTTTGGTTTTTTTCTTAAGGGTTTCTTGATCGTGTAGCTAAATGTTCAGAAATATTATATTTGTAGATATACAAGGACCGCTTCGAAACCAATGACTCTTATATTTTTTATATTGGCCTATCACACTGGAAGTGGATGTCACATTGGTAGTAGAGACGAACCTTCCCACTAATAACTCCTGATTCTTTTTGCCCTTCACATAACTGTGTAGCACTCTGGCAAAATGCATCTGACGTGAAGTTACTTACATAGCAGATGTTTCTCCACGAACAGGAATCGATACTTATTTAATGTTTACGGAAACTAAACTGTCGATATGGCCATAATTTTCCGGTGAACAATCTTTTACCATCCCTCCTGGCCTGAGATTTTATAAGCAGGGATACGTTCATTCGTCAAAAATGTATATCCAGTAGTAGTAACTATAGAGAAAAAAAATGTTGAAAACTTAGTCTTTTCAAAGGTCTTTTTCTGCTTTTCTGTCCCTATTCGACTTTATGCGGAATTAAATAGGCGGCATTACTTTCAGAACATTTTTTCTTCCCTGGGCATCTTTTCCGAATTCATGTCCTTTTGTCATACTTTCCTTTTGTAATATGGCGTCTCGAAAAGGGAAATTTGAGAGCAGATTTCGAATTCCAGTCTGGTTCGTTATATTCACTTGGGTGAAAATATTCTTAGGAAATCTCTGAATCCATATCCTTTATCCAGCTATGGTTTAAGTAGTAGGACTTGTATCTGGAAAATTCATTGTTAATCTCAAAAACCTGTTAATGCAATATTTAATCATAAACAAAAATTATTCTTGAAATGCGAAATATGTTATAGCTTTAAATGACCAGTAAATTGTCGAAACATAAAGTATAAATCTATCCCTCTCTAATTTTATCGTCATAGAGATTAATAAGAACACGACACTAAATCTTTTACATAAAAGGATTGTCTATTCACTGATGAACATTGTCAATTAACATCGGTGTGTGATTTCAGAGATTTTCTTCGAACGTGACTCTTCTCGCGTGGGTGTGAGAGACTCTGCTTTTGCCCTCTTCAGTGAGGTGTTTATATATCTTCCTGTCATTCGCTGGCCCGCTAGTGTGGACATCCTAAGAGCAGCTGGACCGACCCATTGTTCACATGTCCGAGACAGCCACTAAGATTCTCTAAGGTGCGTATCAGGTTACCTACAGAGCCAACATACTGAGACTCCCCCCCAACCCCCGTGTGGCACAGTGTACAAAATCTACCTTGGTAGCTTTTCGGTTAATTCCAGTACATACCGGGGTCCCCACAGATCAACTTCTCTTAGAACAAAGGTTCATTATTGACATTTAATTAGATTCAGTCCATTTGATATTTCCTGACGTGAATCATATACAACATCTCTTTGTTCTTTTATGTCTTTTCCAGTGATTCTCTAAATGTTCATGCAATACGAGGCTATTTCAAAGTAGAGAAGTATTGAATGAGGCCGTTATATCGACGTAAGACGAACTAAGTGCAGATTATAAGGTTATGTAAGACAGATAACGATTGGCCCTAGGCTTAAAGGGATTTAGATTGTCTTGATCTCGGAAGCATTCTCTAAAGAGTCTATTCCGCAAAGTATCAGTTCTTTGGAAGAAGATGCAGAACTTCCTTATACCCAGTAAAAACAATAATGAAACAGGGTTATATTCAACCATGTGTAAGTTGCGTAATGGGACCTAATTGTAAAGGTCTAGACTGATAGAACTATAGCTTGTCTAAATACTTGCCATGAAAATAGCGACAGTGTAGCAATAGGCTGACGGAGTTTTGTTTGTGAGAAAGGATCTGGAAGTGTTAAAAAATAAATAAATAATAATCACCCAAAATTCAGCGAAACGCTTTTGAAAGCTGTCAAGACCGGAAAGTGAGGAAGGGCCGCTCGCGACTAAATATAACAGCTTACGCAACTTTTGGTCTGATTAGTTTGTTTTGGTTTGTTTTACGGCATATCAACCTCAATAGGTTATTTAATGCTGGTAATATTTTCTTATCTATCTGAGTATATATTGGTTTGGTTTGGTTTGTTTTACGGCATAAATGGGTTATTTAATGCCGACAAGATTTTCATTGCTGGTAATATTTGTTTTCCTAAAAAATTTTATTGGCATTATTTTTCCTTCAAAATGTATTGCTGGTAATATTTTGTTCTTCAAAAATGTATTGTTGGCAATAATTATTTACAAAAATGTATTGCTGGTAATACTTTTCCCTTCAAAAATTTCTTGCTGGTAATATTTATTTACAAAAATGCATTGCTGGCATTGAAACCCATTTCTACACTTTCATAACGTTTTGACTCCAGCTTGGGGGCTAACCATTTATCCCAACAGATACTAACGCCTTGCGTCAGGGTGGGCCGGAAACACCAGCAACGAAGAGGTGGCTACACGCTCCTCAAAACCTCTTGATCAGAGGCCCTGTCGCTGGACTCAGTTTATCGTCTTACCCACATCGGATGTAATTTATTGTCATACCCAGGACGGTTTTTGGTCTGATCTGACTCTTGTAAAGCGAAAGCATGGAAGGATATGCCCGGCCATTTCAAGAGCAGCACTTTGCAAAATATGGGGAAAAGGTGTTCGTGCAATGTATCGTATATATGAGTTCCATTTGAAATCTGGAGTGAGATTGAGTTCTAAAGGACCTTAATGGCAAGAGGTTTCATTGAAAGTATGTTCATCGTGACTGGAGGATATTCCGGGTCAACTAGATGATGATGGAATGTTATGTCGATATAGCTGAAAAGGATGAAAGATCTACTGACCAGAGAATTAGTTGAAAGAATGTTAATTCTACTCGGAATACTGCGAGAGTACTCAGCTATGTTCCTTCTTCTATTCGGAGACTTACTGTCATCCAGTGTTCAGTGAAGACCATTAGCTACATTTCTTGTGAAGATTCAGATGACAAGTAAAATTATTTATTGATATTTACTTTACCTTAACATTTTTAGAAGGTACTGCCTGTCCACATTAGTTAATGTCAATGTCGTTACAGACGATAAAATCTTTTCGCTTTTTTCGTTTTATTTCTGTTTATAGTGTTGTATTTCTACTATGACCTTTTACCTTATTTTATTCAAAATTTTATGGCCTACTTCGACTAAAGGCATTATAATTATTTCTTTTTATTTGATCGACGTTTTCTCTACATCTAATCCTATTGTAAGCATTTCGTTGTAACCGAGTAATAAGTCCTGTTGTATCGTATATACGCATTCATGCAAATTAGGCAAAGATGCCGAAGTACATTTCTTTAAATGCATAAATGGCACTATCGTCTCGATTACAATTTGCTTCGTTTTTTTTTTCTTGTTTCACTTCTATTTCCTGATGAGTTTATTTTCTTTTTTTTTTAAAAATTAACATTGTTTTACTATTTTATTACTTCTTTTATTTCCTTTAGCTTTTATTTTTTGCCTTAGAATACAAGACGGGGGATGACGCTTTCTTGAGACCCCCCTGCCGCCACCTTGTCTTGTTTCTTGAGACCCCCCTGCCGCCACCTTGTCTTGTTTCTTGAGACCCCCCTGCCGCCACCTTGTCTTGTTTCTTGAGACCCCCCTGCCGCCACCTTGTCTTGTTTCTTGAGACCCCCCTGCCGCCACCTTGTCTTGTTTCTTGAGACCCCCCCCCGCCGCCACTTTGTCTTGTTTCTTGAGACCCCCCCCGCCGCCACCTTGTCTTGTTTCTTGAGACCCCCCCCGCCGCCACCTTGTCTTGTTTCTTGAGACCCCCCCCCGCCGCCACCTTGTCTTGTTTCTTGAGACCCCCCCCCGCCGCCACCTTGTCTTGTTTCTTGAGACCCCCCCCGCCGCCACCTTGTCTTGTTTCTTGAGACCCCCCCGCCGCCACCTTGTCTTGTTTCTTGAGACCCCCCCCGCCGCCACCTTGTCTTGTTTCTTGAGACCCCCCCGCCGCCACCTTGTCTTGTTTCTTGAGACCCCCCCCGCCGCCACCTTGTCTTGTTTCTTGAGACCCCCCCCCCGCCGCCACCTTGTCTTGTTTCTTGAGACCCCCCCGCCGCCACCTTGTCTTGTTTCTTGAGACCCCCCCGCCGCCACCTTGTATTGTTTCTTGAGACCGCTGCCCCCCCCCCCCCCGCATTGTATTGTTTCTTGAGACCGCTGCCCCCCTCGCCTTGTATTGTTTCTTGACACCATCCCCGCCTTCTTCCTGTCATCAATGCTGCGACCATAATATTATTTTCAGTGTATTTATCTTCAGCATGTTAATAATGAAATCTACAAATAGAATTCGATAGAATTTACTTACGAATCAGAAACAAACAACACATATTTCTTGGATATTATGTTAAAACATACTGTTAATGAGCTAAAACTCATAACAAATAAAAGCCAGAATAAACATCGAATTTTATTTAAGAGTACTCTGTATTTGTAACACTCAACATTTACATGAGGAGTAATACATTGAAAATACTTATAAGCTCCTTCAATAGCCTAGTTCACATTCATAGCAAAGCAGATGGCTCGTGAAATATTTCAAAACAAGAGTGGATGATTAATTAAGGTATATTACTCTACCTACTAACTTCATCGCAACTACAATTGAACAGGATCATCTCAGCTTCATATAAAATTTATAAAAACATCTAAAAAAACAAGATATAATTAATTTAAAAAAATCATTATTATCATAAACTTGAAAGAATTTAATCACCTGTAATCATTGCCATAAGGAATTTAGATAAAAAGATTATATGATCACAGATCTTTTACAAAACACACTCAATATATTTAATGCTCATCGTAATGAGTTTGACAATATTATCTATTTTTGACAAAATGCTGCTATGACGAAAGTGTATAGAAAGTGTATATGATTGATAGATTATCTAAGGTAAATTGCGTCCAGATTCTTACCTTTCACCTTTCTTCGCAGAGCCCCTATTATTACTATGTGTAATGCTTAATAAGAAATGTGATAACAAATTCATAAGGAAAATGAATGAAATTAGCTAAATTGAACTTGTTAAATAATAGTTGAGCAGACTTCTATTCTTAGGTGAAATGTATCTCTGCTCTGACTTCCTCGGGTTAACCTTAAGGATCAGATGCAAGACAAAATAAAGGAAGTCGATATTGATTGGCTGAGCCAGCGTGGAAATGATACAGAGAAAGTTTTCGGTGAGTTCAGTCTTAACCGTCGAACAATATAGACGTGTTTACTTCGTGTCTAGATCTGCTTCCCATTGGAAGGAAAGAGCGACCCCACTGGTTAGTTAGACGATGTATACGTCGACTTTAAAATACCCTGTGTTGATGATCTTTTATCTCCGAACCAAAACAACTAGCACAACACCGTCCGCGAGAGAAGAATGCAATTTTATTATCGAGCGATCAACGTCGCCCTAAGACGCCCTTTCCTACCAAGGGTCTATACAAAAGATAGAGATAAATAATTTTAAAATTATAAATTTCAGCGTTTCAACAACTTCGGAGTTTTTTCTGTTTAATTATAACTGCCGCTTGTGTTTTTATATTTTCCCTCCATTTCTTACACATATAATTCATTCTAAAAACATTACTTTAGTCCGATGAAGCCCTAAAGCAGAGATAGTCAAAGTGGTGGTCAGCGAACCATCGGCTACCTGTACGAGGTCAGTGTTCAGGCCATGCTAAGGACTCATTTGTAAAGATTAAGGTTATATAATTTTTGTTTTTGTATTAATACACTTATTTCTTTTTTATTATTTTTTATATTATTTGATATTGAATTATTTTTTTGTAAAATAAATGGAATATAAAAATAGTCAACTTTTATTATATTCGTTATATATATATATATATATATATATATATATATATATATATTCCGGTATAAATTAATAATTCCACGAAATATTACAGATACGTGACACATTGACAAAAAAATACCGGTCCGCTATATCAGATAGTTCGAGAAGCACTGCCCTAAAGAACGAAGGGGGTTGACACAGAATTATTTCTGCTTTGCTATTCATTTACCTACCATTATGTTATACAGAAATTTATATCATATTCTGAGATGTGCGTGTGCGTACCATTGGATCAGAGCCATCACGGAGGACACGCGAGTGTTCCCATAGACTTGCAGGCCCCAAAGATAATCGTCCATCTCTTTGTTCTTGTCGACTCAATAAAACTTAACGCCGGCAATCTGAAATATTACTTTAGCTCAAAAGGATTATAATTGACAGCGGCAGTGATCAGTTTTTATAATTTTCTGATTAATTATTTGCGAATGCAATCCGCTGCGGAGTCTAAACACATATAATATTCGCTTTTATCGGAAGGAAAATGTCATTAAGTGTTTAATTCATGAGTATAATTGTTTTCTGATGGGGATAAGTTAAATTATGATATTTACTTGTCAATTCTATCAGAAATGGTGAGAAGGCATGTATGCCAGAGGGAAGATTTTAAATAAGAGAAAACAAAGAAACATGGAAAAGTCAGGAAAGATAATACAAGTTATATGAAAATGGCGGAGAAATAGATTTAATACATTTCAGTTATTAACAAATACAAAGTTTCCTCTCTTAATAAAATATAAAAATTGGTTGAATGGTTTTCAAAAAAAGCATTTCCCTTTTTATTATTTTAATGAACAATATCCACATTTTATTTGGAAAAAAACAAGGAATAGTAATTGTGAGAATAGTCGTTTCTTTATAGGAAAATGTTCAGTATTAATTTGACTGAGAATTTCGTATGGTAAAAATTTCAAAAATATTTCTTTTGAAATGGTTTTTCAGAAAGGTAGGCCTCTTAAGTCCCGTAACTGGCACATTTTAACAGTAATGGTGGTTATTTTCTGCTTTTGTATTTCAGCTAGGATGGATACTATTTTTTTAAAATTCCAGCGCAAGGATGAACATTGTAGCGAAGTTTAAATTCATTTGGTCAAAGTAAACACCATGTTGGGAAAATATTTCGAAGACGAAAGACTTGGCCCAATTCAACAGGTCAATCGGAGAAAAAATGAGTGATGATTATAGAAAAACTGGCGCAAAACCAAAAAAGTAAGAAATCCCTTTATAAAATTAAATTTCTTATTTTACATTTATTTTAATGTTAAAAAAATAATTGTTAATATTCTATACAATTTTTTAAAGAAAAAAAATCACCCGATGCCTTTACTGACATAGTGCAGTCTCTTCTAATTAATATATTTTGTTCTATACGCATGCGAACTAAGACAAAAATTATTTTACTAATAATAATTACATCAGTTTTATTTGACGGCATCAATAAGTTCCCAGCTTAATGAAAAATATGCATTTATTTTCTTGTCAATTTACTAAATTCAATAGTGATGGTTTAAACATATACCGAATGGCTGTCTATATTTCTAAGATGAAGTATTGTAACTATTTACATTGTTCAGACTATTGTCAGATTCACGACGCTTCTTCAGGTTGAAATTTTTCGAATTATTTCGTCCACCGATGTAGATTGTTCTAGTTCCACGTGCCATGCATGTTTCGAATATATCGGTTTCAGTTATTTCCCTTTAGTAACTCAACTAAGTTTTGTGTTCGCCTCTGCTCTGGCCAGGTATTGAACTCACAACTCTTTGGGCCACTTCACTGGATTACTTCAACCAACGCTTTTATCCACTGGGCCATGCGAAAAACGTTGGTTGAAGTATTCCAGTGATTTGATCAAAAGATTTGTGAGTTCAATACCTGGCCAAGGTGAAGAAAAATTGGAAAGTTGAGATACTAAAGGGAAATAACTGAAAGTGAGATATCCAGAAGAGGCATGGCACGTGGAAATAGAACGATCTACCCCGGTGGACGAAATAAAGGATTCGGCTCGAAACGTATATCACTTGAAGAAGGCTGAGAGGTACAACGGCCGAAATGTCTGGAATATGACAATAAAGATGAGGACAACTGTCCGAACAGTGTAAATAGTGTATATACCGAACATAATACAGTGAAAGTTTCAAAGCAAAATTCAATTAAAAATTGCGTCTAAAGCTTGAGAGCTTATTGATTCGTTTTCGTATTTCGAATTAATCGGGGTGTTTCTTGTTTCTCAAATTCATTTATTCACTTTGCTTATTTTTTAACCTTGTTTGCTTGCTTCTTGCTTCATGAAAATTTAGTTTTTTTCAATTCATATACATTGGATGATTTACTTAGTAGTGTGAGTCTTGCTCTTATAATATTAATAGTATTTAAATCAAAACTGAGAGAATGAGATGTATACGCACGGGTAAATCATATGATTTGAATTAGTGTTATGATTTGCACTCGTCATGTTTTAAACCAACAAGAATTTCTACAGCAATGTCGTTCAACCTGTTCTTGTTGGTTTGAATGAGTTTTTATCCGCCACACAAAGGTCCATAAACTGGTGTTAGGTGTCATTCGTTCCAACTTTCGCTTACTTTTGGTGTTATAAATTTGAACGTTGCACATCGTCATATACGTTCAGAAAAGATGCAGCTGGATAATTCCTGCTCACATTATTCCCGTACTACTCCGCAGATACTGCGAGGTTTTCTTTTACAATATCCCGAGTAGGCACGATCATCACACCCGTCTCTCTTTGAATAGATATGGGACTAAATCTGATTATTCAGTTAGATCACCAACAACTTTTTGTTTGTTTGTTAACAGGCTGAGTAAATTAATATAGTACAATATGGTCATCGATTGTCTAAGTGTGAGATTACAGATTTGTTAAGGTGCGTCCAAGATATTGGGTTTAAGTACTGTTCCTACATACTTTAGCCTGTTTATATAATGTTGGGACTTTCAATATATGTGTTTTTATGCTTTTTTAAGTTTCGTCTTTCTGTAATATTGATTGATTTTCCTCAATTCGATAAATTATTGTTTCTTCTTTACGCTTAATGATTCGTATATATATATATATATATATATAATACCAATAAGATATATATATATATATATATATATAATACCAATAAGATATATATATATATATATATATATAATACCAATAAGATATATATATATATATATATATATAATACCAATGATATATATATATATATATATATATATAATACCAATAAGATATATATATATATATATATATATAATACCAATAAGATATATATATATATATATATATATAATACCAATAAGATATATATATATATATATATATATATATATATATATATATATATAATACCAATAAGATATATATATATATATATATAATACCAATAAGATATATATATATATATAATACCAATAAGATATATATATATATATAATACCAATAAGATATATATATATATATAATACCAATAAGATATATATATATATATATATAATACCAATAAGATATATATATAATACCAATAAGATATATATATATATATATATAATACCAATAATATATATATATATATATATATATAATACCAATATATATATATATATATAATACCAATAATATATATATATATATATATATATATATAATACCAATAATATATATATATATATATATAATACCAATAATATATATATATATATATATATATATAATACCAATAATATATATATATATATATATATATATATAATACCAATAATATATATATATATATATATATATATAATACCAATAATATATATATATATATATATATATATATATAATACCAATAATATATATATATCGTAGAATATCAACTTATAGTATTAATGTACGCTATATTTATGGCGAAATGTGCTCAATAGCATGGATAGAGCGTATGTAAATATAAGTGTACACACTGAGCGGTAACAGTCTGTTTCATGCTTGAACGCGATATTCATGCCATGTGTGTTGAGTTAAATGCTCGACAATGATTCATTACGAGTAGCAAGCTTTATTGCATTATTCTAATTGTTATTGTTATTGGATAGGCGATAACGGTTATATTTCAAAATAATCTAGAAGCTGTTACCTGTGTTGTATATGATGCATGGATTTGCATTTTTTTATGTTATTTTAAAAGTTATTCGTTTTAAGTTATTGATTTTTATGTAACGTAGTAAACGTGTTTTCGTGTCTACATTTTTAGATAAGTTCTGATCCCTTATTTAGTAACGTTATCCAACGCAGATAACGTGACATACTTTAGACAAACAAGAAAATCAAACCCTGCAAAAAAAAGAAAAGAAAAAATTTCCGAATGCACACATAAAAACAAACCTAATAGCAATAATAAATAACGATTAAAAAACACTGTAAAATACCTACAAGCAATCGCATTGTCCAGCATATATAAATATTCGTGCCAATAGACATGGCCTGAAGATTGTGTTCAATGTTGACCTCAGAGTACACACACACACACACACACACACACACGTGTATGTATGTATGTGTGTGTGTGTGTGTGATGTCATTCACATACAAGCCTGTTTCGCTGTATCACAGCTTATCAGTGCGGGTAGACAACTTATTGCTTCATGCCGGGATCGAAACCAGGCCGATTTGGCATCAGTCGGAGTTTTTACCCCTGAGGCCGAGGGAAAGGTAAATTCTAGTATATTATTTTTACGAATGTAAACAAACGCCAGGCAGCCATAGTGCTCGATTCGTTTAATGAAGAGCGTTGCTTTAGCGGAGACGGCTGCTGTTTTAGAATTATCCACTCTCTCAACAGTGGTCAACCGAAAATATCAAGAGCATAATAATGTCATCCAGAAACGGGCCTGTTTCGCTATATCACACCTCATCAGTGCGGCTAGACAACCGATTGCTTCAAACCGGGATCGAAACCCGACCGATTGGGCGTCAGTCGGAGATTCTACCCCAGAGCTATATATATATATATATATATATATATATATATATATATATAAAAAATATGTGTGTGTGTGCGGTGGAAGAAATCACTGCCTCGATATATATTTTTACATTTCATAACGCAGCTAACCAAACCATAATTTTCTCTAATAAAAGCGATAATACGGCATCAGCTTGATTTCATCATTTCATGAAAAAAAAACTTCGGTTTTGTTTCTATGGAATACAATGTTTCAAAGCGCTTCAACGGGCATTAAGGACTTTGAGCAATTTCTCTATTGCCTTGAACTAAGCATCCGGTCTACTATTTAGAAAACAAAACAATAGAAGCTACATAAAATATTCCTTGTTTTTGTATTCAATAATACATGTATAAATGAAAAATTATTGCCTAAATATATATTATTCAAATATATAATCACTCACATACCTAATTACATATGATACTGAGTGAGTGTGTGTATTAGGTTGGTGCAAAATAATGTCGTTTTCTCCCTAATATATATATATATATATATATATATATATATATATATATATATATATATATATATATGAGAAAAAGAGAGAAAATCCCTTATCCCTCGGCTGAATCTTTTTTAATGGGCCTCATTGAAAAAAGGCATAATTGAAATTTATTTCCATTTGTCTGATCGGATAAGACTGCGAAGTATCATCTCGATAAATTTCAATCTACTTGATATAAAATTACACATAATCATCTGGCTATGTTCATTTATATAGGCATATGTGTAAATATTATATTTCAGACATATGCGCCAAATTTACGATAATGAAATATGAGATATATATATATATAATCAATACACGCGTTTATTTATGTGAAAGTGTTCTGTTGTATGTACCATTATGAAGGCCATATTACAGTGCGCGTCGGGGGAGTTTCTACCATATCGCTCTTATTTTTAGGCATGAAAAATAGTGGCGTAGATGAAGTTTTATTGATCTCTCTCAAAACACACACCTACATATATATATATATATATATATATATGGCATCCTTTAAATATGTGCAGTTAATGTCCATTTGTATAAATATTTGTAATCGTGTGAAGATATTTATGCTTACACACACGTGTATATATTATATATATATATATAGATATATGATAAAAGAATAACTTTTCTTTGCCAACACGTCTCGCCCACTGAGTTAACTTATCAAGATGCTAATTTTATTGTCATTTGCGTTTATACACAAAAATAAAGTGGGATAAAAACATCGTTAAGTTTTCAAATTTTAAATCTCGGAGCGCACTCTAAAATATTAAAAATAGCTGTTCATGGAAAGTTAACCTATGCACACATCTAGGTGAAAAAATCTAATGACTAATAAATTAATGACTAAATTTTGTTCACTATACCGTCACACACACATATATATATATATATATATATATTGAGGGCTGAAAATTCTGTGTTCTTAATGCAATGATCATTACGGATTTTATTTTGTTATGGTGGCAATAGAAGTTTGTCATTTTTATTGGTTGATTTTTAGGCGGTTGTCAACTCGAGAATATATTTTTTTCTTTCTGTTTGGTATGTAAATTCTGTTGTGTGTTCGACTTTTAGTTTATCTGCAGTATCCGGTAAGTTAGTATTACGGGAATATATTAATTGAGGATGATCAATATATCGGAAATTGATTGTTTAGGTAAAATATATTGGAAAGAACCAGACTCGAGAAATTCCAAGCAAATATGTCATCTAAATTCTGATAACATTTACGACTATAGGACGCTGAAGGTAAATGATTGAAGGACCAAAAGCCCTCTGCAGGAGCTAGCCTAATCTCTGCCCAAAAAGCGGTTTCTCGTTTAGTAATATTTCTTTGATTTCATGTCTTTTCTAAAACACATCAATATGACTTAGACATATCCAAATTTATCAGTGTTAATCTAGTAACGACGTTAATTGAATGACTATGCAATAATGTAATTTACTCATTTCAAACTGCACAAATATTTAATAGCATCTATTTCTATCGAATCTTTTGGAAGATACTTATGGAACGAGCTTTTTATAATAACCTTTTTTCATATCTAAGAATTATCAGATTGACAGTCACTTCAGAACAAATAGCACTAAATAAAGTAGGTATAATGTGCAATTGAACAAAATCAAGTTCGATAAAACAATTTTAAGTAAATTCTCATTCTCCGAAGAATAACATTGCAAAAAATACTAATAACAATACATGACTTAATGCTTCTTACGACATGGCCCTCATGGCTGCTGAGTCCGTACTAGGTATGAGGATAAACTACATCCGAGAGTAAGGCCTCTGATATTTTTGAGGAACGTGTAACAATTTAATTGCCGTTGTCCTAAGGTGCATCCTGACCCGGGGTTGTAGCACGTAGGTCCCAGCTATGAGCAAATAGTTAACCCCCAAACTTGGGTCAAAACATTACGAAAGTATAACAAATTTTATAGTAAAAATACAAGCATTACATTTTCATAGTAAAAAAATAAAAAAGGGCGGCAATACATTTCTGTAAGAAAAATTACCAGCAATACACTTTGTAACAAAAAAATACCAATACATTTTTGTAACAAAAGTTACTAACAATACATTTCTATTAAATGACCCATAATGAGTTGATGTGCCGCGAAAAAAAAAAAAAAAAAAAGCTGCTGAGCTTAACAGATTGGAGGTGTTAACATGGACTTATTTTAACTGAATGAATGAAAATGGACAACAGTAAATATCCCCTTCAATACCATAGATATATTTGCAAGTTGTCTGATATTAACCAGTTAGGGTATGTCCCCGAGAGCGATTGATTGATTCATTTTCTACGGTTTGCAGGTTATTTAAAGTAAAGAAAATATTTTTAGATCGTGAGATGTTTTTTTTTTCAAGATAAGGATAAACTAATTAACCCATAGCTGAGGGGAGAACAGGGGGATTTTTACTTTTTCTAAGGGTATTTGCGCGCAAGTAAATATAACGAACCCAAATGAATTTGGAAATCGGCTCTCCCATGAACAATTCCGCACAATTAACCATTACACCACCCGCACATCCAAGCTTGCACATTCGATATGCTCAAACGGTCACCCATCTTGGTAGCGATCAGGCCCCGCGTTACTTAACTTCAGTCATCGTACTGTAACCGGTGTTTCAACGTGATATGTCCATAAGCATCTTTAGATCGTCAGTTGCGGGCTACATCATGGCCTTGTGTGAAAAGGGTTGAGTATATTTTGTTATTTGAAAGATGAAACACTCAAGATGAGTTGAGTCACATCTATATATTGGGAACACATTCTTAGAGACTGCGCTAACTAGGTTGGATCATTTAGAAATAACTTCAGGTATTTCTAAAAGAGCTCCGGCTGCAAAGTTATCTCTTCATTTTATCAAAACCACTCATCAGATCGGGTACATTTGATATGACATGATAGGTATAATTGGCTTAGTTATTTTGTTGCTTTGCTGTTCTCTCAATCTTCGTAGTAACAGAAGATATAGAATGAACAATAAGAAATATATGCGAAAGTCTTTTCATGTTGAAGATATTTTTTAAAAAGTAAAGTACCGGTACCTCACCAAAACATTTGAATGGAAATTAAAATTTTACTGTTCCCAAATCTGAAAATTTTTTTATTATTTCTTTAAGATTTTTTTTTCTTCTAATGTTTTTAAAAATTCAATCTTATTGTTCCGAAATTAGCTTTGTTTTAACAACTCGAACGAATGTCAAGTAAAATAGATAGCCTAACTCTGACTTTTTGGAAACCTTCAAAACAAAGGCACTATATGAGTCGCTATTTGGACCATTCTTCAAGTCGGTTCTATTCTCTCCTCGACGAGATAAACTCATGCAAAATACTAACTTTAATGTTGTTCTTTCAAAGTAAAAAAATGACCCATTTCTCTCCAACCCTAAAGTATTTTTAATACCCAAAGAGCGGTTAATGTTGGTCTTGCCAGAAAGAGATTTTACAAGATTATTATTGAAAATCACGATCACAATTAATGATTAATGCTGATTATATTCTTGCAGGAGTGAGTCTTTTGGCTTTTTCCTTTACAAGTGGTACTCGTATATAACTTGTCATCCGGTACTCGCATGTATACACATTCTAAACTCAAATGAATCGACTACCTGTTTACATTTGGGTGGGAGCCACTGACATCCTTTCAGTCACGATTCTGTACGCGAAGGCTATGAAACTACCTTCACACTTCAAATCCCTGATGCAGCTGCATCTTCTCTTGCAACACCGAGTTTAAAGACTACTTTGGTACCTGTTACGATGAGCGCAGCTCATATTGGAATCATGATAAATCAACCTTTCTGAGAACAAAGATAACTTATCGACATTAGATTTGATTCAAATCACCTAGTATTTCCTTCAGTGAAGTACACACACATACACACACACGTGTGTGTGTCTGTATCTCCAAATGAGAGAAAGGACAAATGGATTAAAAATCCAGTTCGAAACATTTACTTATTAAAAAAGTCCTCAATACAAAGTAGAGCAAAATATTATATTTGGTTAATCCAGGCATACCTCCATGTCTATTTTTAATTTCTCGCCTTATTCTCCCCCACCTTTAACTTTAAGAAAAGAGGTAACGTTTTGTTTTTAAATTTCCCTAAGAAACCATTTTATAACCAGTTATCTACCATCGCCTGAGGAAGTACAATCATAGTATTGAAAAATGAAAGCTTTTGTATAGCGATTTAAACGTTTTTTTTATTATAAACTCTTACATACATATATATATATATATATATATATGTGTGCGTGTGTAAAATGTTGCACATTGATAATAAAGAGGAAAATAATTTCTGTTGGTTGGAATTACTGACATAAGATTATTTCATACTTCGTTTTCACATACCTTCTAAAAAGCTATAGGAGCCAGTCTGCCTTGCTATTTATTTATAGCTGGGGGAGAATAGATGAATTCATACTTTTCCAAAGTGTGTGAATGTAATGAATTCAACTGGAATTCGAAATCGGCTCTCCGATTCCTCAATCCGAGCTTCTATCCATCAATCCACTCTGCTGCCTAAAACTGGTTAAATTTTCTTCATAACCAATCCATTTGTTTAACTATGAAATTAACGTTTTAAGAATTAATTTTGCTTTTTAGATAATATTAAAAAAATAGGTTTCTAAGGAAAGCTAACTCTAAGGAAAGCTAGTTAAAATCAGTGTATTAGCAGTTTGATGTTCGCTTATTAGTAGTGATTCATTCTATTAGCATTGATTTATTTTATTAATATTTGGTAGGGATTCATTATATTATTATGCAACGGAAGGTATGTTCGCTTATTAGCATCGAATAATGTCTACTGATGTTATAACAACGGAATATCTCAAATGGAAGAAATAAGAACACAACACACACACACACACATATATATATATATATATATATATATATATATATATATATATATATATAAAATTAATTTTATATAGAATCCAATAAATAGGTGGTATTCTAACTAGTTTTTAATGATACAGAATAAGTATTTATTTTAGATACTTCACGGATAATAGCTGACTATCATTGAAAGAATGATACATAGATATTCAAAATGTCATTGTATTTTCACAGACTGCTTATTAGTAAAAGGAACAATACAAAAGGATATGAATTGGAGATATCAAAATCAAGCAAGTACATAAATTTGGCTATTATTTAACTGCTGCAGTGAAATAGAAATATGCCATCCACAACACTAAGCAAAATATTCACGAACAGGAAATTTCATTAGAAAATTCTTGTAACTGAGTTATCAAAAACAACAGTAGAAAACCAGAATTGGTTTAACAGCAAGTTTATTAACTTTTGTTACAGGGGAATATAATGTTGAATAGAAACTATGGAAGAGAATGCTTATCTGTGAAAGACTTTCAGCAAAGACTACTCTTGCTAATGCTACTCCTTTTGATGTAGGAATATTTTTGTCTTTCGTCCGACGGCCGAATCCAAACTTGTAGAGAAATATTCTCCGTCACAACAAAAATGAATCATATAGTGAACTTTCTTTTGTTTTTTTTTGTGTTTTTTTTTTGTTTTTTGTTTTTTTTGTTTTTGTTTTTTTTAATCATTTCACTCCAAGTAAGTCGGGAATGGCAACACTACACAATGAGGTACAGTAGGTGAAAGAGAAGACTGAGTATAGGGAGGATTGAGGAAAGATCAAAAGATGAACAGGATTCAAGAAGATAGAAAATCGCGATTGACGTTTGTATTTAAATTTTTGAAGATTGTAGTTTTTAGGGAAACAAGTAATGGAAGTATTCCACAGGTGGCAAGTGCGAGAAAAACTGTTGGAGCAGAAGTGGCAGTTGCATTTAGCTATTCCAAATGTAAACGAGTGGGACATAGATGTCACTCTAGTATCACGCTTAAATACATGTACTCGGGGCACCAGCAAAAAGAGAAGTTACAATGAAAATATTTGTAGAAAAGACGGAAGGAAGCCACGTCACGTCGGTGAGAAATTGACAGAAATTGAATTGTTATCATTACAAATCCTTCTTTGGATTTTTTTAAAGAATCGTGTGATGTACGACAGGAGCACCAAGCCAGATATGACAGAAATATTCACTGCACAGACGAATGGTAGTCATAAATGTGCAAGGAGAAAAATCTTCTGGCACGACACAGTGACCCAAATTTCCTTGCTGTAGATGCAGCTATTGATTCGATGTAGTCGCTCCACGTCAAATCAGTAGAAAACGTGAGGCCAAGAAAGCTTAGTGTGTCACTCTCCTGGAGTCAAGCATCAGCTATGCTGATGGGAAACAAAGATTCTCTATTGTGGTTAAATGAAAGCAGTTTTCTTTTTACAATCCATTTCCTGCCTCGGTTAGCTACTGAATGGAGGTCCTTTTCAAGAGTAGCAGCCAGATTTACTTTGTCATATGTGACGGATTTGTTATGGAGACAAGAATAAATGGTAATGTTTTCTACATAAATACCTAGATGAGAATTGTTTGTAAATATCATTCCTCCGGATAATGAATGCTGGATAATCACAAATAAACTGCATATTTAACACTAGGATGGCCGAGGTGTCGTTTTCGACACCTTCAAATTTTCAACAAATTACTATGGAATAACTAGTTTTGGTTCGATGCTGAGGCTTATGGACAATTATTGAATTTTAGCAAAAATGCTTAATAGACTTAATTCTTTAAAAATATTTAGTGGAATAGCTGATATTTTAATTTTTAACTTGAATGGCCGAGGTGTCGTTTTTGACACCTAAGCTATTTATAGGGTAAATGCATTGAAAAATTGAAAAAGCAATAATACTTGTTTGTCCCCTATCTA
The DNA here is from genome assembly GCA_963932145.1 of Acanthosepion lycidas. Taxonomy (NCBI): domain Eukaryota; kingdom Metazoa; phylum Mollusca; class Cephalopoda; order Sepiida; family Sepiidae; genus Acanthosepion; species Acanthosepion lycidas. Next base: position 30,837,506 of record OZ010572.1, read on the forward strand.
TCTATCTATTTATACACAAACACACATTATATATCACTTTCTTTCAGTATGACGTATACTAATATTTGTGAATTTCTTTTCAGACTTGTTATTCCTGACTTGAATATTGAATATGTTAAAGATGGCTGCTTCACGGAGTAATGTAAATAAAGATGTCAAAGTAGCTGGCCATCCTAGTGTTAAGGCAACGGAGAGATCGTTTTACTGATGCATGCTGAAAATACCATGGACAGAACATACAAGCATCTAGGAAGTTTTATTGAAAATGTGAACAAAAAGGCCAATTTAACTTAGAATTAGAAAGATTTTAAATTGCTGGTATGCATGAGGAAATTGAGAACATGAAAGTGCAGAGGCAAACCTCAACGGTTAGGAGAGATAGTTTTTGTTTGTTTAACGGCATATCAACTTCTTATGGGTCATTTAATGCCGAAATTTAATTATCATGGAATATTTGAAGCGTTAAAAAGATGATATTCTGCTACCCCAATTGTATACATAGATGATATTTAACTTTTGTGCATATATATCTTTGTGAATACTTAATTACTAGAAGCGATATGTTCATTTTATGTTATAGTGTTAAAGATATGTTTTGGAATACAGTTGGATTTCTTTAAGAAATTGTAGGGTATTAAACGGATTAATTTCATGAAAGAGTTCTTTCGTCTTGGTTGATTTTGTTTAGCGGCATATCAACACCTCTCTGGGTTATATAATGTTTAAATTTAAATATTTTGAACACAATTTTATGGCTCCAACTAAATATATTTTGAACACAATTGTAAGTCTTAACAATAGATAAAATGTATTGTTGCTCATTTGGTAATTCCTCTATAAAAGGTATCACTAGTCATTTTGCTATAAAAATGCATTGTTGGTAATTTTACTATAAAATGTACTTTTATATTTTCATTAATGTTTTTTGGGGTTTGTTTTCTCTTTGGTGGGGGGTTGCTATTTGCCCATACTACTGCCCCGGATCAGGGTGGAACTGGGAACAACAGAAATTAAGAGGGTAGTTCTACGCTCTTCAAAACCTCCAATCTCAGGCCTTGCTGCTGGATTTAGTTTATTGTCATACCCAGGAATGAAGAGAGATAGTAATGGGACATATATTACTGAGAGCTACAATGGATAGGTGGTTGTTGTGAGCAAAGATCACCCACGTTCTAAAAGAACACGATATATAGATTTTTTTTTTTTTTTTTTTTTGTAAAAAGTAAATGTTTTATCCACAATATTTACAGCGATTTGTTTTTGTTTGGCATGGTTTTTCAACTTTTAAAAATTGATGAAATGTATCAATTTTCTTGAACATTTCAACCGTTTACTTTTGTGCGTGTGTGTGTGTCTTGTTTTCATTTTTGTGCGTGTGTGTGTCTTGTTTTCATTGATTCGTGTCATTATTGATCGGAAGACACTTCTGCGTTCCGGCCATCCTCTGACGTCGACTTTTCGATTTCCTTCTTTCTGTTTGACTGAATCTTAAACATTATGATTTTGCCGACAGAACCGTGTTATTTAATGTCAGCGTTTCTCCATTTCACTCTCATTAGTCAATTTCCCTGATATTTTCTCGGTCCCTCCTGCCAAGACTGACATGAAATCGACCAGTCCGAACGATAACGGAGACCGCTATCTGCTGACACGTAGATATATCTTCAAAGATAATTCGCCAGTCTACTTTCTTCGATTTCCAGGAAGCTCTTACTGATATGAAACAGGACAAGAGAATATGTGAGACAAAATGTCATTTATTAAATATTTCCTACCAGTTAATAAAAGACCCTTTGAAGATGGTTAGTGCTTTCAACAGGGGAATGTATTTCTTAAAGCCAACCCCAAATAAATACTAGCAAAGCTTTAGAAAGTAACATATCGTCATGAAATATAATTTTTCTATATAAACTGTTTGTTTATACGTATCTTTAGATGAGACACTGGTGGTAGATGTGTGACAACAAGAAGAAAGAATAAACGCTGAAATGTAGAATGCCTGTTATTTATGACGAATTAAAGTCGTTATATATATATATATATATATATATATATATAATAATTATAAATTAATAGACTTAAAATATGGTTTTTCGCTACACAGTTCCAACCATGTTTCAAAAATGGAAGCTAAAAGCCCCGAATTTAATTTTGTAATTAAATTAAAGACAGTAGTTTCATTTCATTCTCAAGCGTAATTCGCTTGAGGATGAAATGGAACTAATGTCTTTAATTTAATTACAAAATTAAATTCGGGGCTTTCAGCTTCCATTTTTGAAACATGGTTGGAACTGTGTAGCGAAAAACCATATTTTAAGTCCATTAATTTATAATATTAATGCTCTGTAAATTTACATTGAGCACTATTTTGTAAAAATAAAAATATCTACAAGAGCACCGGATTATATATCTTACTGTTCTTTCTTTTTATTAATATACATATATACCTAATTCCTGATGAGTGGAATGAGAATTAGCAAAAATAATTGCGGTAGTGTCCAAGACTGATTTAGATTTAACAAATATCTAGAAGTCTATTCAGGGAGTAATGAAATTATGTGTGCGTTTTATTTTAGCAAAAACGGATAAGCAAATGAATAACAAAGTGGAAAAAATTCTAAGTAAAGCTGTTCGTATTCTAGAAAGATTTCGTTGAACTAAAGCAATGGTTTTGTTGATGTGATTATATGCGGTTAGGAAAGGGACGAAGAATATGAAAAATTAAACGTAGGTTATAATTAAACACTGCTAGGAAATAGCTACGCAACATGCACAGAAAAAAAAAAATTAATTTCAGATTTTAATATTCCAACATCTTCAGCGTTTCCTCTCTCTGCATAATTATAACTGACGCTTGATAAGTCCATCAGCAAAAACATTAATCTGATGAAGTCCATTTAAAGAATTTTTCTATGTCTTTTATTTGCCTTAGAGTTTTTTTTTCTTGTATATAGAAAATTGGTTGGTGCAAAAATAATGACGTAATAATGTCGTTTTTTGACATATTTTTAACGTCAAAAAACGACATTATTAGGTCATTATTTTTTGCACCAACCTAATATATCATATTAACCCAAAGATTGATGAGAACATAAGCGTAAATATTTCATACGTAAATTTATTAATTACGTCAATATCGATGTGAGGGTGTGTCACCTCGGTGTCTTTCATCATGTGCTACTCTTCTCAGCTGGGTTGCTTTCTTCATGTACGACCCTTCTCGGCTGGGTTGCTTTCTTCATGTACGACCCTTCTCAGCCGGGGTGCTTATATGAATGTCTCACTTGTGAGCATTCTAAGCTCTGCTTGGTTAACCATCCGATTACATGCTGGTGGCAGTCACTGATATCCTGTCAGAGACGATTTACACCTGGTGGCTATGAGGTCACATTTCTTCCAGGTTCTTTCTGATTCACCAAGCTCCCTTAATGCTCTGATGTGACAGCGATTGCAAACACTGTTGTGGTATTACTTAGGCTGAGCCTAGTATAAGCAATAAGGTCACCAAAAATCAACTTAGAACAAATGCACCTTATTGACATAAAATTCGATACAAATCTTTGATATTTCCAAGCGTGACTCATATAATACATATGTATTCCCCATCGGCGCTAATAGTAATATCATCCATTTCCTTATAAGGAAACATTTGACATACTTTGATAGAGCAGCCAGTACTTCTTTTGGTTGAAATTTCATAAAATCTTTCTCTTAAAATAATTTACCAGGAATATAGGCTTCTCAAATCCAATAGCTGTTAGCACCTTTTTAAAGTATTGATGGGGGTTTCCTTCCTAACCATTTAATTGCAGCAGTGCAGAATGTCAATATCTTGACTGTTTTTTTGCTTTTTAAGTTACATGTGCTATTTCTGAAGTGATTTCGTTCTTGTTATCTGGTACAATTCTTTGTTTCTGATTTTGTAGCGTCTAAACGTTCGAATAATAGTTTTCGCCAATATTCACAGATTTGAAACCATTTTAAACATTGACCTTATAAATCGGTGGTATACAGCTGGCAGTTTAAATATTTCGGAACGGTTTTTGGTACCATGCATGGCATCCATATGAAAGACTCGGTCTGACAAGGCGATTTCAGAACATGATTAAAGTTTTCATTTTAATGTTTTGGTTTTGTAACAATTTGTAGGTTTGGCCCAAATTACACTTAACATAGACAATTTGTGTTCAATTTCTTTATTTCCTATACTAAATTTGTCATAATTGATGTATATGAAGTTTTTAGTGTTTGTTAATTCGACATTCTGATTTTTTTTTTTTTTTTTTTTTGTGGATTCAAGTTATGTGACATCATTGCTTTCACTCTAAGAAAATATTAGACTGAAGCTCTCATTTCATTCTTGTCTTACTTCAGACTAAGTTTAAAATATTTTTGTGTTAATATCTTCGCCAGACATGTAAGGTTTTGGGGCCGAAAATGTTGCTCTATTAGATCGATGCATTCAGTTAGGTAGGAACTCGGAAAGTGGTTGCCAACAGAGCAAAACTGGAAGTGTACTGATGTCACCTTATGCTGTTGTGAGGTCGACATAGCAGGTACAGGTATACAATTTCCTAATCAAGGGATATACAATTTCCTGGAATTATTCGATGACGCAACATACCAGCATAGCATCCTTTACCAGAACAAAAATCGAGTTGTGAGGAGTTGACTTTTATAAAACTTTGAGAGCCTAGTTTATTATAATGTCCGTTAATACTCTCACCATTATGGATCCAATTGAGATAACTCTGTTTATGCGGGGGAGTTCTTGCTGTTTTCGTAGTTCAGTATTGCTTGCTAAAAACAGCTTCGTTGGGACGAGCTTCTGATTCTAAACTTATTTCATAAAATTGAGAAACTTTCCATCGAATTCGAGTAGGTGAGCAATTTTTAAAATGACATCAAATTGGAATCTAATATATTATTGAATTCTGAATTTACCTTTTCATTATTTATTTTTCATGGTAGAAGCGAATTTATTTTATTTGCTTGTCAAATTAGGTTGGTGTAAAAATAATGACGTAATGTCGTTTTTTGACGTTATACGTCAAAAAACGACATTATTACGTCACTATTTTTGCACCAACCTAATAACAATTAGTGATCAAATCCAAATTAGGTGTTGTATATTCTAACATCTTTCTGTCTGGCGTACGATATTTTTTTTGTTAGAATATCTGGTGATCTCAGTATCTGTCTATATTTCTGAGATGATGTATTATGTACACTATTTACAGTATTCGGACTATTATCCTCATCTTTGGCGCTATATTTATTACAACGTTTCGCTCCGTTGTACGCTCCTTCTTTATTTCGCTCACTGTTTTAGTTACATGTTTAATGGATGTCAGTTATCTCCTGTTAATTCCCTTCTCCACTGCCTTAACCGAGTATTGAACTTACACTCTTTGGGTCCTGTCACTGGATCTAACTAACGACTTTATCCACTGTGCTATGTGTCCTTGAGGACATCTGTGTATTTCTGGGTATTATAAAGCTAATGTCTTCAGCAATCATTTTTTTACCAGTGCTCATATTGCAATTTTTGTTATTATTACCTTTCTCTGGCACTCCTTATTACTGTTTCATATATTCATTTCTGTGCTTGGTCGGCTCAGGAGATTTTTGTGTATTGCAATCCGAATCCATATCTTTTCCTCTTGTATCCTTTCTAAAAGGAATGGTATCCCAAATGCGTAATTGTCACAACTAAGTCGAGGCATCTCTTGCACACAGACAACACCAAGATTTGCTTTCTTATATTCTTGTAAAAGGAAGTGCAACCAGAAATTATCTGATCTTGACTGGATGTTTGTCATACTTTACACTTGAAGAACTTTGATTTTGTAGACGGCATTTTAGTTGTTGTTGATAGGTGGTAGGCTAAACGTTTCTTTACGTGTAACTGAAATATTCGGCGTCAAATCAAGGATTTTGAAAGCTACTCTCACTTTGTGTATAAATCTCTATGCTAGACTAAAGAAATGTTAGCAAATACCTATAATGTGAATGCTTGCTGGCCTTTGAGTTGTATACTATTTCATTTATCTAGACTTCTCTAGCATCAGCTTCTCTCATTTATTTTGTCAGGCGACACTAGCCATTAATCTGGATAAAAGAAATCTCGCTGAAAATTATTACAAAGGAATTCAAATAAATTTTATTCTCAAAACACATTCTCATGAAGTACGACAATCACAATTAATCGGCAATCACAAATTAAAATAGTTTTTCAATTTCTTTTATCCTAACTACGCTCACACATATTTTTCTTGTATGCCTAAGTCAATACTCTTCTTTTTCTGTGCCGTATCCCGATCATGGCTCTCCACAATTTCCTTTCCTTTGTAGCTCTTAATATATTTTGTATTTTTGTTATCTCTCCGCCATCAATTTACTTAGGTTCACTAGTCATGTCATGCGTTGTTTTCCTCTGTCCCTCTTGCTTTCAATATGGTTTGTATCAAATTTTCTAAACCCTGTTTCCTCCCTCTGCGCCTTAGAAATTTCAACTGCTACTTCCTGATATTAAATGTTGCTTTAGGCGTCCTCTTCTTCTGTGAGTAGATCATCCGCTATTTACTGTCATATAGGAGGACTAGTATTACGTAACATTTCAGTACTATTTTATATGTTTGTAACTAAATTTTCCAGTTGCTTAATACTTTGCTTAGGTTTTAGATCCACCTTCAGATTTCGTTTTCGTACTTCCTGTTAAAAACACTTTCTAAATATTTAAATCGTTTCACTTATTTCATTTTGGTATCTCCATTTTGTCAGTTACATGTTGGGTTGTTCCTTTATGCGGGGCTTAAATACTTTTAATTGCTTTCTGTTAAAAGCGTGATATGCATCGTTGGTGATATGTATGAAATACACCAGATATAAGTTTTATTTAGAATCTTATATTTGTCATAGTCGTCTACTCAGCTAATTTGAAAAAAAAATTAAAATAGTGTTTTTGGAGTTCGTCAACGATCGTGTAAAATAAATAATATTTTGACCGAAGTATTTACGATATTAATGGTCAATATATTTGTGTGAGAGTCGTAGTCATTGCTGTCTGACGATTTCGAAGTAGTAAGCTTTCATCCTCATTTTTAGAAACAGGGCGTAATTAAATAAACACGATTAGTTTAAATAATAATGTTACGCTGTTTCTTACTTTAATAGATTGTGAGATTACGTGTTATATTTGTTTCTAAATATTCCGATCCATTTGCGACTTTATTCGTATAAAACCAACTATCGGACTCCATCTGAATTTCGGACGACATCTTTTGAATTTTCTAATTGAAAACGCATTAATCTAATATAATAACTTATAGGAAATGATGTAATTTGTACTTCAATTTTTTGTCTCATTCGCAACTAATTTCTTATTTACTTACTTTTTAATTAAAAAATAAGTACATATAAGAAGATACAGCAAAAATGCGATGAATTAATGTTTATTAATCTGATTTTTAATGAAAAAATATTTAGAGTGGGTTACTGTATGGTATTTTTCTGTTCTTCATAATTTAAAACCGAGTTTCTACCGTCTTCTTCAAAATATTCCTTTTCAACTGTTTGAACACTGACTCATAAAAGGCTCTACTGAGAAAGGATAGGGAAAATACGCATAATATATTAATTCTGCGTGCACTGATCATATTTCTTGATGTATTGGACAGTCTTTCGTGTGTGTGACAGGGATTACCCAAATCATATACAGGAATCCGTCGATTAGTGAGACCAATATTTATATCAGTAACTATAAAAAGATCAGTTTTCAATTACTATGGTTAAAGTGAATAATGATTTACTACATTAATCGAGTATTATATATGTACTAATCGAATTTTGGTATATAAAAATTTTAGCGCACTAATAGAAAACGTATTAATCAAATGCGCATTAAATGAGGGATTCCTGTACATTGTAACAATTTTTAGTCTTACTTTTTAGTCTTGCTTTTAAATCTATTAAACAAAATCGGACGACGTGTGATTTTTTTTTTTTTTTTTTTTTTTTTTTTAGTATTGATAGATTTATCTGCGTTAAATAGTACTTGTATCTCGAAATATCACTGCTAAAATATTTTAATGAAACATCGACTCGAATTTTTCTTACAAGAAAAATATATTCCGGCTTTCAACAACCCACAATAGGTTTTAGATTTTGTATTATCTCTATATGCCTCACTATCATGTTATAATAAGGTGCTAAGTGCAGTGTTACTTATACCGTGAACGTAAAGTCTGTCTGGAACAATAGCTACAGTAACCTAAGCTGCAAAACAAGGACAGTCATTGAGTGTGCGTGTCATTTTTATCAATTTTCAAATGGCACCCAGCAACAAGTAGCAATAGTGAGGACATACAAGGACTTTATGACTCCATTTCTAACCCCACCCCGATTCGTGGCTCACAATCTATGAACATTTCAGAAACAGAAAACACAAAATCTACTGTTTAGGAAAAATAAAGACTTACTGCTTTGTTTGATTGCTGTTATGTGGCTTAGTTTTGAAGTTTTCGTTTAACTAGAATTATTTATTGAGAAATTAGCACATTTTCTTCTAAATTTAAAAAATGCATTGTATCTGTCATATAGCTTAAAATTCAACATCCTATAAAAGTCTTTCACCGAAATCCAAATCAGCTTGTTGAGACTGTGGCCCTATACAACGCAGAAGTTTATTAGTATAAAGGTGGATAAGAATCCTTTCAGATTAAATTTTGAAAAAATGTTTTACAAATGAGAATTTCTTTTAAGTTTTCGTGTTGTATTCAGCTAGAACTTTTCAAAGTGCGTTCAAGATTTAGCCTAAAGGTAATCAGGCTTTTATTTCTTTTTAATAAACCGTCTTTCGAGACGTTTAACGTTCATCCTAAATTTTAAGCTAAAATTTTTAAAAAAGAGCACTCAAAAAGATCAATAGAGAAACACAGTAATGTAAGAAGGAAAAGTATAAAGTTTAGTTGCACATAGAAAATAACGTAGGTAGTAAAATTCAGCTCCTTAGATTTCTACACTGTTATCAGAATCTTTGGAAATTGGATGTTCGCAATGGTTAACTTTACTCCTAGAATTTACCGTTTCTATTCTTCGCAATATTGCCCCTTGAGAAAGGTGTGAATCCATTTCTTCTTTACAGTTATACGTTAGGTGCCTTGTGGCAACCAATCTAAGAGAAAGAAATCTATGAATTTAAAACTATGAACAATGCAAAGAATCAATGCAATTCTTATGTAAAATAAAATTAAAGGAAATCTGTTCTGAGGGCATAACATGGCATAACAAATGTTTGGGTGTAAAGAGTATCAGTGGTAGAATGGGCCCATTGGTAAGGTAATTAACGATCATTTTAACGTATGAATACCCATGATAAAATATAGAAGCATAAAAATCAAATTATTAATTGAGACTTGTATGTTTCTAAAAGAAGCCGATATATATTAGAGGTCTATCGGGAAAAAAATCTTGCATTATATGTGCCGTAATTCCCCATGTATATAATACCCCTTTATCCATAACACGCATACCTAAAATTGTGTTGACAGTGTGGGGAACATATTCTACTCATGCATAATACGCATCCCTTGTTTGGTATCAAACCCTATAAATTGTACCTCTCCAATTTCGTTACGGCCAGCTTTTTACTCTTATTTAAAAATTGTATTAAACAGAATATTATTCTAATTTGGTTTTATAATAATTCTTATTCTATTTTACGGCAATTTCTTAAAGATTTTTCTATATATGCAAAATACGTAACCCTGATTTTGCGTATTAGATTTTGGAAAAAAAAACGCGTATTATACATGGGAGAATTAGGGTATATAAAAAACCGGTATTAAAGGTTTATCTTTTTTGGTTTGTTGGTTGTTTAGTGGCATATCAACACTTCTATGGGTTATATATAGCTGAAATCTAAATATTTGTAGGCAATTTTATTTATGCATTTGGGGGGGTGGGGAAATAATGATGATTTAGTGATACAAGTCTTAATCAACCCATAGCTGGGAGCAGAAGAAATGTTTCCCCAACAGTTTTTGCGTCTAAGTCAGTATAACGAACGCAATGGGAATTGGAACCTGGCTCTCTGATTAACAAATCCGAGCCATTATACATTACACCACCCGCTCATCCAAGCTTACAGCTCTATTCTCAAGCGGTCACCCATCTAGATACTGACCAGGTTCGACATTGCTTAACTTCAGTGATCGTACGGGAACCGATGTTTGAACGTGTTATGGTCGTAAACCTGATATTTTGGGAGTGTGACATTAATGGTTTAATTAAACTTTTGGAATAAGTGTTAAGGATTTTCCATTTCATGTTTTTTTTTTTTTTTTTTTTTTTTTTTTTTTTTATTAAGCATATCATCCCATGCAAGGCGAGAGTGCCACTAGCACGCAAGGTGTTACAGAGAGTGAGAGCTAGAATTAAAGGGTGTTTGAGGAAAGGATATAGAGTAGGGCGGGAATCAAGACCAAGGCATCAGATGTCGATTGACATTACATTTGAACATTATAGCTATCAGGGGAGCAAGTGTGCGAGAAAAACATTCTTAGCTTGCTGGTCATCGAGCCTAAATCCGAAGTGTCACGGGCGACTAAGGGTGTTTTTTTTTTTTTTTTTTTTTTTAGGTTTCTGTTCAATATTAAATGCAAAATAAAATAAAATGTGAGAGTCTCATATAGAATGGGTCTCATCTCACACGCGGGAACCAATCATTCTCAGTTACTGACAGAATTACAGTTAATTATGCTTCTAAGTTATCATGTAACGCTTATTTTGCTTTTTCGGGCACATTTCAATTTCGAGATGTCATTTCCGTATGAAATTCGATTCTAATTGACTACTCGCCGAAAAGTAGTGCCACAAAAGCTGGAATTTTAAAAAATCGTACTAGATGAATTCGTTCAATTTCCACTAGGCTTGGCATCCAACATTTAGCCCCGTATCTCCCTGAACCAAGTTACTGTCACTTGATAATCATCTATTTATCGTGAAAGAAGGTCGTTTTTAAAAGGCTCGCTTCCAGATTCTTTCATACGAATGCGGGGGCCCCAAATCTCTATCCAGTGTCCTACACTGTTTCTAACCTTAATCAATAATCTCCCAGTATCATCAGTTCCCTACTAAGCAGATGACACTACTATTTACACCTGTCTCAATAGCAAATCCGTCAGATCAGATAAAGTAAACCTGAAAGCTGCTCTTGAAAAGGATCTCCAATTAGTGGCAAACTGGGGCAAGAAATGGTTTCTAAATTTTAAAGACTCCAAAATAAAACTTTCTTTTAACCACGACAGAAACTATGGCCGACACTAGACTCCAGGAGATCAAGACACTACGCTATTTTTGCCATCACGTTCTTTGACTGGTTTGAAGTGGAACAACTACATCGAATCACTAGCTGCATCTGTTGCAAGGAAATCTGGGTCACTGTGTCGTGGCGAAATGTTTCTCCCCAGAATCAACTTGCTCATTTATAAATCTACCATTCGTCCATGCGTCGAATACTGTTGCCGTATCTGGTCTGATGCCCCGGCTCTACATCTAGAGATTCTTGACAAATTAAAAAAAAAAAAAAAAGGATCAGTAATGTAATCGATTATGACCAGGCATCTAGACTTCAGTCACTTTCTCACCGACATGATATGTCTTTCTGGTGTCTTTTCTACAAATATTTTAATGGCAACTACTCTGATGTGTTTTTTCCTTGGTTACCCAACTACATGAATTTAAGTGTTCTACTAGATTGGCATCTAGGCCCGACACTTTTACTGTTGAAATAGATAAATGCGACAGCCCCTTCTCCAGCAGTTTCTTTTCTCACACTTTCCATTTGTGGAACTCCCTTCCTTTACTTACAATCTTAAAAATTTAAATGCAGTTTTAATCCCCATCTTCTGTGTTTCTGTTCATTTCTTGTCCTTTCATCAATCTTCCTTATGCTCGCTCTTCGAGTTCGCTTACCCTGTGTACTAGAAGCACTACCGCCTTGGCTTCGAAAATGATTGAAAACAAAGATATACAGACATTGATAGTTAATGAAAAAAATTATAATGGAAAATTCTATTAAATAGAATGCAAATATTTTCAAAGAAATTTGTACACATGATCAATTTTAGCAAAGCCCAAATTCATTATCCATTAAAACCACTCTCAACATTGCAAACGGCCTGGATAATCTTTAAAAACGATTATATCTATCCGAACGCTGAATCGAGTTGAATGTGACATAAAACCCAGTTTAGTGCGGAGTTCTATCGCCTACATGGGTCTAGAGATGAAAGAAATGTCCAACCTTTCCACTTTTGGGAACGCCTCAGGCGATAGTTAATAACCCTGTCTCTCTCCCGAAGGAGAGGTATTGCCCGAGGAGACGTGCCTCCCTGAGACCTGATTTAAACATTTAATTTTGCGCCTCAGTACGAAAAAGTCCGTGAAGTAATTACAAGCTGGGATTAGTTGGTTCTAATTAATAGTGGTTATCACGTCCAGAATAGCGGTCTTCAATGAGTTCTTAGTATTGAAAAACGTTCACTGTAGACGTGGATCTAGAATTTAAAATATGAGGCGACAACAAACCCAAAATCCTTTTCAACTTCTTTCAAAACAGTTAACAAAATATTATTTCTTTAGATCATTCATTCGAAAGATTTATTAAGTCCAAATAGGAACATTGGAGTAGGAAATTGCGTGGTGTGTATTTTCCAGTCGAAGTAGTAGGTTGGTGCAAAAATAATGTCGTTTTCTCACATATGTCAGAAAGCGACATTATGTGAGAAAACGACATTATTTTTGCACCAACCTAATAGGCTGGTGGGGGGAGTCAAGTAAATATCTATCTCCCCACTGAGTCAGGTTGTGACACAAGGTCTATTTTTAACGTGGGGAGCAGAGTGTTTTCACTCAGACCGCTGGTCAGAGCTGGTCTAAGCTAGTCATAGCTGGTCAGAGCCGGTCCAAGCTAGTCGTAGCCATGATAGCACCAGTACAGGGACGAAGCCCGGTGCCAAGTAAGTATCTTTCCCAGTCGAAGTATTTTAAATGCTGGTTTTTGAATTTGGTTTGGACATCGACCACTAACGGCAATAAAAAAAAATAAACCAGAAATACAGCCACTTGTTCGAGTTTCTTTCCCATGCCAGATAAATCTGTTTCGAACACTGATTCTCGAGGCACATACAAATTATACCAACAAGGCAGATTTGTGAAAAACCATATTTAATGTGCTTCTTCTCAACAGACAAAATATCATCTGGCATATCATATATATATATATATATATATATATAGATGTTACGGATACCAGTACATATATACCTATGAATCACGGTCGCAAAATGTCTTTGCGCTATAGGTACAAAATAGATCATTCCGCCATAGACATGTAATAGACCCTTCTGTCAGAGGCACGTAATGGATTTTTCCGCCATCGGCACGCAATCAGTCTTTGCGCCCTAGGCATGAAATAGATCTTTACGACATAGGTACTCAATAGATCATTACGCCACAGAGACACAATAGGTTTTTGATTCATAGGCCTGCAATAGATCTTTGTGCCATGAACACGTAATAGATCTTTCCTCCATAGACGCGCAATAGGTCTTCTTGTCATGGGCATGCAATCGATCTTTGCGTTCTAGACACGTAATGGATCTTTGTGCCATAGGCACGTAATAGATCTTTGCATTATGGACAAGTAAAGGATCTTTTATATCTTCTATTGAATAGATCAACTGAATATGAATGGAAACCGATAGATAGTCTGAATAGGAATAGATGGATCTCATTTTCCAAATTGATTTTCTCGATCTCTGAACAGACTTATCTCTGCTCCCACCCTTATTTAAATCAAGTACATTTTTTTTTCAAATATTCGTCTGCGTGCAAGAAACAGAAGACAACGGCCGCTTGTCAGAATAATAATAGTGATCAGAACAAATATACGCCATCTTTTCTTTTTCTATCAATTTATACTTGCCCTCTTTTTTTAACCGTTGGCGTTATGCTACTTCTTTTCATTTCTCTTGCCGTGCAACCGATAACTCAGGTGCACCAAATGACTGACCAATCAAGTAAATCCGTTTTTCACACACCTATTTTATTTGGTGGTTTGCATGGAGAGCAGCCATTTTAATAGTTGATCGTTGTCAGGTCAGACAGATTGCTGACTGTCGCCATGTTAATTTTCTCTTTGTTTGGGATTGGCATCGGCTTATAGATTTGTTTTTGATTTTTTTTTTTTTTTAAAGATAAACGAAAAATGCCGGGCGATTAAACATTATGAAAAAGAGATAATAAGGGAAAATCTTTTTTGTCTTTTTTTTTTATCTTCATATCATTTTATTAATTTATTTTCTTTTCTTGGTTTTATGATGTCGAGTCTGCCATAAATAGTGAGCTAATTCTCATCAGATTCTCTCGTCATCAGTTTCTTTGAAATCAGAAACATATGGAAAGGAATGGAATTGGTGAGAAGCTATTGCCATAGAGGAATATTTAGCATTCGTCGCCCGAACAGTTAATGTCGGTTTAAACTTATAAAATCTTTTTCTGAATATAACTTTTCAGGACATTACACTTCTGAAGTCTACTGTTATCTCTCTTTCGACTACTTATGGGTGTTTCCTATGAAACATTTTGTTCGAGGCAGTGTTGAAAGTCAGAATCTTAATTATTTCGTTATTTTATCTTCTTATATGTGCTTACCATTTTTCTTTTTATTGCTATTGGAAGTCTTTAAGTGGTACGTACTTATTATTTGATAAAGTTCTGTTTCTGATTTTGTAGCGCCAACATAATGGTCTGATGAAGCATTGTCTTTTTTAAAATCCAGAGGTCTCATTCGCTTTAAGCTATTTTTAATCATTTCTCTGAGAAACCGGCTGTAAAATGAGTATAGTTTAGACATTTCTGAACAAATTTGACGCCATACGTGACACCCATAGGGGAGTCTAAATCTAATGAGACCGTTTGAGAATAAGACGACTTTTCAGGCGTGTTTTTTTTTTTTTTTTTTTTTTTTTTTTTGAGCCGGACAAAAGTGACCATAGTGTAACCTGCCATGTGTTTAATCTTATAAAAATCCTATTTTCTTAACGTACACGCTAAAGAGAAATCAATAAGAATGTCTTCATTACATTTTAATGTTTATTATTGGAAATAACATTAAATTTGAAGGATTATCAAAAAAGATGATAAAAATACTACAATGTTTAACTTCAAGTAACAAAACGGTTAAAATTCAATTTGAAGAAAGCTCAACCTCAAATAAAGTAAAGCTGAATTTCCACTTAACTTTTTATTAATGCGACAATATTTAGTATCCCTCTATAAATTTATCAGGTATTAGATGTCCAATGCGCTCTCTGGCTATCACTCTAAAATTCTTCTGACCAACATTCATCTCTCAAAATTATGTCATCAACAATGTGAAGAATTGACATGATTGAAGAAGTCGTAGATCTTCCTGCAACTTAGGTTTCAAAATTCCCACACTAGAATTTGGTACACCACTTCTTTGTTGGGTATGACGGGCATTAGCCACTTAATTTGTTAATTAAAAAAGCAGATTTATTTTGGAATTTTCTTCAGACTGAAAACTTTTGACGGACCGGAGTTCAGCACATGAAAAATCCGCATTTTTTGTTCACATCGGAAATAAATGCGATGATTTTGCAAATTAGAACTTTACAGTATAAAAGCACACATTTTTCAGATCCAGTCATAAAGAGCACTCAGTTTTTGAAAAGAGGGTCTGTTCTTCTCCGTTCACCGTTGTTAAGCAGTGTCGAGCTCGGTCTGCAATTAGATAGGGGGCTGTTTGTAAACAGCGAGTCCTGTACGCGACTGCCTACAACCCGAAACTTGTTTCGTCTTTAAATAACTCACAAATCAATTAATCGAAAAAGTGGTCAGGCGGTTAAGCTTTTCAGCGCCCGCTTGCAGATTATTACTACATTATAAAAAATTTCAAGTTGTCAACTCCGGTCTACTCGGATTCGAACGCGTATTGAAATAACGGAATAGGTTTTCCAGAAATTAATCAAACCGTTAACGCATAGGAAACTTTCGTAATCAGGAAAAGATTGCTGAACTGATGTCATCTTTCTTCTTATATGGCAGTATATGCTAAAAATTAGCTAACAGATGAAGAGACTTTAAGTAATATAGATTTAGTTCTACGGACAGATACTGAGAATACCATGAATAGACATATGAGCAATAAGGAAGTTTCAAGGAAAATGGTAACTAGGAGAATATTTAAAAAAAAAAAGTCATAAGGTATATAGTTAAAAATTTATGGCACATTATGAGGAAAGAGGGATTGGAAAATTTAAAACGCACAAGATATATCGAAGGAAGTGGGTATGGAGGTAAAAGGAGACATTTGGTGAATGGATATCAGAGCGGGGACACGGAGAGAAGTTTAGATACACAACCGGAAGTTGTGTAGAGCCATGTTCTGAATGGACACGGTATATAAAAGATGAATATAGCTCAGTAGCTAAGCATGAAACGAAATAACTATTTTTTTCTATATCAGTTAAATTCGTTCATGATATTTTGGCTTTTTGTTTGATACTAATATTGCTTTTTCATCATTTCATTTCACCCCAAGCAAGGTAACAGAGCCACTAATACCCATGGAGTTACTACATGCGAGAGTGATCTCTGTTATAGTATTATTGTCTTGATTTACGGATTCGTTTGGGTAAAATAGGAAATTGCCATTTACTAGCAATAAATGACTATGATGTCGGAAGCATTTTGATTTATATCCGGTCTTCTGCAAGTACAGATAACGCTAAACGCAATCGCATAAGCACAAAGCTAAAAAGCACAATATTTAAAAATAGGCCATGGCTCCTATTCAACGGTACTCTTCATCTATTATACATAGGTTTAGAAATAACATCACTAGTTAGCGAAGGGGTGGTACCACCTGTTAGGGCCCTAGCTATTGGCAAACAGTTAACCCCAAAACAAAAACAAAACACTATTAAGGCATAAAAATACATTTTTATATAAAAAAAATACCAATGGTATATATTTATAGCAAAATTATCAATTATACTATTTTAAAGTAAAATGAACAACTATACATTTTATCTATATTTGAAACCATACAATTGCATTCAAAAAATATATATAATGTGTGTGTGTATATATATATATATATATATATATATATATATATTACAGTATTGTTCACCTTTTACAAAGCCCGGGAGCCACTCGAGATGGAGAGTTACGTTAAGGGGTAGTCTATATGGGTAGGAAGGGAAGATAACGATTAACTCTAGACTTGAACGGAAAAACATCCTCCTGGGAGTTTGTTCCACTGGGCAGTGGTTCCCGGGAAGAAACATTTAGAGTGGAACTTACCTTCTTGTCGACCGAATACGGAAAGAATGTGAGTTATTTGCTACTATGTAATGGAAAGCATATAATTGCGTTAAAAATATATTAAATTTGAAGCTATAAAATTGTGTTCAAAATGTTTAGATATCGGCATTAAATAACCCATAGAGGTGTTGATATGCCGCTAACCAAATTCAACCAACCTAGATAGTCTATGGCACAAATTATAGGGACCGACATTTTAAGATTATCTTGAAAACGCACATATACGTCGACATCAAATAATGTAAGTTTTGTAAAGACGTATAAATACGTTCAAGGCAGCGGAACAGTTAAGAGGAGAGCATCCTTATGATTGAGCAATAATTAAATTAACTGAAAATTTCGACACTCACTGACTATAACTTTCTGTTGTAATTCAAGTAATATTAAATGTCAGAAGTATTTCTAGATGTATAAACTTGAATATCTCTTTGAAAAAATTTGATGAAAATCAGTGCTTAGCTCTCCCAGGTAGTCTGAGTCGTAATAAGAGAATTTTCTGCCTAGAATAAGCGCAATGTTATTTCTTGTCTGGATTAGAGAGATATCGCGTGAGATTTAGAGGAAGTCGAGCTTTGATATGTAAATCACTTGTCGGAAACGGTTTAGAGTTTGTCTCTTATGAACATCTTCTGTTTACTATTGTTTGAATTTACTTGTCTTTGAAAATGGAATCCACGCGTTTTTCCCTAACTCTGGATATTTTCAAATATTTTCTAAACATTACCCTCACCATTACAGTCTGAATGTTATACTTTTTTTCCTCACTATTAACAAAAGTGTCATTAACATTAAGACCACACCTAAGTTGAACTTCGAACGAGTAGAGGAGTAAGTTTTCGAGTTACTGTCGCTATTTGGATTATGATTAAAGTTTCATTTGTAGTTTTTTGGGGTTATTTACGATGAGGGTTTTCGTGACCACTGCTAAATAAAAAAAAAATTATCGGCCTACAGACATCTACATAGATTCAAAAGTGCTCTAACTTGAAAAGTATATTTTTTTCTAATATTCCGGTCTTTCTGTCTACATTTCTGAGATGAGGTATTATGTACACTACTTACATTATTCGGACTATTGTAATAAATATGGCAACAAAGATGAGGACAATAGCCCGAATAATGTAAATAATATTCCGGTCTTTTATAAAGGAAATTACATTCTTTTTTCAAGTTTTAATAATTTTAAAGTTTTAATACTTATATCCACACTTTCCATTAGTTAAAATTTGTCCACTCAAACAATAAGGCATAAAGCACTGAGGTGTGGCATAATGGTTAATGAGGTTAGTCTCGTTGCTAATATTGAGTTCGACACTCCATATAAAATTTGAAATTAAATGATCCAACAAGGATTGAAATATCTCAAATATAATCGACCAAACTAAACATTTCTTTCTTCTATTATTATTATTAGTAGTAGTATTCGTAGTGGTACTAATAGTAAAACTATATGAATGTTGACACAAG
Source organism: Acanthosepion lycidas (assembly GCA_963932145.1). Taxonomy (NCBI): domain Eukaryota; kingdom Metazoa; phylum Mollusca; class Cephalopoda; order Sepiida; family Sepiidae; genus Acanthosepion; species Acanthosepion lycidas. Next base: position 30,856,391 of record OZ010572.1, read on the forward strand.
ATATCTCGTCGTTATCGCTAGAGAATGAGTGACAAAATGTCTCTCAAATGTATTGCAATTATCCTTGGCCATATCAGCATTACTGTGGTTTGAAATTTTCAACTCTTCCTCGGATTTCTAATTAATCCAATTTTTATTCTCCAATTTTTCTCAAAGGTACAAATGCGCCTCCTAAAAATCCCCAACTTCTGCAGATTCATTTTCTGTCATTGTGCCGTTCTTTAGTTTTCCCGCGTTCGTCGACTTTTGTTTTCCGAGTTGCCGCTTGGTGAGATTTTCACTATTTTATTTTATTTTATTTTTATTTTTATTTTTATTTTTTTTCAAAATCTATTCTTCTGGTACTGTTGGTTTCCAATTCCTATTTTTCTCAAAGCGTTATTAATTTCAAGCCTTCTTTCCTCTTCTAAACATTTAGGTTTTATTTGTTTGTTTATCTTAACTACACAATCCGCAGTCTGTTGGATAACACTCTTTTTTATTTGAGCGCAGTTTTGGTTTATTTCTATCACTGATTTCACTTGTATTTTCGAGCAATTTGTGTGTGTTCTATATCGTTCGATTTGTCTTTTAATACTCTTGCGTCTCTGTGGAATTTAAGTTTGCCAGATCATGCTTCTTGTGAAAACTCAACACTAATATATGTTGAATTTTGTTACTTATGATTTGGAAATAAATTGCCCTGATTATTTATCAGAGCTTATTTGGGTTGCTGTCGAGGTGAATCGCTGTTTGGGGTGCTGCCGATTTGAATCGCTGTTTATGGTACTAATAAAGTAAATGTCTATTTTGAATAAGCCGAAATTTAATATCGCCCATCATTTAAATTAGTCTAAATTACATTTCATAACTTGGAACTAAACATCCATTGCAAAACTTCATAACTTGAAAAAATATCCAGAATTCTATTTTGAAACAGTAAATTAACTGAAAATTGTGCCAGAGATTTCTTCCTGGGCCAAAGCCGGCATTGGCGCATCATCCCATCTAGAAAATACCAGGTGAGAGCGCAATGATCTCCATAGTTCACACCAGCATGCTCGGATGTTAGACCTCACAGGAACCACTATTTCCGACTATACCAGCATGACAGCTCTCATTATAACGTGTGCCTATTTGCTACTGCTCGTAGCAAATGTAAGCGAGTCCTCTAAGGAGCTAAGTCAGTGTTTGCTGAGAGAATGAAGTAACGCATAGCCTCTTAAAACTTTGGCATTCGTGATTATTGGCGTCTCTGTAATAGGATACTAAACAAATGTAAGGTCTCTATTCTCCCCACTGTGCAATCGATTTGATGTGTTATCATCCTCTATTGACAAAGCTGAATGTTTTGTTCGTAAATTCTCGCAAACTCTACTCTTGACTCATTCAGAGTATCCCTGCCTAACTGCCCACTTAGAACTGATTATCTGCTGATTGATATGCATATAACCCCTTCCATGGTCCCTACTATCATCTTTAACCTTGATCCCCATAAACTAGGTAGACTTAATGGTACACCTGTAATAGTCATTAAGGTGTTGCTTCCGAACTGGTTCGTTTCATCACTAAACTCTATAATAAATGCCTCGTTGTCTCCTGCTTGCTGAAATCATCGTCTGTTGTTCATGGTTTTAAGAACACTGGGTAACTGTCTGGCCCATCTAACTGTACGCCTATTAACATTCTACCCGTTTTTTGAAAACTCCAAGAGTCCCTAATCAATAGTCAATTGGTTCATCATTTTTCATCGGAGGGTCTTTTCCCAGACAAGCAATACGGATTTTGTTTCGCCGGGTCAACTACAGATGTGCTAACGATAATTGCGGAAAGAATCTATCGTGCTCTAGATAAAAACGGGGAAGCCCTGGCTATAGCTGTGGACATTTTGAAAGCCTTTGACAGTGTAGCATTCAGCTCTTCTCCAAAAGCTGAAATATTACGGTATCTTCGGGGAGATTTTTGTGCTGATCCACTCGTTCGTATCAAATCATGAAATGAAATTTGTCCTGAACGGCAACTCGTTTGAATCATTTCATACTAACGCGGTATGCCCAAGGGATCCACCCTTGGTCTTACGTTGTTTTTAATCTTCATTAATGACATTCCCGATAACCACAGCTCTCAACTTGTCATCTATGCTGACGACACTGCTTCGATACTAAGGCTGATCATCCCGACAAGGTCAAAATAGCAGATGATGTACAAAACAAACTCAAGACCGTCATTAATTGGGGCAAAAGATGGCTTGTCAATTTTACCATCACCAAAATTAAACTTCTGTCATCTGAGTGACCCCTCTCTGCCTTCAATCCGTATGGCTGATGCTATCCCCCAGGAAAATGATTCAGTGTTAACGGACTAACGTTCTCAGCTGATATGAAATAGAAAGACTGTATTGAATCCATTGCTAGGTCAGCTGTTAAGAAATTCGGTTCACTGTGTTGTGTCAGACAATTCTTCTCTCCTGAATCTGTCTTGTATATCTATAAGTCTACCATTTGTACATACTTATAATATTGCTGCCATATGTGGTCTGGTGCCCACTTCGATTTACTTGAAGCTCCTTGATAAAATCCAAAGAACAATCAGCAATATTGTTAGTCCGGACCTGGCGGCTCGGCTTCACTCACTTGCCCACCGCTGTAAAGTTGCCTCTCTGTGCCTTTTTTAAAATACTTTTATGGTAACTCTTCGAATTGTTCTTTGCTATGCTACATAGACTGTATGTACTTGAGAGCAATACTAGGCAGGCACCAAGATCGCATCAATTTACAGTTGAGCTTGCTAGATGCAGCCGTAGCTTCTGAACTAATTTTTTGTTTCTTTCTCGTACCTCTCGCTTGTAGAACTCCCTTCCGGCTTCATGCTTTCCAGCCAAATTGAATCTGCAAGAATTTATATGCAATGCTAATCGGTATTCACTTTTTTTCTTTCTACTCATCACTAATGTTCCTGTTCCTAACTCCTCCACAGCGGTAGCTCTACTGCCTTGCTTGCAGTGATACTGATTTAAAAAGAATCAGTTCTTTCCTCTTTAGCTGTTACTCTAAAACACAGCTTCGTGTACAACTCGAGGTTTGAGCCAGTAGATGATCTTGTTGTATGTGCTAAATACGTTTTAGCCTTTAACATATTAGACTACATATCATTATACTGATAGTTACTGGCTTAACAAACCCGACTAGATTCAGCATTAGGAATCTAACAATTGTAACCTATAGAATTATAAACCACAGGTGTGCTCTGTGAGCGGTGAATGAATACAAATGTGCCTGGCATACTCGAATACAAGCGGTCAGCCTATTACTCTAAGAATCAATGCTATCATCGATAATTTTGTGCATAATACTTGAAAACATTCCTAATAACTCGTCTTACAAAGATTACCAACATGGTCAGCGTCATCTTCATCCTAATCTGCATATCAGATCAAGTTCGTTCTGTCATTAACGTAAAACATGTCCCAGGCTTATAAATCAAATATTTATCTAACAACAATCAAATTTGAGGTTAATTAGCTCGAATGTCATCAAACCAGACCCGACTATAAACCAAGCGAGAATCAGACTGCCAGTAAAAAGGAATTACAAGAATTAGTGTCGGGAAAGATTGAAGATTATTTTGAGAAAAAAAAAAGAAAAGAATGACCCTGAATATTTGTCCTAGGTATGACGATAATCTACATCCATCAGCCAGGCTACTAATCAGGAGGTTTGGAAGAGCATAGATCTACCTCTTAAATGCTGGTGATCCCAGGTCCACCCTGACACTTGGTGGTTGTACCTGTTAGGGTCCAAGTATATAGGCAAATAGTTAAAACCCAAACTGGGTTTAAAACATTAAAGTGTAAAAATGTTTTAATACCAATAATACATTTTTGGAAAATGATTACAATAGATTTTGGGAAAAAATACCAGCAATACATTTTTTTTTAATATTAAAAACAATTTAAAGTTTTGATATTACCAGTAATAAGTTTTGGAAATATTTATTACTAGCAAACTATGTTAAATATTTTAAAGCAAGTCAAACCAAACTCTGAAGATTCAGTAAAATGATTTACGACTGAATAACATAGACTGAGATACTGTTGCGCAAAACCTTCTTTCAAGTAAGATGCCGAGATAAATCATTTGATAGACACACGTAGCATCAGATAGATAGAAAAATATATTGATACCGGTTGTAGGGAAAATATCATTAAACACAGCAGATTTTTCCCATGGCGGCACATGTTTTTTTTTAAACCAAACTATACGTTTTCCACTGACATGAAGTCGGTTGATTATATTGAATCTCTTGCTAGTTCTGCTGCTAGGAAATTCGGTTCGCGGTGTCGTGCCTGACAGTTATTCTCGTCAAAATCTCACTTGCACATTTATAAATCTTACGATATGTCTGTTCATTAAATATTACTGCCACTGTTGTTCCTACTATAAATCTCTCCATATTTTTGATAAAATTCTGTCATGTAATAATGAAGTCTCAACTTCAGTGATTTACCCTTGCTTGGGATGAACCGATTTAAAAAAAAAAAGAAAAAAAGCAAACTATTAAAATTTTTAAATTAGTTCACTTGACTGAAAACAGCCATTTTACTAAAAAAAAATTGCCCTCTGTTGATTTTCAGTAATCTTAGAATTTAGAGCACATTATTCTACCATCCTACTCTCTCCAAGTTACAGTCTGATAGAAATTTACGTCCAACGATAAAATTGATTAATGGACTGATAATTGATACAAATAATAAAATTAAAAAATATAATTTCCTTTAATGATCTATAGTGACCTTGAATGTCAAATTAAATTTTATCCTTCCATATTTAAGGTTAGAATTTTTTTCTTTCAAGCAAAATCTAAACCTCATTAAATTTTGATATAAATATCATGTTGCGTTCTTTGATAACCTATGATGACCCATGAGGTCAACCTCACATAAATTCTCTTATCTGAAGTCCTACATTTACCACTGACTTGACCTGATACCTCGTTTTAAACTTAACAAGTGTCTGAAACGTCTTAAACGTATTGTGTTGTGCCAATTACCTAATTAAAAAGACAGTTTCCCCTTGAAAAAATATGCCAACCGTTCGAGATCAGTATCTTCCTTGGCCACATAATATCAACAGATAGCTTGCAATCTAACTACATTGACCAACACAGCGCTTATATAGATGTTATCTATAATGGCTGGCTGCTTGTTTCCAAGCGTACATATCTAAGTTAGCTCACTATAACAGATGCTTGCCAGACTCGTAAGCTAAGATTGCATCTATTGTGAGCTGACCTTACATAATCTGGCGTGATCAGCAGTTTGAACATATCTCTCTGTAACGATGACTTATTTCGTGCTAGAACAACTATCGAGGGATTCTGAAGAGTTTTTTTTTCTACACAATTTCACTGATAAGGCTTGAATCAACCTGTCGTATGATTTTAAGACTCTTCTCAGCAAATACTTACGCTCTTCCTTGATCGATATAATCAAGAAATTGCCTCCTTGACAAAATGATAATTATGAGAATCGAACCTGGCTATCAGAGTAAGAAAGACATATTAGTTTTTTTTTATTGTTTTGGATAGTGATTTTTCCGAGCGTAGCTTAGATATGACAGAAAGGCCGAAAGTATGGGGCACCCTGTGAGGATCGAACTCACTACCCAGTCGTAATTGTTCTAGCGAGACAAGCTTGCTAACCATTACAACACCCCGAGGTGACCTCATTGTTTTGAATAGGTAGTTTATAATCTATATTTTACAAACATTATTATAATCTACAAAAATCTACTCCCTGATATTTTGTTTAAGAGTACTACTTTTTTAAAGTAATGTTCATCAAAGCATAAGAATCACTCAACTTAATTGGTTACTGTGTGGTGTTTTATGAACATACGAAAAGGCAAGTTCAAGGGTTTATGCAGGAAAGATAAGGTTTAACCCGATAATTTAAGAAGTCAAGTTTAAGAAAAAAAATGGGAAAACATCCTACCTGGGGTCAGTTCGACAATGCATTAGTTCTTGGGAAGAAGCTGTCCGAATGGAACTTACTTCTTACTATAGAAATGCAAAGGGAATTGGGGAGGGGGGGTGATTCACACGTGTGTACGCAGCATGGAGGCTCCCAGTTGTAAAGACTAGGGCTGGTCGGACTAAGGAATATTGCTCGTCAGAACACATGCCAAGGAAGTAGCGACAGTATCGCGACATTTCGTCTGTGGGGAAAGGGATTGTAGAATGGAAAACAATCATCCACAAGCTTGAACGCTACCAAGACATGCAAGTAAGGACTGGGTAGCTCCAGTCCAGATATGGCAGTAGTACTCCGTCTTGTTCAGAGAATGTAAATATTGATATGTTCTCCTAAGTGGGTGTTACCCTGCTATGTATGTATGTATGTATAAATAAAAAGAAAGAACAGTAAGATATATAATCCGGTGTTCTGATAGATATTTTTATTTTTACAAAATAGTGCTCAATGTAAATTTACAGAGTATTAATATTATAAACTAACTGATTTAAAATATGGTTTTTCGCTACACAGTTCGAACCATGTTTCAAATATGGAAGCTAAAAGCTTCGAATTTAATTTTGTAATTAAATTAAAAACATTGGTTCCATTTCATCCTCAAGCGAAATTTAGAGTAACTTATTTTTAAATAATTTAAAAATAAGTTACTCCAAAATTCACTTATTTTTAAATTATTTAAAAATAAGTTACTCCAAATTTAGCTTGAGGATGAAATGGAACTAATGTTTTTAATTTAATTACAAAATTAAATTCAAAGCTTTTACCGTCCATTTTTTAAACATGGTTAGAACTGTGTAGCGAAAAAACCATATTTTAAATCAGTTAATTTATAATATATAAAATTAGTGATGGCACATCCCTGAACCCATCATAAATATTCAGGAAGGGGAATTAATAAATATTAAACACTCCAAATACCTCGATGTATGAAGCCGCTCTATCCAATTTAATATAGCGGTTTAGGGAATTTAAGATTGAATAAGCTTCACACGAGTTAGTTTCGGGCAACATCGCACGTTGCTAATATACCAAGACATTAATCGAAGAACTCAAGTCATATTCTTAAATAGTCGCGGCAGATTGAGACATTAATATGAATGACATGATGGTTTCTAACAAAGTTCAGAAAAATCTAAACAGTCAACTGCATATAACGGACTTATCCGATTAGTAATTTAAAATTGTTCTAAATGAATGGACTCTGTGGGTCTTAGAGAGGACTCTCCCCGAAATGACCTGAACCGGCGCTACAGAATCCAAAACAAATAAGAAAAAATACATCGAGGGCGTTCAATAATAGCAACTACAATGTATAGCACATGTAACTCGAAGGGTAAATATGATGTAATCAAGATGTTAACTGTCCACAGTACTTTAAACTTTTGTTGGCCTCTCGCTCAAATACACCGCACACACAATAATCAAGGGGGTTGCAGTCTGGGGATTTAGGTGACCAGATGTAAGGAGTGAGGTAGCCAGATTTAAGGTGTGATGTGGTCGCAGAAATTGTCTGACAGCTCTACCTTATCAAGGCACTTGATGTAGGCCTTCATGTTGAGTCTGGGGCACTGTGGAAAGATAAAATTATAACAATGCCATCACTAGTGATCACTCCAAACACTTTCGTAATCACCCATTCAATCATTCAACTCTTTCCGAATCCTCTACATTGTCCTTAGATTGACACCCAAACACTCTGAAATGTTCGTATTGGAGCTTCCAGAGAGTATGTCAAGCAGTACAGTATGCAGTTTACAAATTTCGGGCGGAGTGAATTGTGTTATGGTGTTCTATTGATCACAGAAGGTACCCAACTGTCCCTACAATACTATGCAGTCGACAAAATAAAATAAAAAACAACGCGCATGCGCGAAATTAAAAATATAAAATGGCGACAATTAAATCAACGAATTCTGTATACACCGTCACTTACATCTGGCCACCTAACTCTGCAGGCTGCAACACCTTTGATTATTATGTGTGGGCGCAGTCCAGCGAGAGACCAATAAAACGCCTTGTAATACAAAAGATGAATTGAAGGCAAATATTATAGGAGCATTCACGGACTTAAACAATGAAACCGTGCAGGAGATTCCGAAGTCGTTTGGAGGCCGTGTTTGAAACCAATGGGGATTTTTATTGAATAAATATACTTTTTAGTATTTAAAAATATTTTTTTTGTAATTTTGGTAAGTATATCTGTTAAAATGAGATGTCAGTATTATTTTCATTTTTGCGTAATTTCGACGACAATTTATCCATCGCAACTCATATATATATATATATGGAAATGTTTTCTTGCACAGTTTTTCATGCATATAAAATTATATAATACATGCCAAGTTCAGGTTATTTTTCGTATGTTAAACACATGGATTCTTCTATTTAAGTTTAAGTAAAAGCTTTCACGGACGAAGAACTGTCTCATCGGTGTACAGAGTGCATTTAAGGTGGATTAAACGCTTATGATTAACTCGAGGAGAAATATTGCCGTTTCAAACAAATACTTCTTTTATTAAAATGGCGCCAATAAGTGCAAATGCATTAGTGGGGGCATGTATATTACGCAGTTTATAACCACCAGCAACCATATGTAAATGCGCCCACGCTTTCAAATCTAAATTAAATATTAACATCTGGAAAAATATGTTGCCACTTTTTCCTTGGATATAATACACTTTAGTGCCTTTGTTCTCAGAAACATTATATATATATATATATATATATATATATATATATATATATATATATGCCGAATGTAGGGAGAACGAAAATAATACAGATTTTTACATTCAAAAGATGTTTCAATACCAAGAGCAGAACAGTAATTATTTATAATTTTTTACACACGGAAAAAAAAACCCAACTTACTCGCGACAAATATGCATTTTTGTTTCAGTGCACATGCATCACAACTGGTAAGAACCAAAAAAATGCATGCGCATCGAAACAAAATTACATCTATGTCGTAAGCTGTTTGACCGTATGTAAAAAAAAAAAAAAATTACAATATGTGTGTGTGCGTGTGTTTATGTATGTATGTATGTAAATTCAAAATATTATCATTATTGTTTCTTTGTTTATTTTCCTAATAGGCGCTATTTTGTAGAACAGTCTTGCGTGAATGCTTCATCACAAACTTAACCACTTTTTAAAGTCTTTTATCTATCCTTCTTATCCTCATAATCGTCACTTCCTACTTATGTTCATAACACACATCCGTAAGCTTAGTTAATTTTAAGTTAAGATTTGTTTTTAAAATATATACCTTGTCATGGTTAATAATGGGTACAGCTGCTTTTTGCTGCTCCTGCCAGTACAGATATGATAGCTATGTTAGTGGGTTCACCAAGTGCTGATTTGGGCTAAAAAAAAAAACTCGTGGTTTTTCATTGACGAGACAATTTTTATCAACATGCAGATGGAAGAGAGCGAAGATGAAAAAATTGATTCATGCATTCTTTATATTATAGTTAATTGCTTTCCCCCCTATTTTCTCCCTTTTGTTTCAATTCATAATAGTTTCTTTTTGCTCAGTAACTTTTCTCTTGTTTAACTTTCATTTTGCCGCAAATCCGTCACTTTTACCCCTTACCTATTTTCTATACCTTCTCATTAAACCTTGATTTTAAACATTTTTCTCAGTTCATTACTTACGTTTTTCACCTTATTCTGTCTGTCAGTACGCCGTTTTACTTTTATTATTTACATGTGGATTACTCTCTCATCTTTGTTCTTATCAAAAGGTTTTGGCCGTTGTGTCCTGCAGACTTTATCAAGTGTATATCGATCTGAGAAACCTACAGGTAATTCCGAGTTAAACGCATCTATTAATCTACGGGGATAGACTGTCCTCGTAACAATGACGAGAACAATAGTCCGTGTATAAATTGTATAAAAATCACCAAAATTCAGACAGAAAGTTCCGGCTTTTTTCTCTGAGCTATACTTACCACCAAGTGTCTGTGTGACTCTTCCTGGTGGATTTGTAAGGATATTTCGATGTCGTTTTTCCCTGATCACTATACGGCAGACTTTTTATTTTTTTATTTTTTTTTTTTTAAATGCTAAGACTTCAGTTTTCATAGCTAATAATTTTGTCCTCAACTATATATTCAAAAAATATTACCAGGCGAAAAAAAAAGTTGCCGGCATTAAATGACTCATTGAGGTTGATTATGCCGTAAAACAAACTGTATATTCAACTAATAAAACAAACAGTGTATTTTCAAAAAGATTTCGAAACATGTTCAACTTATAAAAAAAAACAACTAATTCACTAAGACCACTCTGAACCTCGAGGACAGTCTCGGTAGAACCCCGGAAGCAGCTGTATGCCCGGGATATGTCGCTCGATTATAGATTATCTATACCGACGGCAGCATTCAATGACCCTTTGTGACGACTTTTGTTGAATTTGAGGTGCGCCTTTCGGATGTACTTTTTATAGCGCCCGCGTCATTCTTACTTTTAATCTGGTTTTCTTCTAATCAGAGAAAAATCTGCTCTCTACTTTTGTTCACTTACATCAGATATTTTATGTTCATTTTTTCAGTTCCTGTCTTGCTTTTTCCAACTTATTCCTCTATTCTTACTTTGCGCCTGAGATAAACTTACTCAGTTCAGTCAGTTAAGTGTCATAGGCAATAAACTCTTGAGCGGTCACGTCTCTTTCAATTCATCGCTGACTAGACAGATTACCCGCAATAAATTGCCGTTTCTTTCTACGGTAGACAGGTTGCCAACCAAGGCTATAGGATTCAGTCTGCCCTTCTATTTAACGCGTACTACTGTAGTTTTATACAAGAGTTAAGTGTCAGTTTTACTCTTTCTAGTGAATTTGTGAGGATATGATGCTACACTGCAGACCATTTTTAGTAGATTTTTTCATCAGTTATATGAGCTAGTTAATATTAAAATATTGTTGCCAACAGTAATGCCTCTTCCTGAGAAAACAATTTTTACGACCATCATAATAGTAATATTAGACATTTCCAAATATAAAGACATTCGGAACACATTGACCGAACAGCCAGTATTACTCTCCGTTGAAATTTATAAAATTTTTCAATTAAAACAATTTTTAGGGAAAAACGGTTTCTCAAGATCATTAACTATTACAACTCTTTCCTGCATTAATGGTGCCTTCCTAACCGATTGTTTGAATTTTTGTTTTTTTACAGTGGAGTACACTTTGTACCCGGCTCGGGAGCCACTCGAGGTAGAGCTTTACAGAAGGACATAATTTATACGGATAGGTGGTGAAGATGACGATTAACCCTAGACTTGAACAGGTTGAAATTGTAGTGATCGAGAAAACATCATGTGAGTCGGTTGTACAGAGCAGTGATCTGCGGAAAGAAGCAGTGAAGGTTAGAAATGCAGAAACGAAGGAATATAGTTCGTCTGAACACTTTCCTTGGAAGTAGTGATTGAGAGGCTTGCTAAATCTCGTCTGTGAGAGAAGTGGTTATAGGGTGGGACATAGTTTATCACCTACAAAGATAAAAAATGCTTCGAGACTTGAAACTGAAGACTGTACAGTTCCTGTCCAAATATGACTGCAGTACTCCATTTTAGGCCTGATCTTGCTCTTGTAAAAGTAGAGAATAGCACAAGGTGTACTGTACTTCTAGACCGGTACGGAGAACCGACCATATTTTCTGCATCATTAGCAGGTGGATTGTACCATTTCCACTTGTGTTCTGAGTTGAGTCTGAGGTTCAACAGATGCCCAGTGCACGGAGCCACCCTGCCTACTGTAGAAAGCCAACGTCTTGATAACGCCATTATTTGTTCTTAGAGTTGCATGTATTATTCAATTTAAAAGTTTTGATGTTGAAATTCATCAAGGGCTGTGGTTGTCGTTATTTGCTAAATTTCTTTGTGATACATTAGCACCAGGTTTGCAGAAAGATAGCCGTCACTCAAGTCCTACAGGCTTGCTTCGTTCAAAGATTTTTTAATGGTTTATCTGAGAAAATGTTTGCAGTTTAGAAATTGCTAAACGTATTGGGCGCCATGCCTGACATCTATATTAGTTGTGATCTGATGAGGCAATTTAAGATGACTTGTGAGTTTTGTAGCATCTTTTTTTTTATATAGCTACCCATGTATAAGAATCATCAAAACATGCGCAGTGCTTCTACCATACGACTGATAATTCAGATTCACTTAGTTATGTATCATGCGTGAAACACGCTTAGACAGTCATGTATTTTTCGATACATGACTGACGAGGAAGATTTTTTTCGCGCATAGAAAGGCTATAGAACCCGGTCTGCCCTTCTATTTACCCATAGCTTGGGTGAGAACAAGAGGATTAATACCTTTCCCAATGGCATTAACACGTAAGTGAATGTAATGGATTCGACTGGAATTCGAACTCGGCTCTCCGATTCCTCACTCCGAGCCGCTATCCATTACTCTACCGTAATTTAATAAAATCCTGAGTGATCTTTGTAAAATCGCTCTCTTAAAATATGTCCCCGCTGTCCGTACAGTCAGAAACGTTCTTAATTCAATTATGTTGCGTAAATATAACCAATTTATAATTTGAATGAGACAAATATAATTAATGAAAAAATTATTAGCACGACCCACATGTTTTTAAATTATTACTTAAGTGACCTATTTTGTTTTCTGTGATCACTGTCACGGAGATTTTTTTCTCCTTTTAGTGCAATGTATGAGCTAGGCTTAGAATCTCCTGAACGAGAGATCCTTAATTACTTTTCTATAAAGTACTAGATATCAGTAACATAACATAAAGAGGAATTGGAGCAGATACTACACTTTGATTCCATATTTACTTGCTTCACACCGCTGGCGGATCTTTGCTGTAATAGGTCAGGACTGGTGGAACTAGGGTATGTACCTAATCAAAATATTTTCCATAGAAATAACGATAGAGTAGAGAGATGCTTGCTACATTGCGTTTGCGGGAGAGCGGGGTTCCACGACACGACATACTGGGTTCTCTAGCACTGTATGGTAATCAGTCTAGAAGAAGGAAAAATTTGAATTCCAACGGAAATCACTCTTTCTCAGGGAGAGGGGGGCAGGGAGAAAAAGAATATGTGGAGAATTATGATAGCTTAAAAAGACGTGAGATTCAAAACGAAAACGAGGATAGTTTTCAGTAGCAATTCAAAACGACGCTGATGTTGGTTAAGGTGAGAAAGTGAGAGACTGAGGAAAAGAAAAGAAATTGAGAATATTCGAAAAAGGAAAAAAGAAAGAAAAGTAAACCGAAAAACGGATCGGAAGAGACTAAATCGAAGATAAATCGAATAAAAGTAGATATCGATAAAGTTTAGAACCGAAAGAAACCGACCTTTATACTATAAGAAAAACACTTTCCCTTAACGGCGTATTCTAATTTTTGTTTTGCTATTTTTTTTCAACCCCGCCTTAGCTTTGAAATCCTCCAGAGTGCATCCGTCGAATAGAAATATTCCTTCTCAAAGAAGTCCTGACGTCCATTGATGAGGTGAAAGGGTTAATGTTTCCTATGAATAATCCAAAATCCGCACTATAACTGGATCTGCTTTTTGGCACGGAAGGCAGAATCAGCAGTGAATAAGAAAGCCCCTTTCAGAATGCTAGTGATCGATACGCACTTCCAACCGATTTTATCTTCCATAATGAAGACGTGGCAGTGTTCACCATGGTCATGTTCATACTAGCTTGTCACTATTCGATGATGGCGCAAAGGTTGATGCCAAGTTCAAATATTTCCCCGGTGAATACTCAATACAAAATATTAGCTTCGCTTAGACTGGCATGAAATCGAAATCACAGAAGTCTGCAGGACTCGCTTAGAAACAAAAGCTTTATGGGAGATGACCCAAAGTCCTAACATAGTGTGGCACAAGGTCAAAATTCGTTGGAGAAATATGTTGCTCCAATATATTTCTCATAGAGAAAATACCTTAAAAATCAGTATTTGAAAGTTTTTATCTTTATTTTGACTACCAAAGACTGCCATCTGTGGACATTACAATTAGCTCAACCACATAATAGTTCCACTTATTAAGCCTAGAACACTAACCATGGGTATATAGTATAGTAGTACCCAGCGCAAATTTTCCAATTTTTAATTACAATTTTCAGTACCTGATTTTCTTACCTAAATAATGTTTTTCAGTTCCTATTAATGTTAACTCAAAGTACAAAGATTGAAGTGTCCGCATGTAAAATATTTCAAATAAATATTTATATTTAATATTTTTTTGATATTTTCAAAATCGGGTATTATATACCCATAGTTAGTAGTGGTGTAACTTTAATTGATGGTTAGTTTTCTAGGGTTAATTATATAGATAGTATCTATCAGTGGATCTTCGCATACATGTTCTTCTGTATGGCAGCGAATTTTGGACACTCTCTTCAAAGAGGAAAAAGATACTTGAAGCAACAAAAATGTGTTTCTGTGAAAAGATGCTGATCATACCATGAACAGAATCACGAGAGCAACGATGAGGTTTTGGAGAAAATGGAAACAAAAAGGAAACTTTTGCTTAACAACAGGTAGACAATTGAAATTTCTTGAATACGTAATGAGGAAGGAGGGCTTGGAAAATTTGATACTCACGAGACATATTGAAAGAAAGAGTCAGATGAAAGCAGCGCGTAATATATTTGATGGGATTGAGTAAATGAGTGTAGAATGAGGTTTAGATGGAATAACGAAAAGACAAAACTTATTAAAAGCTATAAGGGACAGGAAGATGTGGAGGCTCGTAATCGGCTACGCCCTGAAGGGACACGGCTCATAAAAGATTTTCGGGCAAGATAGTTTCGTTTTCCAAGTCAGATATGCTCTCTCGAGACTAATGCATTACAAATGGTCCCTACGTTTGCAAGACCCAGATCAGGCCGAAAATGGCGTACTGTGGTCACATTTGAGTTGGAGCTGCCTAGACCTCATTTTCCAGTTTCGATAGCATTCAAAAGCTTCTCCGACTCCTTGTGGGTGTCTTCCACACTCCACCCTCACTTTTTCATAGGTGAGATCTGGCATGCCTCTCACTTGGTCTATCGCTACTTTCATGGAAAGTGTTCGGGCGAACTACATTCTTTGGTTCCACTAGTTATAATATTCACGGCTATGACCTGCCATGCCACATATATTGTAACAAACCACCCACATTCCTCTGTATTCTACCGGTGAGAAGGTTGTTCCACCTGAACAACTTCTTCCTGCGAACAACTGCTCTGTGGAACCTACTGCCAATGGAATGTTTCTTCAATCACTAAAATCTTAACCTGCCTGTTCAAGTCTAGGTTTAAACGTTATCTTATCCGTATAACTGCCTCTTAATGTAACCCTCTACCAAGAGTAGCCCCTGGGACCTTGCACAGGGTGAACCCCACTGTATATTATATAATGAAAATATTTTTTGCAATATATATCAATGAGATAAAAAATGATTTAATTTAATAACTGAAAATGTTTCGGCCAACTAAATCGGGAGATAACGTTTATTTTATACTAGAAGACTCCCTAACGGGTGACATTTAAGCTAGCTCCTGCGTAGGGCTTTTGATTGGACCTTCATCACAATAGGTATGAGGGAGTAGATACGATAGGCAACAATGAACTACAGAACTCAAAATTGATCTCTGAGTTTAAGTATTGCATTTATATTAAAGCTTACCTTTTAAAAGTTCAACGATAAATCTTTTGCCGCCACTTAATTTAAAGACAGTTTGATCTAAGTAGATCCTTACTTTCTCTACAACCTATTATTCTTATTTCATGAGTGACTTTTACTGGATTTCGCAATTATTTTCGATTATTTCCAAGTTATAAAAACTGTTATCGTACAAAAAAATTTATCGCAAAAAATCAAGTAAAAAAATAACCGAAAACAATCGCTTTAATGAAAAGTTGGGAATCTAAAATTTCAGGACTGCGGGTCCAGATCCGACCCGAAATGTTTTTCATTTGCTCACGAAGTTGGCCTGATTCCAAAACGGTACATCTTGGGATACAGCCTCTATGAGCAAAGTTGAAAAATGTTGGACACATTGATATTTGTATTTATTATATAGAAGTCAGTAATTAAACTAAATATTCCAGTGATCTATAGGTATATCTGAAATTTAACTTTACAAAGCTGCAAACATTAGTATTAAACCCACTTGTTCTGCGTGCCTTGTACAAGGTGAACACCACGACGAATAAAAACAAAAATGTATGTTAATGGAAATAGGGAAAATAAGTTTCCATATACAGTGTAACCCGGATATAAGAGATTTTCTCTGGTCCCAAATTATTCCCATACTAACAAAATAGACCAAACCGGATATAAGATAAACCCGAATATAAGAGACTTCTTCTCCGGTCCCGACAACTCTCTTATATCTGGGTTACAGGGAATCGTACGGTATTCATTAAGATAACATTACTGTCGATTGAAATTGATAAATCTTTTTCTTAGTACAGTTGTTTTTTTAGGAAATTAGACTTATCGAGTTCTGTCTATAATACTGATTGAAGTTTGCTTCCAAACATTTTCTGTTTGCTTGTGTGGAATGCTAAGATCTAGATTATACCGTTGTATTCTATTGTCATAAGCTACCATTTCCGTTGCTTTAGCTGTCAGAAGTGTTCAACAGATATCTTTTTTTTTTATTTGGCAAAACTCTTTCTTTGTATGTCTGGAACGCCAGTTTATAGAGTTCTATATGACCTCCCCAATTGTAAAGGCTTAATTTTGAATTCGTCATTATATCATTAATTTGTCAAGATCGGCTAAATAAATATCTCTATCATTTTATAAGTATCAAGAGGTGCAAACTGTTGTATACGTGTCTCTTTACGTGAATTAATGTTTAACTGAATGCTTTCGATACATTTAACAAGGATTGCCTTCTTCCACAAAATGATATATGTCTTGACGAATTCGATTTCCCAGCGCTGCAAAAACAACTTGAGATAAGATAACGAAAACGCGCCATTAGTGCGAATCGACATTTGGTGCGTTATTATCCACCACACTTCCAAACAGCAGCCTGAAAGGGCCTGACTATACAAACGTCTAGACTTGTGCATTGGCCCTCTGCATAGCTACATCGATCGTCAAACAAGGAAGCTATTCTCGCGCGTCGTTTTTCATTGTTGCTAATCACTTGACAGAAGTTAAGTGCACACAAAGCAGAAGGGAGCACTATAGACAACTCTTGAATGTCATGGGTGTCATCGATCATAAAATCCCTGTGTTCCTGCTTACGACGCGGTCACACATTTTCTTTCGCAAACGTAGAGATTTCACCATTTGAGTAGGTGGGAATTTACTCATGTTAAACTGATAGTTTCGAAGCAGGTTTTATTTCGCGTTTTGTTTTTCGGTAGAGGGAAAATGTGTGTGTGTGTGTGTGTATATATATATATATATATATATATATATATAATATATATATATATATTGTCTGATATTTGTTTTTATAAATTTTTATATTAAAGAAGCATAACATTCTAATCTTAATATTTGTTCAATTTATATTATGCTACAAATAAAAGACTAAAGCGTATGAAGATTGTGTTGCACCAATCCTTAAATTGTAGAGGGCCTGACTAAATAGAAAAGATGCACTCGAAATCCTGGCGTTCAATTTGATTTGAACATCACCCAGTGGCACGGGTGTAAAATATATATATATATATATATATATATATATATATATATATATATATATATATATATATATATATATATTTAACCTCAATCTCAGCCCCATGACAAATAATTATTTTCCCTGAACATGTCAGCAACGACAAAGTGGGTTAGAGAGAATGTTTCTGCACCCACTTCATATACCTGTAATATATATATATATATATATATATATATAATAAAAACATGTTTAAATCGCTACACAAAGGCTTTCAGTACCATGATTGTATTCCTTTTGGCGTTGGTAAGTATCTGATTACGAGTTAATTACCATCGCCTGCAGAAGTTTGTGATATAATCCTCTCTCTCTCTCTCTCTCTCTCTCTATATATATATATATATATATATATATATATATATATATATATATATATGTGTGTGTGAAGAAATTATACTTTTAACGTGTGCTATATTTATGGGATAAAGTGTTCAATATCAGAGATAGTGCCTATGTAAATATAAAGGTTCAGATTGAAGTGAAGTCAACACTCAGAGGCGACAGGCTGTTTCATGATAGACGCAATCGTCAGACCGCCTGTTCAATTATATATTATTTTACTTTTTCCTTAGAGACTAGAAGAATTTAGAAAACGCTGTTGTATTCATATTGTCAACTTGAAATTACGTCAAGTAATTTTACGTGTAGAAATATTGATTTTATTGTTGTGTTGACGGATTCAGCCATTCTCTTTTGATTTCTTGATATAGTTCTTAACAGAATTAGTTCTCTGGCAAGCCAACGTACACAACTATATCAGGAAATCAAAAGAAAAATGGTCAACACAACAATTAAAACAATATTTCTACACGTGGAAGTACTTGACATAATTTCCAATTTAAAATATGAATACAATAGCGTTTTCTAAATTATTCTAGTTGTTAAAGACATTTTGTTTGTTGTTAATAGTTTCTTTTTTTTTTTTTTTTTTTTTTTTTTTTTTTAATAAATTCATTTCGTTTTTGCCCTGAAAATTCCACATTGAACGAAATGCGCCGGCTGATAATACAGTTTTCTTAGTCTTTTACTTTTATACACACATACATACATACATACATACATACATACATACACACACATATATTATTATTATTATAAATTAATTGATTTCAAATATGGTTTTTCCGCTACACAGTTCTAACCATGTTTCAAAAATGGAAGGTCCGAATATAATTTTGTAACATGGTTAGAACTGTGTAGCCGAAAAACCATATTTTAAATCCCTTAATTTATAATAGTAATGCTCTGTAAATTTACATTGAGCACTATTTTGTAAAAATAAATATATCTATAAGAACACCGGATTATATATCTTACTGTTCTTTCTTTATATATATATATATATATATATATATATATATATATATATATATATATATATAAGGTTGGTGCAAAAATAAAGTCGTTTTCTCACATAGTAACATGTGAGAAAACGACATTATTTTTGCACCAACCTAATATTTGTTTGTGTATAAACATAATATTTAAGAACTTGGATTCTTTTTACAATACTATAAGCCAATAAATATAACAATTATACCTTTTTCGTTGAGGTCATTGTGTAGTACATTTTATCTCTATAGTGTTTCTCTCTTCAAACACAACACATATATGAGGGATGGCTGGTCCCGAAGGTTTCAAACCTGTGGCTGAACCCTCATAATTGCACTAAATAGAGACGGCCGAGGAATATCGACGCTAGCCTGACGTTGGTTGGGGTACTGTTCAATTTTTGAATTTGACCCATGTGCATACTCATGGGCTTCCCACTTTAAACCGGACTTGTGCCATATTCCTTCACCGTGGGTGTGGACGAGTAAATACTAAATGCTGTATCTGGTGTCCTCAGCTTAATGTCTGATACGTCTCCAATATTAGGACTTCGATACTTTATTGATTTTGATACAATGTAAATACTTACGGGTTTGCTCCGCCTTCTTCCACGGGTTGACCTGGTACTACAGTCTCGCCAGGAGCCAGCCTTACAAGCATCATATGAATCCTACATAGCAGTGAATGCGGGACAATTTCTTCGTTGCTGAGGAGTCTTGAAACAACCGAGATGTGCTTCTACTGAAAGATACTGAAGCAGAACATGTGAACAATTAGGAAGTTTTAAGGAAAAGAGAATAAAAAGAACTGTTGTTTAGGATCAACGACAATAATGAGGGAAGTCAGTTTGGAGAATTTTACGCCTTTGAAGTCAAGGGCGGTGTAGCAGAAAACCTCAAGTAATCTACCTGGCAAGTACAAAGGGATGACAGAAAAAAAATTCTGGGAGTCCTAGTAAGAGGACGAAATTTGCTTAGAGCTACAAATGATAGGAAGTTGTGAAGAGCCATGATTATCCTCCTGCTTAAGAGATACATAAAGACAGGGAACATGAATAAAGGCTGCTGACTCGTATTCGAGGATGCCCTTATTGTAGTCGCTAGTCAATCCATATTATAGACGCCTGCTCACGCACATTTATGTTTGTTCAACACCCACAGACCCCACCTGTGGTTTATACTGCAACTTGGGAGAGAGCGCGTTATCTAGCGCGACCAAGTCTGAACAAGGCCAGCATACCCTCGGTCACGATGACTTGTGACTTCGTGCTAGCACAACCATCGATGGCTCCCGAGGAGTTCCGTTTACCCAATTTCACTCAACTCCTGCTATGGTTTACGGGTACTTTCCAAATGTGACACGCGCTGGGATTGCTTTCCCCAGACCAATAACATAAGGAAATCACCTTGCTGACAAATCGAACCTGAGCCTCATGATTCAAACTCTGGTTTCATGATCAGAAAGCGAAAGTCTTAACAACTCGGCCACGTACCCATAAAAAAATATTTATTACGACGACGCTGGCGACGTTAATTTAAACAAAATAAGTATGATAGTTAATAATGGCAATGATGTGACATCTATAGTGACTGAAAAGTTGAATATGGAAGAGTTAAAATTCCATGTATAAGTTGGATTGTCGTGGCAAGATTTTGAAGAAGGAACCTACAAAAGAAACACGTGCGTGAGAACGAAGTCTTAAAAGAGAATGTATTTCAAAAAGATTTAAAGAAAAGTAAACGCAAGTCAGTATTTTTTCTTGTTAGGATTTTTTTTAACACACACACACACACATATATATATATATATATATATATATATATATATTTATTAGATAAAAGCATTTCCTTTTACTGAAAAATATTATTTTCTCTCCATTATTATTTTGTTTCCAAAAGCCTTTTTTTAAGATGTTATCACGTATTTTTTATTTATTTATTTTATTTATTTATTTTTTTTTTACTTTCCGAATGCGAAACTTTTAATGTGGCTGTTTGTTTTCGCCGCCTTCGGGCAATGAACTCTTTTTATACTTTTTATTTATTTATTTATTTTTTAACAGGAGTTCAGTTCGAAAAACATATCATAAAAGAAAATATTAGGACAGTTTGTTTTCTCTATTCGCAAACAGGTGCTTTTTTTCCATCAATTTTTTTTAAAAGATGGATATTACCATGGTGTTTTTTTTTTTTTTTTCAATTTCAAGCAAACCATTTATATGCTCGTTTATATTTTACCTGCATGTGTCTCCGTAAATGGATGCATAAGAAACAAGGATCTTGGTAAATTTTAATATCTGTACAAGGGCTACCGCAAGCGAACACATTTACTTTCATGTTTCCTTACAAAGGTTTTTTCATATATATATATATATATATATATATATATATATATATATGCTGGTTCATATCTTTGAACAGATCAATAGATTGCAAAAACACACGAGCTTTATATATATATATATATATATATATATATATATATATATATATATATATATGAGTGATAGGATTTTATTTTGAAGACCTCTTTGGTTAGGCCAATAAATATTCACCATCTCCTCGTGCATATGCGCAAGTAATAAATTCACTATCTCCTTACGCGCATATATATATATATATATATAATATATATATATATATATATATATATATATATATATATATATATATATATATAATTGTGTATTTAGGCAGCAACCCCTCTTTTATACAAGTTTCATTAAGAGCAACTAACAAGATATTGCGATTAAGCTTTTTATTTAATTTTTCTTGTTTTCGTTCAAAAACTGTCCAAATGTTTTGCATTTGTGAGCACTTTCGGTTATACTCTTAGACATTATCAAGGATTATTTTGTTTTCACTATTTAACTGAATGCATGAATTATGTGTATATATCTAGAGTTATAGGGATATTTTATTTTCCAGATACGCTGAGCACATTGTGGCCTTGTTTGTATTTAATGTTACTGAGTGATAGCTTATTTCTTTTTTTATTATTAGGGATTCCATTATTTTTAATCATATTTTTTTTTATGTGGATGATGTTATTATGCTTGTATTTTCAACTAGTATGTTTCCGAGGAAATTTGGTAGGTTTGTGTGTGTCAGTAAAGGAAATCCGCTCGTTATGCTTCTCCAATTACTGCATATCCGACGTAGAAAATATAATATTTAAACAGGTTACTAAGCAAAAAAATATATCTGCTACTGGAATTGGAACTCGACTTCAATTCCCAAACGTTTTCTATAACACCACCCGCACGTCCAAACATTTAGTGTTCGCAAGCGGTTACCCATTTCGGTAGTGACCGGAGTCGACATTGCTTTACTTCGGTGATCGTACGACAACCAGTGTTTCAACTTGATGTGGCAATAAGCTGTCGGCTCATTCAAAATATAAATGCATGAAACATTGCCAACGATCATTGTTGTCCAGTATCTTTAAAAGACAGTATTAAAAAGTAGATAAGTTTGACTAAGGAAATGTGATAACAGACGGAATAAATGACGGTTTTCAAATCTACGAAGATCTGTTCAGAATTAATTTAAAGGTTGTAATTATAGAACAGATGCTGTATAATTTTCATAAGTGTGTCGCCACATCCGGGTCTGCAATCCTGAAGCAATTTATGAGTGTGCAAAACCCTTTCGAGAGTGTATATTTGCTCTTTTTCGCGGAGCGCATTCTGTCATTTAAAAGTTTGAAACAATATTTATTAAGTTAAACCAAGCATCGTTATGCAAACAAAAGATTTCTTCCTTAGGAATGAACGCGGTTTGTCTAATATATATGTACCTGTCTAAATATATTTCTGATAAGCGTGTATTTTCTTCGTCCGGTTTCCCTTCGTATGCACAAAATGTTTTACTTTCCGCTATCGAATTCTGACAAGCAAGGAGCGATAACCGGTTACCAGATCATATAGAAATTTTGTCTAACTCTTATTTTTGTACTGCCAACTACAGTAGTTTTCTTTTTTTTCCTTTTTTAATTATGCCTTTTTTAATTATGCCTGTTTTTATTGTTTTGATATACTGAATACTCAGAGGAATCATCTGTCCAACCTGTTACCGACTCGGACCCTCCAAGAAGATACCGGGAGACATCATGAAGGGGTTTGTCTTTTCGATCTACCGATAATTGAAATCCTTCATGAGATGGTGATTTTCAAACTTGTGTGACAAAAAGGTCGAAAATGTGGCGCACTCTGTGAAGATCGAACTCACTACTCAGTCGTAACTGATCTTGCAAGATGGCTTCCTGTTAACCACGTGCCTAAATTCATAATGAAATGTAGACACCAATCTATCGATAGATGATTAAGTACTTAATATCCATTGTGACGGGTTATTGTACACTTTCTTAAGTATTCTTATTTATAAAAAAAAAATATATATATTTTGATCACTGCATACTAATCTGTCTGCTTAATTTTATAAATATCGAATGTGTTTTTTCTTGGCAATCAATGCTATTGTTTACTTGCTAAATCACATTTATTTTATAGATATTTTATACATGCATTTAGAGATGCCTATTAAGAAGCAGTTAAAAACACCCAACTATAGTTAAAGCCCATGATTTTTAATATTTATTTCGAAGAGAGACATATCTTCTCAAGGATGATCAACGTTTGCACATATAGTGATTTACTAAGTGTAGCTTATATATGGTAAAAGGCTGCAAGTATCTAGCATCCAGTGTGGGTTGAACTCTCTATTCAGTTGTAATTGATAAATTCAAGACACAGCTTGTTTACCATTACACCATGATAAAGATAGTTCCATACATTAAAAAATAGGAAAATTTTGCGAGGGAAATAATTTTAAAATAGTATTCTGTAGACCTTACTAATTAGAATCGAAAAATTTTTTTTTGTTTTTTTTTTTTTTTTTTTTGTTTATCGATTTAGAATAGGGATCTTGCTTATAACATCTGTACAGTGTCAAATTAATCCCAGACTTTTAGAGAGGTGCTGGTCTTTGTCATTTTGTGTTATAAAAATACGCTGTTTTTCAGGTGGTGGGGTATATAAAGAATTTAATTTAAATAAGGATCAAACTGATATATTCATTTTCAATTAAATAACAACAATTAACATAAATTAATAAAAGAATGTATCTCTCCATACTCCATTTAAGATAAATAATTATGAACTTCGAATATTTGGATATATGGTTCAGAAATATATCCTATACAGGAAAAATGTTTTTAAAAAAGATTTAACAGATTCAGAGATTTTTAATAGAATGCAGATATCAATATTAGAAAATTTTCAATTTGACATTTGTAAACAACAGCAAAAGCCAACAAGTCAAGGATTGATTTGGCAATATATCCATACTATAAACAGGGCCTTATATCTTAATCGATAAGGAATTACTTTTTCTTTTTTTTTTTTTTTTTTTTCGATTCTGATAGTGTTACTGCCTAAGTTATGTCTAAAGGATGCTATTCTACAAAAATTATTTCCTAAATAAATGTTCTCTATTTTTATGAGTAATATCGTCTATTTAAGAAGTGCCTTTAAATTCATTCAAACTTTTGTTTCATACCTATATAGGATACACGACGGCCTAGAAGAAATAGAATATTTTGAAGAAATTGTTAAGGAACTTCTAAAAAGAAATAAGATATGACAAATTAAACTCAAGAAAATAATAAGAAAAATAATATCAAGAACATTAACGTCTGCTCTCTAGTTTTCTTAATGATAAAGTTGATAATGATGATTTGCTTCAGGCTATCTTCGACTGGCTAAATGAACATTCTGCATACCATAGCCAACACGCATGCGCGTAAGTACACGTTGACTGGCGTGGCTTTAATGGCCAATTAGGATTGCGATAAGAGCTAATTAAACATTAACCTGGATACTCAGCTCTTATTCTTTGTTTTCTTTGATTTTGTTTTCTTTTTAAAAGACACTTTGCTGTTTGGGTTTTATTAAGTATTTTATACTTGCATTGTATAACTTCGTTTAGTTCCTGCTACTGATTATTCATCTCAATAATGAATGTATTTAGAAGAAAGAAAGAAAAAAAGGAAAGAAAAATCATATGCATCTAGGAAAAACGAAATTGGAAAGTGTCAAAGTTAGCACATATTCTTCTGGTGTCAGTTTAAAGCTGGCATCTTCGTTTTTCCATATAATATAACGATTTAATTTTAAAGTATGCATTTCCTTGATTTCAAATAAAAAGTTAGAAATTTTCCGACATATTTCAAGTAGATATTTCCTTTAAAAATTGTAGTTAATAATTACAAACGGGCGCCGTCATTTTGCTATATTTTTAACTAATGGTTTGTTTCCCCGCCTCCGCCTTTATAAGACTTTTCTGTCCCATTTAAAACCAAACTTTGAATACTAATTTTTCAATTAGACAATCTTTTCCCACTTGGAATATTAGTGTAACAGTTTTCTTCGTTGTATAGTTGCCAGAATATTTCTGTCATGACTGTGAGGTTTGGATCTAGTAAAAATCTGAAAATGTATAATCTCTTTTTGATAAATGCTGATGATAATTCTATGACTTTTTCACTGGAGACAAATATCGAAAAACGTCTCCTTCGTCAACACTGCTGATATTGGAACACCTCAAAAAAATAAATGATTATTTTTTTTTAATATGCTACACAGCCAAAAAGCCCCCGCCCACTTAATAAATAGAATTAGAAAACTTTAATAAATAAACAACAACGCTGAATAATTGGATAATTCTTAGAGTGTTCAAGAAACAAAAACATAATTTGGGGCTATATGCAAATAAAATGAAAAGGCTTATACAGAGTGCGACAGAAATACCTCTCCTATATAGGTAATACATTGGTGACAATAGTGTCTTCATCTCGCCTCATAATCTAGTGGGAGTTATATGTGGGGGCATATTTCTATTGCCCTATGTATATAAAAATATAACAGTATTAGACCAAAACTATATTCAGTGACTGTCCTGTTTAATGATCACGCGGACTTGTTACAATTAATAAAATATCAGAAAAAAAAAAAAAATAGAAATATCAAAACAATCGTTTTTGCTCGTTATTCAAAACCTTTTACTGGGGAAACTTATTTTCTTCAAAATGAATGAAATAAAATGAATAAATAAAGGAAAAATTAAATAAAAATTTATAATTTATTTACAGTATGTAAATCTAATGTGCAAAAACTCGAGCTGATTTTTAAGCTATATTTACGCTTACTGTTCAGTACAATGGTGTACAGTAGGAACATAAATTATAGATGGCGCACATGGGGCAAAAGTAACCTTAACCTTTTGACGAGTATATACGTTTTTACCAAAAGTGTATTTCCGACACGGACGAATAAACACGTCAAAAAATATATCGTTCAAAAACCAGCTACAGACGTGTTTATATGTCAATGTTGCTTCTTGTTAAACCCTTCTGAACTTGAAACGAGTCCAGTTTTCTACTTACTGTATCAAAAACAATTTTTTTTTTTTTTTAAATAGTCTGAAAAATAAAGTTTTTCACAAAATAATTGTCGGGGATGTGGTTAAATCCATCTGGAACTAGTTGCAATATAGCTATTACATGTGTCATAAATCTGAAACAGCGGTTCTCACTTAGCAACCCAGTCGTTAAGTGAGGATTGGCTGTATTTAAATTGCCTCTTTTATGAAATCATCAACACGATTCCATATGCTTTAGAGGCATAACGCGTACTAGCCCTAGTAACAGCGATGTTTCTTGCGTAAGAAAATCTGACGGAGTCAAGCATTTCCAGGTTGATTTTGCATTCAGTTTTTCTTTCTTCTAGACTGGTTACTATAGAATCCACGCTGTCCTGCTATTTACCCATAGCTGGAGGGAGAAGAGATGGATTTATACCTTTTCCAAAGGTATTAGCACATAACTAAATGTAATAACTTGGTTGGAATTCGAACGCGCCTCGCGGATTTCTCCGTCTGAGCTGCTATCCATAACTTCTTTATGATTCCTTCTATGAAATAAATTTGGTGAAACATTCAGTCATACGAATCCTCTGTTCGTATTCCATTAAAAAGAAGAAAATTCCATTCGAACAGCTTCTTCCCAATAATCGCTACTCTGTGGAACAGACTTAAAGACTAAATTTAACCGTTACCTTTCCAATATATCCTTATAATAAGCACTTCTTACCTTCTCCTTCAGTAACCCTCTACTCTTGGGCTATCTGTTGGGTGTACAATTGATAAAGAATGTATTAGATTTTTTTTTATTAAAGACGGTAAAGTAATTCGTTGCGCCTTCACCGGTTCAAGTTCTCTGCTGACATGAAATGGAAAGACTATATTGAATCAATAATCAATTGCTAAGAAAGTTGGTTCACTGTGTCGTGCGAGACAAATTTCTCCCCGTAATATATCTTAATTATCTATAGTTTTTTTCTGTTTGTCCATGCTTAGAATATTGCAGCCACATATAAAACAGTGCACCTTCTCTGTATCTAGAGACCCTTGATAAAATCCAAAGAAGAATCAGCAATATCATTGGTCCTGATCTTGCATCTCGGCTTCAGTCACTTTCCCACCGCCGTAAACTGGCCTCCCTGTGCTTTTTTTTCTATAAATATTTCCATAGCAACTGTTCAGATGAGCTTTTCGCTATGGTACCTAGACTTTATGAATATAAACGTATTACTAGACTGGCAACGAGATCCGATCGATTTAAAATTAACCTAGCTAGTTGTAACCGTAAATTCTATGCTAACAGTTTCTCTCCTAGCTTGTGGAACTCTCTTTCTGCTTCATGCTTTCCGACCATCTTTAATTTAATTTCAATCCATATCTATTGTCCTCCTGATTACTCTTTTTCTGTACACACGACTTAGTGGTGTTTCTGTTTTTTAATTATTCTACAGCCAATAATCACTTGTGTCTCAGTGACTTTAATGCCTTGTTTGGAGTGAACTGGATTTTCAAAAAAATAAAAGAAGGCAATGTGTAATTTTACTCCTTCGTGATGTTTCTGACATGACGTGGAAAGACCCTATGGAACCCATTGCAAGGTCCGCTGTTATTGAAGGTAGTTCACTGTGTCGTGCGAGACAGTTTTTCTCTCCAGAATCTATTTTACATATCTATAGGTTTTCAATTCGTCCATGCTTAGAATATTGGTGCATCTGCTATTTACCTTGAGCTCCTTGATAAAATCCAAAGAAGAATCAGCAATATCATTTGTCCTGATCTTGCATCTCGGCTTCAGTCACTTTCCCACCGCCGTAAACTGGCCTCCCTGTACTTTTTTTTCTATAAATATTTCCATAGCAACTGTTCAGATGAGCTTTTTGTTATGGTACCTAGACTTTATGAATATAAACGCATTGCTAGACTGGCAACGAAGTCTCATTGATATACAGTTGAGCTGGCTAGACGTAACTGTAAATTCTATGCTAACAGTTTCTTTTCTAGCTTGTAGAACTCTCTTCTGACTTTATGCTTTCCAGTCAACTTTAATCTTCAAAAATTTAAATTCAATGTGAATCGCTATCTACTGTCCGCCTAATGATTCTTCTATCCCCGTTCATTTGTGGTTTTTCTGTTTTGTAATTATTCCATAGCCAGTAATATCTTGTGTCTCAGTGTCTTTAATGCTTTCTTTGGGATGAACTTAAAAGGTTCTTCAGTAATTATTCAGTTCTCTATTAACTGTCCAGTCAACTAAAAGCTTGTAAACGGCGTGCTAAATAAAAAGTGAATCGCTTGGAAAATGTGGTTCATATTTACTTCAAACGTAAAACTTTAAACGTCAACGGATTTTTATTCTTTATTCTATTTACTCCTACGCCTTGTTCTTTTTTTTTTTTTTTTTTTTTTGTCTTCTTATAATTCGCATGGTTCTCTCTATTTATCTTCACTTTATTCTTCTTACTAAATCGCCTTCTACGTTCTATTGTCATCACTCTTTCTCTCTAGTACCATTTCTTTGCTCTGTCTTTACTCTCAGTATTAAGTTGCGCGTTTCATTGCTAAACATATTTTAAATGCTTTGTAAGAACATCGACAAATATATACACAGATTTTTATCTGCCATTTTCACAGACGTCAACTCGCAAAACTGAGCAATACGCGATAATCCAAACAGCTTTTCTTTAATAACCGCAACCCGAGGAAATTCATCCCAAAGCATTTATCGCAGAAAATGTGCAAAATGCACTTTAATCGATTTAGCTGGCATTTGTATGGAGAGCTTAAAAATAGGTTTATATAGACAAGAAAATGTTTGTTTAATAATATGCAAGAATGATCTTACTTATTATCTATTAGCATCAATTCACATCCCTTTGCCCCAAAGATGATGAAGTTAACATCAGGTGATTTTCCCGCGCTGTGAAATTTGATTGATGCTATTTGGTTGCTGAGCCTGTAGCTAAGGGCAAGGAAAGTGTTGAAGCCTAATTTCAACTTCCATAATATTTATCATGTCAGCTCACAGATTTTCGATAAAGGTAATTGTCTTTTTGATCCTTTTGGTGCAGCTAAATCGTTATAGCGCTAGAACGTATACGGAGACGGATAATTGGAAATATCTATTGTGTATTCGCTATATTATTACTGTTGTTTCTTCATAGCTTTTAAAGGACACTTATACGCCGCTTCAGAAAGAGTTAAAATTTCTAGGGTAAATAATGAGGAAAGAGGGCTTCGAAAACTTGATACTGACATATATTGAATGTAAAAGCACAAAGGAAAACAGGGCATAAACTACCTAACGTGCTTGTGTAAATGGTTGGCAGAACAGATTAGGAGTTCTAGAAAAAATACAAACTTTACTAATAGCTACAAATGACGGGGAATTATGAAGAGTCCTGATTGCCCACGTCCTGTCGAGACACGGTACATAGAAGAGAAGGATACATTAAGAGCTTAATCAAAATATTATCCGAACTAGCAAGAATTCGGACAATTATGCAAGGAGGTTATTTATTCTGTCTTGAAATCTGATGGTTTACTCTATCCCTGAATCTTTGGTATTTATAACTTTTATCAAGTCGTTATAATTTTATCCAATAAATTTGATATTCGAAATAGCCCCCAAAAGAGTGGATATGTCGCTAAATATAACCAACCAGCCAACAATAGAATTTTCATTATAGTTGCATGAAAAGCTTCAAGACATTAATTAGTGTGAATGTTCAAACTCCAACGGGGAAAAATAAATAACAGTGTTCTATTCGAAAATTTAATGTTTTATTTTCTAGCTGAAAGAAAAACGTTCGTTAAATTCCGATTCGAATCCCGAAGACAAAAAAGCATCTTCAGTTTCCACCCGATGATCTGTTTAAAGAGCTGCAAAGAGGTTGAAGCAGTATTTCATAAACTTAAACTTGTCCCCAATGAATTTTACATCTAATTCTACATTAGATAAGAGGCGTAACATAACTTTTTTCCTCTTTTCTCAGAGCACAAAATTTGTAAAATCATGTCATGTCAAGTGTCCAGATTTATCAAAAGCCGTGATTCTAACAAGACTACTGGATCGAATCAAATTCCGCCATTTTTTTTTTTTTTTTTTTTTTTTTTTTTTTGAAGGTCATCAGTCCAATCTTGTCAAAACTGTATAACCGCTGCTCGAGGGAGAGATGCTCCCCTAAATCTATTGGAACGTGTTAACAGTATGCCCTGTTTTTAAGAATGCCGGTGAACGGTTATCCCCGTCGCAATATCAACCCATTTACATCCTTACTCTCATCAACAACACTTCTCGAGTCTATAATCATGACGGTGGGAGATCACAAGTACAGTTACGCTCTGTTAGGTCAAATACTGATGTCCTAAGTCTCATTATTCATAGAATCATTGATACAATAGACAATAAGTTCATCGTAAGGACGATCGATTTAGATATAGCAAAGGCCTTTGACAAGGTCTGCATTGATTTCGTAGCAACCAACGGGTTGCTACAAAATCATTCCAGCTATGGAATCTCTGAAAGGGTTTTCTCAATTATCAAATCGTTTCTAACAAGTAGATCCATGAAGATCGTTGCTAACGGCCAATCATCAGAAACACATGTGCTCAATACCAGCGTTCTTCTCGGCCCTACCCTCTATTGTTAACATAAATGACCTGCCTAACAATATTATCAGATATTGAGTGACGATCCATGCAGATGATAGGACAGTTTATAGAAAGAACCTCCAGGATTTTATATGAAAAGATCCTAGCAGTTGTTTTCTTTGGTCTAGTCCCACTCACGCAATGGGATAAAAACCGGCTAGTAACATTCAATACCCCACAAACTAAACTAGCAACGTTCCGCCATCACCGAACAGACCCAGAAATGTCGCCTATCATGATGGATGAGTACCCTTACAAGGATGCGCCTTGCTTTAAACGCCTATTGGGACTCCAGCTCACCCCAGACCTCAAGTGGGCCTCGTATATACGATCCATCGCTAAAGATGGTCGGTTCATTTTTTTCTTTACGCTCCAGTAAGTACCTTATATTATGATTCTATACACGCCAGATCAGGCCCAAATGGAGTATTGATGCCATATATGGACTGGAATTGTACAATCATCACTTGCCTGTCTTGCTAGAATTCAAAAACGTCTACCCGGCTTTGTGAATGAAGTGTTTTCCATCCTGTAAACACGACGAGGCTCATGGCAAATATTCTGACGAGCTATATTCATTAGTTTCAACAACCCTGACCTTCGCAGCTAAGACTCGCTATGACACGTACACGACGACGAATCATCCTGATGATCTTTGTATTCTATTAGTAGTTTCACTTAGCTTCTTACCAAGGACTACTATTTTGCGGAACAGACTCCCAACAGGGTGTTTTCCTGGCCACTAAAATCTGAACATCTTCAAGTCTAGATTTGACAGTTGCCTCTCCTATAAAATTTCATTAACTACATTTTTTTTTTACCTCATGTTGTTTTGGACATACAACATTATTCAGTAACGCTCTACTGTTTATCAATGTTAAAGTATTCAGTAGGAATAAAAGGTAATGCTACTTACGATGAAATAGCTTTTTGTAAATAACCATGAATATGATAATGAAAATGAAATTCCGCCATTTTTCCGCATATCCGGTTAACTGCCGCTTACAACTTCGTAATTTCTTTACCTCCTAACGAATACATTTTTCTGTCTAAAGATATCTCTTTTGGAATTGTAATTTTATCCTCGGATTTTCCGGAAACGTTTCACATGTATGCACTTCCATCGACAGATTTTAAAGGAGTTGCAATTCAAATTTCAACACCAGTTACTCAGGATTTTAATCATTTCGTTTTCTGCCACTATCAGACTATTTTTTTTTTTTTTTTTTTTTTTTTTTTTTTTTTTCGGTACAAAGCTCTCATTTAAATTTTTCATACTTCTTTTCTTAAGCCAATGCCTTTTTTATACTAAACGTTCTCAGTAAAAATAATTTATGAAATCAGTGTTTAGATTATTTAACTGCTCATTCATATACCGGTTTATCTGAGACTAGGTCATGCATATTAAATGAATAGAAAGCAGTTAGTGTTAACATTTATACAGAACGTAATCTGAAGTTCAACAATGTTGTTTTGATTTTACGGAAAACCTTGTCGGTCTTTCTGATTCTTCATCCCTCAGAGTTTTTAAAAAATATAATGCCATCTTCCTTCAGAATGTAGGCGGTCACGGATCTCCAAGCATTTCTTTCTTTTATTATATGTTAATTTTCAATGGTTCTAGGAAAATGGTTTCTTGTCTTTTAATTCAGAGAAATCTTTTTCCTAGAGTAGATATCATCCATGTTTAGAAATCTCAGTATACCTTGATATTTAACCACATTTTTTAGATAAGAGATGGATTCATGGCTTTTCCAAGGGCATTAGTGTGAATGTAAACGCAACTGACCAGAATTTAAACTCAGTTCAGTAATTTTCCTTTTTACGCGCTGAAATCACTTACGCCACCACGTTCAGAGTATTTATTTTAATATACTTTAATGTTATTTCTTTAAAAACTTCCGTATTTTTTCTGATGGCATTTTATAAATCCATCTCCATATATATATATATATATATATATATATATATATATATATATATATATATATTTGCGTTGATGTGAGTTTCTGACCCTGGGTTTCACAAAATCACATCAACGCAACTAAATATGTTAGCCCCTATCACTGATATTGAGCGCTTTCCAATAGTTACCGCGCATATATATATATATATATATATATATATATATATATATATATATACTCTGTCAGTTTGTTATTGAACTCCTCCTAGGGTTTTGGAGATAGCCGCACATAATCATACATATTCTGAAACTACATTACTAAAGGTGCAAGTATATTTCATTTTAATCAAAAGGGGACCCTCTTGGGTAGGGAGCACAAATCCTCCACTGAATTTTTTTTCCCATTGATTTAAATTAAATTTAAATTTGAACAACGGAATGACTCCTATGAAATGTATAAAAGAATGTATAAAAGGAGAAAGCCAGAAGATGGAGGTCACATCGGCA
The DNA here is from genome assembly GCA_963932145.1 of Acanthosepion lycidas. Lineage (NCBI taxonomy): Eukaryota > Metazoa > Mollusca > Cephalopoda > Sepiida > Sepiidae > Acanthosepion > Acanthosepion lycidas. The sequence goes on from OZ010572.1 coordinate 30,889,896, forward strand.
AGATCATTGAATCATATTGAAAGGCATCATTTTTCTCCGCAAAATATAACAATGATTTAAAAGAAATCATTTTCTTGCAAACAAATATGTGACACGCAGCAAGGCGCGGATAATTCGGCTAGTATACCATATTTTTAAAAATTCGACATTAGTCCAGTCTTCATTCTCGTGCCTCTGTTAATTTTGAACTCATTTTTTTCAGTGGCTCTATAAGATGTGGTCCTACACGACTACAAATCGAATGGCAAATGTTCAAATGAGCTTCATTCTTTAGTGCAACCAGTTCAGCTAGAACACGCTACGCTTCATCCACAGGACAGAATCACCGTCATTTTTTCACATATAAGAAGGATGTTTCATTCAGAGAGCTTTTCTCCAAGAACTACCACTTTCTTAAACAGGCTCCTGCTTGGGTACTTCCATAAAAGCTACAATCTTAACGTCTTCAAATCAAACTTCAATCGTTATATATCCTCCTTATCCTCACTACCTATCAAGCTCCACTTTCATTCATTATTTTAACAGCAACCCTCTACCATGTGTTCCCCTTGAGGCCTGCATTGGATTAATTTTCATATTAAAAAGTTTATCTTTGACCAAGCTTCCAAGTAGAGAAGGTCTGTTTGCCTAGAAAGTCAGCATTCACTGTCCTTTGTTTTCCAGTAACATTGAACTGCCTCTTTAAATTGTGTTTATTTGATTATAAATAGAAATCGATTGTTCAAGCTCTTATATTTCAAACTACTATATTACATCTGAAATTTGTTCAAACTATTTTTAATGTACTTAATTCTTTTAATAAATCAGCATTATAAAAAGCTTTTCGGAAAGACGGGCGTGCCTTTAAAACCTGCTTGTAGTTTTAGATTGTTGACGAACTGTCATCAAATATGCAAATGATAGTAAAAAATTGTTTATTTGGAATGTTTATAATTTTTATTCACTTGATTTTTACAGGATTTTCTAGACATCAAACCAGTTTAGCTTCACTCACTTTAACTGAATTGGAATAAAGAGTTGGCTACAAAAAAGAATGTCAAATTCTCCTAGACTTCAAACTGTTATCAAACAGTAAAATTGCGGTGATTTGATCGATAAATGAAAGAAAAATGCTTCGATGAATATAAACGTGCCATTTATTTGGCTATCTTGTTTGACTAGTGTTGTATAAGAAAAAAGTGTCACTGCCGACACTTAAGTTTGAACATTGATCTCCAGTGAGCAAACACTTGCGATCCCATTATTGAATTAAGTAGACCACGTGACCATAGAGGGAATGCCTATATGAAGGAAGTATCTGACGACTAACGATCGTTAATTCTAGTCTATCCTCTATTACTATTCGGATCACTATTTCTAGTCTAATATCTATACTATACGGTCCGATATTTTCTACTCTATTTTCTATTCGGATCAATACAGTGATTACTGTTCGTGTGAGTGTTATTCGAAGGCGTCTGACACCAGCATTGTTCAACGGCGTACTATACTTCTGTCTGTTTTTACAAAGTCTCTACTACAATGAGCATTACGAAAGTGACAATGAGTGTTCGTTGATACCACAAGAATTACATAACATTTGGTTTATCATTTCTTCTGTTATCCTGTGCTCACTATCGAAGATGGAACGTTTCAGTGTAACCCTGATATAAGAGAAACCAGGATATAAGCGATTTTATCTGGTCCCAAATTAGAGCCTGTGTTAATGTAAACAAAATAGACCAAACCCGGATATAAGAAAAATCCCGGATATAACAGACTTCTTCTCCGGTCCCGACAACTCTTATATCCGGGTTACACACACACACACACACACACACACACACACACACACTCACACAGTGGGCATAAGAATCGCACAACTTGGTGACTTTCAGTTTTCAATACCAACGTGATCTTCGGAACAAGAGTCACTACTCATGTAGCGGTTTGTTATATATATATATATATATATATATATATATGTGTGTGTGTGTCAGTATGGGATTAAGGGAATTTGAGGAGGGATTAAATCAACCCTTCCAAGTTTTATCTTAATGTTAATGCTGAAGTTAAGCTTGATCATTACCACTAGATTGCTTACTTATGCTGGTTGGGTGGTTGGTGAACGTGTGTATGTATTGCGAGCACTTTCCGTGAAAGTAACGATAGAACAGCGATAGGCTTGCAATATCCTCCCTGTTGGCGGTGTAAAATAATTTTTCACCCACAAAAACTTAGTGGCGCTTTTGGACTATATCGGACCTGGAGAGTGAGATTTCGGCAGCTCACAACCAAATGACAACAATACTCCATGTTGGACCTGATCTGGCTCTTGTAAAGGTAGAGAATAGCACGTGATCTTCTGTATTAGCTGATAAGCTTCCTTGCCGCTTCAAACAAATGCTCACTATTCTGCTAAACCTCGTTAATTTAGTTTAGACTGGAATATTCTTGTGTGAGGACATATCGAAAAAATATCTTATGGCTTCAGGACAACTATTGCTTTTATTTCACCTTTAAAAATATGTATCAACGTGAACATATTTCTATAAAATCAACCACTCCCGAAAAATATATTGTTTTTGCTTTTTATATTACTGATGTGACCGGGAAATAAGGAAACGGAAGCAGCGTTCCAGATATTATTCACATACGAAAGTACAGTGTCGGCCATATTGTGGATGTCTGAATAAAAAGTACCGCTTCTGCAGACTAAAGCCACCAGGATAAACTGCGTTTTTTGGTGTCGTTGTTATTACAGATAACATTACCAAATTGTGACAATTACTACATGCCTTTAATTACTAATTCACTGCCACAGTATGAAAATTTAAAAACATGCATTTTTTCTTTTTTTTCAAGAAATATGTTGTAAACCATGATTAGAAGATCTAGGTTTTTATGCTTTCTGTGGCGGGGTTTAGAAGGCGTCAAAGTACTTTTCCTGCAGTGGGGTAATCCCCTCCTAAAGAAGCCACCTTTCAGTTGAATACTTTCAGGTGCGTTTTTAAAGCAAATCAATTTGTATCTTTTTTATGTCTACTTTTCAGTTCTAGTATTACGACTGATGTTTCTACCCCTTTCACTCTTGTGTAGACTGGATGTTTGTCTAATCCTTAATTCCACTAATTCAGACCTTTACAGTTAGAATCGTCCATACTCCTTTCACGGATTTGAATAATCCTCATTTCCAGTTGAGATATCTTTTCTATGGAAAAGACACCCACGTAGATTTTTTTCTGAACACTTCAATCTTAGCATTCTTCAAGTAAACGATGAGAATAAACAGAATATATACCCCCATAACCTTCACTTATCACATTCTCTTTCATTCAAATTGAACACTTCATTTTTTTTTTACCATTTAAAACGTAACCCTCTGAATTTAGTGGCTCTCCACTCTTACATTGAATGAAATTTAGTAAAGCAATGTCATTTTTATCCTTAAATGTTTATATAACTCGGTTTTAATGATGGGCTGTTGTAAAGAATTCGCTAATACAACAGGTAGTTCCTCACCTGTTTTTTTTTTTTTTTTTTTTTTTATAAACATGTATTCTTAAATATTTCATCATGAATATTTTATTTTTCGAGACCTTGAGCAAATATGCAATTCAGAATAAATATCTCATATTTTACAAACGTTTAATCATCGGAGGATCAACATGTTTACCAAAACGCCACCTCGACGTGACCTTCTCTTTTTCAGAGTTTCTCGTTGACACCTGGCCAAGTGAATTTTGAAACTTTACACTTGACATTCCGTGAGTCAATCGCCGGGATATTTACTTAAACTGAATAAGAGCAGAGAAGAAAGTAAACATATGCAAATAATTCAAATCCCATTTCTTTTCTCTGGAAGATTGTTCATCGTCTTTTTGTCGCTCTTCTGTTTCCTTTGCAAGTTTCAATTTGAGTCGATCTAAAAGATAAACGTCCTGCCTCTTAGCCATATAAGTAAGAAGTATGTACAGCTTTTAGTGGCTGGAAGAGTTGCGTTTTTCCAACAGTGTGAGATACTGGTATTTGAACCTAGTTAAAAAGCAAGACCACAAATGCCGATAAAACCTGCGTTTCCTTCTTTGAAAACTGGTGCATTACAATCTTTCTACTCTACTTTTGATTTGGTACTGAACTAAACTAAGCGTATTAAACAGTGATCATAATTCACAACCTTTCTTCGTAGATCATTAAACAATATTCTTACCTCAAATTTAGGATGATTGTCTCCGTTGGTAGTTGCATAATTAAAAGAACGAAAAAACTTGTAACTCCAACGAATGATTTATATTTGTATAGACATATTTCGGCTAGCACTTGGTCACTCTTTAATTTATTAATTCTTTGTATTGTTTTACTCAATACGTTTATAAAAATCTTCAAAATGCAAGGGATCCTATCTTAAAAAGGACGGCAAAAATTACGTTTTGAAATATGAATATTTGATTTTGAATGTGTATAGCAACAGGTTAAAAACAGAAACCTTCAAAATAAATTTGGAAGTTTAAACTAGATATTCAGTTTTATCGAATGTTTAATCTATATTTTCTCTCTGATATTCTCAAAGTTATTTTTTTTATCTCATTTATACTTCTGTAAACCGTTTTTGTTTTCATTTTAAATAAAGTTTCTTCCTTTTTTTTTTTTTTTTTTTTTTTTACCCTGTCGATTTTACTTGTTTTCTGGAATGAGGTCTATAACTACTTCCACATATAAAGTTTACACAAAAGTAATATTAAAAGCTAAATTTTACAGAAATAAAAACGTAAAATGAAGCTTAAAATAGATTATAAAATCTATTTTGAAAATTACTAGCAGTAACAAATTTAAGCAAATATTTTAAAATCATTTCACCCAAGCAAGGCTATGAAGCCACTAAGAAGCAAGAATTTACGGACTAAAAAGAATTAGAAAAAAAAATAAGGAGAAAGAATAATAAAGGAACAATAATTAAGCTGACAGCAATTCATATTGCATGTATGTCTCTAAGTTTAATAAGATTATCATAGTTCGAGGTCAAGAGTACGAATTTAGTCTCCTGTTTAATTCATTTTCAGCCAAAACCTCAAGGACTGGTATGAGCGAAATAAAGGGTTCGACATTCCAAGCACCTATTTATATAATGGAATAATAATTGTACTGCGTTGGAGGATCAGCCCAAGATGAAGATTAGAACTGATAGAAAACGGTTGGTTTCGACAGACTTTGGCGAAAGGTGGTTGACTGTGGCAAGCTTGGTTCGTGTGAACCTTTCTTAGGTGTACCTAATTCACATCGGGTAGTTCCTTGTGAAGCTTTCATCTGGTTTGGATAGACAGGCTTTGTTTACCTACTTAATATAAGTGTTTTTCCTGGCCTGTTACGATCCAATTTGTGATTCACAACCTCCCCACCCCAATTTGTTTTTGATTTCCTTTCATCTCAACTAAGTCAGCTTTCTTTTCTCCTCATGGCCATATTTATTTTCTCATTTCCTCTCTTTTAGCGAGAGAGCCTCTTGATTTTGTTCAAGGGCAGAATATAGCGGCCTCTCTGGACAGGTCCTACTAACATCAGTTACCTTTATTTGCTTTATTTTGATATTTAGTTTGTTTTGGGGTTCATCCCCTCCGCTCTCATTGTAAATCACCCATAGATTTTTATGTATAAATTTTCATAATCATCAAATTTTGATGTCATGTGGTGCGTTTTTTAGGTTCCCTGAAAGTATGCTGTATTATGGTATATGGAGGTTTTATTGGCGACGGATGTAGGTTCTTGTGGTGAATGTGCTAATTATAATGAGTGAATGGGTCGTGAATCGGATTAGTTTGGTCTTCACTGACTATCTTATACCTTTCTCAAGGCATTCCCTCTTTTCGGCCTTGTGCCATAATTGTATGTTATACAATAAATCTCAATGTATTGAGTTGACCAAAACTTTCCTTCGCTTACTAAGTAGAAAATCTACTTAATAACTGAATTAAGTTTTTAATCAACCCAATACTTTTTTCTTTTTATTCACTTGTGTACCAAATATTATTGCTGGCACGACTACATTATTGCTTTCATTCCCTTCTGTCGACACGGAAATTATCATTTTTCAAAACATTTTCTTCACGGCACAATTAATTTGTTCCACTTTCATTAAAGTGATATAAAAATTCTCAGCGACACGTTTATTTGAACCGACATGCTTATGTTGAAATATTCCCACGAATACGAAAATTTTTATTTGGTACAAAAGAATATCATTCCTCCTTTATTACATCATCTCAGTAAATCCTATTTTTTTGTTTGGAAGCACATTCAACACTTTATTTATTTTTTCGCGGTATTTACGATGCAGCTTAGTCTGGCTCAAGGCCACAAGAAGGGAGTATCAATGGAGGCAAAAAATGAATAAATAATTTTTTTTTTTAGAATATCTGTTTGCTAGAGGGTCTTTATTACAGATCTCTGCTAAGGAACATTTGTATTTCTTCGTCTGGCTCAAGGTCACAAGAAGGGAGTATCAAGAGAGGTAAATGTAAGTAAATGATAGGTTTCTCATTTTTTAATATGTCTATTTGCTATGGTGGGTAATAGTATTACAGACCTCTGGTCAGGTATATTTGTGTCTCTTCAACACCAAATCGTGGTTTATACTGCAAGTTTTCTGAACGCAACTTAATTACAGCGTCTCGGAGAGAACGCATAATTTGGCGTGATCAACACGGTCAGTACTCTCAAATCCTAGGTCACGATGAATCGTGCTAAGACAATTATAGAAAATATCAGTCAAGCTGTGGTGAAAATTTCAATTGTCACATGAGGAGGTTGTCTTAAACCGATATTATCACGAAGTCATTTCCATAATACAGTCTCATGTTTCAACAATTCGGCCACATACCCAGTTAAAGGAACAACTGAAGTATTTTTGTTACGTTAGCTTGCTAAACACTAGGACGAATCGCTCTTTGACCGAGTTTATCTTAGAGTGACTCAAGGCATAAGTATTATGTACTTAGACACACTAGACTTCTTTGTCAGGACGTTTTAATATTCATAACTCGGTTATGTACCATGTGTGCTACACTCTTTCGTTACATGACTGACAAGGCAGACATTTTTTTCCCGCAGTAGGCTGCCATTTCATACCTTTCCAAAGAATATTCGCACGTAAGTGAACGCAATGGATTCGAATGGAATTCGAACTCGGATTTCCGATTCCTCAGTCCGAGTCGGTATCCATTACTCCACCGTACCTCCTCTGTACATAACTAGGCAGTGAAAAATTAGTCGCTTGGTAAGGATGCAACTCGCAAGCTATCTTATATTTTATATTATTTTTTAATCATGTAATTTCGCTTCTTTCTTTCCTTATTTCTCTTTCTTTCTTCTCAGTTCCTTTAGTCTTGATTCTTTTGCCTCTTCACCCAACATCTTTCTTTGAAATGTCTCAGAAGATGTTAACTTCCTTTGTCAGAATGTTTCACCTACGACAAACAAAGGCAAGTAAACAAAGTAGTCAAGTGTTCTTCAATTTTCGAGTCCTTTTCAAACATCTTCAAACAAGAAAATGAACTTGATTAAGAAACAAAATGTAAAATTTATAACAAATATCGTCTCCTTTTCAACTTCATCGGGAAGAAAGAAGTAGCAAAATTGTGTTCCAGTTCTTTGAATAAATAAATGTGGCAATAAAGACTCGTGTAAAATTCTACATGTACATTTTAGCAACAGAAGAGTATTAAATTGTACAAAATATTAAAATCGGCAGATATCAATAATTACCGTATTACTTTCTCGGTGTTTCTATCTTTTAGAATTAGATTTCAGTGTTCAACACCAATATTCTTTAAGAATAGAAAATCGATTTGATTTCAGTATAACAAGCAGTTACCTTGCCCGAAGTATTCTTTTTTTTTTTTTTTTTTTTTTTTTTCCATTATAACGCTTCTCGTACTGAACTTGCTTTACTAATTATGAATAGACTTAGGAATGGTTTCATTCCTTTCTCGGTTACCAATCCATATTTTTTGAGATGTCCTGAGTTTTGTGAATAGAATAAGCAGCGCAATTAAGAAATGTGATAATCTTTTATTGTGACTTTTGGAGATTGACAGTGCGTCGTTAATCACTATTGTATAATTTATTTTTTGCAATCGATTTGATAATATCTTAATATGGTTTCTCCTCAGGACTTAGCCGAACATGGCTCTCCAGAGATTCCGTTAATATTTGAGAATTGGAAATTATTTCGGGGAAGATAGTAGTTTTCATTTACCTTCTCTATGGTTTAGAATTCAGTTTTAATTCTCTTAGCGGATTTGAGAGCAATCTACAATTTAACCCGTAGCTGGGGGAAAAGATGGATTCATAGATTTTTAAAGGTCTTTGGGGCGAAAGTGAATGCAGAAGGCTGGGCTGAAGTTGATTATTTATGCTTATATATGTTTCAACTGTTATTAATACTTACCATTATTCGCAAGGGAAAATAATCATTGATTCATTATTTTAGGTGAAAACAACATCGTAAACTTCGCTGTTTAATTAAACATGTTCCTTAATAACAGAAATTTTTAACTTGGTAATGCAGAGCTTAACCGAAGGAAAGCGGTTAGTAGTAAAGAGGCGGTGAAAACGGTGGAAAGACATGAGAAAATTTGAAATCTTCTCCACGCTTCACCTGCTTCATTTTTTTTTTTTTTTTTTTTACCTCCGAGAATCCATACTCTGGAAACTAAAGACTGAAAGAGATCTTCGTGTGGTGTAACGGTTATCGGCGTAGAAAACAGAATCGATGAGATGGGTTCAAATTCCGAGCTAGTCTGTTGCGCTCACTTTCACATAAATTACTTTTGGGTCAAATAGCTGGATAGATCAGGCTCTCTAGGATAGGGAGGCAAGCAGTCTATGAAATAAAACCGTGGAGATGGCACCAGGAAACAACTATCTTACCCAAGAAGTCATAAAGAAAATAAAGGGAAGGTATCTGCGGAGAACCATCATCGTCTACGTCTTCAGTAGACATTGCATCTTAATAAAAACGATTATAAGGCATTTGTTTTACAAATTAAATATTTATTTTGAGACGCCATTTCTTGCCAATACACTTAATTCGTCATGATGATGTTAGACATAGGACAATCATAAATTACTATTTAGGCCTTCGAAGATTCATTTTTATTCATCTTTTACATCCTGCGAAATATAATCGAAGAATATTTTAAGAAAGCCGACTTACAATGCTGGTAGTATGTGTCCGACTTTAGCCTCTTTGAAAAAGTTAAGATTGAATTATTCTGGAATCGATTCTTTGTGTTCTTGTATGCAAGTGGTTTTGAAAATGGTAATGCTTGTTGGCGAGAAAGAGCAATTTAGTAACTGAAAATATAATTTAAAAAAAAATGGTCATTAACATTACATCCTTCCAGAATGTTTTCACTCTCATATCTAAGTTAATTATATTTAGTTGGAGATTCTAGAAAAATAACCATAATTCTATTATTATTTATAAGTAAATTATGATAGAAAAATGTCGGGCCTGTAAAATCCTTGTGAAAACAAGATATAAAAATAACAATTCTCCGTGTGTGTTAGGTGTTTCTTTCGTCTGTATTAACAGAGAAATATATTTGGTTGTAATATTATCCCCTTTTTTTCTTTTGAATAGGTAATATCAAGAAAACGATTTTAACATCTTTATTTTTTTTACTAGTGATGGTTATTTTTCTCTCCCTTTCTCTGTGCGTATACGAGTCTTTGTGGTATAAATAAATTACAATATAAATTAATCATGACTGTAATTATAAACAATCTTGTCTGTGCAAGCTTCTGTGTCAATGTACAAGAAATAAAAAATGTCACGTTTCATTTTCCATAAAATATGTGTCAACGCCGGTGAACCTATGACACATTGGTCAGTGAACTTCTGAAACAGTGTTAGTTGAGAAAAAAATTAATACAATACACTTTGTTTTTCTATGACTATTATGATCCTTCGTTTCATTTGATGAAGGTAGAGAGAGAGAGAGCGCGCCACTGAGGTCGAATTACGGACAAAAATTCCAAATCGTATTACCATTTTCAACAATGTGGGCTGCATACCTGAAGCTCTTACAGGTTGAAACGCAGAAAGATACAACCTGTTCGTGAAAGATGATTCTTATCTTTACAGGTCACTATTACATTTGTATTCCTTGGCCAAATCCACGTCAGCGGCTGGCGACGTGTCCCCCACTGAGCATGTAATACAGCCACGTCTTATCTTTTTACAACATTAATGAGTTGGAGAAACGTGTACTTTGATCGGGCTAGACCTGACCTTCGTTGCTGGATGCATTATAGTCTGAATCAGGCTTACGGTCGTATCACGTTGAAATACCGATTCTCTCAAGATCGCAGAATTTTAGGCAACGTCGATCTGGTTCAGTACCTAGATAGGCGACTGCTTGGGAATTCCAAGTGATGTAAGCTTGGATATGATTGCAGTAGAATGGATAACGGATCCGAATTGGAAATCGTAGAGCCGAATTCAAATTTCCGTAGTGTTTGTTATATTCACTTACAAGCAAAAGCACTTAGGAAAGTATGAATCCATCTCTTTTCTCCCCATATTTTATCCAGTTCAGATACATTTGTGTGGGGAGCTTGTTTACCTGGTGATAAAATCTAGTATTTCGGGATAGGTTTCTGATCTCAAAATTCTTTCATGAAATTAAGAAACGTATTACTAAATTTGGAAAGAAGTTAAACTACTTTCAGAGGATCAGTCAATGTCAATTAATGCTTTATTATTGCTTTTTTTTTTTATACCCTTAACTTTCTCATCGGTACATTCGTTATTTTTTTATCTCTAGAGACACTGTGTAATGAATGGTATATGTTCTAAATTCCGCGTTTAGTATGGTCAGGTTTGAAATGTGACACAAAATGTCTTTTTCAGAGCAGGACATGTCATCCTCGAACTCTTGTTGCTTTCGATTGTATGATGTTGTGATTTTTCGCTTCCCACATTTCAACATATTTTCTCGGCTGTTTGGCTTTATTAATTTGCTTTCCAGTTTTTCCGTAGATTTTTTAAATTTTTTATTAGAGTATTAACTATTTTTCTTTGCTAATTGTGTAGTTCCCTCCATTTCATTCTCTTCCTCTTGTGCTTGTTTCTATCTTGTATTAGTCTTTTCAAACTAAGGACTTTCGTCAGACTGGTGTATTCTTTTCCGTCTAAGCTATCAAGGAATAGTCTCACGTGCTTCACTTAATATTTAATACCTTATTTGATTTCTCTGTGTTATTTTGGTCAAGATTAAAGAGCATGAATTTAGATTCTAGTTTATCACTAAATTTGAATGTTACACATGAATTTTTAAGGACCTGGATGTTATATCAAGGTGTTTTTCATGGTTTTATGTGAGTGGAAAATGGTGTTAGTTTTGTTCGAAGTATTCTGTAATCACATTCAAATAATGAATTGTATACCCTAACATCCGTCACAACTGCTTCAGCTAAGAGCTCAAGATTATATACAGGGTGACAATGAAGTCACTATACAGTTACTTACAAAAACAATTAAGACAAAGCATTAATCAACAGTCCAGAAATTTATTATTAAAATAGTTTCAGTTAATTCTGGTTAATAACAAGATAATGCTATGGTAAATTAATTGCCGATACTGTTCGAACTGAAAGACGCCTGCTTCAATGCTTTGCTTTTTATTATAAGTAACTGTATAATGACTCTATTGTCACCCTACATACACACACACATATATATATATATATATATATATATATATATATATATATTGTGTAGGAGTAAATCGTGTCGTTTTCAGGATTTTGTTCACAATCTGAATTATCGAATCTTAAGTTAATTAGGCTCGTTCATACTGGCTATAGACTGGTTTGGTTTAGTTTGTTTTGTTTTGCGGCATATCAATCTCAATGGATTATTTAATGCCGACAAGATTTTTATTGCTGGTAATAATTTATTTAAAAAAAAATATTGCTGTAAATATATCGTTTCCAAAAATGTATTGCTGGTAATAATTTTTTTTTTCCAAAAATTGTATTGCTGATAATATTTTTTTCTTCAAAAATGTATTGCTGGTATAAAAACCTATTTTTGCACTTTCATAGTGCTTTGACCTCAGGTTGGAGGTTAAGTATTTTCCCATATCTGGGTCCTAACAGGTGTTTTTGTTTGTTTTTTTAATTTATTGCTGGTAATAATTTTTCCTTACAAAATTCATTGCTAATAATTTTTTCCAAAAATGTATCACTGGCATTAAAAGCTATTTTTAAACTTTCATAGTGTTTTGACTCCATAGCTGGGACTCTAACAGGGGCTACCACCCCGTGTCGGGTGGATCTGGGAACGTCAGCAGTTAAAAGGTCGTTCCACGTTCCTCAAAACCTCCTGTTGTATGTAGTTTATCGTCATACCCAGGACGCGCGCTATAGATTGATTTTAATTGCGGCTATATTGATATAAATATATAACTGAAAAAAATTCGTCCATTTTTATTTTCCAGAGATTAATTATGTTTCTGGTTTCAACTCCATCTATCACCTATACATATAATGAATATCTGTTAGTCCGTAATTTTACAAGAGTTCACGTGGAGAGAAAAATCATATCCGGTAACGAAAGCTGAAAATATTTAATAAATGACTCGATTGGATTGGAGATACTAGGCAGAAAGAAAAGGAAAAATGTTAGTAAGAAGCCATAACATTTTTCAATGACCATTTTAGTTACATATCATTTAGGAAATATATAATGATGCGCTTCAGTTATTTATAAAACATATAAATACTCTTTGGGCTCTACTTGTAGAAACTTCATTTGTACATAGAGGAATTTAGACGCGTCTCATTGGACTAGTTTGGTAAATAAGGAAAATGAAGTTCGATCCTGACTGGGTGCCCAATACGGGTACCTCTGTAGCAAAACTAAGATAGGCTCGTCTGCATCTGTTATGTATTTACTATCTAATATTTAATCTTTTCTTTTTCAAAAGATTAAATCTATGAAAATTATATTTCCATGTCGTAAAGGAAGAATGTTTAAGCTAGTAACGCAGGTATTTTCTTGAATTAGAATCTCATGTATGGCAGTAACAAAAGCTTTAAATATATATATATATATATATATATATATATATATAGAGAGAGAGAGAGAGAGATAGATAACTGGGTGTCTTAAAATGTATACACACTTTTAAAAAAATAAATGGGAAACACAGCCAGAGAGGAAAAAAAGTAGGAACAAAACGTATTTTTTTATCATTTCATCCGAAGACATATGGGTTACTGGGCGTGATAAAATATGAAGAAAAGAAAAAAATATTGAGGAAAGAGAACAATAAATTTAAGATTGATATTGCATTTAAATTTTTGGACAGCAAGAAGCCATAATGTTCAACAAGTGAGAAGTGCGTGAGTAGAAACTCATAGGATAGAATGTACGACTACAATTAACAACTTGAAGTATGACCAAACTTAGCTTCCAATCTAGTACTTAAATTCGTAAAATGAAGGTACCCACGGAGAAGGCCCATTAGAACAATTACGATGAAAATATTTATAGAAAAGGTACGAGGAATTTACGGTGGTTGGAAAGTTAGTGCCAACTTACAGGAAAATTCGATATTAGGAAGAAGAAAGCAAATATCAAAACTTGGAAAAAAGATATCACTGGCTTAGTTTAGTGTAGTCTGCTACAAGACTGCAGTAGTTATTTATTAAGTTCAACATAGTCTTGCAGACGGTGACAATGTTCCAGCCACGACTAATGTTTGAAATCGTTTTACTCGAGGAGTAAAATGTTATCCAACTAACTTTTGCGCTACGGTAGTACCAGAGAAGAATAGATTCATATGAATAGAAAGTTGGTGAAAAATAATGAGTTTGAATGCGTAAAACGTCAGATGGAGAAATTAAGGGAAAGATACTTTCGTAAAACAAAAAAAAAATCCCAGTAAAGTAACAGCGGGGAGAACAGAAAGGGAAGTGAAAATATTAAGATTAAACATCAGAGGACGAGGGGGGCGTGAAGAAATATCAACGAATCCAATGTAGAATTGATTAGAAGATTAACAACAAAAAAAAAGTAAAGTCAACAGTGGATGAAGAATAGAAAAAAAGGATAAAAAGAACAAGGCGAAGAAAAATGGACATCTTCTCACAGCAAAAACGAGACTTCCGACTTTACTTCCGGTTCAGTTCATTTTATGAACATAGATGGTTTTTTTTTCTTTTGTTCTTTTTTTTAATGTGTTGTTAGTATTTGTTTGTGAGTTTGTTCAATCGCTTTTTTTCCTTTATTTATTTTTTTTTTTCGGTCTTATATTTTTCAACAATTCTTTCGTGAAGCTACAAGATGCTTCTGCAAGTGAGGCGTGCACCTTAACACGATCTTACCATAAACTATAGCACAAAATGTTTAGTAAAAAAAAAAAAATGAAGGAAAAAAAATGCGATGTGGAATTTAATTGTTTTGAGCGTTGTCGAGGCTTGGTTTCAAGGGAAACGATATGCGATGTGTTTGACCGACCAACTCACCCACCTTATTTCCCCAACGTTTTATATCTTATTCTAGGCTGTGGGCATCCTTGCTAAAAAAGTTAATGGATTTTTAAGAAGAAAAAAAGAAGAATGTGTGATGAACATGGCAAAAAGAAAAATGCATGTAAAGAATGGGAAAGGAGTAAGAGGGGAAAATGAAGGAAAAGGAGTGAATAAACGAAAATAAAAAAAGACGAAGAAAAAAGTGGGGATAAAAAGAAGACAACACTAAAAGGTTAAAAAGAAAAGGAGGGCAATAATGACAAAGTGAAAGTATATAGAGAGTGGAGAAATGAAGAAGCGGAGAGAGAATTTAAAGAAAGAGAAAAGAGAGCAGTAACAATATCTAGAAGAAAAAAAAAGGCGGTTAAGATATCAAAGAGATAATGAAAGACGTCAAAACAAGTGGAGTGGCATTTTAAGAAACGCACGAGTAAAAGACGTACTGGAGGATAAGAGATGTTAGAAAAAGAGAAATAGAAAACTAGAAAGAAGAATACGGAAAAAACTGAAGAGGAAAGAATAAAGGAGACGAGAATGGAAAAAATAGAAGAAAATGAATATTCAGAAGAAAATAAAAGAACAAAAAAGTGAAAAAAAATAAGTATAGCCCCCCCCCAAAAAGGCGAGAACAGGATATGAGAAGAGAAAGAGAATCAAGAGAAGGGGGAAAAAAAGGTGGAGAATAAGAACTTGGTAACACAGAGGTAAATGAAACTCACCCCAAGAAACGTTCGGTGAAAAAAAAAAATGTTCGACTGAATATAAATGCGAAAGTGAATATGAAAAGTTACAAAAACAGTAGAAAAACAAATCCAAACTCCACGAAATCAAAAGAAAAAAACAAAGAACTGTCAAAGGCAAAAATAGCAACAAATAATAATAGAAATATAGATATAAATCCTTTGCAAACTATTGAGGATTGGTAAGGAAGGGGCACGCCCAGAAATGATGAATTCGCTGAATTGCGAAGTATCCATTATTCTTCATATTTGGAACAAAAGAAGACCAAAAACAAAACAAAAAAAAAAGGGGTCATCTGGCGATAAATGGAAGAATGTGGTGGGTGATGAGTTGACAAGTGCATAAAGGGTAGAAAGTGAGCGAGAGATTGCGACAGAAATAATGGAATGATAAATTCGTCTTCTAATAGTTCCCCATATATCAAATTAGAGAAAGAAAAAAAAAAGACAGGAATACTTGGCCAGACGGGAAACAGTGTTAAACGTGTAGATAAAGTCGTGTAATTCTTCACCTTCGTATATTGATTTGATTTTATATTTTTTAATGCAAACTTAAAGCTGATATTTTTTTTTTATTTTTTATTTTTAGGCAAGATGCATTAAGGAACTATAATTGAAATTATTACAATAAATATTACTAAGACTACTACTTCGTTACTTTTAATATAAAACATATAAAACCTTAGTGCTAAAGCTTTTCAAAACGATGCTATTTAATTATTCATTAGGATATGTACAGAAGGTGTGACAGCAAAAACTATCCTCATATATATTTATTTACTAAGCTTGTTTGGGAAATATTTTAACAGAGGACGGAAAATGCAACACCAAAATCGGAAGTTCCATTGAAATAGCAAAAGATGCCTTCAAAAAGCTATGCAAAGTAATGAGAAATAGGAAATTTTCCTTAGAAACTAAAAAAGGTGTAGAACTGTTAATTTATACAAAGGGTGTTCCAATAAATTAAACAGATTTTAAATGGGAATTAAGTTTAAGCGTCTAATGATTTTTTTTCTTTTTCTTTTAGATTTAACAACTAACGTCTTTGGTAATCTTTCCATGGTTGAAATTACCAATCAAACAAAGTGTTAAAGTTTCAAGAGTGCAGTAGGAAAAATTGTTCGTAAATTCAAACAAACTGGGTCGGTAGCAGATGTGAAAACACCATTGCGTGCTCGTTTACGCCGTTCAGCTGAAAACATTCCTGCAGTGTGTGAGAATGTAACCGAAAATCCAGACACTTCTATTCGTCATCGCGCGCAGGAAGTAAACTTCTCCACAACAATGTTACAATACATTTCTGCTCGAACGTCCATTTTCGTAATAGGCTTCGATAACTTTAACACGCTGTGTGGTTGTTAATCTTTCCATGGTTGAAATTTCCAAAGACTTAAATTGTTAAATCTGAAAGCAGAAGAAAAAAATCATTAGACGCTTAAACTTAATTTACATTTAAAATCGGTCCAAGTTATTGGAACGCCCTTTAGTAGTGAATGCCGTTCAATCTCTCCCAAATGAAGAGAAAACTAGAGGCAACAGAAATGTGGGTCTACAGAAGAATTCTGAGAATCCCATTCACGTAACGCTGGATGGCTTAGAAAGTCGTATGAAAATGGAAAAAAAGACACTTGTACTGAGAATCAGGAGGGCCGAAATTTCATGGAAAATGAAAGAGGAGAGCGTGTTGAAATTGGCACATATATCGAAGGCAAAAAGTACAGAGGAAGGTATCTGGGCACATACCTGATGAGTTTGTGTGAGGATGACAGCCTGTGGAGTCGGTAGCCTGGCGAAGGGACGAAGGTTGAAGATAGCTATACTAGATAGAAGGTTGTAGAGAGTAATGATTGTCCACTTAACCTGACGACAGTTTCTGGAAATTTTATTTTCCACTCTGTACCTACCCATTGCGCTAATATGGTTATGATCACAAGTATTCCCTGACTTCTGCGACGGACCTAGTTCAACCTAGAAAAACAAGACACCATTTGTACACTCTACACTAAAATAAAAGACCATATGTCGTTTTCAATCTATGAAAGGATGTTAAACTATTATATTTTGTCAGAAAATGTAATTTGTATGGAACCAGTATATCAACTGATGATAACCTGCATACCTTGAAAAACATCACCCAATTCCGCTGGTAGGAAATACACAATTACCTTACATACCAAACATGTTCAGTCCAAGAACTACAGTCAATCATTTCTCTTTTGCCGATTCAGGTCTCGCTATAAACTATGAGGAATCCATAAAACAAATGTTTCCATTAAATCCTTCATTATAGAGCATTTAATTGATTTTAATGTTTGAAAAAATATTTTATAGGACCCAATCAAAAATATTTATCTTTAACTATACCCGAGCCAGAAATTTTTACAAGGTTCGAGAGCTACTCGAGGTAGAAGTCACAGAGTAAGAGATACCGTTTATGCGTATATGTAGCGAAGATAACGGTTAACTCTAGATTTAAACATGTTAAGATTATAGTGATCAGGGTAGGAGTCGGTTCCAGAAACGGATCGCTTTCTCGGAAGGATCTGCTAGAGAGGAACTAACAACTCAATGAATAGGAAAAGAATGAGGTTATTTCGCTACAATTTACGTAGCATGATTGGTCTTAGACGTGGGGATTAAATCTAGTGGAATTAAGGAATATGGTTCGTCTGTACACTTTCCACGTCAACAGCGATAGATTAGCGAGAGGCTTGCCACGATTCGTCTGCAATAAAGTTGTAAGGTGATAAATAATGTGTCACACAAGGACGCAGAGAAGCTTTTGGAATCTATCGCGATTGGAAAATGAAGGATGGACAGCAGGTGCGCACACACACACACATATATATATATATATATATATATATATATATATATATATATAGCAACAGTACTCCATTTTTAACCTGATTTGGCTCTTGTTAGCGTAGAAGATAGTAAGGTACAGGGAATCGACCATTTTTCCAGCATCTTTAGCGATGGATTGTATGTACGAGTTTCACTCGAAGTTTAGGTTGAGTTTAAATCCAAACAGTTGCTCAAGACACGGTGCCTCCGTTCATTATAATTTGTCATATTTCAAGGTTCGATCGATGATGATGGAATGTCACTAGTTTGGATTTCGCGGTATGTGACAAATCACATTTTTCCTCCACTGAGCTGTTAGAGCTAAATCATAGGAGAGATCAGCTGCCAATTTCTGGCTATCGAGACTTTTGGAGGTACACCAATATACTGTTGTATTATCAGCATAGATTTTTTTTTTAAGATTACTTGCTAAAAATACAGAAATAAATAAAGTAAATAGAATTCAATCATGAAATATCTATCTCTTAAATTATTTATGAAATTTGAATTTTCATATTTAGACTTCAGCGCTATATAACCCATAGAGGTGTTGATATGCCGCAAAACAAAAACAACCAAAGCAAACCGTGTGTGTTACGACAGAAAGAAAAACAACACCAGAGTATCAACTGAACTTGCTAGTACGATAACCTAACTAAATCCTCAAATATTTTTTTCCAAAAAATACTTAGCAAGTTTTACGATGCGTCTTACGAAACGGTAAATACTACGTGGTGTCAAGCGGCAGAAGCCACTCTTGAACCTCTGCAAAGACTGTGCCATTTGCATTGAAATGTTTCTCGATTAAATGTCATTTGAGTGAGTCCAATCATGATAACCTAAAAATAATCAAGTCAGTATTATGCTGTCAAATACACCAACTATATCTTTTGTCAGGTTCCGCCTGTGTGGAATATCATTGTGCCGTAGGGCATGTTGATTTTGGAACCGTGGTAATACGCTCAATTTAAGTGTTCGGGGTTCACAAGAAAAATAATGACGCAAATTATTATTTTCCTAATCGTTTTCGTTTTTTGAGGGAACCATTTTTTAAGATTATGTTTAGGTTAAAAATTGGAGCATTGGAATTTCGTTCCGATGATTAGTGATAGCGTTATGGCTGAGCCTTATACAATTTATAACTGAAATTATATGCAATTACTTCGTTTGAAATTAAAAGGGATTAATGAATTCCATAACTATGTTTCCAGTGGGTCTAATCATGATAATCTAAAGAAATCAAGTCTTATGCGATAAAACACACAAACTATATCTTTTGTCAGGTCATTCCTGTGTGGATTAACGTTATTGTGAAGTGGGGTGGGTCGATTCTGGATCTGTGGTACTGCACTGAATTTGCACCGAAGTCCGGGTTTGACATTATAAAATAACGACACAATTTCTTTCCTAAATTGTTACTGTTTTTTGAGGAAACCGTTTTTATTATGTTTAGATTAAAAATTGGAGCATTAGAATTTCATTCCTGTGATCAATCAATACCTTATATAATGCATAATTAGAATATATGCAGTTACTTGGTTTAAAATTAAAAGGGAAAGCATCTCATAACCAACATACTGTATATCTTCAATATGATCCAGAGAATAAAGCAACAGTCGACTGAAATACGAAACTGTGCATTAAAAAAGGAAGAGTGCAATGCTTTCACCTTGTCAGATGAATTGGAGATTAGGAAAGAGGCTATTAAAATATTTCCATTCGATAAGTAAACATTTATTCATATTTAGTCACGTCAATTTGCATGAGTAACTTCGTTGATTAACTTTTTCTGTAATCTTTTATAATTTTCAGTTTTCACTCAACGAATAAATTAAAAACCTGCTGCCATATATGGTCTGGTGCCCCTTCTGTTTGCCTCAGGGTTCTTGATAGGCTCCAGAGGCGGATATGCAATGTAGTTGGCCCTGTCCTGGCGTCTCGTCTACAGTCACTTTCTCACAGACGCGCTGTCGCCTCTCTCTCTGTCTGTTCTACAAATACTTTTATGGAAATTGATCCGAGGAGATCCATTTGCTGGTTCCCAGACGTCATGGGTCCCAGCGCCTTACGAGGCTGGCATCCCGCTCTCACACCTTCACTGTCGAAACTCCTAAATGTAGCCGTCTCTTCTACTCCAATAGCTTCATGTCTCTCACCTCTCTCCTGTGGAACTCTCTTCCCTATTCCTGTTTCCCTGTGAGCTATAATCTCCAGCTATTCAAGTGTAATGTCAATCGACATATCCAGTTGCCTTGATCTATCCACTAACCTCAACCTTTCTTCTATCACTCCTATCTGAACTTGCTCTAAATTTTTTATAACCCCTTGCGTCCTAGTGGCTTCCCGCCTTGCTTGGGGTGAAATGCTTAAAAAAAAAAATGTTCTTGTGGTGATTGATAATTAGAATTCAAGTTTGAATATATTTCCATTCAATGTATCTAATACAAAAAAATATCAACTTTATTTGGATATATTCTTGAAATAGTAAAATCTGAAGACTGATTTAAGCAAAAACCTGCGGAAATTAGGTATTTCTCTAGATTTTGCAGACGATTTTTAAAATTAAATTGGTTAAAAACTACTAATCCAATTTTAGCGTCGGTACTTATTGCATCAAATCCCAGCTTTTGTATCGAGTGCAATGTTAATTTTCTAAAATAAAAAGTTAAAATCAACATACCTTAGTGTGCAACATAAGGACACTCTTTATATACATTCACGTGGTCGATGGCACGAACCCTCGAGCTCGAAAAATCAAGATTCCCTGCTCCCCATATCAGACAGAAACTACCGTCTATCATCTTCAAGAAGAGCTTCAACTGTCTTGTTCATTGATGATAGCGTACACCTTACACAGGGCTCGTTCTGCAGATTCTTAGGCTATTCTGTGAAGGCATAACACTAGACTAATCATCTATGTACCGTATCCCTTCAAGACGTTGGCAATCATGTCTCTCCACAATTTCTCGTTCTTGGTAGTTCTTAATAAATTTTGTGTTTTTGCTATCTATCCTAAACCATGTTCCATCAGCCATTTACTTAAACTCGCTAGGTAGGTTATATATTGTTTTATTCTATTCCACAAGTCTTTAGTCTGTCCTGTGAGTATCATATTTTCCAAGTTCTCTTTTCTTTATTTAGTGCCCTAGACATTTCAACTGTCCCGTTTCTGATGCCAAACGTCCTTTTTGTTTCGATTTTCTCTAAAAATAATATGTTCATTAATTTTTCGCCATACGCAGCAGTAAATAAACATTAAATTTATGTTGTATATTTTTGTCCTTGACGAGCAATTCGTGATGTCACAAGCGCATGTGCAATGTTATGCGTAATCTGACATTTAACAGATTATTATATACCGTCTTTTGTTTTGTGCTATTTACTAAAGTTAATAAAGCTGTGACCAGGGAGCAAAAGGTTAATGTTTTGTACCCTTTTCTCACTAATGATACGCTAACACCTATGTTATTTACATAGATAAACTTCATAGTTTGTTGTGAGCATTAAATTTTGAGGGAGAATCGCTAATCTACAAAAATGGGTGTGTCTTAGACCACTTTGACTAAGTCAATCAATTGAAGAGATTTTTTTTTTTTAATGAAAGAATTGTTGATATATTACTAATTTACTCCAATTAAATGCGTCCCACATATCATGCATCTTTGGCCACTCTAATCTGGCTATGGTACCTAGAGTTTATGGATTTAAGCGCATTAATAGATTCGTGACAAAATCTCATTCTTTTACAGTTAAAATGGCCAGATGTAACCGTAAGTTCTGTCCTAACATTTTATTCTCTCGCAATTCTCACATGTGGATCTTGTGAGAAGACGAAATAAAATCGATAAAATAATCATAATGAGTAATTAGGGAAAATGAAATGCGTTTTTCCATGATGCTGGAAGTAAAGATACCGGAAATATGGTTACCCCACTCAGTTTCGAAAAACATCGTTACGTGGCGTTGTAGAAACCTATAAAAAGGCAAACATTTCTTGTTTCACTCTCTTTCTCCTCCTTGCTCCAACATGTACTACACTGTGGTGAATTCGTTCCAGGTGGGAATGTTAGTTTCCCCGGTTCACTGACGACTGAACTCTCTTCACATTTTCCGATACATGACAATTTCATATGTCTTCAAAAAAACCTATGTACCTATGAAATAGATCATGTTTTCTCTCTGTTTGTTCCAACTCAGCACAAGACTGACTTGAGTGCGACCATAGTAACGATACTTGTACAGACGTAACTAATTTCTGGATCAAGAAAAATAAAACGGACATCCTATAATCATGTTTAACTTCTAACAATGAAGTAGAAATTTTCCTTTTGGTTGTTTCAACTCTACACAAGGCTGACGAGATCAAACGATGAATACGATACTTATACTTTAACTCCTGAACCAAAAAGAAAACTGACATACCGAAGAGACATTGAGAATTTTGTTCCAATACAGTCACATAAAAAAAAATAAACGTCGGCAGTAGAACCCGTTTTTGTATGCGTCTGTCTTTGTTTACATATTGAATACACACCTTCACCTAAAATACAAACACTACAATCTGATAACTTCCACGGGTTAACAAGTCTTTTTTGTTTTGTTTTTTTTTAATTTCCCTTTGCTTCTCTTATGGTCTAAGAGAAATGCACAGCAATTTAAGTTTTTTAAGATCGTAGTTGACAGGAAAGTAGGAAGCTGGAAGAGAGTTCCACAAGCGAGAAGTGCGAAAGAAGAAACTATTAGCATTGCACCTCTGGTTGCAACTAGCTATTTCAACAATAACATTATGAAACCTAAGCTGCCAATTTAATATTGCACCTATATTCGTGAAGTTGAGGCACCAACGAATAAAGTTCACCAGAACAATTACCGTGAAGATATTTATAGAAAAGTCACAACGAGGCTACATTACGGTAGTTGGAAAGAGAATGAAGCCGAGATGCCAGGTCAGGACTGATAACGTTGCAGATTCGTGTTTGGCCTTATCTAAGAATCTATAGATATATAGCCGTGCTAGACTGGGTGTGGCAGAAATTTTTGATGTACGAACTTTCAAATGTGAAAGATTAATTTGGTCGGGAAAATTATTTAGCCCGACTTCTGAACCAATTTTCCTCGCAGCAAACCTAGCAGACATGTCAATTGAAAATTTAATAAAAAGAAAGTGCATTGAGTTTCTCTCATCGAAGTTAGCATCACCCATCCTGATGGAAGGCAAAAAAATTTCTTTAAGATGATAGAGAGCGATTTCGTTTTGGATTATTTTATTTATTATCATTGATATTGAGTGTAAAAATAACACTCCGACAATGTGACGTTGGGGTATAAACATACGAAACCCAATATACTCACCATGACACGAAGTCTGATAAGCATATATCAAGCATATGTGTTACAGCCTAATGGGTACTACATGCTGTCAGGTTTTGATAAAAGCAGCGTATAAACTTGTAGGTTTGAGCCAGTGATATATGTCTGGTAATCCAGTCCCCTCAGAGAGTTTCCGACTGGAGGTGTTCCTTAGTATCTAGATGTATCCCCCAAATCGCTTTGTCTGCATCTTTTTTCAAGCTTAAAATCACCCTTTCGACACCCGGTCATAATTCTTCGCTATTATTCCCGCTCATGAATTTATACGCTCTGTTTCAATCCCTAAGGATAAGCCCAACTGTTTACGAGCAGGCAGCTGACAAGAAAAACGCTGGTACTGAACTGGGATATTTGCTGCAACGCACCTTAGTTGACCGTGAAAAATCATGTACCTATTAAAGCTTCTATCTTTTTGCATCATCAGAGCATCATAATTATTGGTGCCGAAAAGAAATTCCAAAAATGTTGCGGCAACGTTCGTCGGTACCAGCTAGTTCCTCATACCTAAATATGCATCGGTATTCTCTTAACCAACTGGAAAGTACACAAGTAAGAGTTCTACCTGAAGGGGAATACCAATAATGACAAAAATGTATTTTGGTCTGTCGATATTTCTGAGATGGGGTACTGTAATCATTTACATTATTTACATTTTTCGGACTGTTTTCCCCATCTTTATTGCCATATTCACGACATTTCGGTCGCTGCGGTCTTCTTCAGGATCTGTCGATATTTTTGAGATGATTCATGACGTTCCAACCGTTGTACATTCCAGCCTTGTTCAGGATGTTTATATTTCTGAGATGAGGTATTGTAATTGTTTACATTATTATACTGTTGTCCCATCTTTATTGCCATATTCACGACGTTTCTGCCGTTGTACGTTCCGACCTTCCTCAGGCTATTGGAATTTCGAACTGAACCCTTTATTTCGTCCATCAAGGATACATGGCTGAGTAGATAAAAGCGTTGCTTGGATCCACTAATGTGACCCATATAGTTGTGAGTTCAATACCTGGCTACGGCAGTGGTGAACAAAAGCTTGGAGAGTTGAGTTAAAGGGAGATAACCGAGACATCCGGCACGTAGAACTGGAACAAGCCACCCCGTTGGATGAAATAAAGCGTTCAGTTCGAAATTCCAATCACCTGAAGAAGGCCAGAGCGTACACTGCCGAAACGTCGTGAACATTGCAATAAACATGAGGACAACAGTTCAAGTGTAGTAGTAGCCTCTTTTTATAAACCTGTTTTTGCGTTTTCTATTTCCAGATATTATTGTAATCATGTAGGATATTTCCATTATTGTAATTTCTTTATTTCTTGTAATTTATCTATTGATTTATATTCAGGTGAATTGCTTGCTTAGTTTTTATATACAGTAATGTTATTTAGAAGCAAAGCCTATTGAACTGCTATGTGGTATCTGTCCTCCTATATGGCAGTGAATGCTAGACAATCTCCTCACAGATGATAGACTTATAGCAACAGAAATGTAATTCTACAGAAGGTTGCTGAGAATACCATTGACTCAACATGTGAGTAATGACGAAGTTCTAGAGACAATATCGGGACAGTAATACTTAGGAAGATACAGTTGAAATTTATGGGGTACATGAAGAAAGTGGGGTTGGAAAATATGATATTCACAGGACAGATTGAGGGTGGGAAGAAAGCATCACACATCCTACCTGTCAAACTTTAGCTAATGGATGGCGGAGCCGGGTTTGTGAGAGATGTCAAATACACAACAGTTATTACGATCTACAAAAGACATGAAATCGTGGTGAGCCATGATTTCCAACGACCTTAAAGGTCTCAGCACATAGAAGAATGTTTTCTACTGTGGTTAAAATGTTTTGTTTTTCATTAAAAATTAGCTTACTTTAAAGATCTTAGGTTTAAATACACAAAAAACATTTTTCCTGGATATGCCCTGCTGAAATGTCAGTTTGTCTTTAACTTTAATATGACAGTTCGTCTCTTGCGCTTTGAAATAAAGTATTTTGATTACAGTGATACACGTTGTCTATTTTTAACTGTGTTAAAATTGTTTCAATTCTTTTAAATCCTACTTCTCCTAATACTTGTAATGGTATTGAATGGTCCTTTGTAAGTAACGCCTTCAGTTTTTAGTAAAATGCAATAATGGATTCTTTAAAAGAGCTCTTTGAATCCTTAATTTGAAATTTATATTACGTAATTTGGTGATATTTTGTGAGCAGTTTTGCTTTTTCTTTTTGTAATATTTCTATTATTATCGTTTTTTTTTTGGGTTTTTTTTTCGGTTTTTTTTTGTTTGTTTTCTTCTCGAAGGGAGGCACACACCTGAGTTTAAATGCACACACTTTGCAGCAGAATCACACTTCATTTATTGATTAACATACTTCCTGGGTAATCGTATCTGTCGATGCGTTCAGCCTTCACATATTTCGTTGCTTACGTCGACCTGGAATGAGCCGAGGAGACGAAAAAAAGCGAAAGTAAACTTGCTTGAATGAAGCCGGTAAGATGAGACGCTGAGAGTTTTAACTCGATGCAGAAACCTGATATTCCTGTCATATTGAATGACAAGTGTCATTCGACATCCTGTATATTACGACCGACTTTTAGGGCGACATACGTTAGCGAGCCGATGTAATAGCAGATTCTGGATGCAGAAAGTGAAATCTCATAATTAACAAATAAGCTTCTTTTTTTAATCGAATACACTCCAATACAAGGCAATAAAGCTACTGAGACACAAGGGGTGTGGAAGAGTTAGGAACATAAACCTTGCTAAGAAGCGAGAACAAAAGAGTAATTAGGAGGACGTTGCATTTAAATTTTTGGACATTAAAGTTGGCTGGAAATCATGGAGCCGTAATGGAGTTCTAGAAGCTAGAATTGCGAGAAAAGAAACTGTTAGTATCTGTCTATATTTCTGAAATGAGGTATTATGTACACTATTGTCATGTTTGTTGCCATATTTATCGGCTTTCTTCTGGTGGTTGGAATGTCGAACTGAATCCTTTATTTCGCTCGCTGAGGTAGACTGTTCTAGTTCCACGTGCTATGTCTAATGGATGTCAGTTATCAGTTATTAGAATAATGTCGTTTTCTCACATATGAAGCTCCACAACACTTCCCGAAGCCGAAATTGCACCAAAAAAGGTTATGGTGACTGTTTGGTGGTCTGCGGCCGGTCTCATCCATCACAGCTTCTTGAATCCGGGCGAAACGATTACGGCGGAGAAGTACTGCCGACAAATTGACGAAATGCACCAGAAGCTCCAACGTATGTGCCCGAGATTGGTCAATATGAAGGGACCAATTCTCCTCCACAACAACGCTCGCCCGCATGTTGCTCAACTGACCCTCCAGAAGCTTAACGAATTGGGCTACGAGACTCTGCCTCATCCGCCATATTCACCGGACCTCTCGCCCACCGATTATCACTTTTTCAAGCATCTCGACAACTTCCTGCGCGAAAAATGCTTCAAAAGTCGAGATGATGCCGAATCGGCCTTCAATGACTTCATCGCTTCCAGAACACCGGATTTCTATGCTAATGGGATAAATAAACTTGTTTCTCGTTGGAAAAAATGTTTCGATTCTAATGGTTCTTATTTCGATTAATAAAGTTTATTATGAAAGGAGTTATGATCTTTTGAAGTTGAACGTCAAAAAACGACATTATTTTTGCACCAACCTAATATCTCCTGTTAATTCACCTCTCCAAGTCCTCCACTGCCTTAACCAGTTACTGAACTCACAACTCTTTGGGTCCTGTCACTGGATCTAAATAACGCCTTTACATACTGTGCCATGTGTCCTGCAAGGACATCTGTGTATGAATTTCTGGGACTTATAAAATTGTCTTCAGCATCATTTTTTCCAGTGTTCATATTGCAATTTCTGCCGTTATACGCTCCGGCCTTCTTCAGGTGGTTGGAATGTCGAACTAAACGCTTTATTTCGCTCACTGGGGAAGACTGTTCTAGTTCCACCTGTTAATTTCCCACTGCCTTAACCGGGTATTGAACTCACACTCTTTTGGGTTCTGTCACCGGATCTAACCAACGCCTTTATCCACTGTGCCATGTGTCCTTGAGGACAGCTGTGTATGAATTTTGGGGTATTATATATCTTCAGCAACCATTTTTATCAGTGCTCAAATTGCAATTTTTGCTGTTATCATTGCATTTTTTTTTTTTTTTTTACCAGAGCTTTTATTGCAACTTTTGTTATTATCGCTTTTCTCTGGCATTCCTTATTGCTGGTTCCCATATTGTATTTATTTCTATGATTGGTCGGCTCAGGAGATTTTTGTGGCCTAGCATATGTGCTGATTCCTTAAGTTTACGAAGAAACTGCTAACGTAGAATTTAATTACATTTAGCCAAATCAAAATCGATGAGACCATTATCACTAGTTTAGTACTGCATAGAATTCTAAGATACTACGTGCAATAGCAATGAGTTCATCCAAATAATTATTTATAGAAAAGGCACAGGGAGGCAACATTAAACCAGTAGGAAAGTTACTGATATCGTGATGCCAGAACAGGGACAAAAATATTACTGATTCTTTGGATCTTATCAAAGTGCTCCAGATAAATAGCTATATGCTAAACATGGATGAATGGTAGACTTACAGATATGTAAGATGGGGAAAAAAAAATTCTAGCACCATACAGTG
Organism: Acanthosepion lycidas; assembly: GCA_963932145.1. Lineage (NCBI taxonomy): Eukaryota > Metazoa > Mollusca > Cephalopoda > Sepiida > Sepiidae > Acanthosepion > Acanthosepion lycidas. The sequence goes on from OZ010572.1 coordinate 30,918,052, forward strand.
AACCAACTTTCTAAGCAGCTGGCTTATCAATGAATTCAATAGTCTTTCCAATTCATGTCAGTTGAGAACGTTTGTCCAGAAAAACGCAGAGAGTCACTCTGCTGGAGGTCAGCATCAGCCATGCCGATGGAGGGCAAACAGTGATCTTTCAATCGATTAATAGTGAGCGGTTTATTTTTGGAAACGTTAAAGTTAATTGATAAGGCGTAGATGTGGGTAATATAAAGGTCATGGGCGCGAAACATGGAATCGGTGAACGGAGTTGAAATTCCCGCCTAGACTTGATAACAATGTAAAAGTATTGAACCATTTTCACCTACATCCCGAGCAGCTATGGGTAAAATAACCAGGTAATCTGTACTCGATTGCATTGGGTGGCAACAAGTCTAAGAAGTAATACTCAGAATTTAAAATCGTGGAAACGCCAACGAGAAAAGCCTCAACCATTTATTCTAAGACCTCATGGCAACTGATAGATAATAAAGAAAAAGAATCTGTGTAGAGACAAGATTGCCTACTTACCAAAAAACCATAGCATTTAAAAAATATATATTTGTAAGTTTCTGAAAAAAAATCAGAGAAAATTCTAAGTTTATGAAATGATATTCACTCAGCTAAGTACCATTCGTTATCCACTCTTGGGCGACCATGCCCCTTTCAATTTATGACTGACTAGGCAGAAATATTTCACCCTCAATAGGTTGCTGTTTCTTTCTGCCCTAGACTTACCGCCAACCAAGACTGTACGATGTAGTATGTCCTGCTATTCAATCTATGCCTGGGGAGAGAATAAATTCATACTTTTCCCAAAGGTATTTGCGCGTAAGTGAATGCGACAACAATGGCTGGGATTCGAACTCGGCACTAAGACTTGTACTTTCCAGCTGACATTCATTATACCACAAAGCAAAATGATATTACATTTACAATATATAAACATGTTTAACAAAATTAAAACTTAATTTCTTTCTCGCAGGAAATTACTACTTCTAATATCGATTCACTTGCAATGAACGTTATTAGTATAAAATGAACTAATTATCCGTGCAATTTCTATAAATATGGCTTTGAGCTAAACAGCTTTGATCAACAAATAATTCAGTGTAACAAATAAAATTGTGAATTGTAACGATGAAAATTATAATATATTCATAATAAAATTATTATTATTATTACTACTACTACTGTTATTACTACGACTAATCCTTTCATTGAGTTTTCCCACGAATTTATAGGGGAAGTAAAGGTTGCCTAATGGTTAAGAGGACAAAAATTGAAATCTGCTAGTCGAGTTCAAATTCTGACAGGTTCTGTTTATTTTAGAGCTTTACAAAAAGCCGAAAAGCCCACCATGATTTCCCCGCTACTGGTGGTGTAATGGTTAGTAAGCTTGTCTCGCTAGAACAATTACGACTGACTAGTGAGTTCGATCCTCACTGGGTGACCTTAATTTCGACTTTGTGCCACATCTAAGCTTAGAAAATCGCTACTAAGATGTGGGTAATGAACTGACTGCTCATTTCCCAGTACGTCAATCGAATCTCTTTTATAGTCACGCAGCTGTGTTTCTTCAACCTGTGGCATATATTGCACGTATGCTGAGCAGCCCCGGGTTTATATTGCACGTATGCTGAGCAGCCCCTCATTTATATTGCGCCTATGCTGAGCAGCCGCTCGTTTATATTGCACGTATGCTGAGCAGCCCCGGGTTTATATTGCACGTATGCTGAGCAGCCGCTCGTTTATATTGCACGTATGCTGAGCAGCCGCTCGTTTATATTGCACGTATGCTGAGCAGCCCCTCGTTTATATTGTGCCTATGCTGAGCAGCCCCTCGTTTATATTGCACATATGCTGAGCAGCTCTTCGTTACTGGGAGAAAGCGTATAATCTGTCGAGATCAGTAGCTGAACAGAACCAGTACGTTGAAGCCATCTGTCAAGGTCGAATGCAACTTACTGCAAGCGAAACCATCAACGGCTTATCAAAAGTTCCCTCTATCCAATTTCACTGAGAAGGCTTAGGTCAAACTTTTCAGACAATTTGCAATCGAGCTGCACTCTGCTATAGTCTACTCAATGAGGCACAATAAAAAAAAAATGTCAGTTACTTGACAAAACGAGGTGAAACTCAGTCTCATGGTTGTAATGTTCTAACTACCCGAGCACGCCCCCGCTAATAACAATGGCCTAAATAGCAAAGGCCGATTTCAGATCTCTAGTTTTGGATAACTCTGAATTAAAAGCTGTATACAATGCAACAAATTGAATACCCTTGCTAGAAACACTCATAGCAATGTAAAGATTAGATATATTAAAAGCTATGGAGAAATGTGGTGAGTACTGCCTTAAGGAACATCATAAGTTTGGAGGAAAAGCAACTGAAGATTTCTAATGGATGATGTTTTTTCGAGAAATCTAGTTTTTCTCAGAAATGATCTTCATTTTCCCTTGGAGCTCAACACTTCAGGACTTTTTGAGGCGCGTCGATAATAACCATAATATCTAAGCGCTCTCATGTTTTACCACTTTTTGAATCATCTCGAAGGGGTCATTTTCTTCCATTACAGACTATAGAATTATTGATCGACTAAAACTTTGCGATGGTACCATCAATAACAAGAATGATGTCAATTATTCGAACACGTATTGTAATGTTAGCTATCTGGCTGGTTGTATCTTGTTAAGCGGCATAGAGAACCTCTATGAGTTATTTAATGCCGAAATCTAAATATTTTTTCAGCAATTTTATTTATTTCTGAGATATTTATGGTTTTAGTTATGCAAATATTCTCAGTGTTATTCGCATGTAAGGAAATATAACGAACTCAATCGGAAATGGAACTCGGCTATCCGATTAACAATTTCGAGCCATAATTCATTACACCACTCGCACATCCAGCTTACAGCCCCTGTTATACCCAAGCTGTACTGTTAGTGGAGCTCCTTTAGAGACATTAAGATTACTTGTCGAGTATTTCCACTTTGTTTTATTTTCATTCTATTGTTGACAGCGGAATTTGTTGACCAGTATTCTTTTCCGTATTAATGATAACTAGATCTCATCTTCTGGCCTAGACTGGGTAATGAGTTGAATATTGAAGTTTTGAAGAATGTTAATCTCTAAAATGGAATCTGGTTCAAATATTGATCACACCAGATTTGATTTTCTTAGCTTGATTTTGGTGATTGTTTAAGTCTCGAAATCTCGGAGATTTTTTATTTTAATCTCTACGGCGGAATCTATTTGATGCATTTAGCCTTACTTTGTATGATGACACCCCACTCTCAGTGGATCATCCTCTTCAACCAATCATGCTTATGCTTGCAATCTTTTCCTTGTCTTAGTGTATCTTATGATTTCCTGTTCACTTGTATCTTGTACTGTGTTCTATATATCTTGCCCATAGCTTCCGACTTATTGTTGCTGTCATTGGTCTTAAAAGTAAAACCGTACGTATGTTTTCCACCAGTTGTTGTATCATGTGATCTTTAATGGAAACCAAATTATATCAAATCACGTCAATATTTCAGCAGTCTATCCCAGCTGATTTTACCAATACTGTATGATTTTAAATCTTTCTTAAATTTCTGCTTGAAAAGATCTTGCTCTAGCATACCTACGACGATAATAGGCATGTTCCTATTCATATAAATATAGTAGTAAATACTGTATGTTTGTCTGCAGTTGGAGATTCGTGCTAGGCAAACTCTCTGCCTCTGGGCAATGTCGAAGGGCAAAGTCTCGTCTCGGGGAAACAGCTACCCGACCCAATTTTATACGCGGTCTACGGGGAATTTTTGGCCAAGTCTACGGGCTCGTATACCGCACATTAAATTCGGCCTTGTGCGACATTTGACCACGTTAGGCGGTTGGTAGATATCTCACAGTTGGAGATTCTTTGTGGAATTCACTTGTCTTTCTTCTAGCAGTTGACTACTATTTCTACGAACCGCTGGCATATCTTATATGTTGTTCTTGTCCTAAGTATTATCGTTCATTACCAACCTTCGTGTGATTATTCTATTCAGTAACCTTCCCTAGGTTACAAAAGATCCTTAAAACTCTTTTATGCACTACGATAATGATGGGTAAACTCATTTATTATGTTCAGTTCTTTGGCAATTTTCAGGTATTTTCACAGCATTTTTCTCTCCTAGAATTCAATTATATTGTTTGTTTGAACATAATATTTCTACGGACAGATTTTTTTTCTCTTTCTTTGCAATGATATGCTTGAATGCTAAGTTTGACTTTCAAAATCTCACAGATTTTGGCTTATTCTATTCTCTGGGTAGACTTGTCGTTTCTACATACGTCGTCGGTCTGTACTGCCAAACACCAGAACATTTTCACAGTTTTCACTATATCACATTTTCATCTCAGCCATGTTTATTTTTAGAGTTCCCCTCAATTTATTTGATGCATTCTTAAATGTTTCAAATTTAACACGACAGCATGTTTATATTTACATAACTCCAAAGAAAGGTGATACCTAAAGTTTAAAATGATTTTTTTTTAATGAAGAATCTTTCATAAAGCTTTTATTTTCGTTTTAATTTCAAAATAATAGATTAAATTTAATATTTCCAATAAACAAAATACTTTGCTGTATTTAAAAAAGAAATTTAATGGATTGCAAGGATTTCGTTGATTTTAGCCATCTGTCAGTACAATGTAATTATCCTTATTAAAAAAAATCTTACAAAAATAAAATATACTTTTCTAAAACATTATTTGTGAAATATTAGCTGATTTAAAAGTTTTATTAATCTGATTTGAAATATTAGGTTGGTGCAAAAATAATGACGTTTTTGACGTTAAAAAAATACATCAAAAAACGGCATTATTGTTGCACCAACCTAATAAATATTATTACTGTTAATTTAGAATATCGTATGAATGCATTTTTGGGCACATGGAAATGTTTTTTGTTTTTTTTTATCATGCGGTGAAAGCTTTATTGACAGCTGAAAATTTAACTATTTTTTTCCAAGGCGGACGCATCTGCAAACATTACGTGACTATAACGCAACCGAAATTTAGATCATATTTAACTACGAAATAATCAAAAAAAATTACAAGACACATTCGATTATATATAACGTTTTATTGAGTTTTAGGTACTTTGACTTTATTTTCTGATAATGTTGTATATGGACATCTGTATTAAAAACAAATCGGCACGTTTGTACAACCCGCACACAAAAAAAAAATCTTAAAATACTGGAGGTAGCTAAATTGTAATAAACATTTCATTTAAGATTAGTATATATAGTTTTCACATAATAATGCATAAAGGCACAAATTAATACAGAATTTTAAAAGAAATATTTTATAAATTTATCTAATTAACTTTTTTTTTTAAATGTGAGAAACATTCTTGTAAAAACTTATTGCAGTCGTGTTTCGATGCGTATCATTGCATCTCATCAGGCGATTGCATATTAATGGCGAATGAACGATTTATTTCGTATTTGTTACGAACGTTGGAATTGTACACTATTCGTTCTCATCTTACCTAGTTATTATATATATATATATATATATATATATATATATATAATATGCGCATGTATTTATATACTAAATTTAAATTCTATTAAGCGATTATTTAAAAAAAAAGGGCATTCTTTTATATATATATATATTCATATATATATATATATATATATATATATATATATTCATATATATATATATATATTCATATATATATATATATATATATATATATATATTCATATATATATATATATATATATATATATATATTCATATATATATATATATATATATATATATTCATATATATATATATATATATATATATATTCATATATATATATATTCATATATATATATATTCATATATATATATATTCATATATATATATATATATATTCATATATATATATATATATATATTCATATATATATATATATATATATTCATATATATATATATATATATATATTCATATATATATATATATATATATATTCATATATATATATATATATATATATTCATATATATATATATATATATATATTCATATATATATATATATATATATATTCATATATATATATATATATATATATTCATATATATATATATATATATATATTCATATATATATATATATATATATATATATATTCATATATATATATATATATTCATATATATATATATATATTCATATATATATATATATATATATATATATTCATATATATATATATATATTCATATATATATATATATATATATATATATTCATATATATATATATATATATATTCATATATATATATATATATATATTCATATATATATATATATATATTCATATATATATATATATTCATATATATATATATATATATATTCATATATATATATATATATATATTCATATATATATATATATATATTCATATATATATATATATATTCATATATATATATATATATATATTCATATATATATATATATATATATTCATATATATATATATATATATATTCATATATATATATATATATTCATATATATATATATATTCATATATATATATATATATATTCATATATATATATATATATATTCATATATATATATATATATTCATATATATATATATATTCATATATATATATATTCATATATATATATATATATATATATATTCATATTCATATATATATATATATATATATATTCATATTCATATATTTATATATATATATATTCATATATTCATATATTTATATATATATATATTCATATATTCATATATTCATATTCATATATATATATATATATATTCATATATATATATATATATATATATTCATATATATATTCATATATATATATATATTCATATTCATATATATATATATATTCATATTCATATATATATATATATTCATATTCATATATATATATATATATTCATATATATATATATATTCATATATATATATATATATATATATATATATATATTCATATATATATATATATATATATATTCATATATATATATATATATATTCATATATATATATATATATATATATTCATATATATATATATATATATTCATATATATTCATATATATATATATATATATTCATATATATATATATATATATTCATATATATATATATATATATTCATATATATATATATATATATTCATATATATATATATATATATATTCATATATATATATATATATTCATATATATATATATATATATATTCATATATATATATATATTCATATATATATATATATATATATTCATATATATATATATATTCATATATATATATATATATATATTCATATATATATATATATATTCATATATATATATATATATTCATATATATATATATATTCATATATATATATATATATTCATATATATATATATATATTCATATATATATATATATATATTCATATATATATATATATATATATTCATATATATATATATATATATTCATATATATATATATATATATTCATATATATATATATATATATTCATATATTCATATATATATATATATATATTCATATATATATATATATATATATATATATATATATTCATATATTCATATATATATATATATATATATTCATATATATATATATATATATATATTCATATATATATATATATATATATATTCATATATATATATATATATATATATTCATATATATATATATATATTCATATATATATATATATATATATATTCATATATATATATATATATATATTCATATATATATATATATATATATATTCATATATATATATATATTCATATATATATATATATATATATATTCATATATATATATATATTCATATATATATATATATATATATTCATATATATATATATATATATATTCATATATATATATATATATATTCATATATATATATATATATATTCATATATATATATATATATTCATATATATATATATATATATTCATATATATATATATATATATATTCATATATATATATATATATATTCATATATATATATATATATATATTCATATATATATATATATATATTCATATATATATATATATATATATTCATATATATATATATATATATATTCATATATATATATATATATATATATTCATATATATATATATATATATATATATTCATATATATATATATATATATATTCATATATATATATATATATATATATATTCATATATATATATATATATATATTCATATATATATATATATATATATTCATATATGTGTGTGTATTTTGTGTGTACTAAATTTGATATCTATTCGGCAATAATTATTTTAAATAGATTTCTGATAATCACAAATTTTAGAAATGATTTTACTTTCCCCTTTATTCCCATCGGCTTTAACGATTTTACGGTCGAAATAGTTCAAATATCCCCTTTGGTTCGCATATATTCAATCTCTTTCCAAGCATCTTCGCATTCGCTTCCAGTGCTCCAGTTATTATGGGTACAATTGCTGCCTTCATCTTCATCAAATACCGTCAATTTGACTGCTACTTCTCTTCGCATAAAGTACCTGCAGCTTTAATTCTATCATAATCAAATATAATTTCTCCTTGGCATTAATTTCCTCTCTTTTGTCATTTAGATCAATGCTTTAACCTTTGAGGTATAGCTTATAACAACCTGGAAAATATGAGCGGTTTGCTCAACCCTCTATATCACTGTCATTGTTCCAGATGTCTAACCACAGAGCAGTCACGAGTTGATTCAGTTATTATCTATTGTATATTCTCGTATAAATTCCTTTCTACTGACGATAGGTAAATCACGTGATACACGGATTTATCACATATAGTTCTGAGTTCGTACATGCGCAATAAATCGCTTATGGAAAATGAGAATAAAGAATGACATGGACAGTAACGTATCAGAAATTCATTGGTGCTTGTAAGACGCAAAGAAGCACTCAAAATCTTCGCTTTCGTATACCTGTCCAATTTTCGCTACACGGATTTTATTAACTTATTTTGTTTTGTTTTTTTCCTGTTCTTCATTTAGTCTTTTCCGTGTGAATCGCCGATTTGCAGAGGTTAAAACTTCATTTTTTTTCAAGCACACTCACCGTGATTATTATATATTATTTTTTCTTTTTTTTTACTCCATTCTTTCACATTTCCGAAGTTTATTTTCGACCTAAGAAAGCGGTTTATATTTCACTGGAAGACATGTCTTTGCCACTTTTTGTTCCTCTTGTTTTATGACAAGTTTTAACGTTTATATATGGAATAAATCGTAGATTTATCCAAGTTAAAAGGGTCTGTCATTTCATTTCTTTTGTGCGTGTGTAAAGGGTTTAAATTGAGTTTTCGTAAAAGAAAAATCCGAAAACATTCAGTTTTGCTTATTTATCTTGCTTTGTAAACTTGTATGTTTGATTATCTGCCTGCACGAACAAATGTCACATATACGTATTTGGATGTGTCTGATTTATTTGTGTCTTTGCAAGTATAATGTCACTTGGGTAGATCAATCTTCATATAGGTTTAAAATCTGTTTAAAAAAAAATGGTATTTGCGAAACGAGACAATATTAAAAGGATAGATTTTTCTATGTTTTTATGTGTTAAGCATGCTCCTGGGTTGATGTACTGCTATATTTCCAATCGAATCCAATGGTCAATTTTGGTGGTCAGGTTAAAAACTGGGGTTTAGGACACTGATTTTCAGTGTGTATATGGCTTATTTTCTTGCAATGTTTGGCATTATATTAATCTTAAACGTGCTCCTTACCTTTATTATATATATATATATATATATATATATATATATATATATATATATGTAAATATATATATATATATATATGTCATAATTTCCGATCTCTCATTCATTTTTTTAAACCAAAACTTACAACAATCATAGTAATATATGCAACCTTTGCCAATATGAAAAGTTATCTATAATAACATTTCCAGTAAAAAAACAAAAACTTTTGAATGAAAAATTATAACCTGTTACATACCTACTAAAACCTTCCATTTTAGTTCGTATGAAAAGAAAGTATGTACATTTCATTTAACCCCCGACTGATACATTTCCAATACCCTTCCTCTTCCTCCTATTACACTTTACGTTATGCGTTTATTTATTTCTTTTAAATAATAAAGGGTTGATTAATTTTAAAAAAGTAGCGTTAGGAAATCAAGTTACCGAAATTTTATATATATATATATATATATATATATATATATCAAATGAAAACAGACCACTTCAAGGTTCCATGTAATAAATTATTTCACCACAGCCCTTTTAAAAGGACTGCGGATCATCAGACTTTATTCCAAACAAAAAATGAAAAGCAAATTTACACATTTTTGACGGGCCGTATCAAACATATGTAAATTAAGGAAGTGAGGGGAGAGAGAGAGAGAGAGAAGACGTGAATGAGTTAGCAGATATTGACACATTTAAACGGTTAACTTAACGGAAGTTATATATTGATACCGAAGGGGTAGAGAAGAAAAAACCCATAGAGAGAAAAAGAGAGAAGGAATTTAAAAGAAAGATGTCACTAATTTTCTTTGTAAAAAAAAAACAAACTAGAAACAGACGCTGTATGACGATAAACTACGTCCAACAGCAAGGCCTCTGTTCTAGAGGTTTTGAGATGTCGAGAATCACATCTTAATTTTTGGTGTTCGCAGATCCACCCTGGCCTATGGTGAAAGCACCTATTAGGGCCTCGGCTATGGGCAAATAGTTAACCCCCAAACTTGGATCAAAACACTATGAAAGTGTAAAAATAGATTTTAATACCAGAAATACTTTTTGGAGAAAAAATTATTGCCAGCAATATATTTTTGGAGAAAAAAATATTACCAAAAATAGATTTATGAAGGAAAGAAATTATTACTAGCAAAAATATTTTGTCCGCATGAAATAACCCATTGAGTTTGATATGCCGTAAAACGGTACTAAACATAACAAATCTATGAATATCGAATTTCAGTGCTAAAAAAATCTGCGATTTCTTTTTTAAAGAATCATTCTATTAGGGCACACACTTAAAATAAAACGCATATGAACCCACGAATTGGCACTTCGGCAGAGTGTAATGATTAGCAATCTTGACTCGCTAGCTTAGTTACGTCTGAATAGTGTGTTCGATTCTTACTGGGTTCCGCAACGTTCGGCCTTGTGACACTACTAAGCTACGTTTAGTAAATTATTTTGGATACTTCGGCAGAGTGTAATGATTAGCAATCTTGACTCGCTAGATCAATCATGACTGAATAGTGAATTCGACTTGTAATTTCCACTTTGAGCTCATCTTTTCTGGAGTACGCAATAAGGCTTGGAAAATCTGATACACACAGGACAGATTAATGGAAAAAGGGACAGAGGAAAGCAGCGTGTATCTTACTTAAGGAGATTGAGTAAATTGGTGATAGAACAGGGTTTGGGAGAAGAAACAAAAAGACAAAACTTAGTAAGAGCTACAAGGAACAGGAAGATGTGAAGGACCATATAATCTATATGCTGAAGGTACACGGCACATAAAAGAAATGAGTTCGATCCTTACCTGGTGCTTTACACATTTGTGCCGCGTACACTTAGAAAATCATTTGGCACCTCGATGGGGTGTAATGGTTAGTAAACTTGTCTCGCTAGAACAATTATGTATTCGATCCTCACTGAGTGTCACACACTTTTGTCCTTGTGGCACATCTAAGGTCCGCCTAGGAAATAATTTGGCCACCTGAAGGTGTTGTAATCGTTAACAAGCATGACTTGATAGAACAATTACAACTGTGTGTTCTCTACCTGACCAATACTTTCGGCTTTGTGCTACATCTAAACTGGGCCTAGAAAATCGTCATATAAATCAATGCATAAACGCGATTTAATTTCTTTTATATCCAGTTTTTCTCTTTTTTTTTTTTTCCTCTCTCTTTATAGTCTTAAAATATTCGTTTTCGTCTTTTTTTTTTTTTTACGCATAAATCCTTTCACTTTTCTTTCCATGTTTCTTTACTTTCAATTTTTTTTTTAATCCAGTTCTCTTGTGCTGACATTCCAAAAGAATAATCAACAAGCTAATCCCGTCCTGGGTATGATGATAAACTACATCCGATAGCAAGGCATCTGTTCAGAATGTTTTGAGGAGCGTGGAACTACAAATTAATTGCACTGATAGCACCTGTTAGGGTCCCACGTAGTTAACACTCAAACTGAAGTCAAAACACTATAAAAGTATTTTTAAAAAAGTGTTTAATACAAGCAATAAAATTTTTAAGGAAAAATTATTACAATGTAACCCGGATATAAGAGAGATTTTCTCTGGTCCCTAATTAGAGCCATACTTACCTAAACAAAATAGACCAAACCCGGATGTAAGAGAAACCCGGATATAAGAGACTTAGTCTCCGGTCCCGACAACTCTCTTATATCCGGGTTACACTGTACCTGCAATACATTTTTGAAGGAAAAAATATTACCAGCAATACATTTTTAAAGAAAAAATATTACTAGCAATGCATTTTTGAAGAAAAAAAACATTGCCAGAAATAAAATAAAAAAATAAATAAAAAAAAATCTTGTCGGCATTAAATAACCCATTGAATTTGATATGCAGTAAAACAAAAAATAAACCAAACCAATCAACAAGCTGCAGACTCCGACGACACTAGTGGGCGCAATTTTTACTGATGATAGTACCAACCTAAACACAGATTAGTATATCTCCACTAATCACGTCACGAACTTCGTTTTTGTTTTTTCGATTGAACAATATCACATTTTAGAAACACATTTCGATAAACACATGCATTATTTGTAATTTGAATTTTACGCTTTTGTAATGTACCTAACGTCGGTTCTTTTACGGAAATGTTTATTCCTGAACTGATTTCAACGAAGAAGATAGATTTTTTAAATATCACTCTTTAGACAAACACTCAAAATATAATAAAATATGTTTCTGCTTAGTCTCAATATTAAATGTATTTTTCTTATCACTCAGTATATTTCAAACGAGGGATGTGTGGGTGACGTAGCATTTAATACTAGGGAAATTAAATCAGTAGATAAAGTTTGAACGCAACTAAGGCTGTTGTGTTTACTTCGCACGATTGATATGGAAACGTATACATCTCGAATCATTATGTCTACAGTTCCAATCACCAACATATTAAAATGGAAAACTTTAAAATATTTAGCAAGACGACATAGGAATTATTTGCCTCTACGCTTACCTAAAACGAGTTTGTCTACAAAGAACAATTTTAATGCAGACAGCTACAAGATGCTTAAATGAGAATTGAACTATTAGTTTGGTGCAAAAATAATGACTTAATAACGTCAAAAACCGACATTATTACGTCATTATTTTTGCACCAAACTAATATTAGTCTAGCGATTGGTTATTACGAAAGAGGTGTGTTACATTAATGAATGAGTTTGCGGTGTGTTCGTTCAAGACTAACATTGTATGGGTATGAAAAAGCTTATCTCATTAACCTGAAAACTCGAGTCATATCCTTGAATAGACGCGTTATGTATGATACCAAACCCGTTCAGAATTATCTAAACTGTCGGCTATATACACCCGCTAAGTGTTAAAGAAAATTACAACAAAAAAAAAAAAAAAAAAAACAAAAAAAAAAACACTTCTACTCGAAGTCATGAAGAGACATCAGAATAACTTAGACAGAGGTAAAAAGGGGGGCTTGGAAAACCTAATTCACACAGGGCATGTTAATAGCAAGAGAGATAGGGGAAGGCAGCTAGTCATTAACCTGACGAGCTTGTGTGACTAGATGGCAAAACAGGGGTCGGAAGACTTAGTAAAAGAAGAAAAACTGTTAAGAGCCGTAAGGGATAGGAATATTTGAAGAGCCACGATCGCCCATGTCCTGAATTGACGCGACATATAGAAGAAGGTACGTTTAGTAAATAAATAGAAACAACTGTTACCGTTTGACGACTAGAAAACTATTGAAGACGATGGTCAATGTGAAATGGTTCAATTCTCACTTAAACATCTTATAGTTTTCTGTTTTAAAAATGCTCTCTGTGCGGAAAGGTTTAACAGAAAGATCACGAGGTGCTATATGTAAGAAATAAAAGAAAATGAATTATTGTCAGAAGAGGTTCAACTTCTATTACAATAACACAGCAATATTCAACATTATATAGCTTGGTTTGTTTTTGTTTTACGATATATCAAACTCAATGGGTTATTTTAATGCCGACAAAATTTTTATTGCTGGTAATTTTTTGTTTTAGGTATTACTGGTAATGATTTTTTTTCAAAGTATTTCTGGTATTAAAACCTATTTTTACGCTTTCATAGTGTTTTGACCTTGGTTTGGGGGGGGTAACTATTTACCTATAGCTGGGACCCTAACAGGTGCTACCACCCTGGGTTAGGGTGGACATTGGAATACAAGCAATTAAGAGGTGGTTCCACGCTTCTCAAAACCTCCTGATCAGTGGCCTTGCTGCTGGACGTAGTTTATCGTCTTACCCAGGACGGAGTTATATAGCATCGGCCAACGTATTACATAATGAAATATTGATTTCGAAGACACACACATTTTAAAAAGTAAACAGAACAAAGTTAATTCTGTACATAAAGCATGTATCCCAAGTCGATTTAAACCAGTTCTTATTAGATGCCTCACTATTATGGTCATTTGTGAGATGTTCATGTTATTGTTTACCTCATAAAATCTCAAGAGCCACTCTAGGTAGAGGATTAATGAATGAACTTATTGTAGAAGAGTAAAGGAAGAAAATAAGAAATATACATGATGATATTTCGGATAAAAATCAGTTGACCGGAGACTGTAAGATCGTAGTGTGATCGGGGAAGGCTCTTCTTGAGAGTCTGTTCTGCAAAATAACAAATCTGGAGAGAAAGTTGTCTGAGTGGATCTTCCTCTATACCAAATTAATGCGGTAAAAAAAAAACTGAGGATAAGACGCCCTTGTGTACGCGATATGGCAGGTCCAGCTGTGAAGGACTGAACGGGTGGAGCTAAGAAATGTTGTTCACCGGAACATTTGCCGTTAAAATAGCGATAGTCTAGCGGGACGCTTGCAAAGATCATCTGCGGAAATCGCATTGTCGATTAAAAAAAAATTATCTCCCACAAAGCCGAGTGAAAACTTTGGGACATTGTCAAGAATAGAAAGTTTATACTAGCCATTTCAAGCCGAGATATGGGCGTAATTCTCACTTTTTTTGGTCTGATGTCACACTTATAAAAAAATGAGCATCGCGGAAAGGGTTAAGTACTTTCTGAAAAGTAACAAAAGGAACAAAATAATGTTTAACTAGTAAGCAATTCTATTATAGTAATCTAGTTGAGACTTGTACTGTAAATCAGTTTTTTTTTCTATGCCACATATATCCCTAAAGATGCAGGTAAAATGATCGGCTCTTGTTATTACCTGACTTCTCATGCTATTCTCTACCTTTTATAAGAGCAAAATCAGGCCCAAAATTGAGTACTGTTACCTTATTTGGGCAGGAGCTACCCATTCCTCACTGTCTAGTCTTGATAGAGTTCATAAGCATCTCAGTCCTTGTTGGAGGAGAACTATTTTTCACTCTTCAACCTCTCGCTCACAGTGGGATATGCCGAGATTCTCACTACTCTATCGTTACTACTTTGGAAAGTGCTCGGACAAACTACATTCTTTGGTTCCGCAGGTTTAATCTTCATGGTTAGGACCCGCCATTCTACATAAATAGTAGCAAAGAACCTACATTCCACCCATATTCCATCGGCAATTTACACTCAAACAGTTTCTTCCTGCGATCCACTGTCCTATGACTAAAAGGATGTTTCTCCGATCACTACAACTTTAATCTATTGAAGTCTAGAGTTAACCGTTATCTTCCCCTTCTATCCATATAAACTACCCCTTAACGTAACCACCTACGTCGAGTGGCTCCCGGGCCTTGTATAGAGTGAACCTTAATGTAAAAAAAAAGAACTGAATAATAAGCTTGCCTTGCAAATCCGCTCAAGCACCATCTTTGGGCCTTGTTAAATGCTACAGTACAATGACCTTCTGCTGACTGTACTAACGAAACAGATATGCTTGTCTTCGGATAAAAATAAAATGAAAAAGTGTTTAGTGACTTTCGATCTGTTTCAGCATCTGCCTTTACCTGTAAGAGGTTAAATGTAGAGATATGACATGATGCCTGTAGTAATGATCGACGGTTGCAGAATAAAAACATCTTTGTCTTAATTTGCATCATGTATACACAAAACAATTAATGACTGCCAATCTTTTATGTACACTTCAGCATCAAAGTATCTTGAAATATTAAAGAGTAAATTTATTCAATAAAATCTACATTGGCGTGACCCACAACCTCCAGACGAATTCGGAATCTCCTGCAACTTTTCTGAGGGGTCTCCTTGTTTAAGTTGGTGAATGCTGCCATAATTCTTGACTTCATCTTTGTTCTTACAAGCAGTTTTGTTGGGCTCTCGATCAACTGCGCCCACACATAATAATCAAGCAGGTTGCAGTCTGAGTAGTTAGGTGGCCAGATGTAAGTGGTGATGGGGTCGCAGAAATGGTCTGACAGCCACGACTAGGTTATCTTGCATGGTGCAGAGTCCTGTTGCGATATAAAATGTTCCTGCAGCCACCCTCTTCACCCAGTACAGCATTATCTTCACAATGAACTTGATGTAGGCCTCAGTGTTGAGTATGAGGCCCTTAGCAACAAATTAGGGATTTCCATTTTTTTTATCAGAAAGATCGGAACTAGTTTTACAACATACCGTCCCTTCGTAATCACCATTAGGCTAATCCAACTATTTCCGAATTCTCTACACTTTCCTCAGATTGTCACTCACATACACTGAAATGTTCGTATTGGGGCTGGAGTATACCGTTTCCAAATTTCTGGCGGCGTGAATTACGTCATGGTGTTCTTTTTCTCGCATACAGTACCTAACTAACCGTACTGTGCAGTCTGCAAAAACAAACAACGCTCATGTACGAAATTAAAAATATCAAATGGCGACAATTTACCCATCGCACTTTATATATATATATATATATATATATATATATATATATATATATATGCGCAAAAGGGAAAACGAACAGAAGCTGATAAATTGCCTGAGAAATGGCAAATCATTGTACCAACAAATAGGTCGTCCCACAGTATTTGTGTGGTAATCGTGGTGAAATTAACGCAACACACTAGTCGCGTGATCAATGGCAGGAACACATACCAAAAAGGCACTGTCTGTTATTGTTGATTTAAATATTGATTCTAGTAAAAATTTGGAAACACTGAAAATAAATGCCGAGCAAAAAAATATATAAAATAGTCTAGTCTCTAAAGAAAACAAACTGATTATTGGAAAATTGAATCTAAACACTGAAAATTTATAATCCCCTATAGGCATTAAAAAGAAGTTTAGATTATCTAACTACCTGTTGATTGAACAAGAATGTTTTTCTCTTTTCTGATTGGTCAGAAAATACAACTGATGAAATCTAATTGTTTAGATCTTAATTTAGAGAGAATTTCAGCTTAAACCCCAGATAAACTATGACACCATACAACGACTCTTGATTTACAAAAATATTACCTTCACTGTATTTTCACTGAATTTCAAAGATATGTTTTGCCTGAGTCGGAAAATGGCATCTCTTCTTTATTTCTACACAAACTGCAACGTTGTTTAGGGAGCAACATAACACCGTTGCAAATAGCAAGTTTTAAATATACTATTAATAAAAATAGCCATTGCCATTGGCCATAGATTTTCACCAATGATTAAAAAGAACCCAGTAGACTGCGCTGGTAAAATCTTCACCAGTAGAGACAACCTACTGTCGCCATTGCTGAAATGTTTTACATACTGACTAATTGTGTTTACATCCACTGTTTGATGTCAGAAAACCTAGATCAAGTATCAATAGGTGTATTTTTTTCCAGATGGTGGAATTGAATGACACATTTCTGCTTACACATTTTTATGTTAGTTGCCATTTTGTTATGTCAGCAGCTTTTTTGTAATAAGACAAACGCAGTTATTAGTTATAGATGTGAAGTTTCATCTACTACTGCCATAAAACCAAACACCACTCACTGAAGTCCTGGCCAAACAGAATAAATAAGCGAGCATTCAGAACAAACTGACAGAACCGCATTCACGTGCAGATAAATGTTTCGTTTTTCCGAACTTAGGCAATATGGCTCTCCACAGCATCCTCCCTTATTACCTGTAAATTGACATGGTTTATCAGGAAGGACAGTGGAGTGGTTTCCCATTGATTCCCCCATAGTTTAAACTTTGGAGTTGTCCTTCCATTAGACTAGCAAATAGTTGAGGCGTGACAGCGCATTCCAGGGTGCTATTTAACAGATAGCCGGTGGGGGCAATCATGGCATTCGACTTCTCTAGAGAGTATTTGTGCGAAAGTGAACAGACGATGCAGGGATTTCAACTCGTGACGCAGAACTAGCCAGACATGCATTAGGAGCTGTGAGAAATATATGTATATATATCCAAGCATAGGATTGGTGTATACGGAATAAATTCCAATAACTTAAATTACTATTCTTAAAAGAATGCTTAATGCAGAGTAGAGCTAATATAATTTATTCGAAAATTATAACATAAATCTGTCATAAAATCACTACACAAATAACTACACAAATAACTACACAAATAACCATTTTTTCAACACTTCAAGTGATGGTGTTGAATGTAGAATAAAGGGTTTTAAAAGGTTCATCGCTAGGGGAAACGCAGTGATCAATCAAAATACAAGTGTATGAGAATTCAAAAAATGGACAACGAATTTTGGTTATAATAATTAATTAATGCTTTAATGTTAGGGTTAGACTAAAATAGAAATCCTTCTAATTAATATTAAATTTTACCATAAAATTGAAAAATAAAAATTACCAATTTTAATTTTCAAATTTAATCAGTATTAGGTTTTATAAATTATGAAATTATTTAAAGAAACTGAGGAAAAATATATATTTTTTGTTATTTATTTTGTTTTAATTAAAAGACCAAAAATTCAGTTCTAGTAAACGTTAAACTCGTTACAGCTTAAACATATTTGAAGTGAGGATATGGGCAGGAGAAGGTGAAATCTTACAAAAGACAATATATACACAATCAGATTATAATACACAAACGCGTAGACATATTTAGATATATAAACACTCAAAAACACGAACGAAACAGGAAATAGATGACAACGACTCTTAAAAAAACAGACAACATATATATACATTTATTCTACATTCAACACCATCACTTGATATGACACCAGAAGTGTTGAAACAAAATGGGTATTTTTGTAGTGATTTTAGAACATATTTATGTTATAATTTTCGAATAAATTTTATATATATTTGAACTTTTTGTCTTTTTATAATTGTATTGATCATGTTTTCCATGTTTCAACTCTAACCATGAACTTTTTATTTTACACACATATATATGTGTGTGTGTGTAAAATAATATATATATGTAAAATAAAAAGTTGAATTCAACTCTGACCATCAAATTTTTATTATATATATATATATATATATATATATATATATATATATATATATATATATATATATATATATATATATAAATATAAAATTAAAAAAAATAAAAATATATATATAAAGTTCATGGTCAGTTGAATTAGACCACGAAACATGGTCAATTCAATTATAAAAAAAAGACTTAAAAATTTAACATGTAGAGCATTTAGATAAAATTAATGAACGCTTTAAGAATAAAGAAAGAAAGGTGTGACATGAAGTATGATAAAAGGTGTCAGGAGAAAAGCAAGGGTATAGTACGGGTGTTAAATGAAATGCATACACGCCCTTTTCATCTTGGTTCATAAACTTCTTAGTGTGCATGCAACGAGTCAAATCTTTTTGGTCTGAGAATGTTATTATTGCTAATTATTCTTGTTGCCAAATGTTGCAAATATTACTATGATTGTTTTTAAAGATTTAGATTTAGCTTTTTTTTAACTTCACATGGTTGGCTAGTCTGGTTGAATTCCTAAGACTTTCTGCCTTGAATGATAGCAATCATAGTGATATTGGCAAACTTTGTCAACAAGAAAAGTTAGCAACTACATTTCCAGACAACAAAAATATTTTGAATGAGAGATCGGAAATTGACTTGTTGTATACACAATAAAAGTTCCCTTTGAGTTCGTATAAACCAGGATGAAATGAAAGTAAGTACATTTCATTTAACCCCAGTTCGATATATTTTCAATATCCTTGCTTTTCTCCTCCTCCCTTTCTATCACACTCCACGTTTTTCGTTTATTTATTTCTAAATAAAAAGCGTGATTTTTTTTTTTTTTTTTTTTTTTTTTTAAAGCAAAGCATTGAAATATCACTTGACTATAATTGCCTGAAGATACCGAAAATATGAAACCAAGGTAGCGGGATCGGCTGATCTCCTAATAAAAATTTATATACAGTAGAATCCCTGACAACCGACTAAGGACTTCCGGAGATGAGGAATTAGTTGCAAAATCCGGATATGAGGTGTTATATTTACTTTAAAATAAGGAAAAACAAATAAATTATGTAATGTTAATGAAAATTCATTAAATTAAGTATGCCACGTATGCAAAACAAATAATGTAACGAGGATTTTTTAAACGCTGTTGCATGGTGATTCTTTCTCTTCTAATGTCATTCTCAACTTTTTTGCATTTCATTTTGCTTTTGTTCTTGAATTTTTTTTAAAGGAAAGACACTTTTTAACTCTGCGTGCCTTATTTCAATAGTCATAGCTGAATGCTGGCTTTCTTTCCATAAAACTGACAACATTTACAATAGCTTTTTTTTAATTTCTGTC
>OZ010572.1:30941519-31049019 GCA_963932145.1 Acanthosepion lycidas
ATTGTAATGAACGAATGTCTCGTGAATACAATTAGGATTAAAAGTATTGACCAGCTCTTACCTATTTCCTCTTTGGCCTTGTGCCACAATTGTTTTAATTAAATTGATAAATATATATTTCTTTAGGAATATTCTGTCCAGATCAATATTATTGGCTCTTATTTTTTTCCTTTATTCCGGCTTATTTCGGTTCTTTTTCCTTTTTCCCAATTTACCGTTCTTGATTTTATTTAGATATAATTCCACTTTTATTTTTCTTAAATAATGTATATTTATAGAGGCAACTTGAATTCATTTTAACAACTTTTCATAAACTAGATTGTTTTTACTACACGCATCAGCCTAATGTTATTCTCACTGTATTTAGTATTGTTGGAGTTATCGCTAACATTTTTGTCGATTTCATTTTACAAACCAATCGATGAAATTTGCATAAGTGGATATCATTGACAAAAACCCAACTTCGCCATTTAATAAATTCTATAATTTAATTTTATTGGACTTCATGGTAAACAAAATTTTTTTAAGAAAATTTCTTATTTTTTTCCCCTTTTTAACAGTAAAAAATAAATCTTTAGGGTTTATTACTCTTGTGCATGCAATATAACACTAACAATGCGTAAATATTTTTTGCTGGCGACAAATTCCAATTTATTTAAGCTTTTGGCTTTGTGAGTTATTTAGTTATCGCTAACGCAGGGCGAACTGGAAACTGCATTCTTGTATATATAAAATCTTAAAAGACATGCAAAAAAACTATTTTATTTTTATGAAATAAGTATTTATTTTAACCATTGAATTGTTGTTTAAAATAAGAGTATTTTGTATGTTAAATAATAAAACAATTTTTTTAAAGAAAATTTTTAAGAAAATTTAATGAAAACTTATTGTACTAAGCAATGGATCCTAGTAAAACCAACTGTACGTAGTACCCCCTTACTTGTTTGCCCTTCTCCCCGAAATTCGGTTTCGATCGGTCAATGTATAGTTATTTTAGAGGGTGTGAGAGATGGGCTAATGGAAGTCACAGAATGTGTTATGTAGATTGTTTGCGAAGTCTGTTTAAATTGTATTTTTCCAGTTTTCGAAAAGGTTTTACCTCCAAATCGAAATTGGTAATAAACTTTCAAAAGTTCCTTTTTTTTTGGGGGGGGGGGTTCAAATATTTCGGACCGTCTCAGTCATTTTCAAGAAATGGATATTGCCCATATGATAGACAGGAATTTTTCGGCTACATCCAAACTATTTTTATTCTATAATAATTTGTACAATTATACGGGTATCGTACAAGTGACTTCCTGTATAAAACTGACTCCAAGATTTGAATTATATTTACTCGTCCCCCCCGCCCACATTCACACGATTTGTGAGATATGACACAGTGATACTTTAATCCGGGGTGTCTATTTGCGTACATATATTTCCAGTACAAATATTTCCCAGTCCCCGCGACCTCTGTCACGCTACACGTCGATGTTTCACCAACTCTTCCTTTTTATTACAATGAGGGAGGTACTGCCACACTGCTGGATACCCGGAATGTTTCTCGAGGTGGGTGACACCGGAAAAGAATGTATCAAATATTTATACATATTATTTTATAAGCATATTAAATAGTCTATACAAGCAATCAAGTATCGTCTCCTGTAAGGATAGACATTTTTTTTAAGCCCGTTCTTTATTTTGGTTCGAGTATTTTGTGTCTTTCATTATAGTGAGTGTTGTATATTATTTTCTACTAACATTTTTCCCTGTTTTGATAGTCATATTTAGGTCGTTATTTATATGTATACGAATTCCACTATAGTTCGAAAAGTGACAAGTCAACCTACGAGATAGGGTTGTGCACGTGACCAATGTAAGAATTGATTTTTTTTTTTTCATTAATGATATCGATGATAATGTCTCCAAATGACATGAGAATTCATAAATAACAATGTTATTACTTATAGTTATTGGTAATTATTCAATGTTTTAATCTGTTGTATTAGGTTGGTGCAAAAATAATGACGTAATAATGTCGTTTTTTGACGTTAAAAAATACGTCAAAAAACGACATTATTACGTCATTATTTTTGCACCAACCTAATATCTATTGATATTTACCTATGTTTTCTTTATTTGACAGAAGACCTAAAGTAGCTAATCATGAACAAGATTAGCTTTTTAACTATTGCTCGGTTTCCATTGTTTCTATTTCTTTCTGTGTGTTTCTCTATCTGTTCCGTACATAAGAAAGTTGTATATTTGCCTGTATCTGCTTATGTTGCTTTTCAAAACAAGCTGGAAACCGACATATTGAACGGAATTTTTTTCAAGCTCTCTTCACCATTAGAAAGACTAACACCGCATTTTCTTGTCCTATATTAGTGAACTTGTAAAATCTGCAATAACCGATATACACATCAGCTTCCACTTCCGTAGAAGAGCTGTTGTTCTGACGATGCACCAGGGCAGGGTCAAACAAGGTAGGGTGATGGGTGTCTACATAGTCGACCGTGGCCTATCAAACGAACTCGACTGGGTCTTACTTATCTTGTCAACTCCAACCTCAAAATTCCATCGTAACGTAGCACCAAGCGCCATATTCTGACATTTCGTAATGGCCTGTGGCGTCAGCACAACAACTGTCTCTTGGTTAATGTCGGGGTATTTTGGTTGTTAGCCGAGAGGAGGGGAAGGTGAATTCGTTGAAAACTCGTTTGAAAAGAAAAGGAGATAAGAATAAAATGACTCGGACATCTTTGTTTGGGATAGGAAAATGGATAATGGGTTGCAATAAAAACAATCAGCTCTACTGTCCGCTGGAGGAGAAAATTGCGTGATTTTCAATGGTAGCAAGTGTTCGAGTCTGGGATTACAAACGCTGATTTTCGAGGCAAATAATCAAGCTTTTCCTCATTTTGAAATATAAGAAAATTTCGGTATTCTTTAATCCTTATCCAAAATCACCTTCTTATTAACATCAATAAATAAATAACTTCATAGTGATCTGCCTTCTGTTTGCAAATTTCTCTCCAAAGGTAGGAGTTGATGTTCAAAGCCAGGCAAAAGATTAGGATTTCTAGTACCGTTTCTTAAGAATGGCCGTGCATTCGTAACACACATGCACACACATTCTGCCTTTTATAGATAGAGATAACAGAATCTCACTCCAACCCTCTCTCTTCTCTCTCTGTACACCATTTATTCTGACGATCTTCCTCGCTCTCCAAAGACCCAGAACAATTTTTCTTGCTTTGTATATACAAAGAATAACTAAAGTCTCGTATTTATTTATAAAACGCTCACTGACATAAAAAAAATAAGAAAAAAATAACGAAAAATGCATCACAATCAACTTCATAAAAATATTCAAAATAAACCAAAAAGTTATTTACAGTTCTTCAAAATGGCATGACGATGGAAATTAATTAGTATTCGAATAGATTTTCGTACTATTGAACAAGTAGCGGGAAAAGTTGTGAAACCTTGTAGAGTATGCAGTTGAAACACCTACAAATTAAACTAATTCAACACGTGGATAATTTTTTACATATATATATTTATACACTGAACAAAATTCTAGAAGAGAGATAAATAACTTTTGATATTGATAAGGAAAAAGGAAAGAAAAAATATTTATGGGATTAGTTGTAGTATGTAAGCATGTGAGTACACCGCGTGGTTTGGTGAAATTAAGTAGTCGGCTTCCATGGTTGCTGTTTCTACCGGAGTTGATGGACAATGTCTTGAACCTGTAGCATCCAATGGGAAAGAAATCAAAAAATAAAGCGAGTAATTTCATTTTATACTGCTTATTACACCATCTATCGGGCTCCGATGGAAATCCCATGTTAGATAAGCTGTGATAATACCACAAACGCATGTTTTGCATTGCTTTTGATACAAGTAAAGAGCTTCGATCTCTCCTTCTGGCGTCTTCATCTGTATAAGCGTACAGAATGTATGAATTAAAACGTTGTTGCCAATAACAGCAACACGGTCACTGTGTTCAATAGACTGTGAACAACTCTTAAAATCATAATGACTCTCCTTTAAATTAAAGACAATAGCTTTATAGGATGTACTGAAATTCTTAGCTTTTAGAATGGAAATCAATCACTTTGGATAGGACTCAAAAAAT
The DNA here is from genome assembly GCA_963932145.1 of Acanthosepion lycidas. Lineage (NCBI taxonomy): Eukaryota > Metazoa > Mollusca > Cephalopoda > Sepiida > Sepiidae > Acanthosepion > Acanthosepion lycidas. The sequence continues at coordinate 30,945,646 of OZ010572.1, forward strand.
GAAAGTCATTAAAATAATGCGTTCATGTAGAGTATCTTTTAAAATTGTTGGAACTTTTATTTGTAAATTATCTTAATTTTCAGTTAGATTGAATGGAAATCAAATAAAAGAAGGAGCTTTTTTTAAATCACGCCATGCAAGGCAGTAAAGCCACTAAGACAGAAGAGGTTACATGATGTGGAAAAATTAGGAATAAAACATTAATAATGATTGGAAAGAGAAAAGAATAACCAGAAGAACAGTAGACAGCGATTGACATTGCATTTAAATTTTTGCAGATTAATGTTGTCTGGAAAACATGGAGCCAGAAGGGAGTTCTATATGCGAGGAAAGAAACTGTTAGAATTTCCAGCTACATATAGCCAGCTCAACTGTGAACTGATGAGATCTCGACGCCAATAATAAGCTTAAATTCAAAAACTCTAGGTACCGAAGCTTGTTCGTACAATTAAAACGGAAGTATTTATACAAAGGAAACAGAGACAATCTTACGGCGGAGGGAAAGTAACTGAAGCCGAGCAGACAGATCAGCACCGATAATATTATAGATTCTTCTTTTGGATCTTATAAAAGAACTAAAAGTAAACAGCAGGAGAACCAGACCATATGTGGCAGCAATATTCTAAGCATGTATAAATGTTAGACTTATAGATATATGAGATAGATTCTGGAGAGAAAAATTTTCTCGCACGACACAGTGAGGCAGCTTTTTTAGTAGCTGACCTAGCAATGGATATAATATTGTCTTTCCACTTTGTCAGCTGAGAATGTTACTTTTCTGGAGGTTAGCATCAGCCATGCTGGTGGAAGGCAGAGAGGGGTCTCAGATTATTAATGGAGAGAAGTTTGATTTTGGAAGCATTAAAATTAACAAGCCATTTTTTGACCCAGGTAAAGACATCGACTGCCATTTCGACATTGTCGGACTGCTCAGCTTCGAGGCTGGACCATATGGTTCTTTCATCAGCGTAGATCCCAAGTTGACAGCTGATGTCATCGGAAAGGTCATTGATAAAAATTAAAAACACAGTAGAACTAAGGATAAACATCTGCGTTAGTACGAAAGGATCTAGACGAGTGGCCGTTCAGGATAACCTACATTTCACGATTAGATAGGAAAAACGAGATCAGTTCAAAAATGTGTCCGGAGACAGCGTAACTTTTCATTTGGTGGAGAAAACCTATATGCCAGACTCTGTCAAAGGCTTTCCAGATGTCCAATGCTACTGGGATTCATATTTATTTTGATTTCATTTTGTCTAATTGTAGTGATCTCATTAGAAAAAAAGATTGAAGGTGTTTTTCCTTTAGTCCTTGAAGCAGAACGTAAATTTTAAATTGGTCCCAATAATTTGATACAAAGTCAAAAATGCAACAACAGCAAATATCCCTTTTGAACTTAGATCTTTAATATATTTATACTGTCCAACTTAGGTTTAGTGATGGATATAGTTGTATTTAAACCAATGTCGTCAGCGGTTAATTTTCGATCCCTGGTAAAAATGAAGAATTTAAATCCAGACAGACAGTAAGTTATTCTATATATTAAATACCTACACAACCCAATGTTTTTCACATCCAGCTTTCTATATTGGATTATGACTAGATTATAAAGAAAATATTTTACCGCTTCGTAAAGATTCCCTTTTGTGGCCTATTGTTGCTCACAAACTTTGATGCTTACCTGTTTTACTCATATTTAAAATATATGTATCAGAAGATGTATATCTGTCTATACAGCCGTGTTTTTTTCCGTCTATGTTATATATATCTACCAAGCTGCGTGTATATATTTATAGATTATTTTGTCTTTATTTACATCCGGACTATTGTCCTCATCTTTGTTGTTACTATCACTACGTTTTGATCGTTATGTTTTCCGACCTTCATCAGATGCTTGTCGATCCGGATAACCTTTAGTGTATTTATAATTTATTGAATCTACGTGGGTATATAACCGCTCCCAATGTTATCACAATATATCATTCGATGATCTTTTCGGTGAAACTTGGATAGCGGTAGTAAAGTTTTTTAGTCGATTATTACCCTGAAAAATAATGGGCCTGGATGTGATGTGTGAGCTCTGGACGAAAGAGGGATAAGCCGATTGTATTTTCATCTGATATCTTGGGAGTATATAACTGTAATCTTAGCTTTCTGCAACCATTGCATCTTTTTCAAATGCGAGAGTTGTGGCTGGACAATTTGTGGCTGCTTCATCACGACAATGCACCTGCCCACAAAGCTCTGGGCATCCGGCAGTTCCTGTCCGAGAACAAAATCGCCGTAAGGGGACAACCTCGCTATTTGCCTGATCTTTCTCTGTGTGACTTTTTTCTTTTCCACAAGTTCAAGGGGATAATCAAGGGGACCCATTAGGAAGGTGTGGGCCCATCACAAGGACCGTAACGACGGAGCTGAGTGATATCCATAAAAAAGCCTTCCATCAGTGCATAGAAGCGTGGCAGAGAAGGATGGAAAAGTGCATTAGACTCGAGCGGGGGTAGTAGTTTGAAGGGGAAAGCATGTACTTTGTTGTTTGGAATTTAAATGAATTTTTTGTGATACCAGTCCTGTTACTTTTCAGACAGACCACACACACATACATACACACACACACACACACATATATATATATATATATATATATATATATATAAGGTTGGTGCAAAAATAATATCGGTTTTTGACGTAACGTCAAAAACCGACATTATTTTGCACCAACCTTATATATATATATATATATATATATATATATATATATATATATATGCATTTGTGTGATAATGACATTTTAAAATGAGCATTCATCTGTATCGAAATAATCGTCAGCCTATAGCATTAATGGCGTAAAAATGTCAAATTTCAATTGTACTTTTTTCTTTGCGAAACCTTCCCTCTGATCAAAGATTTCACAAGGATTTAATATTAAGTTCGCTTCTCAACAGATGCGTCTGATCTCCTCTCATCTTCGTAATTCTTTCTTTTGAAAACGTTAAGACTGGGGCGATTATTGTGGATGAGGAAAAAACCGAGACCGAGTGGGAGGAAATTCACCGTTTGACGAAAACGATTTTCAAGAAAGAAAGAATAAATTATCAGGAAATAAATAAACAGGTTCACCGAATAGGGAAAAATGTAAAAAAATATTTTTTTCATCTGCCGTGTCCTTCTATAACGTAGCTGATCATGGCTCTCTGCAACTTTTTGTCATTTGTAATTAAGTTGTCCTTAAAAAAATACTCGTTGCTTTCATGTTCTATTCAAGATATTCTCGACGTGCTTATTTCTTTTGCCTAAAGTCCTTTTTTAATCGGTGAGAAAATTGCCAAGAATTTACTATGATGTAGGCCGATTGATATTACATAGCAGTTCATTACTCTTTCCTTTGTTCCTAACGAAAGTGTCTTGTTCTTAAATACTTTTAGAATTTGGAAAGCATATTTTACTATTGAAATACTTTCCGACAGTTTTTAACTTTTATCACTCTGTGTGTAACTTCATTTGCGGTAAAAAAAAAGTTTGTTCTGCCACTGAAAGTGCCTCTGATCCCTGAATTTGAATGTCATAGTTGTGTTGTCATATCCTACTATGGCAACAGAAAACAACTTTGAGTGAAATTAAAAATAAGGATACTGCAACTGGGAGGTCTTGAAAAAGAATGTAGTGGAAAGAGGAGTAATATTAATAATGTAGTGTGCTAATGTTTAAAAACTAATGTTTCCTTCATGTGAAAATGGGAAACATCTGAATAAAAATGAAAAGCGAAGACTACAGCATTGGCGCTATAACTTATATCAAATAAACCTCTGCTTTTTAAATATTCCATTTTGTGTCCCATTTGGAAACTCTTAAACTTAGAAAATAATTAGATTTTTTTTTTTTTTTCAACCTCCTCGTTTTTCTGTCTGTCTTTTTCTCTTTCATTTTTTCTTTCTTTTGTCCTTCTTTTTCGCTCTACTTTGATCTTCTTTCTCTTTTTCTTTCCCTTTACTTTTCTTTTTTCCATTTTCTCCTTACTTTTCTTTTTTCCATTTTCTCCTTACTTTTCTTTTTTTCCATGTTCTCCTTACTTTTCTTTTTTTTTTCCATTTTCTCCTTACTTTTCTTTTTTTTTTCCATTTTCTCCTTACTTTTCTTTTTTCCATTTTCTCCTTACTTTTCTTTTTTTCCATGTTCTCCTTACTTTTCTTTTTTTTTTCCATTTTCTCCTTACTTTTCTTTTTTTTTTCCATTTTCTCCTTACTTTTCTTTTTTTTTTCCATTTTCTCCTTACTTTTCTTTTTTTTTTCCATTTTCTCCTTACTTTTCTTTTTTTTTTCCATTTTCTCCTTACTTTTCTTTTTTCCATTTTCTCCTTACTTTTCTTCTTTTTCCATTTTCTCCTTACTTTTCTTTTTTTCCATGTTCTCCTTACTTTTCTTTTTTTTTTCCATTTTCTCCTTACTTTTCTTTTTTTTTTCCATTTTCTCCTTACTTTTCTTCTTTTTCCATTTTCTCCTTACTTTTCTTCTTTTTCCATTTTCTCCTTACTTTTCTTTTTTTCCATTTTCTCCTTACTTTTCTTTTTTTCCATTTTCTCCTTACTTTTCTTTTTTTCCATTTTCTCCTTACTTTTCTTCTTTTTCCATTTTCTCCTTACTTTTCTTTTTTTTTTCCATTTTCTCCTTACTTTTCTTTTTTTTTTCCATTTTCTCCTTACTTTTCTTTTTTTTTTCCATTTTCTCCTTACTTTTCTTTTTTTTTTCCATTTTCTCCTTACTTTTCTTTTTTTTTTCCATTTTTCTCCTTACTTTTCTTTTTTTTTTCCATTTTCTCCTTACTTTTCTTTTTTTTTTCCATTTTCTCCTTACTTTTCTTTTTTTTTTCCATTTTCTCCTTACTTTTCTTTTTTTTTTCCATTTTCTCCTTACTTTTCTTTTTTTTTTCCATTTTCTCCTTACTTTTCTTTTTTTTTTTTTCTCCATTTTCTCCTTACTTTTTTTTTTTCCATTTTCTCCTTACTTTTCTTTTTTTTTTTCCATTTTCTCCTTACTTTTCTTTTTTTTTTCCATTTTCTCCTTACTTTTCTTTTTTTTTTCCATTTTCTCCTTACTTTTCTTTTTTTTTTCCATTTTCTCCTTACTTTTCTTTTTTTTTTCCATTTTCTCCTTACTTTTCTTTTTTTTTTTTTCTCCATTTTCTCCTTACTTTTCTTTTTTTTTTCCATTTTCTCCTTACTTTTCTTTTTTTTTCCATTTTCTCCTTACTTTTCTTTTTTCCATTTTCTCCTTACTTTTCTTTTTTCCATTTTCTCCTTACTTTTCTTCTTTTTCCATTTTCTCCTTACTTTTCTTCTTTTTCCATTTTCTCCTTACTTTTCTTCTTTTTCCATTTTCTCCTTACTTTTCTTTTTTCCATTTTCTCCTTACTTTTCTTTTTTCCATTTTCTCCTTACTTTTCTTTTTTCCATTTTCTCCTTACTTTTCTTTTTTCCATTTTCTCCTTACTTTTCTTTTTTCCATTTTCTCCTTACTTTTCTTCTTTTTCCATTTTCGCCTTACTTTTCTTCTTTTTCCATGTTCTCCTTACTTTTCTTTTTTTTTTTCCATTTTCTCCTTACTTTTCTTTTTTTTTCCATTTTCTCCTTACTTTTCTTTTTTTTTTCCATTTTCTCCTTACTTTTCTTTTTTTTTTCCATTTTCTCCTTACTTTTCTTCTTTTTCCATTTTCTCCTTACTTTTCTTCTTTTTCCATTTTCTCCTTACTTTTCTTTTTTTTTTTCCATTTTCTCCTTACTTTTCTTTTTTTTTTTCCATTTTCTCCTTACTTTTCTTTTTTTTTTTCCATTTTCTCCTTACTTTTCTTTTTTTTTTTCCATTTTCTCCTTACTTTTCTTTTTTTTTTCCATTTTCTCCTTACTTTCTCTCAAGATCAATTTTTCATGCGTACCAATCTCATTCATTTATTCTTTTCCTTACCTGTTATTATTTATATCTTTAACAATATGAAATTTGTTTCCATTTCTTTCCTTATGGGCTCAAAGGAAACAAATTCCGTTTAAAAAAAAATTAAAGTATTTTAAATTGATTCAAGCAAAACAAAAAAGTCTCTCAGAGAGAATTCTATTGATGCTTCTCATTTAACTTAACCTTTATCACTCTATATGTGACTTCATTAGCTGTGCATAAAAGTTTATTCTGCCATTGAAAGTGACTTTGACCCCTTAACTTGAATTTGAATTTAACTGTTTGACCTTTGGGTCTCTAATTTGTAGTCTTGAGCTGTCTCTCTTGCTAAAACCCGTACATTCTGTCTTCTTCCTTAGTTTATTGGCTTGTTTAAGAGGTCCTTCATTTTTTTCTGTCTGACATAAACATGTTACGATATCCTCGACAAAATCCAAGGACAAATATGCAATGCGATATGTCCTGGTCTGGCATCTCGTCTACAGACGTTTTCTCATAGAAGTGTCGTGGCTTCCCCTTGTCTCAAACTGTTCCGACGAGCTACTTTCGCTGGTTCCCAGACTACATGAATTTAAGCGAGCTACTTGGCTGGCATCTCGGTCCCACCCTTTCACTATCGAAACGGTTAAATATAACCGTCTCTTCTACTCAAAAAGCTTCCACTTGCACTTCTCGTCTGTGGAACTCCGTTCCCGTATTTTTTTTTTTTTTTTGCTTCCCTGATAACGATAGTAAAGTCAATCGACATCTTCTGATACCTTGATCTTGTTCTCCGTCCTTCTCTATATCATTTCCTCAAAAAAAGCTTCTTTACTCTTGTTCTCAATCCTCTGTAGTGGAACTCCTGTCTTGCTTGGGATGAATTACTTAAAAATATATTGTTAATATTATGCCCGCCAATATGAAAACTAAAAAGGGAATAATTAAAAGGAAGGAAGGAAGAAATGAAATTAGATTTTAAGGATATTTAGAAACTGCTGTCACTCTCCATAGTGAGAATGTGCTTTTCACCCGTACACTCTTATTGGACAATGAATGCTGAACAGGGGAAGAAGTGACTTGACTCGTCTGAGAATATATCCATCAAGACTGGTGATTTACGTGGTGGTTTTAAAGAAAAGAGAAATTAGAAATAAAGTAAAGTTGGACTACTATGTAATATCCACTTTCCTATATGACAGGGAATGCTGGGCAATTCTTATGATACGTGAGAACAGATTGACACGAAAGATTCCCATGCAGGAAATACTACAGACAGATGATATGGTTAACCAGGAAGTTTTAAGAAGAATATGGAATACAAGAAAACTTTTACTAACAATAGCGGATAATTCTGGGACATATCATGAGAAAAGAGGGTATATAAAATTTAACACTCACAAGAGAGACTGAAGGCAAGAGAAGTTAAAGAAGCAGCTAATAACTTATTTAACGAGTGAGTGTATTGAAAAAAAGGATAGTAAAAAGTAATGTTTACTTAAAGCAAGAAAAGACATTTGATTATGGAGGATCATAGTCGCCATTGCACTGAATATGCAGGATATTTGAAAGAAGAATGGATGCATTCAATTCTCATAGGATGCACAACGATTGTAAATATTTGTCAGGGTTCGGTTTGACCCTGTAACAAAAATTTCATATGCCATACTAATTCTAGTTTAACTTAGTCAATAGGTATTAACAACGCTTAGCGTCGGAAAGATCCAGTATAAGCAACCACTCTGTGAGAGTCATGTTCGATACACTAGCAAATGTTCCAATAGATAAGTTTGATAAGACTCTAATATATTCTCAGATTTAATTTCGGCAAATCAACGGTTTGACACGGAAAAGTGATAATCAAAAATGTTAGAGGCTATTTGAGTCAACAGAGATATTGTTCTACAGAAGGATACTGAGAATATCATAGACGGAACGTGTAAGCAAGAAGGAAGTCTTAAGTAAAGTGCAAAATGTAAACTCATAATAGTATCAGAAAGACAGTTGGAGAATTTGACACGCACGGAACTAAAGAGACAGAGGAAAACGGCAAGTTTGTGCAAATTGATAGCAGAACAGGATTTGGGAGGGATAGTAAGACAAACATTAGTAAAAGCTACAAAGAACAGAAAGTTGTGGAGGGATATGATCACTCACGTCCTGAAGTGACACGTCACATAGGAGAATGCATAAGTATAAGAAATTAATGTAACGCTCATCCTGACAGAAAATAATATCAATCCTTCTATATGGCAGAAACGATTTTCTAATAAAGGAAGAGAAGACTTGAGGCATCAAAGATATAGGTTCTACAGAAGGATGCTGAGAATACCATGAACTGAGCGTGTAAGCAACGAGGGAGTTTTAAGAAGAATGGAAACTAAACAAACTTATACTAAGAATCAGAGACAGATTAAATATTTATAGGCACCTAATGATGTCAAAGAGCCTGGAAAATGTGAGACTCACAGGACATGAAAAAAGGAACACAGAAGACCACTTACTTTACGACTTTATGCGAATGTATGGCTGAGCAGAAAATAGTAAAGATGATAAGACAAATATTGCTAAGATTTGCAAATTATAGGATGTTGTGAAGAGCCATGATCGTTCTCGCCTTGAAATACCAAGGCACATAGAAGTTAAAAATGAAGAAAAATTGTACGATATGAGGAAATGACTAGTGGTGTTGAAATCTTCCACTTTTTATCTAGAAGCTATTACAAAAAATGTTTGAACATTTTATATAATTTGAGGGATGTGGGTTGAATCGAATAATTTTCACTAACCTTTTGCAAAGAAGAAAAAAGAAATTAATAAAAAAAAAAAAAACGAACGGCAGAATAGGAGAAAATCGAGCGAAAGGATCGAATCACATTCGAAGCACAGAAGTGAAATCAAATAATTTTTTATTTTTTTATTTCAATGTATAACCGAATGAATTGACCACGCAGAATGTCTGGAAGTAGAAAAAACACTTATCAGAAAGAAGAAAAAAAACTCTTATCAGGAGAAAAATGGTAAAAAAAAAAAAAAGTAAGCAAGGATTAAAACGAAAAATGTACAAAGAAATTTAGAAAAGCGATAAACGAAAATCTTAAAAAAAAAAAATAAGAGAGGTAGAAAACGAACGAAAATTGGAAAGGAAAATACAATAAAGGCCAAGGATAAAGTGACAAATAAATAAACGAGAGAAATAAAAATGTAATAAAACAAAACACAAGCGAGAGGAATGGAACAAAAATAAAGACCCACGTAAAAAACTTGATAAGGAAGTTTTCTTTTCCTTTTTTTTTTTTATTTTTTTATTTTTTGTTTTCTCCCATTTTTCTTTCAAGAAAAACGAACCAAAAACGTTACATTGGCTTGGAAGTGAGAGTTGATGGCTATGATGAGAAGAAAAAAAAATTTAGGAAGCAGAAAGAGTAGAAAGGCATTTTGATCACGGGAGGTGTGTCTATGCGATAAGGGACATGAAAACAAAAACAAAAAAAAGTAGAAAATAAAACAAAGGAACAAAACCCTTTTTAAAAAAATCTAGGGAATGCTGTATGAGAACCCTACTGACTGATGCAAAGAAAATAAATTATTATTATTATTTCAGACATGCATGTTCACACCAGATGACTGGTCCTTATCACTGGAGACTAAACGGCAGCAAATCTACTCAAATTTCCAGCAATATTTTCTGTATCTTCACAAAATCCTGTATCGCCACGACCTGGACATTTCTATTTCATTTCTGAATTTCTAATTCGTTTATTCTCAATTCTATGGTATTGGAAACGGTTCCACTTATGGGCAAGACCATATTCTTCATGCATTAATGTTTTCTCGGTTTTCTTAAAAGATTCTATTTTAAAATTTCTAGTTTTCTTTCATCTTCATCCCGTAGCTTGCCGATAAAGACATGTCTATGATCTGGCATATATGTTTTCCTTGTTTTTGTCAGATTTCGTTGCTTCAATGGAGTCGTTGGTTTCAGTCAAACAGGATAAAATATTTCGCACAGCTGGTACCTTTGTTCTACATATTCGAACTAAAGTCATTTTCACAATTCCCAGTGCATGGCTGTACCTTCATTGTTATTAGGTTGGTGCAAAAATAATGTCGTTTTCTCACATATGTTACTATGTGAGAAAACGACATTATTTTTGCACCAACCTTATATATATATATATATATATAATAAAAAAGCTTAAACACTAATATTCCATGGTCATAATTTATTCCATTGGAATTGTAAAAACTATCCAATTCATCAGACCTACAAATACAAAAAGAAATCAGAAAAACCAACTCCGGAAATAAAAATAGAATTTAGAGAGAGTGTAAGTATGAGAGTGTGGGTCGAATGTTAGAGCTACAGAAAAAAACAATGCAACAGATAAACTATGTATTATGAAACCGGAACGCTTAGAAAAGATTACTGAAGTGTTATGTAATATCAGTCCTTCTATATGGCAATGAATGCTGGAGAATCACAAATGGCGAAGAGATTTGAGACAATAAAAATGTGATTCTACAAAAGGATGTTAAGAATCCCATTGACTGAATATGTGAGTAACAATGACGTTTTACGGTTAATAAAAACAAAAATACACTTAGAATCGGAAAGAGACAACTGAAATTTCTCATTCACCAAATAAAGGAAAAGCGCTTGAAACATTTGTCACTTGCAGGGCATATTGAAGGTAAGAGTATCATAGGTAAGCAGCGAAAACCTAACGAGCTTATCTAATTGGTTGGCAAAACAGGGATTACGAAAGATTACAAAAAGACAATCTATAATAAGAGCAAAAAATGACAGGAAGTTGTGGATAGCCATGATCTTCCATGTCATGAAGGGACACGGCACACGGACAAAGAATACCGTAGGCTCTATCTGACTACTTTTCTGCGTAACTTTCTTACTTTCCCTTTTTTCTTTCAAACCTTTTTTTCACTTCTTACTCATTTCTGTTGCTTTCTCATTCGTGTCTTTAGGGAATGTACTAAATGGCAGTTGATATTTTTTAATCATTTAATGCCAAGCAAGGCAATAAAGCCACTAGGACGCAATGGTAAAGGGGTGTCCTGAGTATCAGAGAAAATGAAAAAAAACTACTATTAAGGAGAGAAAACAATAAAAGAACAAATTAACAAGACAGAAGATAACGAATATATATATATATATAATATGTGTGTGTGTGTAGTCATCCACAGACAGACTGTTTCGCTGTATCACAGCTCATCAGTGTGACTAGAGGTCCGATTTCTTCAAACTTGGATAGAAACCTGGCCGATTTGGCATCAGTCAGAGATTCTACCCCCAAGCTATGGTCGCACAGCAGAGCGGGACGGAAATTTTAACGTATTTACTATGCGAAAGACGTCAGAAGCTAGGAGAGCTCGATTCGAGTAGAAGAGCAATGCATATATATATATATATATATATATATATAATCCCAATTTGAAGCAACCCGTCCTCTAGCCACACCGATAAGCTATGATACAGCGAAACAATCTGTCTGTGGATGACCACACACGCACACACATCCTCGTAATATGAAAATATTTTATATTAGGTTGGTGCAAAAATAATGACGTAATAATGTCGTTTTTTGAAGTATGTTTTAACGTCAAAAAACGACATTATTGCGTCATTATTTTTGCACCAACTTAATAACTGATCCACAGAAAAGAGCTCGATGTATTTTACTTATTTTATACTGAGCAATATATGATTTGTTTGATTATTAATTATATATTTGTGTCTGTAACACTTTTCAAAACATAAATATATTACTTATTTAGATTTTTAAAGACGCAATGTAATACTAAACGCACATTTATATATGCAGAAAATGCGACGATCTTCAACCGCCGCTGAAAAAATACTGTCCACCATGTCAACAAAACTCTACCTACTCATCTGTCCTACTCCGCTTGCCAAATCAGCTGATTTTTCATCAACCTATTAACTTTCTATAATTAAAAGCGGATTCAAGTGCTGATTGAAATTCAGAAGGTATCGAAGAGCTGTCCGGTAAAAGGCAACAAGTTATTTTCATAATTATGGTAAATATATAATTGAATAAAATGTCATTGTAATTTCTTTTGGTTAAGAATAGAATCCTTTAATAAAAACGAAAAATATATATTAGCCTACATTACAAAATAAATTCTTTAATCATAAATGACGAAATCGCGAAAAATATTTAGTCTCTTATCGCAAGATTACCGTAGAGTAGTGATAACACAACCGAGATCTTGCGGACACATTATTAGGTTCAAATACAGTTAGCACCAAAATACAACAATACCTTTTACTTCCGAAATTTGATGAATCCCTCCAGATATGTCGTCAAGACAGTGAATGAATACTTACACATATTTATTTTATACAGTGTAACCCGGATATAAGAGAGTTGTCGGGACCGGAGAAGAAGTCTCTTATATCCAGGTTTGGTCTATTTTGTTTAGGTAAGTATGGCTCTAATTTGGGACCAGAGAAAATCTCTCTTATATCCGAGTTTCTCTTATATCTGGGTCTCTTATATCCGGGTTACACTGTACATTTTATGCATAGTATTACGGGTTATATGAACAGCTTATCTGGCAGAATTATCGAATAGAGCGTGCCAAAGTTACCACTACATATTCACCATCATTTCCATTGTCATCGCTATGCTTATAAAATACTTTTTGGCTTAAAGGTTCGATTTTAACGCCATAATAGATATGACATTACGACTGATATATCTTTCTCTGTATTCTGCAGTCTCCAATAACGCAGTGCCTTTATAACTCTTAAGTATACAAAAACGTTACATTACTTTGATTTGTCGTTCGGCCGGTTTCCATATGAGTCTTGATATCATTTACAGTATGTCTCTCTTAGCCAGAAAACGAAGACCCAATTCCTTGTAGTGATGTTTATCAAAAGCTGATACTTTTGTAAAGGTATACGAGTACAAGCCAAAGCGAAAAACGATATATAGTTTCTCATATTAAATATTAATGGTAGAAATACGTTTCGGTTGTAGAAGCGGTTTCCATGATAGAAAAAAAAGAGATAGGGTTTCGATTCCTGTCGGTAGGAAGAAATTTATCTTTAGTAAGACATTTCAATTTAGGCTGGTGGTTATTAATTTCATATCTAAGAAAATAAATAAGAAAAAAAAAAGGTTAGTAACTCAAACGTGTATCCACGAAAAATAATCTTTAACGTAATAATAAATGGTCGTTTATTCAAATCTCAAATTGGGGAATTACTTTCACCTAATCTATGTCTGGAAGGCCCCGAGTTTCTCATCCAAAACCTCGTCTGCTATCTACGAATGACACTACACTATTCTCTAGAGAGTGTTGTGTTTTTATATATCTGGAATACGGCTGTTTCCCACGCGGGTATTCTATGTGCAGCTGAGCGGATCACTCGGCGACGAGAAAGACAACACACGGGTCAAATCTACACCTGACTAGCCCGAAGGTCACTGAGTGCAAAGTATTCTGGCATGATCTGGTGGTGAAACAGATACTACACTTTATGCGTTTTTAACACCATAGAATTAGACAAAAGAACAAACATAGAATATTTAGAATATTGCGATACACGAAAAGATAAGAATAAAACATCAAAATATTAATACAAATAATCTGCTTGTGAGTTAGGAGTATTATTTATTTCTTAATTATCTTTTGAGTACTTGTATTTGACTCATAATTAGGAGAGAGAATTCCTGTTCCTAACTCCATGATGCTTACCTGGAAGGATGGAAATGATACTAATATCTTTTCGGGAATTCACAGGTACTGGTACGACCCTAGGGACAGTAGACACAGTGAAGGGCAGATAACTCTATGCTTGCTGTTGTAGTATTCTGTTGATTATTAACGTAGCAGTTACAAATATATTCAAATCTCAGACACGTAACATCTTTTTTTTTTTTTTACTTTCAGTATTTTAAAATTTATTCTATATATATATATATATATATATATATATATATATATATATATATATACACACCGATGATTATAGGACTTTTTGTAAGTTGGGATGAGAACAGATCTGCTTCTTGTTCAATTTAAAGTGACGAAAATGTTTTCATACATATATATATATGTGTGTGTGTGCGTGTGTAGAAAGACCCCACTGGTTTGATAAATATATTTCTAGAATTAATGTTACGATAATACGTCGAACGCCGACAAAAAGGATATGGCAATCAAGAACAACATTCATTTGACGTTGGCTCACGTTGTTGGACATATCAATAAATGTTATCAGCTTCTTTTGTTGCTTTCTCTATGGTTTGCAGGTATTTTTTTCCTCTAGACTAGTTGCCCCCATCGTATAGAGAGTTCAGTATGTCCTGCATTATATCCAATAACTAGAGGGAGAATATATGGACTCATAGTTTCCTAAACGTTTTTGTGAGAAAGTAAACGCAATTGACTAGGCCGTCATTTGAACTCGACTCGTCGATTTCACGCTCCACGCCGATAGTAGTAACATTACCCGCACATTCAATTACTTATGAATATGAATGAAATTCCCCAAATATTAAGAATTAATTGATATGTAATTATTCTATGAATTTTTATGCTTAGTATCTTCATTGTTGTTACTTTTCCCCATTTCAGCCGATGTAGTCATCAGTTTCATTAAGTGTCATCCATCCCACCCCTCAGTTAAATTAACTGCTCAACTAAAAAAATAAATCTTCATATGTTTCATGGACGGAACATAAGAGTAAGGAAGGCTAGAGAACATATCGGTTCTCATAAAACAATAGTGAAAATATTTTTGCAAATACTTTGTAGATTGGTAACCTTAATTCTCTGATTTCCAGAAATTATTTTATCTCTCTGTTTGACACAGTGTCGAAATAAATGGACCAATCGTTATTTGCAAGACCAGCATCTCTCCACTTGCCTTGATGCTTCTTAGATTAAACCAAATTTGGCCCAAGGATACATACCGAGTTTGGTCAACGTGACTGAGCTCAGTGTTAAGAGCTTAGAAGATCAGATTGTGAATCAACATACTGTATTGAGTGTTCCGAACCACCACGTTCTGATATCAAAAGAAAACGGGTAAAATGTGCTACTGGGGTACAAATAAAGTTCTGTTATATTTGCAAGTGAGGCAAACTTGGGAATCAGAATGTGAAAGAAGAGAGCAAGCAGCGAGAATAGAAATTAACACAGTAAATAAGCAACTCGACAAATTCGATTGTGATAAATAAATATATTGTATTAGATTTTCTGTTTTATTTTAGTTTGTGTAATGTTTTGGAGGGCCATATAGCCTTGTTTGGGAACCAGACTACCACAGAAAGAAACGTTAGCCTACTGCGGGAAATCTTCTTCCTAGTCAGTCATCAATCGAGGGATATATGATCGCCCAAACGGGTGTCAATATGACACTTGACCTTTTGATTTTAATACTTTCCATTAGATTTTTTTTTTTCCACAGAACTGATGAATTATTGCTTACGAGCATAAAACTTTATCTCGTGTTTAAAAGTCAAAAGACATTGGACAGTTTATGTTCAAGCTCTCCTGGAAAACCAGGAAAATTCTTCCGACTGAAGAAGAAAAATTACTAAAATTATCTAACACAAAAACTTTTGTTGATTTTTAACGTTATTTTTTAGTGGATAACCATATTGAGTAGACGCTTTGTTTATTTATTAAACAATATATTTATTTATTTATTATTATCTACAGGCCTGAATATTCGAGAAATTATACCAGAAAAATCGGCAGGATATATATTAGGTTGGTGCAAAAATAATGTCGTTTTCTCACATAGTAACATATATGAGAAAACGACATTATTTTTACACCTACCTATGCACATAGTAGTTGTAGCTGACGCATGGGAATCAAGGTGATGTTTGATCAGTATCGATTGGGTCACCATGGAGAAGAGGTATGATGTTGTAAGACCGAAAAACCCCTAATGATCTGCGGTTAAAAATCATTCCCTAATTATGTGCACCAATGTATTTCACGAAAGTTATATATATATATATTAGGTTGGTGCAAAAATAATGTCGTTTTCTGACGTATTTTTTAACGTCAAAAACGACATTATTAAGTCATTATTTTTGCACCAACCTAATATACACACACACACACACACATGCATAAGTATGTAAGAGTTGAAATATATACAGAAGTGAACGGAAGTGTGTGCTTAAATATAGTTGTCGGCATCTAAACCTTTGTACATGAAATAAAATCAAAGAATGGCGTCACATTTGAAAATAACTCTTTTGACTCAGCTTATATATATATATATGTGTGTGTGTGTGTGTCTGTGTGCATTGCGTGCGTGTGCGTGTGTGTAAGAAATGTTTAAACTAATGAAACGGAAGAAAAGAAAGAAACAATTATTTTATGAATTAATAAAATAAAAGGAGAACGAACATAAAATTCGAAGTACCGATTCCAACGAAGAGACAGTCCAAAGTATACTTGGAGACATCAAGGAACTGAAAATGATGTTTCAACATCAAAGAATTGCAGAAAATTGTCCTCTTCGAGACAGACAACACAATCAAACTTTTTTTTTCTCTCTTTTTCCCATCGATGCTTGCATGAATTGCAAGTATCACTCTATACTTTGAATATCTTCTAATAGCGACCATTTTTAAATACATCGCTTTCATATTAATGTAGACAGGAATCTCAGCCGAAGAAAACAATGACAACTAACTCGCTTGAGCTGTGTTGTTTTTCGCTTAGTTCGCGTGGCAAGGTTTTTAATTATGGGATATGATCAAAAGATACAGAAGCAATCTCTGGAGATTGTCATATACTTATTTATCCTTAGGCCTCGCACTGTTATTACCAATGCCAAATGGACTATGTTTTTCGAGAAATAATTTTCCTACAGATGATCATGCTAAAAATTATGTGTTCTCAGTTATATAAGTTTCGTTTTTCTTTTTGAATAACCATGTCCCTTCAGGATATAGACGATCATAGCTCACCATCGATTTATTTTCTCTATTATCTGTTAATTATCTTGGGGGAAATAGTAAAGTAGTTTCTATTTACTTTGTCAGTTTTTTTTTCTTAATTCTGTTCTCTTATTCATAGACTGGTTGCTATCCAATAATAAATAAACTAATCTTCTGCGTTATTTAATCAATAGCTAGAAAAGATAGATTCCTGTTATTCCCAAGGTTTGTACGAAAGGGAATTAACCAGACAATCCTGGAACTTGAACACGGTTCATTGATTTAAATTTCATCGCTGTTAGGCTAAATGTACATACAGAAGTCATGTTTCTTTTTCATATAGATTATATCTTAATCATGGCATCAAAAACTGGTTTTATGTAACCAATATCTAAACATTAGAAAACATTTATTTTAAAATAATTTATGAATACTCCTTTCCCGCCTTCCATCAGCATGGCTGATACTAATCTCCATGAGAGTGACTCGTTGTGCTTTTCGGTCTAACATTCTTGGCTGTTACGAAGTAGAAAGACTATAATGAGGCCATTGCAATTTTTCTCTCCAGTTTGTCTCCATGTTTATGTGTTTCCCATTCATCCATGCTCCATCTTATCAGACACTCCCGCTTTATATTTACAGATTCTTGCTAAAATCTAAAGAAGAATCAGAAATATTATTGGTCCTGATCTGGCGTCTCAGCTTCAGCCACTTTCACGCCGCCATAATGTAGTTTCCCTACGACTTTTCTATAAATACTTTCATGGAAATTGTTCAGATAAAATTGTTCGCTAAGTACCTAGACTTTATGAATTTAGACGCAGTACAAGCGTGGTGGCAAGGTCTCATTAATTCACAGTTTAATTGGCTAGATATAACTAAGTTCTACGCTAACAGTTTCTTTTCTCACATTTTTTGTTGGTAGAATTTTCTTTCGGCTTCATGATTTGCAGCCAAATCTGATCTCCAAATATTTCGATGCAATGTTAATCATTATCTTTTGTTTTAATTAGTCTTCAATTCTTATCACTCCCCCTCCTGTTTCTATTTTATTCTTGTTCTTCCATACTCAATAATACTTTGTATTTTAGTATCTTTACTGCCATGCACAGGGTGATATGATCAACAATACATATAATTATTTTATAAGCATTTTAAAATGCAGTCTCCTTGTTTAAGGCGAATATTAGCAAATAATACCAAACTATAATAGAATATATACACGGTAAAGGATTAAAAAACTTAAATTGTACGAACCTATTATTTTACAAAATGGCCGCATTAAACAAACATCATTCGTGGATGCAAAGCCGGGACCTGCAGAAAGAGGATCCGTCACAAGCCCAAATCTGTACTAAGTTAAAAAGCATTAAATGGCGTTCTCCATTTTCATCACATGTGTACGCTGAAATTATTTAAATTCTGAGTTTTCCTCATCCCTATAGACTAGCTGCCAACTAAGGCTAGAGAGCCCTATCAGCCCTATAGAAAAGAGTAGATGGATTCATGCCTTTCTCAAGAGCAATAGTGTGAAATAAAAGTAACAGACTGCTGGAGTTTTGGCTTACCGTCTTCACTTCCCATGCCAATAAACATTACGCTACCCGAGTATATATGCAGGGTTCGGCATTCAGCGAGATGAAGATACCATTGCTATCAATGTTTACCATTATGTGGGAGGTATTTCCGTCTCACCTTGTATTTATACATACACACACATTATATATATATATATATATATATATATATATATATATATATATATATATATATAATGAAACGTAAATCTCAAGCAACACAAGTTTCACCGTAACAATGACGAATCGTTAGTACAGGTACAATCTTTATCGAGTATCGCTTGGAGAAGAGGGAACTCGTATTTAGAGCTGAAATTGATATAAAAGATATTCCCACGATTAATTACATTGGTTCAGCTGAGGGCACGCTTTAAAAAAAGCTGGAGCAGAGTAAAGAAAATGAAAAGCTATGCAGGGAGAGATAAATCTTCCAATTTGTGTCAGGAGAAAAGTTCGTCGCTCTTCATGTTACTGAATTTAGATTCGCTATTGAATAAGAGAGCAGGAACAATGATGTGGGGTATACATGCGAAAAAAAAAAAAGGATTTAATAGCTCATAAGGAACCCGCATGAGATTCACCTCTGACCCCCCAAAAAGAAAGAAATATGACCATTTTTATGCATTAGTTGCTCACAGTATTGAGATTGACCACAATTTTAAAATAAAAATTCTACTCTGATCAATAGAGAAAACAATTCATTAATACGATAATATACCTTAATCGTTATGACATCCTCAGTAAATTTTCACCCCAGCTCTTACAACATTTCCCCATCCCTCTCAGATCTTCTATTATTACAGTGTGGGATATCTAATCACAATATATATATATATATATATATATATATATATACATACTACTATCAGCATGGCCCGGCGTTGCCCGTGCTTGATTCAAAAATCGTACGACTCATACAGCAATCGCTATCACTTGACTTAAAATATGTTTGCCCTTCCTTGCCTTTAAAGGAGTGCCCTTTGCCGTTGCTTTGATGTTGCTACATGCCTTACTTCTTGCCTATCTCACACTGCGAATTTTTTCGAAGCTCTATACTAAACACTAAATCTGTTACGAAAAAAGAACTAAACAAAATGTACACAAAACGATCAGCTTTAAAAAAGGACCCGTAACTGGAAAAAACGAATGAAAAAAGTATGTTAACAACAAATACTTTTTCACATCCAACCCAGTTCTGCGGAATCAGAATCAACGTTGAGTTTAAGCAAGCGAATGAGCCAATTGGAGTAAAGTGCCATGCAGATTTAAATTTTTTCCCACTTGTGACGAATGCAGCTATCGATTTTTTTGCATGCTAATTAACATTCGTGTCAGTCAGCTGTTGGCTCTCACGCTGGCCAATAGAATATTCGTGGCAGCTAGCTATTGGCTCTCACTCTGGCCAGTACAAAATGACCGCAAACTACATAAAAACTGCCGTAGAAGCATGAAAATATCGATTATTTCCACTATCGATGGGAGATGGGAAATGCAAAGTCGGTCTTGGCCTTCCCGCTAACTTTGGTGCAAATGCGTCGAAAATTGCGGCCGTGCATTCGTTACACACGCATCCTGCCTTTCATATATATATATATATATATATATATAAGTAGAAAAGCTTATAAATAACAGGTCTCGCCGACATGTGTTATGTTCGGCTTCTCCAATTCGAAACGAAAAAAAACTGTTTAAGGAAAAACGCGTTGGAAATGATTTCGCGTAAGAGAGGCAATAAATTAAATACTTTATCAGATCCAACAACCAGAAATTGTTATATTATTAGAGCTGGCAATGTTTGTTGGATTTTATATCAACCTACCCTGAATAGATCTCTGCTTTTTTTCTACTAGCTCGTAGAATGCATGTGCTATTATTTCTTTAACGGTGATATTAGGTTGGTGCAAGAATAATGTAGGTTTTTGACGTATTTTTTAACGTCAAAAACCGACATTATTTTTGCACCAACCTAATATGTAAGGTTCTGGTCTTAGGTTTATTTATAAAACTGCGTAGTGCTAATCTTCAAGGTAAAAGAAGCAAATAATTTAGTCAGTTTGAATTCTGAATTATAATCTCTCAAATGCTGTGCCATATTCCAGAACAATATGTCTAATGGATATGATCTCAAACAGAAAACTTTAATCACACAAACATACAGGCAAATACATGAAAAACAATATCTGTTTATAAACACACTCGCAAACACAGACAAGGAGTTTGTGTGGATGTGTATTTTTTGTAGACATATATATATATATAATATGGTGTTTCAGAATCAGTAAGTTATCGATAGATAGAAATAGTGATAAATCAGTCAGTCACGTATTGAAAATAGCATTTCACTCAGTTTTTACTCAGAAACTTTATGATCTTTCAGTGACCTTTCCTATCACTTTCCCGCGCCCGCGAAAAAAACACGCCTTTTTCGCCGGCAGCGTCCGGGTAGCGGAAACATGGCTGATGCCCTCAACCGAACACATACTGTGCTTGGTGATAGCAGGAACAATGGATCTGCTGAGAAACCCCCGAAGCATATGTTATTTCCATTTCATATCGAGAAAGCAAGAACCCATATCTATCTTGGATGAGAAATAAGTAAAAAGTATCATATATATATATATATATATATATATATATATAGTTGCTTGTGTGTTCGTTTTTATCTGATTTTGTCATTATTTTTACTTGTTGAAGCATATTTTCTTAAGGGTGGGTATTGAGGTTGGAAGATAAGAACGGAGGTGTGCAAAAGAACGCAGCCGTTAATGGACCATGGTTCAAAGCCTGTATTATGATTGAGACTCCGAGGCTTTTAGTAAAGGTATACAGGTGAACGCTCACTCACAAACGCTCCTCGACGCTGAACACTGGGTGCTGATATTATCTTTCAAATTTCTCCATTTACATACACATCAGTAAGAATATGTAAGCCAGGGTTTGTTTTCTAATCCGTGAGAGGAAATAAAGTAAATACGCGGATGCATATGTCTAAAACTTGAAAAGTGTATTATAGATAATTACATATAAAAACAGATTTGCACACATATTTCGATAATGCATAAAAAAATATACTGAGATACTGGTCCACAGTCATATATAGAGTGCGATTGGTAAATTGTCGCCATTTTATATATGCGCATTGTTTGTTTTTGTCGACTGGACAGTATATTGGGGTCAGTTGGGCACCGGCTGTGAGAAAAAGACGCAATTCACTCCGCCAGAAATTTAGAAACAGCAAGCTGTACTGTTTGGCATTCGAACTGGAAGAGTGTTTGCGTGTTAATCTGAGACCAGTGCAGATGATTCGAAAAGAGTTCAATGGTGACTACGAAGGTGTCTGGAGTGATTCCTAGTGATGGTGACGTTATGCCTCCATTCATCTTATCACAGGGTATCAGACGCAAGGCATTAGGGAGTCTGCCCTGGGTCAAGAGGGTTCCTGCTGGAAAACCCTATGTCTGGCTACAGGATTCTGCACCATAACACACAAGCAGGAGAACCCAGTTATGACTGTCAATTTCTGCAACGACATCACCCCTTACATCTGGCCACATAACTCCCCAGACTGCTACATACTTTCGGATTTGTGCTACGCTTGTAAGGTACCTCAACGTGTATTGGTCAGCAACCTTGTCTCACTGGATCAATTTGCAACTGAATAGTGAGTTCTATCCCCACTGGGTGCCCTATACTTCTGGCCTTGTGCCACATCTAAGCTACGCTTAGAAAATAACCATAACTTCCCAGATTACAACCTCCTTGATTATTATGTGTGGAGTTGAGTGAGAAACCCACAAAACTCCTTGTATGACCAAAGATAAACTGAAGGCAAGAATTATTTCAACATTCATCAACTTAAACAACCGTCCAAAAGCGATGCAGGAGATTCCGAAGTCGCCTGGAGACCGTGGTTGAAGCCAAAGGCGACTTTATTGGATAAACTTACTCTTTAGTATTTCAAAATATTTTTGTGTAATTTTGGTAAATATATCTACTAAAATGAGATGTCAGTGTTATTTTCATTTTTACGTATTTTAGAGGACAATTTATCCATCGCACTCTCTCTATCTCTCTCTCTCTCTCTCTCTCTCTCTCTCTATATATATATATATATATATATATATATATATATATATATATATATATTAGTGCTGTATGTTACAGGCCAGAATATTAAACCAAAACGGAAACAAAAAAGAACAGAAACAGATGACATAATTTATGGAAGTGGACACCTCCATCAAATATAGAATTAGTAATAACTTTTCCAATGAAGATGTATTTTATAAACATAGCAAATTTTACAACACTGCATAAAAAATAGTGGCTGTAAAAGCTCTGAGATTAAATATATTAAACATAAGTGTTAGTAAGAATAGAAACAGAAAAATCATTTGGTACACCCCCAATCTAACCAAATGTTTAGTACTAAGTTAGGACAGAAGCTTCTCAATTTAATTGAGAAAGACTTTCCCAGAAATAATTCTCTTAGTAAGATTTTTTAATAAAATACACTTTAATTAAGCTATAGTTGTACAGATAATCTTGAAAAATATTATGAAAAAACACAAAATTTTTAATCAACACTTAGACCTAAGTAATAATCACTATTCCAAAGCAGCAAACAATAATGACACCAACTTGTGATTGTAGAAATCCTAATGACTCTCCATTACAAAATAGATGTCAAACTGAATCACTTGTTTACCTATGTACGATTTAATCTCGAGATAAAAACAACAGATAAAAAGTTTTATATCGGCAGTACCGAAAATTCCTTTAAAACTAGGTGGTATCAACATATGTTGTCTTTCCACGACAATGCGTACCAGAATAGAACGTAATTTTCTAAATATATTTGATACTTAAAAGAAGTTAACAAAACCACTGCGGTAAAACGGAAAACAGAACTTGTAAATCCTTACATGATTTATGTTTCCTGTGTTTACAAGAAAAATTTCACATTATAAAGCATGCTAAAAAAATAATAAAGCCAGAGTGGATAAAGGCGTTGTGACATGTGTCCTTAAGGTCACATGACACAGTGAATAAAGGCATTGGTTAGATCCAGTGACAGGACCCAAAGAGTTGTAAGTTCAATACCGGTTAAGGCAGTGGAGAACTTGGCGAGGTGGATTAACAGGAGATAACTGATAATTGGCGTCCATTAGACATGGCACGTGGAACTAGAACAGTCTACCCCAGCTAGCAAAATAAAGGGTTCAGTTCGACATTCCAACCACCTGAAGAAGGCCGGAGAGTACAACGGCCGAAACGTTGTGATAAATATGGCGACAAAGTTGAGGACAATAGTCCGAATAATGTAAATAGTGTACATAATACCTCATCTCAGAAATATAGACTGATTTGTAAAAGCGGTATATAATTTACAACTAACTTGTTGAGGTAATATCACACTGTCTAAAAAGGAAAAAAATCCATATTTATAAGGCAGCACTTACACCTTGGAAGGATTAAAGTCATCAATTTCAAAAAGAGATGATAATAGTGCCGGGTTTTTACAGATTTCTATCAGGACACGGCAGCAAACGAAACAGTCCATCAATCGTTTTGTATAAATATGGTGTATCGATACCTCTGTCGCCTTCCAAACACAAGCCCAAGAGTAGGAACCTTCCATCAAAGATTAACAGCAACGAATGAAATCGAAATAAGAAACACGTTTCAGTGATTATTAATAGAATGTTGAATGTTTGCCATATTCCGAGGAAGAAAGAGATAAAGTGATGTATTATTAGCACTCTTCAAAAGAATTGTATCTGTTCTATATGAATTGAAAAATGTTCCAATGATTTTTTTTTCCATTATATTTTGTGACTATTTTATTAACTGAAGATGCAACTGACAAAAATATTTTAAACGTTTACAGTCTCGATCTTTTAGTACTGGAAAGATCGATAACATCTACTGGATCCGAGAAACCTATTTTCCTGAAAAATTGTTTGAAGTGTAAAGATTTTATGAATTTGAACCGACAGTGGCACTAGCTGCCCGGTCAATAAATACCGAATGTTACCATTACATGTACTATTAAATCCCTAATACAAGCGGTATCGTAACAAATGTGGAGGCAGAATTTTCCACACAAATAAAATGTTAGGAAGGAAACTTCTGTCATTACTGGAAAGAGTGATAACAGCTACCGGACTTGTTTTCCTAAAATATTGTTTTAAGAGAAAGATTTCATTAATTTTAACAGAAATTAGTACTGCGGGTTCAGTATTTGCCCATAGCTGTGATTCTACCTGGTGCTAACACTCAGGGTTAAGGAAGACCTGGAAACAAAATCAGTTAAGTGTTTGTTGCAATGATCTATATGAAAAATTTCTGAGGGTTAACCCGTAGAAAAAGACAATATGTAAAAAGGGTAATTGACAATAGGAAAACTGTATTATTATCCGACGCGTTTCGACCAGTGCGGACTTTTTCAAAGCAAAAACGAAATGAATTTATTAAAAACAAAGTGACTATTAACAACAAAATGTTCTTAGTATGTAAACTTGTTGTTAATAGTTACCAACAAGTTTACTTACTAAGAAAATTTATTTTGTTAGTTGCTAGCTAGTTAAACATAGAAACCATTGTATAAAGGTAAAAGACAATAGGAAAACTGTATCTGATAATATAATAATATATATAAAAGTTGAATTGATTTACTCTTGACCGACTTCAAAGTTTTGAGGAACACGGTTTATCAGAGTCAGAAAACCCGATGAATCTATTGAATTATTACAAGATATTATATTCATACTTTACCGAAAAACTCTAATCATAGACCCCAAAGAAATTTGAAATGTATATTATGCTACAGTCCATTAAGTCTCTAAAACATTTTTACTCACCTGAAAATGTGTTAAATTCTAGAAAATCGTTACGTATTATTTACTATATCTTTATTATTATATGAAGAAAAGAGGAGTGTGGTAGGGAGGCAGAGTGTGTGACTATTTTTTTTCAAATACAAAGAAAATGATCAATCCCTGTGTCCCCTTTGTTATAAAATGTGAGGATTGATAAAAAAAATAATGATTTTTTGAATTTAGAATATATATAACTTCATACTAGAAATTATTAATTTATATGGATTTAACTTATTTTTTTAATTTTTATTTAAGTATGAATATGATGGATGACGTCACTTGTAATCGGAGCTAACTCAACAGCATAAAACCTATTTCTCTCGAAAGAAACTCGGCTAAAAAATAACCCCAATGTGCCTCAGCCTAACCCGATCATATTTCAGTGTGTGCTTATATTTCCATCTTTTCTATGACCCAATCTTTTAAGAAAACGTTTAACTAAGGATTTTCTCACTTCGACCAAGAAATAATCAAATGGAGTTTTAAAGTTTATTTTAAAACTAAATTAAAAAAAAAAGGACCAATAGTTTAAAGCAAAATAATTAATATGAAATATTGCTAAACGAAATTCGGGGATTGACTTAGGATACCATTTTATATATTTATTTAAAAAAAAAACAAAAACAAAGACAACATTCCAACTCTTTTGAGAGATGTTCGCTAAAGGTAAAGGAAGGTTGATGCTTTTTTTTTCCTTTTTTTTAACTATTTTTTTTTTTTTTTTTTTTTTTTTTTTTAGAATCCTTCTTTTCTATCCCTCTTACCCATGTCCAATTGCCCCTTTCTTGTTTTCTGCGACACTTCTTTCTATACGAAACTTTGTTATGACGAAGCAAGAATAGTAAGTGCCACCCGGTGAAGTCCTCTACGCTCGCTGAATTCTGAAACAGTGAAAAATGGAAAAAAAAAAAACAAACAAAAAAAAATAATGAGATGAACATGTGAGAGAAGTCGGGGTGAGAACGGCAGACATTTGGAATGGGGAGAGGGTATGCTTACTCGGAAGACAAAATCAAATTATGTTTTTATTTCTGCGAAATATTGAAAAAGTCTGACGGCATGAAATTGGTCTAAAATGATTCCACGCATGCTGGACGCAATTTTTAAGGCATTGGCGTTTTTTATACTTTTATTACTTGGCTACTTCATTTAATTTTATATTTTCTGAATATTTTTCTTCTTCTTTTAGCTATGTTACATGGTTTTCTTGTGGCTTAAGAAACATTTGCTTTTCGTAAAAGAAAAAGAAAAAAAAATACAAGTGGTTTGCGAACAAATTAATTCTTCTAAACACTTCAGCAAATCAGTCAGGACTTAGTTTTGATAGAACGGAAAAAAAAGTCGTGTTGTTATTACGATTATTGCTCTTGCTGTTATTAATAACAATAGATTGATAAAAGTAAAATAATAAAACCAACAATATTTATTTGATAACAGCAGCCATAAAGATTCTTTTTATTTTCTTCTGGAAACGAAAAAAAAAAACGAACAAGACAACGTTGCCATTGATAATAATCTTAACATACGCTAAAAATATTACATCTCTCGCGAAAATGTAAAAATAGCAATTTCTGACGAACTAGGCATGAGGAAATTCACTTCTCTCGGGCTTTGCCTGTATCGTCTCATTCTCGCCCTTATCCCTTCCAATATGTCTTGCTTGTTCATATTTCTTTTTTATTTAAATGTTACAGAAAGAAATATTTTCTACTGTACACTCTTGCATAGTTCTCTTGTTCTATTTCTCTATAAAGAATCTATATTTTTTACTACTTTTCATCTCTACGAGCCTTTCAGGGTTTCGCTTATTGTCATTTTATAAACTCTGTCCCTATCCACTTTTTTCATCTCCCTTTTTAACTCCTCACCCCTCAAATATATATATATATATATATATATATATATATAAATCAGTTCATCAAAAGTAAGGCGATAATGCCACTAAGACGCAAGGGGCTACTTCGAGTGAAAGAGAATGAAAAAGCTTGAGAAGGAACCGGAAACCTAATCCTAAACAGGAAACCAGGGATAAACATCTACTCCTGTTCAAAAGACCGAGGAATAGTGTGAACCAGGCGATAGGCGTAACTATCTACTCCAATTATGTGAACTACACACACACACACACATATATATTATATATATATATATATATATATATATATATATATATATAGGCAACATGTATTCATTCAAACAAGTTTGATTTAAAAGAACTGACAAGGTCTCTCTGTTTTTCATTTTATTTCGTTAATTTCCGAATAACGTTTTGAGTATTATACTAGAAATTATGGTTAATCTGTCCGAAGTTCATGTGTTATTTCGCGAAAGTAGTTTCAACCATTTCAGTAATTTTCAAGAACCAACGTACTGTTTGGTAAGCAGAATTCCTCCATATTGTTGCATGTTAACTTTGTAGACTTTTCCTGTGGGGCTATTGGGCCACGGTCTCAGCATGCAACTTATTGGCCGCTCTGGTTTCCATAGCAAATAGATTTGTACAGGGTGGAGTTGCTACATGTACGCCCAGTCAGTTTTGAATTCAGAATTTACCTTCACGTAGCAAAGCAAGTGAGTCCTGCCTGAGCTTATTTCTCACTGGGGCTCCAGGAGATGGATTCATACATAACCATAATAGCCAAGCTAATCGTAACTCCGTGCCGACAACACCTACGCACTATATATATATATATATATATATATATATTACTCCAACTCACCTCACTTATTATTTTGTCTTGCTTGCTTCCTCTCTTTCCTCCTCTACACGCACTTTCCCCTCCTCCAACTCTCTTTCACTTTTCCCAATTCCTTTCGATTTTACATTGTTTGGACTGTTGTCCTCGTCTTTGTTGCCATATTCAGTACGTTTCGGTCGTTGTACGTTTCGGCCGTCTTCAAGTGATTAGAATTTCGAACCGAACGTTTTTATTTCGTTCATCGGGGTAGATTGTTCTAGTTCCACGCCCCATGCCTCTTCCGGATGCCGCAGTTATCTCCTTTTTAATTCAACTCACCAATTTTTTGTTCACCACTGCCGTAGCCAGGTATTTAACTCACAACTCTTTGGGTCCTTAAAAATTTCTACAATGGACAGGAAGCTGTGGAGAACCATGATGGCCAACTATCTAAAGGGATATAGTGCACAGAAGAAGAAATCTGGTTAGTGCTTATCACTGTTCCAGTTGGATAATGTAATTTATATGTAGTGAAAACTAAATGTTAAGAATGTTTTAATATAGTTTATAAATACAGATACTGCTGGACAATAGTCTACTGTATTAAAGCGTTGATTCGTGGATTTGGTGACATAGTGATTGTGAGTTCAATCTCTAGGCCGGGCAGTGTGTACTTGGACTCAATGGAACAATAACTGAACAGTATTAAAAGTAAGAACTAGACGATATCTTCAATGAAATGAGAGCAGTCTATCCCCGTAGATTAAATAAAGGGTTCCGTTTAGAATTCCTTGTCTGTTACTGTTGCGGCCTTGTTAGGGCCAGAAAATAAAGACACAAAGAGGGGAATTGAGCTAAACAAATATATTAACAGAAACAGTAATACAAACATATACAAAAGAGAGTGCTACATCAAGAATGTTCGGTCCAAATGTCAGAGCTGACTGCTGGAAACTTCCCTCCTCCAAAAGGTAGTACCTGCTCCTATTTATAGCTGGGAGAGTCCATATGTTCTTGGGTAAATTACCATAACGGTTACCCAGACCGATATATAACTGAGAAAGGCCGGAGGGCACAACGACCGAAAAGTAGTGATAACAATAACAAAGATGAGGACAACAGTCTGAATATAAATAGTGAAAATAGAAATAGTACATATACTCCGACGTATTTGTTGTAGCACGCGGAAGAGTTCCGAAGTGTATTATCGGAAAAGAACTGGAGATCTTGAGAGGGAATGGAATTATCCCGACAACAGCATCATATATAAATCCTAAAGAAAAATATTAGTAGAGTACTGCGAAGATTTTGTCACTTGAACCTCCATGATTTGAATGGTGTGAAAGGATTGGTAATAAAAATTACCAGTTAAATTCCATATTTTATGACTTTTTGTGACGACTCGTGGCGGACAATAGAACCTTAGGATACAATGAGCACCATTTTTTTTTTTTTCTTTCCTGTTTTTGTTTTGGTTTTACTTTTTGTGTTCCTCATTCTGTCATCGTTTGTTGTCACTTTATCAATTACTGTTACGATCAATAATAGTGACACTTTCTTTGCTTCCTCCATTGTATTTGGATTCTCCTATTACAGCCGATTTATTTAACCCATACAGATAGGCGTTACTAAAAGAACTAAAATTTCTAGCATAATTTATTATTAGTGGAGACAATTTTAATTATAAGACACGCAGATGTCATCGTGTTTGTGGCAAACGCAGAAAGAAGAATGCGGGTATTCTCGGCAAAGTAATAAATGAAATCAAGAAAGAAAGAACCCGCCATCACTTATAAGACAGAACGTTTGGTCTTTAACAAGACGGACGATCCAAAATGCAAACGAGAAATTAGAGACAACAAAATCAAACAAGTATAAAAAAAAATTAACTATCTGGGAAGCATTACAGTGATTTACTAAGCTTAGCTTAGACGTGTCACGAGGCCGCAAATATTGGATACCCAGTGAGGATCGAACCCACTATTCAGTCAAACTTGATCTAGTGATAAAACCTTGCTAACACCACCTAAAAGTGCCCATCTGGGAAGTATAATAATATACGTTTTGTAAAAGGTGCAACAGAAATCCGAAAGTGCATTTCAATTACGAAAAATGCCTACCAAAAACTAAACAAAGAAACAGGAAAATGTTACTTAGAAACTGTTGTAGCATACCTACGGATGATAATGTGTATGTCTCCATTCACATAAATACAGTAGTAAATACTGTATGTTGGTCTGCAGTTGGAGATTCGTCTCCACCTGTACTGGTCAAACTCTCTGCCAAACCAGACAAGGCTCTGTCGGAGGGCAGAATCTCGTCTCGGGAAATAGCTACCCGACCCCGTTTTATACAGGGTCTACGGGGAAATTTACCCCACATTAAATTCAGCCTTGTGCCACATCTGAATGCGTGGGTTGGTTGGTAGATATCCTGCAGCTGGAGATTCATTGTGGAATTCACTTGACTTACTTCTAGCAGTTGATTACCTCTACCAATCTTATATGCGTTGTTCTTGTCCTAAGTATTATCGTTCATTACCAACATTCATTTGGTTGTTCTATTCAATAACCTTTCCTAGGTTACAACAGAAACAAAGAGATGAGTGGCTATTTAATATCAATCTTCATTTATGGTGATCTACTAAGTTTAGCTCAGATCTGGCACAAGGCCAAAAGCACCCAGCGATGATCGAATTCTCTACTCGGTAGAAATCGTTCTAGCGAGACAAGCTTGCTAACCATGACACCACATCGAAGTCCCCAGTCTTCTTCTATTATAAAGAATGCTGAACAATTCTTTCAAATATAGATGAGGCTTATGGCAACTGTGATGTGCTTCTGTTGACACCCTGATAATATTATGGACGAAACATGGGAACAACGAAAAAGTTTTAAATGACAACTGGGAACGAAAGGGGCTATTGTGCTTTGAAGGAAGAAGACAATTGAAATTTCCCGGACGCCTAATGAGAAAGGAAGTCTTGGAGAATTTGACACTTACAGGACATATTGAAGGCAAGAAATGAACTGAGAAAAGTGAGTATAACCTACATAACTAACTTTTGTAAATGAATGGCAGAATATGAAGCGAACATATCGTATCTAGTGTTACGAAGAATGACCTAGACCCGAAGAAACATCACAGATAAAAGATTATAACCATATTCGACACAGATGAATATTCTCTTATTCAGATGAATCATTCTCCTGTTCAGCCAAGGAAGTATCCTGAGTATCTCGTTCCAGATACTGTCTACGTATTAATTGCTTTCATTACATTTCTACTGCTCATTTTTACCTGTATGATCTTTTGCCTTTTCCCAGAGATATTTATTTATATTATTATTACGTTAATTCAAATTTATCTTTCTTCATGCTTAAAAAGACGACAATCAATTATTTTACCTACTATTTTAAATACGTCTCCAATACATAGTTATTGTTAGTTATGTTCGTGTTGCCATTATAATATTAGTAAGGAAGGTTTGGAAAACACAAGGTGAATATAGGGAAAGATGTACAAGGGAAAGCAACGCGTGACATATTTGGCGGGCTTAAGAAAGTGGGTGGCACAACAGGGTCTGGGAGAAATAACAAAAAACTTATTGAGAACTACAAGGGATAGGAGGAAGTGGAGAGGCATGATCGCCTACGTCCTAAAGGGACACGGCACATAAAAGAAGAAATATTAAATAAGCCAATATCATTATTATTAGGTTGGTGCAAAAATAATGACGTAATGATGTCGTTTTTTGACGTATTTCTTAACGTCAAAAAACGACATTATTACGTCATTATTTTTGCACCAACCTAATAACTTACCATTATATCTAGCAATTGCAAAATGATGAGATTGTTAATGTTACTGTTCGGGCTTTGCAAATGGGTTGTTTCTGTAAGAAAAGCAAATGACTGATGGGGAAAAAAATAAATGATTGAAAATAAAATATTACAATATGGCCGTTATTTTTTCTCCAAATACTTTTATTAAATAGCAAAAGAAAAAAACCTTCAAGTATAGCCTTAATGTCAATTCTCATAGAAATGACAGTAATATTACATTCTTAATTCTCCCAACTTTTATATGCATCCATATTTCCTCTTATCCATATTTGAATTTTCTATCGTGTACCAAATCCTTCTCAGTCACCGCTTCTACTTATTACCCGGCTAATCCCCACCCCTTTTTTTCTCCCTCTCCTGTTCATTCTTTCCCTTCTTAAAAATAGCATCATTATCCCTCTTCGACATTCGATTCTGAACGCGTTCGTTTTTATTTCTCGCGAGTTTATGATCTCTTTGTTTTATTCCTTACATTTTATTTTCTTTATTTGTTACGCTCTACTGAATTAGAAACTATCTTCTCCCAACAACCATTAGATGTGGTGGAATCTTCCCAAGACGCAAAACGATAAAAGAAACAACATAAAACTCCAACTATCTAATAGCAATAAAAATGAAGAACAGTGATGAAAATACTGCACAAGCATTAATGAAACTTGGTGTCACTTGGGCTTCTCCGAGAACCACCAGTTAACACGCTTTTGAATAAATAATAATAATAACGGTTTCTGGTCTTAATAGTTTGAAGGTGTTAGCATGTACGTGTTAAGTCTTGGTGAATTTACATGGACAATAATAAATATCCCGTCACTTCTACAGATTCCCTTTCTATTGCCCGACCCATAACCACTTGGCTATGTGATTGAAAGACTCACACACTGTACATCTTTGTTCATGAACAGTATTAATTCGGGAGTATGATATTGGTGTTGCGAGGGGTGTCTTTTTCTGAACTTTGAAAGATGAAGAGCTTCATCTATTAGGTTGGTGCAAAAATAATGACGTAATAATGTCGTTTTTTGACGTTAAAAAATACGTCAAAAAACGACATTATTACGTCATTATTTTTGCACCAACCTAATAGATACTTGGGTATGCACTCATTCGGAGACCATCTAAATAGACTGGGTTAACGAACAAAGAAGGTATTTTTAATAGGTCATTATTAGCAAGATGATGGGCACGTGGCCGAGTGGTTAGAACTTTCGCTTTCTGACCACGGGTTCGAATCTCACCATAGTCGATTTGTCTTGATGTTATCGGACTGGAAGGGTCAATCTCAGCGCGCGGCACCTTTAGAAAGTGTCTGAAAACCATACCACCCAAGCCTTGTGAGTAAAATTGGGTAGAAGGAATCCTTGGATGCCGTCGATAGTTGTTCTAGGACGAAGTCGTAAGTCATTGTTGACGAGGGCTTGATCGTGCTGACCTTGTTCAAGTTGTTGACGCTAGATAACACGTTCTTTCTTTCCCAGCGTTGTTGCAGTATGACCCACAGGTGGGTTCTGTGGGTTTTTGAATAAACACAGATGGGCCTGAGCAAGCATCTGCAATAGGGATTGGCTAGCCGCCCTAGTGGACAGGTATCCTCGAATACAAGTATATAGACATTGCCAAGATGATATACAGCTTTTATCAAACCTTTTCCACGTATCACATACATTTGGCTGTGATGCATGTGCATGATATATATGCGACTCTTTTATTCATTAATGATAATAATAATAATAATAATATACTTCTTGATTAGATTTCACTCCATGCAGTGACTACAGTTACATATCTTTTCTCTCTGATGATGTGACATTAATCAGTATGCATCATTTGAAACAAAAGCAAAATCTATTGTCTCTTGAAGACTCGGGTTAAGACTTCGGGTCTTATCGTTCTACAAAAAGGAAAGATAATAATAATAATAATAATAATAATAATTGCACTGACCTCCTGATTGACGTTGCCAGAATATGAGACGCTTACTATTGCATTGGGTTGTGACGGTCTATAGCATCGAACTTAATGACCTACAGTAAGAAAATCTCAATATATCCTCGTGTCCCAGCCTTCTGAAGTCTGCGTTGCTTGGCTCTTCAAATATTCTCCGAAGGGTACTTTGTCTGATGTCGTTCGATTTCAATGAGAACACCCATAATGCAAAATCTCTGGTTAAAACAAAATTCCTTGTGTGGAAAAGAGAAGATAATAATATGGTGGAATTAAAGGTGAGCCAATGAACCACATTAATCAGAGTATGTGACAAAAAGGTGCAACAATTAATGCTCAAATATACTGTCAGCAAAGAGCGTTTGAACCAAGCTTTGAGGAAAAAAGACCTGCTCTAGTAAAAATTCCTCATCCACCTTATTCTCCCGATCTTGCTCCTTCAGACTACCATTTGTTTCGTAGCTTACAAAATCATTTGGAAGAAACAGCTTTTGTAACACAGGAAGAGGTTAAAACTGAAATTTGTGAGTTCTTCGAATCAAAACCAAAAGAATTTTACATTAATGGAATTAGGAAGCTTGTTAATAGATGGAAGGAAGTCATAGATAATCATGGAAAATACATTGTTGATTGAATCTGTAATTAAATGTAACATTTGGTCACTTGTTTTCTTTATTCAAAATTCAGACAGAACTTATGGGATGACCTGATTGATTGGAAAGGTGATCCACTTGGAACAGTGTATGCCTCTACGTTTTGACCAAGCAGATAAATTATATATTCACACACCAGAATTTGTCTTTGAGAGATGAACACATAAAGGGTTTTGTAACTTTGACATTCAAACCAATCAACCAATCCAGATAGGAAACCAGAAT
Organism: Acanthosepion lycidas; assembly: GCA_963932145.1. Taxonomy (NCBI): domain Eukaryota; kingdom Metazoa; phylum Mollusca; class Cephalopoda; order Sepiida; family Sepiidae; genus Acanthosepion; species Acanthosepion lycidas. Next base: position 30,980,334 of record OZ010572.1, read on the forward strand.
TAGGTAATTATAAATAAGAAATTTTACTTGATAGTGGATTTCGTTGTCTGGCAGCGAAATAGAATATTTAAGCATTAAGAATTTATCCAAACATGTTTGGTTAAATTCAACCAAAAATGTCTGTGCAGATTTTTATTGTATTTTTTCAAATAACGAATAAGATGTACATCAGTATCAGAATTGTGGTTAAACTGTCCATAGTTCATGCTTTGTTCTATCTTATTCAAATTCTTTTGATCGTCGCATTCATTATCAATAATTAGATTTTGCCACTGTAAGAGACAAGCTTTTCTTGGATACATACTGGCATATTTAAAGAGTTTGGATTATGAGGTAATCCAAATTATCGCTACGTTTAACGGTTAAAGCAATCTAGACCGTCCTAAAAAGCATGCGTCAAAGAGTAAAACATTATTTTTTACACATAATGAATATTCTATACACACTTCAAGATACCATCTCTTGTGGTGAATGATATTTTATTTAATGAGGGTTGTTTATTGTGTATAATAATGTATCTTTGAATGTCCCACTTTCCTAAAAGTGAGTGCTGTATACTATTTTTGCATTATCAACTAAAATTTGTCTTACGCTGATCGTCGCTATTGGCTTCTTGTGATGTAATGATCTATATGAACATGAATTGCAGTTTCAACAAGGTTGATTTCTCAATAAAAAGCAATTATATTTAGACCAAATTTTATATTTGTTCAACCTTTTATTCGACTAGTATCGAAGAAAAATATGAATTTATATAGTTTATATTGTTTTAAAGCAGAGAATTTACACAGTATTTCACATCAAAAAAGAACCAGCGGGACACATTATTTATCCCGACCAACTGCATTCACCGATATAGATTTTTCTTTTTTTGCTATATGTATATTACTATTGAAAGCCTAGCATAACATCATCATGGCAAAGTCCCTTAAAAAGGCTGCATCATAAAAGCTCTGGACAACCATTTTGAGCAAGAAGCGTAAGATGACTCTGTAAACGATGACGACATCAAAAATGTCGAAAGCAACTACTCCGCTGACTACATCGATAAAACTGCTATGTTGTCAACGTTTGACACAGCCAGCAGTGAACCAGACTAAAATAAGTTTCATATTTATACGATTCATTTTAAAATTTAGTTTGGTTCGTTTCGTTTATACTTAAAATTTATTTCGGTTCGTACCGTCCCGAATATGGCGACTCTTGTGGCGAAGAAATTAATATTTATTTCTCGTATACAATATGCCCTCCTAACTTACAGGCTTAAAATTCTTGAAGACATTTTCCTATTAGGCACAAATAATTACGGTATGTTCAGAAACAAATGAGATGCGCAACTCTAACTGCGAAATGCGTCTAAAAATAATTGAATCCATTATCAGAAAAAAAAAAAAAAATTCGACAACACCAACGATGAACACAGCTATAATGTACTGACTTCTATCGGGTAACTAAGAATATGTCTACCGTCCAACAACTTATACACCATTTACAATAGAGCAACAAAAATATTTGGAAATCGCCAACAGATTAACCAAACGTGCCCAAAACTATCATTTAGACATTTTCTACAACTATTATATCCCAAAAAGAGATCTCTTGTTCGCATACAAGAAATATAGCATTAAAAAACTTAACCAAGGTATCTTTTCAGTCATTTTTGATGAGACAATAGGAGCGGTTGCTACCCAAATACACAACGATATATAAACACATTTTTTTTATCATTTCACCTAAACAATATAATAAAGCCACTAAGACGCAAAGGGGGTTAATGAATGTGAAAGAATATGAAAAAATATTAAGGAGAAAGAACAATAAAAAAAACAGTTGTTTAGAGGACATAATACAGCAAGTGACATTTAAATTTTTGAAGATCAAATTTAACTGAAAAGTAAAAAAAAAACAAGAGAATTTCACAAACGAGAGAAGAAATTGTTAGTATATATTAGGTTGGTGCAAAAATAATGACGTAATAATGTCGCTAGTGGCTTAAATTCGTATAGTCGAAATACCAACAAAGAAAAAAATATCATCAGAACAATTACTATAAAAAAATTTATAGAAAATGCTCAGAAAAGTTAAATTAGGGCGGTAAAAATGTGACTGAAGGCGAAATGAGATGTTTAAGTAGCTATCTGTTGCGTAAGTATGACCGTATGCCAACGTTAGCGAATTCCGACATATATCTTTTGGCCTGCCAGTTCGTACTTATTACAATATGCTGGCTCTGAATTCCTTATTCCTCTTTTCAATCCCTTCTCTTCAGTCTACTTCTATTTTAAAAGATTTTCTTCTTCCTCTTGGAGTTGATACTATATTCATCATCCTTTTTCTGGTATTTTTATTGCACAATATCGTTGTTCTTTTTTTATTTTATTTTTTCTTCATTCTGCTTTCTTTACCCAAAAGCATTTGAAATATCTTTTAATTTCCAATTACATATACATTTTATTTGTTTCTTTCTTTTTGTCTACTGTTCGTTCACCCTTTTATTTTACATCACCATTTTTTCTCCTTACGTCAATCAAATATTATTTTTTTGCTACCCTTTTTTTCAATTAATTCTTATATTCTTCGCCGATCTCTCTCTCTCTCTCTCTCTCTATATATATATATATATATATATATATATATATATATATAATTTTCTCTCGTTTCTTTCTTCTCAAAATGACGCGAGATATTTTTATTAAACCCATTGAAACAAATCACAAAATCCAAGCATTTATTTGTTTTTGGCGGGAAATGTAGTAGCGGATTTTCTCGAGACATTTTTATTATCAACAAGACGAAGACGATTAGCATATCGCCAAAGAACAGTATCAATTTTCTCTCTTGCAGTGATATAATTCTTCTTGGTCGTAAACATTTTTGAAAGGATAAAAAAAAAGTGTAGCTCGTGCTTCCAGTGTTTAAAGATAGAGGCGAGATGTTTTTTTTTTATTATTTTATTTTGCATAATAATCCTAATATGATTTCACTTATGGCCAAATAACAAGCTTATTGATACCTAAATATATCAGAATTCGATCATGACGATCTGTTTTTAGAGTATAAATTAAGCCATTTAATCATACTCTATTGCCTTTTTTTATTTTTAAATATTAGTCAGCCTCCTGTTTTAGTCTTTGTTTTCCTCTGATGGTTTAATGGTTATATCTTTGTTTTTTTTTTTTTCTTTCGTCAACTTCTCTTTCCGCCTTATTTTCTTTTCTCTCTCTTATACATTTACCACTTTTCTCCAACATTCGCTTCTCTTCTTTTTATACTTTCCTTTATACATTCTCTTTTTGTTCTCATCTTCCTTCCCATTTTCTATCTTATTCTGTCTTTCTTTATCTATCTCCTTCCTTCTTTTGTTAATCATCCTTTTTTCTTTTTCCCTTTCATTTTTTGTGCGTTCATGTGCATGTCTGTTTGTGTGTCTACGCGTGCGCAATAATACGCAGCATTGAGTTTCCCAGTGTGTGTGTGTGTGTGTGCATGTGTGTGTGTTGTAGTGGCGTTAGGGCCTCCACAATTAGCACCCAGGGGCGCCGTGGGATATTCGAAGATTTTTATACGCTCATACGTCCTATCGCAGATACGTCCCCATAAGAACTTAAAATTCATTAACTTCGGATGACAGTAAATGTAGCCATTCCTGTTCTCGAAAACATGAATAAGGAAAATTCCGCCATCTTACTGTTAGCTTACGAAAGAGAATGCAATGTAATGTTTGTTACAAAATTTGAGTTTGTCGGATTTTCACGACATCATCTCTTGTTGAGTAATTTAGTCTCGAAATCAGTTTTTATTATTCTTGAATCGACAGGTAAATGCTTGTTGTCTATATTTGAGTATGAAGGCCCTGTTAATCGTTTATTTATCCTTAAGCTTATAGGTATATGTTGGTGGTTTCTTTATACTTATTTCAATAGATTCATAGTTTCTTTATATACGGGGTTATATTTAAGATTAGGTGTTTATTTATAATTGTATCTATAGGTAAATATTAATCGTTTATTTACACTTGGGTTCATCGGAAAATACTGGTTGTTTGCACCTGTATCTTTGACACCAAGGAAAATGAGATGGAAAAAATAAAAGAACAAACACGTTTCTGTATTCATATAGGCTTCTTTCATTTTCTTAAAGTGAAAAATTTTAAGACAGATCTAATCTAAGTAGCACATTGTGAACCCCTTTCCATTCATGTTGAACATCACTATCTCAAAACAAGCTTTTTCTGTAGACCGGTATTACTTTCTAAAATGTGGCTTTATAGGGAAAGAGGGAAAATTAGTTAAAAACGTGTGACACTTTTTTATTTACATTTATTCATTATCATTATTATTTGTTACGGCTTATGAACTCTTTCTGGGTCATTTAAAACTGAAATAAAACCTTTAAACGTAGAAACACATAGTCTACAAATGAAATGCCGCTTAAAATATTGGAAAATAGTTGTTAGCCTCACTTGTTTTTAATACAATCGCACGAATTACATACGCGTGAATTTTCACAGACTAATTAAAATAAACGAGCAAATTCACTTATCTTGATGTGTTCACCAGTGAAAGATGAAAGTATTCAAAATGTCATGCGTATCAGTATCAATAAACGGGTGGTTAAAACATAATATAAATCACCGGAAATTTACAGTGATAAGGGTACATTTTAATCTAAAGCTAAAAAAAAAAAAATTAAAATTTTGAAATAAATCATAATGTTCAACCTACTTTTCTCTGACCTCCTACCAGATCTGCTTTTGTTGTAAATTTTGCATCTCAACTGTCTACACAGATCTGTTTTATATATCTTTTCCTTAGTTACAATATAGAACATGTGAAATGTTTTCAGACCGAAAATGAAAATTACAGATAAATATTAAATTGATAACAAGATTTTCTGTCTCACCCCCATTTACAGGGTGTGTAAATATTGAGAGCGAAAAAACATCTTGAAAACGACTAGATGAATTGATACAAAATTTGGGACATTGTATTACATGATTATATTAACCAGCTTCAATTACAATGATGAATCGTTGATATGCATATATACATGATCTTTATTGACGATGAACCTGACTCTAGGAAATGGCGGCAGTCAGAAAATAGGTCGTATTTTGGGAACATTGATTAGTCTGCCGTTCAAAAAAGCTCCACGTGTAGTCAAGGATGTTTAGGTCTGGCGAGTTAGGTGACCACAATTTTGGTGTGAGGTGGTCGTCTAAATTGGCCAATCATGAGACACCATAGCTTTGTTAGCAGGTGCAGAGTCCTGCTGAAACATATACGGCCTTCCATCGCATGTAAGCTCTATCTTACAACTTTTCCAGCATATCAGTGTAGCCACCAATATTCAACCGAAGACCCTGTTGAGAGAAATCTGTTGGCACGACGTGTCGTCGACGACTCACCACCCCTAAAACCATAACAAAGGCGGGAAACATTGCGTGCATAACGTGAGACATCAGAAAAGTTCGCCCATTTTTTCCGCCAAAATTCCCCAGCGGAGCATGCCAGGAACTTTCTGGATGTTTCACCTTGTTCAGTGATCGTTTTGCTCGCAGCAACCGCTGTTCTTCTGCATGTGCTGACATGAAGTGCCCTTTCCTCATTACCTATCTGGAAATGGTCCTCATGGCGGTTCCAGAATTCGCATCGATAATGTTCCGAAAATACTGTACGAATTGTTACGACTTAATATCGTCGGGACGTTGTGAATGTTTGTTTTTTTTTGTTTTTTTTTGTGCTTCGCTACAGTTGACACATTTCCGATGGAGGCTTTCAACTTTTCCGAACATTGGTTCCAAACAACCTGGTGACTTCCAAAAACTCTGCCATCTCAGAATCGCTGTACTTTGCGTGTATCGCAGCAGTTACAGTATATAGTTTCATCGCATGTGTTACCTGATAGTTCAACATTTACCCTGCGAAAATATAAGTATAAATTAATTGACAATTACATAACTGCAGGCACACAATCAGCTATCCTCAAATGCATTAGCCACCCTGTACAAACACACACACACACACATATATATATATATATATATATATATATATATAAACTATGAAACTAAAGATCCAGGTAAACCTACCTAGGTTTCACCTACGCACATCGTCAGGGTGCACTGACGACCGCGTAGGTGAAACCTGGGTAGGTTTACCTGGTTCTTTAGGTTCATTGTTAGATTTGCTCTACTTAGTGTATTGGGCACTTTACGTAGTTACTTTTGCTTTACTGGTTTTGGTGGCTTTTTTCTTTGGACTCTGAGCTTGAATTCTGGACGATTGTTTTCACCCCAATTATGTTCTTAGTTCGTTCTTTTTTTTATCCCTAATTTTTCTTTGGGCATTGGTTTGTTCATTTACAAACAAAAACACCTAAGGTTTTTCCAGACGAGTATAACTATTATTATTATTATAATTATTATTTGGGAAAACGTTCATGAAAATGTTTCGAAAATAATATCTGAAAATGCATTTTGCCTCTATGGCTTCTTCAGATGGATAACGAAAAATGTGTTGTGTGTGTATGCATTTGTGTGTGTTTAAAATGATTAAATCTTATATTATTTTTCTCAAGATGGCATTGCTCGAAACTAAAAAGAAAATGAGTGACTTTTTAATAAAATCTTTTGACATTTTATATTCTCCGTCTTAAATGTCCGAGTTTCAAGAGGAAAATCCTTCAGAATTGGTACAAAATAAATGAAGGAAATTGCTTTTATCCATGCGTTCTCTATTTCGACAGCATGTAATAAAATTGGGTATGCAATTCTGACAGAGTTTATAAGCTATTGACATTTGGAAAACGTTCATGAAGGTATCGGAAATTATTTTTGAAACACTTTCATGAACGTTTTTTTTTTTTTAAATATCAGTAATTTACAACTCTGTCGGGATTATATACCCAAATTTATTACATATCTATCTCTCTCTCTCTCTCTCTCTCTCTCTCTCTATATATATATATATATATATATATATACATACATACATATATATATATATATATATACATATATATATATATATATATACATATATATATATATATATATACATATATATATATATATATACATATATATATATATATACATATATATATATATATATACATATATATATATATACATATATATATATATACATATATATATATATATACATATATATATATATATATATACATATATATATATATATACATATATATATATATATATACATATACATATATATACATATATATATATATACATATATATATACATATATATATATATACATATATATATATATATACATATATATATATATACATATATATATATACATATATATATATATATATATATATATATATATATATATATATATATATACATACATATATATATATATATATATATATATATATATACATACATATATATATATATATAATGTGTGTATGTGAGAGAGAAACAGATTAATAATGTGGACATACAAAATCAACACCTAATATGGTCTTTTAAGTGCTCACCAAAGGATCTGATGGCTTAAAGTGGGAAATTGACAAGCCTCATGCAATTGATTTCTCTTCTCACGATGTTTATATCTAAAAGAAACAATAACAAAAAACGATCTGTCTTCGGTTTAGGTAATCTTTCTTCAGATCCATTCTGATCAAGAACATTTCAGCACATATCTTTCCACATATCCTCATAAACGGCACTTCTTATCTCGTAATCTTATCACTTATACAACACCCTCTTTCAATAACCTTCTATCCTTACATGGCTCTTGGTCCTTGTATTGGGTGAACATTGATAAAAAAAATAACTTTATACCTGAACAAATACACATGGCAAGAATAAACTAACAAATGTTATTTCTAACCTGAAAATCGTTCCTGAAAACAAATATGGCAGTTCATTGAAACTGAGACAGTTTCGTGTATGGAGTTTCCGCGCCCAAAAGTAAAGAAGTGGTTGCTTAAAGTTGTTGTATAACATGGCAATGAGGAGAATTGTCGCCAATTCTTGAAGAAGAATTTACCACACCCAAATTAGCCAGCATATTTTTAAATATTTTATTAGATTTTATAACTTAAAAACGATTTATTTGAATGTGTTCTTCATTTGACCCAGTGTAATTCTCCCAATGTTTTTCCGTTACGATAAAACTGTCTACGACGATTTACTTGCTCAACATCAACATAAGGTTTCCAGACTAGGTTCTATACGAGGGCACAAAATGTCATATGAAGCGGGGTAGGGTGAAAAAGGCGGAGAGTAGTTAATTGCTTTGTTGTTTTAGGCGCAAAATTGTTGAACTCTGTGGGGGCCATTGTGCTAGTGAAAATATCCAATGAGAGTTTTTCCATATTTTAGGCTTTTTTCCGCAAACTCTCACACAATTATTTGAGTGTCCCCACCTCCCAACAATAAAACTTCTAACATCGTATGTTAAAAACGAATAAATTAATTATGGACAAACCTATTCACATTAAGGGAACAATTCATCATTGACTTGACATTGAATCGCCGTATCTTTTGGCGTCTTTAATGGCTAGGTGCTTCTTTGGTTTCCGGGTCGCAATCGGAGGATCACAACTAAAGTACAGTGTAATAAATTTGTAAGGAACCTGGGAATCATATTGAAATTGTTCCTGAAAACTGTGGCACAAATTCAAACCATTTTTAAATACTAAACGAGCAGAGAATAAACGTTTATTGACTTGTTGAAGAATATTTAACTTTGTTTAAAGAAAACTTCTTGCTTAAAAGTTTCCCGGAATATTGTAACAATTTATACAGTTTTTCCCGCAAAATAAAACACACTTCTCGCATATAGCCAGTTTTTTTTTTTTCTCAGTCATAGCGAAATAAATAAGTCAATTGAAAAAGTTATTGTTGACTCATGTTTAGGCCACAACGGAATATGCATCGACGTATTTTTGACGCATTTGTATTTTATGAAGGGTGTCCCTCTAGCATGCACACACACACAAATATATATATATATATATATACACACACACACACAATTAAAGTAATATATTAATGCATATATTTTATATATATATATATGTGTGTGTGTCTTTGTTAAAAATTAAAGTAGTGCATGTATATATATATATATATATATATATATATATATATATATATATATAATAGTTAAAGCAATATATTTATTATCTCTCTCTCTCTCCCTATATATATATGGGGCAAATTAAAGTAACCCGGTAAAAATGTTATTTTTGAGATTTAATTGCTTTTTGCCCGAAGTTTTAACGAAAGCAAATTAACAATTAAAACTAGTTGAAAGAAGAGAATTTATCACGTTCATTTTGAGTAGTTTTAAAATGGTTCTTAAAATTTCTTTTTTTACTTGATTCTTTTTCATATTTATGAAAGATTTTCTCTTCTGTATTAACATTTTCATGTGAGTGTGTAATGTCTTCAAGAATTGCTTCTTTTTTTTTATTTGTTGAGTGATTTTCGTTCTATGTATTTATTTATTACGTTTTGAGTTTGTTTTTTTCTCGCTCTTTGTAATACTCCACAGTGTAAAAGATATTTTTATTTTCTACCCTTTTTTTTAATTCTGCTTTCATTGGATTATTTCAAATAATTTCTTCTGTGCATATTTTTATTTTGTTATTTCATTATTTTGTTTTATTGTTTCATAGTTTTATTTTGTTTTTTGTTCTCTTTGGATACATTATTTCGTTTTCAAAGCTTCTTCTTGTTTGCTTTTTACACTTTTGTTGGGCTGTATTTTTTTTTCAATTTTTAAATCGATTTTTTGTATAGTTTTATTCTGTTTTTTTAGAATTTTTAAAACTATGTTTTAATATTCATCTTCATTGTTTCTTCGTTCTAAAATTTTGTAAAGAACTGAATTTTTTCTGAGCAGAGTTTATTTTGGAAGTTTTGGCGGGGGATGCAATGTTTTATATGGTTTGTGGTGTTTTCTACATCTTTTATCTTTTCTTTTACGCCTTGTATTGCTTTTTAATTCTTCGTTTTTGTTTTTGTTTTTTGTTGTTTCTTTCTTTGTTTGTTTCTTTTTTATTTTTTTTTTTTTTACTCGCCAGTATCAATTGCTAATTTGTCGGTAATTGGTTTAGCCGGAAGAACACTTCGTTAAATGTTTTTAAATTATCTTTCACATGCGCAGCACTTATATGTGATTATTATTATTATTATTATTATTATTATTATTATTATTACACATCGTCGTCTGAAATTCATTTTCCTCTTCACCAATAATTGTTCAAGAAATTAAATATTCACCGTTTAGTAACACCTTTACTACACAGAGGACAAAGTAAAGGTCTTATTAAATATGACATTGTTTCTTTCGAATGTCTAGCTGTCTTTCTCTCAGTCCCCCAAAAATCCTAGTAGTCCTTCTTTTCTTTTTTTTATAATATTATTCTGTTTTGTTTTTATTATTCGATATCTTCAATTTCGTTTTGTTTATTTCATGATTTCAAGAACAAAAATCGGGCGGGTGTTAATATTTAATAATTCTATTCAATACAATGGTGGAGCTTATAAATTCCTTATATACGTTATGACTGATTAGAAAACAATGTAATGTGACTGCTGACATTTACATGTGCACGGATTGGACACAACAATAAAATCTGCTGACCTGTTTCAGGTTCAAACACAGATTACCTCGCTCTTTCCTCCTATAATTCGCTGTGTTCATATGCGAGGTCGTCCATCATGTCAGACCTATTCACCTCCCGAGTCGTACGTTTCCTCACAATATTCTGTCTTTAGCGAGGTGATGGAAGACGCTTAGAAAATGCGTCGTTCGCCAGTATTGTGTTCCGAACTCTCTCGTTTTTTATTTGATTGTATCTGTCGCTCAGAACAATATAGCATTTTATACATATATATATATATATATATATATATATTAGGTGTACCTATAACAATTTCACGGTTTCTCTGTCTTTAAATATATGGTGATTTTTTTTAACTTTTAAATGACTAAAGTATTGGGCACCCAGTGAGGATCGAACTTACTATTTGATATGTACCGGAAAGGAATATATTTGAACGAAGTAGCTAAGTAGTTTTGGCTACTATAACCAAGTAGAATATGGTATCAGTAATCGACTGGTACGCGTCGTAGTCGCAGGTAAGAAGCGTAGATCAATGACGTAGTCCAATGGGCGTCGTTATAGACTTAGCTCCCAGGCTAAGGCTCTTGACTCTCCTACACGTCCGTCGTTATTTATGACGGACACCAACCAATCATATTCCAGTGAGGGGGGAACACAGGTGTATGCATATTCTATTATATCCCTATTCAATCATAATTGAGCTAGCGAGACAACATTGTTACCCATTACATCTCGTTGAAGTGCCTTTTGATTTTCTATGCATAGCTTAGATGTGGCACAAGGCTGAAAGTATGGAGCACTCAGTGAAGATCGAACTCACTACCCATGTTCTAATGGTTCTAATGTCCGTGTCTTTAATTTTGATTAGTCATAATTCTTCATTTCATGATTAAATACTTTCCTTGCGAATTCACCGACAATAAAATGCCCTTGAAAATCTCACAATAACATCGATAAATATTTTAGCTTCAGAATTTTAATAAAATATGAGAAATAATTGTTTTTTTATCTTTTATATGTGAACTTATTAGTCTAAAAGTGTTTATAACACACACACACACACACCTATCTATCTCTATCTCTCTCTATCTCTCTCTCTCTCTCTCTCTCTCTCTCTCTATATATATATATATATATATATATATATATATATATATATATATATATATATATATAGTTGTATGGATATGATTTTGTAACCCATGGTTTCACGCTTTTGCGATCATCAAACTCAACATTGTCAAACTTTGTCTGATGATCGCAAAAGCGTGAAACCCAGGATTACAAACTCATATCCATACAACTGAATATGCTAGCTCTATCACAGACATGGAGCACTTCCAACTAAGTACCGTGCATATAATGTATCCAAAGAACTTGAGCTGATAACGTCATAACTGCTGCTGCTGATTTTTTAACTAACATGATAAAAGCTTCTTCACCAATGGGATCCAAGGGCTGCAGCACTGACGGAAGGAGTGTGTGGGTCGTATGTGGGGTAACTATGTTAAAAAATAGACCTCATTTGGTGACATCATATGAGAGTATCTTGGTTAGTCAGTCTATGAACTTGTAACACAATACTTGTATATCAGCAGAAGTATAGGGATTTTCTAAGCCCGGCTTAGATGTGGCACAAGGCCGAAAATATGGAGCACCCAGTGAGAATCGAACTCACTACTCAGTTGTAGTTGATCTAACAAGATAAGCTTTCTAACTATTACAGCACGTCGAGGTGTCCAATCAGCAGAAGTATAGATTTATAATATTAGGTTTGTGCAAAAGTTGTCAACACCATTTTGATTTAAAAAATAACGGCTGTCGAATTTGGATTCAGTTTATATATATATATATATATATATATATATATATATATATATATATGTGTGTGTGTGTAACTAAATAATAGGGAAAGAGAGAAACATAGATAGAGAGGAAAGTCTTTAAGCATAAATGTGTCTAAGCTGTAGGTTCTGCAGAGTTTACTAGGTGATAAATAACAATTTTCCTTTTCGGCATTATGAATCTGGGAATCTCTTCATACATACTTATATATATATATATATATGCACACACACATATATATATATATATATATATATATATATATATATATATATATATATATATATATACACGCACATACATACATACATACATATATATAATCTCAGCTAGTTTTCTCATTAAATCTTCCAATTCAGCTTTTTGGTTTGTTGCCTTAAGCTGTAGACATTTCAAGTGAAATGTTAAAAAAAATAACTAAAATTACTTCTACTTTTATTTACCGAGTCAAATATTGAATAGCCAAGTAAATAGTTTATTAGTTTTTCTTCTTCTTCTTTTTTTATCCTATTTACTTTTGCTTTAAACCAAGTCAGGAAAGCATTTTAAAGCAATGCTAACAACAAATTGGTACGCAGTAGATAATTACTAGACACAAGACCACCAAAATAAAGCAGCCATTAAATCTCGAACCTGTAACATTGAAGATAAAGGATTGCTAAGTGTCATGCAACATGAATCGTCCTTCCTGTTCAATGATATTCACAAAATATATTCGCTCTTTTTCATTATTTGTTTTCCTGTAAAGGCACATTACCTGTTCCTATATTCTTTTTTTTTTTTCATTTTTTTTCCATTTTTTTTTACAGTGAGGTTCAGCCTGTACGAGCCACTCGAGGTAGAGAGTTACAGTGTAAGAGACACTGTTTATGCAGATAAGTGGGGAAGATAAAGGTTGACCCTAGTATCGAACAGGTTAAGATTGTGGTGATCGGGGAAACATTCTCTTCTGAGTCGGTTCCACAGAAGAGTGGCTCGTGGGAAGAGGCTGCACGAGTGGAACTTACTTCTCACCAATGGAAACAGAAGAATACTTAGTTACAATGCGTGTGGTATGGTGGGTCCTATTCGTGAAGATGGTGGAAGTAAGGAATGTAGTTCGTTTGAATACCTTCCATGGAAATAGCGATAGAGTAGTGAAAGTCTTGTCATATCCTGTTTGTTAGGGAGGAGTTGCAAGGTGGAAAATAATTTGTCCCCCACAAGGACGCGTAGACACTTTTGGACTCTATCGAGATTGGAAAGTAAGGTCTGGGCAGCTCCTACCCATATATGACAGTAGTATTCCAATTTAGGTATCTCTTCATATCTTGCTTAGTTTCAGAAAGCTGTCTTTCACTCTTGTTATGTGCCTTCAGATTTCTCTATCACATTTTTCTGTTACTAAACTAATCAAATTCGTCCTGGGTATAGCAATAAACCACATCGGGTAGCAAGGCCCTTGATCGGAATATTGGAGGTTTTGAGGGGCGTTTTGAGGGACGTGTAACCACCTCTTAATTGCTGCTGTTATGGCCCCAGCTATGGGAAAATAGTGAACCTTCAAACAGAAATAAAAAGTATATTTTTATAATAAAACGACCAAAAATAAATTCGTATAGCAAAATAACAATCAATGTAACACTAAAGTATAAAAATACATTAAAATTACCAACAATACATTTTATGATCTAAAAAAATATTTATCGAAATATACTTATACTCTGAAAGTATATAATCATGTACAAAATACCTGTAGTTGAAAGCATAAGATTACGTACAAAATATTTAGGTTTTGGCATTAACCCTAAACATACCAAGCCTAGGTCGTCAACGTTGTTTACCAAGCTGGAGTTAGCGGGGACCGCATAGTCTTTCTTTTATTTATTTTGCTGCGGTAAACTAATTAAAATAGGTTTATTTATAAAATTGTTTATATTCCATTTGTATACAGTATAAAAACAGCTATATAATTTCGTTACAGAAAATGGTACAGATTCATCTTTTGTTATCACTGCAGGCCTTAGCACACGACTAAAAATGCAACAGTTGTGCTGGTATTCCTATGCGTCTTACAGACAAAACGTTCGCATTCATAAAAGATTGTTGTTTCTAGGACAATAAAATCATGTACTACGCGGTGTCCCAAATTTTTTCTCTTGAGCATTTCCTGGAAGCTTGCCAGTGTAAACTTACAAGTTGTACAAATATGAAGTCTTCACGTCTGCAGCTGCCCAGATTTTGATCCCATGTTTTTCTGGTTTTGATATCATGTACTGCCTCATTGGACATCGCCCACGAAATGCAACTAGTTTCTCTACTGTAATGCCTACAAATGATTGGGACTGCTTCTTGCAAATGTCAACAAACCAATCCCAAACATCACGTATAGCTGCGAGTTTATCATTTGCCCTTCGTTGATCACGTGTTGATTTATCGTGAAACCTGATAAATTGAAGGGTGTGTACAAATCTGTTCTATTTCATTGCAACAGTAAAAAGTGCACGGCGAATGTTCTCAACTGTTGTCTACATTTCAAGAATCGTTTTCTTTTAGCATCGAATAGCTCCAGCAATCAGCAGGACACAAAAATCGCTCTAGTTTCCATAGGACCTACATCTATCCAAATTCTCATTCTGTTTGGAAGGTTATTTACAATGAAATCTTGAACAACACATGACACTTCAGCATTTAGTAAAGGTGCATAGAGTATAGTATCTACAATTTGATCTTGGAAGAACATGTTGAAAACTTCGGACACAATGGTTGTGGCATTAGTTGCGCGCGTTGGCATGTGAAATCCTCCGACAATGTTAAATTGGCGACGGTTAGTCACCGGAGACACCGAGCTAGTCCATATTCTTCCTGACTTTGCAATGAATTCATCTTCATCGGAATCGAACAATATCATCTGAGATTTGTTGGTGGGACATTTTTCAATGTTTGTAACGTTCAAAACCTATAAAAAATGACAATAATTTGTAGCGTAGTACGCTAAGCGGGGTCCTGTCGGGACTTAAAATGTATTTTTATTTTTTTTACGTTTTCATGAAAGAAATTTATGTAATCATATATTTGTTTTATCTTAATCTGATGCGGGACACATACAAAAATCAAGAAAAAATTAATTGTTATTGTTACAACTGGATCACTACAAATGTTACTCTGGGGTTCGCCGAGGCCCCACCCCTTGTTATGTTAGGGGTTAAATAACACATAGAGATTGATATAACGCCAAACAAAATCAATTGATCAATAAACCAATGAACTAAATGCTGTAACCTAGGGAAGGTTAATGAATAGAATAATCAACGAAGTTTGGTGATGAACGATAATACTTGGAACAAGAACAACAAATATAAGATTCGCCAGCAGCGCATAGAAGTAGTCAAAAGGGAGTCAAGTGAATTCCACAATGAATCTCCAACTGCAGGATATCTCTACGCGGACGATACTACAATTTACTCCTGCCTCAAAAATAAATCTAGTGTCGCTGACAAAACTAACCTGGCTGCTCGTCTTGAAATGGACCTCCAATCGGTTGTTCATTGGGGCAAGAATTGGCTGGTCAAACTTAACGCCTCAAAAACTAAGCTACTCTCTATTAATCACCATAGAGATCCTTCCCTGCCTCCCATTAGAATGTCTGATAGTCAACTTCTTGAGAGCAACTCTCTGCGTCTGCTCGGTCTCACGTTGACTGCTGACCTGAGATGGAACAAATACATTGAGTCCATTGCTTCGTCCACCGCGAGGAAAGTTGGCTCTCTGTGCCGCGCCAGGAAATTTTTCTCTCCAGAATCGATACTTAAAATATACAAATCAACCATTCGCCCTTGCATGGAGTATTGCTGCCATATATGGTCTGGTGAACCTTTTGTTTACCGTGGAGTTCTTGACAAGATCCAGAGGCGGATATGTAATATAATTGGCCCTGATCTGGCATCTCGTCTACAGTTGCTCTCTCAAGGACGCGCCATCGCCTCTCTCTGTCTTTTTTACATGTACTTTCATGGTAATTGCTCCGATGAGCTGCTTTCACTGGTTCCCAGACTTCATTAATTCAAGAGACCTACGAGGCTGACCTCCCGCTCTCACCCTTTCACTGTAGAAACTTTTAAATGCAGCCATCTCTTCTACTCCAATAGCTTCATACATCGCACCTCTCGCCTGTGGAACACCCTTCCCTATTACTGTTTCCCTGAGAGCTATTCAAATGTAATGTCAATCGACATCTCCAGTTACCTTGATCTATCCACTATCCCTCTCCTCATCCTTTCTTCTATCACTCCTATCTGCTCTCGCTCCAAATCTTCTGCGCCCCTCTGCATCCTAGTGGCTTCACGCCTTGCTCGTGGCGTAATGCTTAAAAAAAAATCTATCAAACGCCCCATGCGGTCAGACGTTGTACAAGGCCGAATTTAATGTGGGGTATTCGAGCCCGTAGAATCGACAAGAAATTCCCTTTAAACCCCGTATAAAACGGGGTTGGGTATCTGCTTCCCAAGACGAGACTCTACCCTTCGACATAGCCTCGTCTGGAGATCCTCTCTGCCCGGAGAGTTTGACTAGCACAACTGGAGGCGAATTTTCTACTACAGACCAACATACAGTATTACTACTGTATTTAAGTGAATAGGAATATAACCGTTAGTTATGCTACAACACTAACCAAACAACCAACATGAAAGAATTCTTTAGTGATATTATTCGATCTAACAGAATTTCTTAAATCAAATTTTATTCCAAAACATAACTTCAACAAAACTACGACATCAAATCAAACAGAACTCGATTGAATTTCTGTCTGTTTGCTTTTGATATTCTCAGTACATAACGCACACTTTCAACTGTCTGTTTTACTAACAACCATGCATTTTGACCATTTAAAGTTAATAATTCACTTGTTTTGCTTTCCATAATTACCTTGTCTAAACGTTCCTTCAGTTTCATTTCGAAGTCTGCCATTATTCACAGATAAGAAATCCTACTATGTCTTCCAGTTCTCTTGGGATCGGTTAAACCAGTTCAATGGGGCCAGTAAATGACCAAGTAATGACCAACATCTTGTTTCGAAAAAAGTTAAGAAAACATTTAGATATGGAAATGCGAAGAACTAACAAACAGTGAACATTTTATAAATGTAGTTCTACATACGAAAATATACGAGTGTCTACTATGAAAGTGATCACTTACCAATCTTATGCGAACGAAGAAAAATTAAGAGAATTAAAGAAACTTCTCAAGAAAGATTAAATAGAGAATATCTTCTTAATATTAGGGATATTTATATTAGTCTAGCCCCAATTCAAAAAACATTGTCGTTAATATAAAAACAAAAATATCCCTTCAAAATTAAAAAAAAATATATGAAATTTCTTTTGTTACTGAGAATAAACAAGTTATTCAGAAAAAAATGTGCAGATTTGTTCCTCTGATATTTAGCTGTTTGGAAGTTAACGGTTTTCAAATTCTATTAAATAAAGCAAAACGGATATAAGAGAAAGCGCGCATTTCTTTCGTATTGTAGTCCTTAATTTCAGTCTCTGCTAATAACTGAACAGTCTCTTTTCTCGACTTAAAATTATTGTTTAAAATCTCATCCATCAAAATAAAAGAAACTGGGGTAGATGAAATCCTGGATTTCTTTTGAACTTAACACTTTAATTTCAGTTTTTACAAGGAACTGGCTAAACTCATTTCTCTTCACGAAATTTGTAAATGCAAAGTGCAAAGTTTAGTTCCACAGAAGAAAGGATTTACCTCATTGTAAGATTCAGTTGTAGAAGACATCATCGAAGTGTCATTTTTGTTTGACTGAACTTAATACATTTTAAATCATTACAATCCATGTGATTATTATTATATTATATTCATCGTAAGGATAATTTGAGCCGAGGGAATTACTTCGGTAACAAAATTTTAAAAATTGAATTTAAAGGCAAAGAAAAAGCAAACTGAGTACTGAAGGAAGAAATAATCCACTTGACTTGGTATTGCAGAGGGGCAATTCAAAAGTTATTGAGTTCTTTTTCTATAAGAAAAGAAGTCAAACCTTTCAAACCAGATTTTAATGTTTTTAAAATACAAAGACGTTGCGAACTAAATTCAAAGTTATATCATTAACAAACTGATTCAGATACAGTAAATTATTTTCGCAGAGGTTTCTATATGAATACATTATGGAGTTCATAATTTAATACGATTTTTTTTTTTGTGCTATTTACATTCGGCTTTCATTGTATGTTAGTTGATCCGTGTAATCTTCGGGAATTTGCAACTGAACACTTTATTTAATCTACAGGGATCATATTTTTATCATTCCGTTCATCATGTCTAGTTCTTAATTATTGCTGAATTCAAATTATAGAAAGAGAGAGAGAGAGAAACGTTAAAATTCCCTTCCTTTCTGCCGTGCGATGATGGCCTAGAGGTAAGATATCTGACTGATATATAAAGCGCTGGGTAAATTGTCGCCATTTTATATTTTTAATTTCGCGCATGCGTCTTGTTCTTTGATTTTGTTGACTATACAGTATAGTAGGGGCAATTGGGCACGGTCTATGAGAAAATGAGTCCCATGTCGCAATTCACTCTGCCAGAAATTTGGAAACGGCATAATGTAAAGCTTGCCATTCGCGTCGGAAGCTCTAATACGAACATTTCAGAATTTTTGAGTGTCAATCTGAGGAGAGTTTAGTCGATTCCGAAAGAGTTGGATGATATAGCCAGTCAACCTCATGGTGTTTGGAGTGATCACTATTGATGGCGAAGTTATGCCACCGTTCATTTTCACACAAGACTTCAGACTCAACATCAAGTGCCTTGAGGAGGTAGTGCTTCCCCCGGGTCAAGAGGGTGGTTGCTGGAATATACTATATCTGTCAAAAAGACTCTGTACCATGCCACATAAGCAGAACACAGTCATGACTGTCAGACAATTTCGGCGACCACATCACCCGTTACATCTGCCCACGTAATTCCACAGACTGCAACCCCCCTTGATTCTTATGTGTAGAGCGCAGCTGAACGAAAGACCAACAAAACTCCTTGTAACACCAAAGATGAATTGAAGGCAAGAATTATGGCAGCATTTACCAACTTAAACAAGGAGACCGACCAGAAGAGATGCAGGAGATTCCAAATTCATTTGGAGGCCATAGTTTAAGTGTTGTAGGGTAGTTTTCACAGTGGAGGCTTGTATTTCAATAAGTCGTCCTAAATTAGGTTCGACGTACAAAACGTTAGGGACTTGAAATAAGAATTAATAACGCAGCAATCTAGTTGTGATGCTTGGTACTTCAATGTCCGATATCAACTGACTCGCTCAACACCACTCCGCTCCACTGGCCACTGCTATTACTATTTATTATCTGTGGGAGAGTCTATTACAATAGAATAGGTACTATAGTATAACATTAAGCCAATGGCGATTTTATTGAATAAATTTTCTCTTTAGCATTTGAAGATATTTTTGTATAATTTTGGTAAATATATCTGTTAAAATGAGATGTCAGTATTATAAACTAAGTCTAATACTGGATCATATTAGGAGAAAGATGGTGTAACAAATGAATATTCGAAACTGTTGTTTTATCTTGGCTCTGTCACCCACCATAGTGTAAATTATAGAATTACATAACCCGATAGATAGATGTGAATATTAATAGACAGACCGATATGAATGGTATTATAGATAAATATGCACAGCGAAAAGAATGGACTGTAACGTTACTGGGCGTGCTGAGAGAAACTCGGACATGTGTTCATATGTACAGCAACTGTACGACTAAACCCAGCAATTTGAATTGTCATATATAAAAGAGCTTATATTTTTTTATGACATTTCACTCCAAGCCACAAAGACGCACTGGTTTAGTTAGAGTGAAAGAATGAGTAGATTTTAAAAGAAACCGGAAACCTAATCTTAAATAGGAAACAATATCTATTTCTTTCCACGGAACTAAAATAGATACACTGTGCACAATGTCACTATTTGATAGAGCACGTTTGCAGATGAAAAACACTATTTTCCACATAATTATCACCATTGCTGATCCATTTTCGACGGCGATGAAAACGAGGCTGCATACTGCACTCGTAAAAGTGGCTTGTCACACAAATCGCTGTGCTTATATCGATTGTTTGGCCTCCATAAATATTTAACGATTATTGATAAATGTCAGTGAGTGTATTTTTTCACAATGACGAACCTCTGCTTAATAACCAGAGCCCATTCTACCATACTGCTGCAATAACAAGGAAAAAACATAGGTTATTGATGGGAGGGTTGAACCTTTACTCGGATATTGTGAGTGATCAAGATAAGATAAAAAGTACTACTTTCGGAGCAACCATCATAAATATAAGCATACATAGATAGATTAACTAATAGTGAGAGAAATAAATTCTCCTTCAAATTATAAATTCTTCTAATGGGCCGTCTCCATCGGGATTTCGTTGTGTGCATCTAAATCGTTAACACTTAGATGAATATGTAAATCTGAGCTGTTCTTTCTTGACCCGAACGCTAGAACCCTGACCCGATGGAGTTGGAACGATGTGAAGGAGAGATTGCTAAAGTTATAATATTATTAAATTCAGAATATCAATCATGTTTGAATCACGGAAACCTGAGAGCTGAGCTGAATTCAGTCAGGTAATATTTGTCTGTGATCAATCGACCGCTTATCTACAACACGAAAGTTTTACGCCAACATCTTTTAAGAGAAAGATGTAGGTTATTCAGAAATACTGATACTGGACAGTTTTTTCATAGATGAAGAAAGGACTTGAAGTAACATAGATGTGATTCTATGTTACAAAACAAGTAATCTTGAATTAAAGAGTATTAACGTGGAAATATACTTTCAGATAAAGGCAGCTAAGAGATTTTTGGGACACATAATGAGGAAAGAAGGCCTAGAGAATTTAACTCTCAAGACACTCACTTGGAACATTTGTTTTTTGTTTTGTTTTTTTGTTGTTTTTTTTTTGTGTGGTGGGTACTTAAAAAATTGCAATAATGCTAAGAATTGGAAGAAATTGACTAAAAACTTCATTGTGCTTTCAAATATAACCCAAATAAACATCGGTAGCTTAATATAGTAACCCTAATACACTTGCACGTTATCTTTCCTTGAATATATACGTATTTTCTATTTTCAATATGTCATCATAGATACAGTGCTGTTCGATAAAAGTGACTCACCTGATTTTTTTTACTAAATGTCCTCTTCTCCGAGGAAACGAAAGTTGAGCTAAATTTAAAGAATATGCGATCTAAAATCTGAAGAAGAAGCTTTGAAAGCTCTTTGAAGTTAGCAGTAAGTACTGTCAAGCATCCGTTCAGTATAATGTTCCGGAGATGCTTTTCTTTTCATGGAACTGGTTTCTTAAAACCTATTGAAAAGACCCTCAGGAACGAGCAGAAAATTTTATGTTTATGCAGGATAATGTTCGCTGTCACAAATCAAAATTGATGAATGAATACTTTGATGAGAAGCAGGTGAGTGTTATGACATGGCCACCCCAATCTCCTGACCTCAACCCCATAGAAAACTTATGGAGCATGTTGCTCAACTGCTTTCTCAAGAGTCTGTACTTTATAATGCTCCATAAGTTTTTATGGCGTTGAGGTCAGGAGTTTGGGGCGCCCATGTCATAACACTCACTTGCTTCTCATCAAAGTAATCCTTCATCAATTTTTATTTGTGACAAGGAACATTATCCTGCATAAACATGAGCTTGGTGGGGTCGATTTGCACCCTTTCAGCAGAAGGGAGCAGACAAGACTCTAAAATTCTCTTGTACTGTTCGCTCCTGAGGATCTTTTCAATAGGTTTTAAGAAACCAGTTCTATGAAAAGAAAAGCATCCCCAGAACATTATACTGAACGGATGCTTGACAGTACTTACTGCTAACTTCAAAGAGCTTTCAAAGCTTCTTCTTCGGATTTCAGATCGCTTATGCTTTGAATTTGCTCAACTTTTGTTTCATCGG
This sequence comes from Acanthosepion lycidas, assembly GCA_963932145.1. Lineage (NCBI taxonomy): Eukaryota > Metazoa > Mollusca > Cephalopoda > Sepiida > Sepiidae > Acanthosepion > Acanthosepion lycidas. Next base: position 31,002,789 of record OZ010572.1, read on the forward strand.
AGAAAAGGACATTTAGTAAAAAAAAATCAGGTGAGTCACTTTTATCGAACAGCACTGTATATTTACTAACAATTAATACGGCATATTCTAGTAGATGGCACTTGGCAACATAAAACATGGAAGGGAAAGGAAAACCCTAATTTTAAACCTCCACTACTTTAGGCCCATATCCAAACATGGACAACACTATCGCAGTAAATCCACATGGAAAATCAGGAATTGAGTCACTAACGCTGTTATATTCCAACATTGAACTCCTTTTATCAATTTCTGCAGCCAAGCCAAACAGACCCTTGTATTCCTTTTGATTTTGTCGGTTTGGACCAGAGTAGAGAGTGTCGTCTGAGTAGCACAAAGCTTCCACAGACCATTTTCCAGACCTGCACACTAGGAAGGTCATTCAAGTTTCTCTACGCAGCGAAAGCACAAGATGTTGCTCTCAGCAGCGTTGATCATGAGTCACCAAGGCGGTACCATTATCTCATGAGATAGATAATTAGCTACCTAGCTAGGATGAAAAATTATCAGTATACAGAATTACCTATTCATTTAAGACAACACGTGGTCTTTAGATGTAAAATACAACGGTCTACTTTGAGACGTAGGTAAGCGGCGAGAACGGCGAGAGTTCCATCTCGGCTGTCGGCTTCTTTGGCTGTTTTTATGGACGTTAAATGGTTTATAATTGAAGTGATATCTAAGCAGAAAGAGATGACATATCTTTTGGCAAAAAAGTAAATTCTGACAAAAGCTTAGATTTATACTTGTGTTTTCTATAGTTACTAACGTGTGAAATTACAATACAAAATCTTCCAGCGGAATCTGGTTTATTTGCACGGGGTACATTTCTATTTATTTTCATGGAAGTCATTACAACCCATCAAGGAGAGCGTAGTGGTAGTGTTTAAGTCTACTTCTTCTATGTACAGTGTCGCTTAAAGACACGGGTAACCAGGACTCTCCACAATTACCTGCCCTTTGTAGCTCTTAGTAAAATTTGTTTTTTTGATAATTTCTCCTGATTATTGTTCGGCCGACCATTTAAACAATCGTTAGGTACGTTATGCACTGCTTTTTTTCTGTCTCTCTTGTATTCAATATATCTTGTGAGTGATAAATTTGCCAAGCCTTCTTTCCTCACATATACGCAAGGAATTTCCTCTCTCTCTCTCTCTCTCTCTCTCTCTCTCTCTCTCTCTCTCTCTCTCTCTCTCTCTCTCTCTCTCTCTCTCTCTCTCTCTCAGTTTTCTTTTCGTTTCGATTTTCTTTAAAGGTTCGTAGTTCTTCACTCCATGATATTCTCAACATCCATGAAGTACATTTCTTTGAAGATTCTAGCGAAAATAATTCACGGTACAAGATGAACGACACCTACTCAAATGATATTCATATATAGTGCAGGAGATATGGGTTGGAATCGTCTAAAAACATTATTGACCGATGATCGGTATGGTGAATTGATTTGTATTCATTTGTAACAATTGGACTCCATGTACGTTAACAACTTTGGATTCATGCATATCGGGACCAAGTTGTCCGGAATTGGTTTGAAGAGCATTCTGGAGATTTCTGATAAATGGTGTATCCACAGCCTTCGCCTGATGTGATCCGAGTCTAGCATTTACGAAACATGGTGGAGAAGTCTATTCGCACGCAAGATCCTGCACGTAAAACCTCAGGGAGCTGTTGACAGCTACAGATATGACATAGTACTTCATCTCTTCTCAGGTCTTCCGATCATTTGTTGAATCGATGTCAAGTCGTGTCGCTTCTGTTCGCCTCACTTCGAATGGGATTCTACACGATACGAAACACTTATGCTATTTCATTTGGCACCTCAGGGAACGTGTTCAGTTTGAGTGATTGAGAGATAATTGCAATAAACCATCAAATTGCTGATGGTGGTTGGGGCGTATGCTGATGACATGCGCATTCATAGTCAGGATAAGAATGATTTTGAACAAAATTTGAACAATCTCTGCAAAGTTTTCCAAGAAACAGTACCCAACATAATCCTTTAAAAACAAAAAGTATGATCTGGAATTGGTAAGAAAGTGATAACACGGCAAGATTCTTTAAAACCGAAACATCAGATAAAAACTCAAGTCATGTCCTTAAATAGCTTATTCAGATCGAGAATTTAATATGGACATCATGCCTAACGCCAAAGCAGTTCAGAAATATTTAAACTGTCAGTTGTATACAGGCCCTGCTTACTCAGATCGATGGTCAATGGTGGCTTGGAGTGAATGAATTTTGGACGTCTTAACAAGGACCATACTTCTTCAAACTACGCGGTCTGGTGCTACAGAATCGCAAACAACTTTACCAAATAACAGAAGCCTCATTACTTGAGGATTAAAGTCCTCAACAGCAACAACTAAAATGGACAGCGCACGTAAATCTAACAAAAATGACATAATGAAGTTATTCCCGTTCCACAGTACTTCGAACAAAACGAAAGAAGACCCACCCGACCAACCATCGGTACTGGAAAGAGCAATAACGATAACTGTACCTGAGAATTCTAGTTTTGTGAAAATTTGTTTTACCAGAAAGAATTTTTAGCAATTTAAGCGTTATTTTTAGTGGATAATTGTATTTGGTAAGAAGTTCCGTTTGTTTCTGTATATTCATTTATTTACCGTCTACCGGCCAGATTGTTCGAGATCAAAGAAAAAATATGCGCTTGTCCGGCAGAATTCGAAACAGCGTCCCCCCTGTAGACGAAAATAGTTTAATAAACAAACGGAGTGTCTACTCAAATATTAGCATCCACTAAAAATAATGTTTAAAAGTGATAAAAATCTGTCGGATTAATAAAATATCCATTCTAAAATTTTTTAGAAAGATAATATGAATTTAAACCGGCGTAACACTGCCTTCTTGGTCAATACATGAAGAATGTTCCCACATAAGGAAGAGGTTATCATTAGCACTACCATTCATAGCTTTGTATCAAACAAGGAAGAGTGATCATACAAGAATTATGAAATGTCTTAACACCTGTATGCATTCAAAATCTACTGAGCTCAATTAGAACGAATGTCGATAAATATCAATTAATTTTAAATTAGAAGACTTTGATCCGGAAAGAGTAATGATGAAATCTGTCCTTTAATTGATAATGTAAGACCAACAATATTCGCATGCCATAAATATTAATAAATTAATCATTATCGCTTTGATTTATACAACAGATATAAATACACGTTATATCGCCATATTTAATAGCAAATTAAGCTCTCTGAAGTATTTCCATTAGTGCCACGCGCCACAGTCATCGTTGTGTGGAAAACTGACAAACCGTATTATATGATATCTTGTCGTGATTATGAATATTTATAGAGATTGTTCGTGGTCTACATGTCAGAAGTAATATATCTTTGTACGAATCGATAGCTGATTTTTAGAATACGCATCAAAAGAATGGCTTCCCTCGCCACCACACACACACACACACACACACACACACACACACGTAAACGGCTGAAAATGATCCGGATCCAGATAGCATCTGTTAAATAGAGACGAAGTCTTTGGTATGATGATAAACTACATTCCGCAACAAGTCTTCAGATCGGCATATTGGGAATGTTGAGGAACGAGAAACCAACTCTTAATTGCTGGCGTTCCCAGGTCCACCCTGACCCGAAGTGGTAGCACCTGGTAGGTTCCCATCTATGGGCAAATCGTTAACCCCCAAGCAAAAACAAAACACTAAGTGTAAAAATGCATATTTATACTAAAAATTACCAGCAATACGTTTTATTTGTAGTTGGAGATTGCAATTGCCTTCAAAATAATGAGATGACTGCATTAAATAACCCATAGGTGTTGATATGCAGCTAAACAAAATCAACCAACCATATAGAGATAAATGATTTCGTTTCCTCTGCGAAAATGGTTAATTTCTTGATGTTATCGCTTCAGTTGGAGCTCAACAACATTTACGATTTGGAAACTTTATGTGAACTACGAAGTGAGAATAACGTATTTACAGATGCAAACCTATCGCGTAAAAGTTCGAAATCGCATTAGAATAGAGAATATGCCTTCCAGAATATAAATAGATATGAAATCTCTTTAATGCTGAAACGCTAGTAGTGAATACCAGGCAAGAGGAACATTGAGGCAATAGAGGTGTGGTTTTACAGAAGGATGCTGGGAATACCATAAAAGGAATGTGAGGGCCACAAGGAAGTTTCAAAGTAAAATAGAATATTGCACTTTGAAACAGAACGGACAGTTGTAATCAGTTAAAATTATTTCTGAGACACAAAATGAGGAAAGATTGCCTGGAGAATTTGACACGCACAGACTATAATGAAGACAAAACGGGCTGGGCAAAACAAGGAGTAAACTAAATAAAGAGCTGGCATAAATAGATGACAAAAAAGAACAAAATATGTTTATCTACACACGCACGCAAATGCTATTATATATGAGAGAGAAGTAGATAGCGGTAGGTAGATTTTGAATTTTTAAATAAATTTTGTTGTTAAATTCGAAGGAAGCCTAGGCAAATGCTGATATATTAATAAACACCATTGTCATATAAAATCAGAATTTAAAATTATTAATTAATAAATTCATATGAATTTTTTACATATTGAGAGGCTAAATGAAACGCAAACAATAACCTTTAAAAATTTATAACACTTTTATAATTATAATTAATTTTAAAATATGACTAGCCAGAAAAGTAAAAACAAAAATAATAATAATAAATATAATAGTAATTAATTGATTATATAAATATATATGTACTCATATATATATATATATATATATATATATATATATATATAAGAATTGGAATTAAGATCCCATTAGTGAATGATCATTTTCACCCGCGATTTTTCAATTTAAAATTCGTAGGATTATTCAAACTATGGTGTCAGTTTGTTGAAGAAGACTGGCTAGCTGGCGAAAGAAAGAAAGAAAGAAAGAACAAACTGACGCCATAAACAGCTTGAAAAATCCTGTGAATTTTAACTTTCTCTAACAATATATGTGTGTGTATCTGCGCCTAATCTCAGATTGTTTATATGGGTGTGTTCGTGTGAACTAGACACTGTACACCTGTATGTATATCTGTGTTTGTGAGAGTGTCATTTCAAAACGGACACATAGAAGAATTTATCTGTATTATTTTTTTTTATTTAATTGTTCAAATTTCCGAAATAGTTGATTTTTGTTGTTGTTTTTTTTTTTGTTTTTTTTCCTTTGCCAAATTTGCATATTTATTCTTATTTTGTATTATTTTCTTTCCGAGTACTTCCCAATATATATATATATATATATATATATATATATATATAATATGTGCGTGCGTGTGTGAAAGAGAGAAGAAGAAAGAGATTTACTGATCATTAGATTTAATATATACTTGAGTACAGTAGACCCCCACCTATTCGCGAATCAGCATTCGCGGCTTCACTATTCTAACTATTCGCGGTCGGTTCTGGTCCCTAATCCCCACGAATACGGGAGACTCACTGTATAATGCTAGCTTTTTAGGATGAGTTTCTTACACAAATCTTAGAGAGTCGCAGTATACACAGATTATTTTTTGAAGAGTTTAAAAATCTTGTATTTTCGGTGACCGGTTGCACTAAAAACAGGTATTTTATTTTACTAAATGAGTTCATACAAAAACTTCAGGAGTCGCACTATACATTAATTCGACTTATACACGAGTAAATACGGTACTTTTTATTTTTTTATTTTTTTTTTACAATGACTATGATCATCTATACTAGGACATATACACTTTTATCGATATTTCCTTCTGTAGTTGAACCCTGTTTCATTTTTCTTTTTGTTGCGAGTCTATTCTTATAAATGCATGGATAGTTTTATAATTTATGATTTTCTCAGAGAACAAATGCCCAGTAATTGTCGCTTTGGAAACCGCAAATTAAAAACCATTCCTTATCTTTTCTACTCGCCGAAGTCGTAAGTACGAAGCTACTAGCGTACTCTTCAAAAACTAGATGAAAAAGAGAGCGGGTTGATTATGAAAAGAATTCGACGAAGAAAGGAGAATGAATCAGAAAAGAAAGAAATTAAATTGTCTGACGTGGTGAATTTTTTTTTTTTTCTTTTGTTTTTTGGATGTTTTTTTTAAGCCGAGTGTCAGAATAAAGGGATGAAAATAAAAAGTCGAAAATGAGAAAGTAAAAAAACGAAAAAATATTACGACTGTCAAGAATTATTTTGGGACTAGAAACGAAAAATGTTAAACGAGACTTTTTGAATAGCAAATCTAGAATTATTCCTCGAATTATACTGATCCCAGGAAAGATACTTCCGCTGTCGGTCAAACAACTCATTACAAACAAGCAATGTCGACCAGACTAGATAATGGGGTAGAGATAGTTTGAAAATGAGCTGATTTGAAACAGTAGCCACTCCATGAATAAATAGGGTCGGGGGGGGTCTTGCTATCACCGTTACCAATTCATTTGCCGTGAGTAATTGAAAAGGAATCTGCATTATACAAAAGAATATTTTTTGTCTAATATTAAACACACTCAAAAGACAATAATAGTAGAGGAAAGCATATCTCTAAAGTATTTGCAATAACAAGAACAGCGCCAACATTAATACGTGGAGCGAGCTCATCCCAACGCACAGGATCTGCTCTCTACCCAATTGCAACAGCATGGGCAACAATGAAGCGTCCAGAAAATTTAGCAGACCATGAGGAGGGCTGCCCAGCGAAGCATACTGCTTAATATCTCTTCAGAATGCCGACTGGTGACTGAATCATAATTGGGACTATAATAATCCTGCCTCGTTATCACCAACATCATCGTCATCTTAGCATCAACATTATCGGCCATCATTATTAGCAAAAGTATGACTGTTGATGACGTCAGACTCATTATAATGTTTTGCCCTTGTTATCTTCATTGTTACTATCGATAGCATTCTTTACGTCAGTAAGATCCAAGACGGCAATGAATCTATGGCTATTATGAACGACTAACGAACCGCCTCCATTGCTTTCTTTTGAAGGAACTATTTTCGAGAGAAATTCCATAACTTGTGAATATCCTGACATTATGCTTTTTGAATATTGGTTTTAATTATTCCGAATTTCAGGTTTATCATTATTTTTTTACTTAAATAATAATATTAGTTGAATTTTAAAATTTCCGAAATAAGCACATGGTACACATTAGTTTTTTTCAGTATCAAAGTGTGAATTGATTACACACACACACACACACACATATATATATATATATATATATATAGATAGATAGATAGTTGCGTTGAGAGGTTGTGATCCTAGGTTTCACACCCTTTATGGTCGTCAGACAAACTCACATAACAAACAAAATATGTTAGCTTTATCACTGATATTGAGCACTTTCTAGTAAGTACCGCGCATATGTAATATAAGATAATATATGTAAAAATTGCATATATATATGTATATAATATATATATATATAATCATTAATTCACGCTTTCTAAGCCAATGAGAATCGATCGACCACACCTTTCTCTTCTAAACACGCAAACATAGGACATTCTCATTATCGAACGGGCTGTCGGCACTGACAGTCCGTCAACACGTGTGTCAACAAATATTCCGGCTTCTGTTCCTTTTTAGGCCATAATAGTAAGATTTATCTTTTAGTACTTCTTGTATTTTCCAACTAAATTATCTAGAAACCCATTCCACACATCTATAAAAACATTTGAGAAATAATGCATACACTTAGTCGTTCTCGTATCATTCTCTCGGATTCCGAGCCATATTTTATCTACATTTGACCCAAAATTATAATTTTCCTCAGTATTAATGTCTCTTGTGTCTCCAACACCGCATAACAACCAGGTAATAGATAAGACTCTTTTTGGTGTTTACACGTCTTACCTTTTTGCTTTTTACGAGTAAGTTTGTATGTATAAATGTTAGGTAGTTTATAATTATTTACTCAGTCTTATAAATCCTCTAAAACCTGTTTGTGTGTACTGTTTAAATTTTACAATAGTTATACGGGATGGGTGTCCAGTTTCTGAAACGTACCGTATAGAGATTACATTGATGCGTAACATGCAATCAACATGCAGCGTTCATTTCTTTGTCCACTTATATATATATATATAAGACATTTTTATGTTTGTACATTCTTTTTATAGATAAAATATTTAAGTAAATGCTTTGTTTATAATAGACAGCATTAAACAACATTTACCGGCCTGAATGTCCGACAAAGTTTCAGGCCGGTAAATGTTGTTTAATACTGTTTATTATAAACAGAGAATTTACTTAAATATTTGTATCTATAAAAAGAATGTATAAACATAAAAATGTCTTAAAATAATTGTCGGATTTTGTCCATTTCATTACACACACACATACACACACACACACATATATATATATATATATATATATATATATATGGTTCAAACACTAATATTAGATTGTTCTAATTTATTACATTAGAATCGTAATGACGATCCAATTCATCAGACCTACAAATTCAAAATTTGAATGTGTAGGTCTAATGAATTGGATCGTGATTACGATCCCAATGTAATAAATCATAACCATGGAATATTAGTGTTTGATTCTTTTATATTATATTCTTGCTCTGTCCTGGACATTGAGCTCTTCATGGATTCTATCATCTTTTATATATATATATATATATATATATATATATATATATATATATATCAATATATATAATATATATATATATATATATATATATATGTATGTATAATGTGTGTGTATGGTTTAAAATTTGCTATATTTATTGGAGAATAGTTCTTAATATTAGAGATAATGTTTTATAGATATAGAGAATGTTTACATAGGAATTCAGCTCACCATTATTGACTGATTATTTCAAGGCCCAAGCGATCTTCAGTCAATGGTCTTAAGATTACGTCTAGATTACGCTTCGTCGTCATTGTCGGAGAAATCCATCTCGTCACTGTCCTGACACTGTTCTGAAATATATCAACTTGAAGCTAACACTAGTACAGCACCGTTTATATAGAGAAATCTTTTTTTTATTTTACTACAAAGGGTTATTGTGACACCTAGTAACTACGGCTATCTATGCTTTTTCACTAGCAAGGAATAAAAGCACGTCTTCTCTCGTAAAAATTTACACCAGCTGCCGCGATCAATTATTTCACACCTGTGATGACAGCGTTATTATAAGGAAATTCTTTCCACGCATTCCATCTTTTATCGAACAGAATAGTTGAAGGTGGCAAATCTGGAATATACTCTGGTTGTGGATGGGCAGTCCAATGAAACTTTGCAATATGATCGGCCAATGTTCTCCCAATTAGCGTCGGATTTGCCGTCATCATATTGCAAGTGACGTATCTTTGTTTCTCTGTCCTGAATCCTGAAATTCAAGCCTTCAAGTTACAGTGGCGATTTTATACTTTAAGTTTGTTTTGGTTTTAGTTTTTCTTTTTAATCATGTCACCCCAAGCAAGGCGATAAAGTCATTAAGAAGCATGGACTTACTGACATTTAAAAAAATACTGAGAAAACCGAGTTATTTTGGAGAGAGAACAATAAAGAAAAGGAATTAAGGAGAAAGATAACGATTGGAATTGCATTTATATTTTTGAGGATTGTAGTAAGCAAGATAATTCCACAAGCGAGAACAAGACAATAAAATAGACCATGTGGTTACGTCTAGAAATTTAAACAGTAAAATGATAAGACCTAACTGCCAATCTATTACTGCGCTTAAATTCGGGATGTTGGGTTATCGAAGTAGGATGCTCATAATATTAATCACCATAACAATATTTATATGAAAGGCAAAGGTAAGGTCTGTTCGGTGGTGGGGAAGTGATCGAAAACATTATGCTAGGTCAGAATATTGCAGATTCTTTTCTGGATTCGATCAAGAATTTTTACATATATATATATATATATATATATATATATATATATATATATATATCAGAAGTGACAGGCTAGAGTTAATAGTAATATTCATAATATTCGTAAACATATGGGAGGTTAGCATCAGCCATGCCGATAGCAGGCATAGTTAACAGTGCCCGTCACTTTGCGCAGTATTGGCTACGTTTTAACTTGTTTCTTTAATGGGGTTTTTGCCTGCCTCTATTTCATGGACAGTCGTTTTGATTCCATCTTGATGCGGTTCAGAAAGCTGTTAATTTCCGGCTAATAGTCGTTGATCAGGTTCTTACAGATTTACATTGTGCTCTTTCTGTTATTGTGTGAACATCTGTGTGGCTCAATTGGCACAAATTCTGGATATCATCAGGTTGTTAACTTCTTCCTCCGACACAGTGAAACCGATATTCTCCTTTGTAGACAGTTGCATGAAAGTAATGAGTTGATTCGTACGGATGACCTGATAAATGCGCTTTTTGCTTTGTGGGTTGGCTGTTTTGCACAGCCGTGTAGAAATTAACATATCACACACATGCGCATAGGTGTCTTCCGTGTAAAAAAATCATTACTCACTGCCTTTGCTCACATCCACTATTTGGTCTCCGTATGCACTTTCATGTCGGATCCTGTTTTGTCAGACTCCCTTTAAATCGCTATTTGATAACAAAACAAAAACTTCTGTTTATTTGGCTAACATAATAAAATATGGAGAAATGCTTCCATATACATATATTAAAATAATTTTAATTTATTTATTAACTATAAGTTTTAAAGAAATAGATATGAGAGGAAAGCGTTTAGCATGAGGTTTTATTTAAAATTCAATATGGGCACCAGATTTAGCTACCAGCTTCTCAAGCCACTCAGGAATCACGTCAAGTGATTTCACCAGGAACTCTTGTGGTATGGAAGACATAATTTCATATATTCGCCCTTCAAATTCTTCCAGTGTTTTGGCTTGGTAGAGTAGACTTGCTCCTTTAACCAACCCCAAAGAAAAATGTCACAGAATGTTAAGTCAGGACCCCTGGTTGGCCACTGATGCATAAAATAGAGAGTTACTTTTCAATCAGCTTATATATATATATATATATATATATATATATATAGATAGATATATAGATATATAGATATAGATATATATATATATATAGATATATAGATATATAGAGAGAGAGAGAGAGAGATTCTTCGCAAGCCGAATTGAGTCACTGTCGGTCACTGGGCGTGTTTCCAAAAAATAAATACGCTAAAAATCCACCTTCCCCGACAGCTTAGTGGTAGAATATCCGCCTGATACCAACTCAGTCGGGTTTCGATCCTAGCTAGAGGCAACCGGATGTCTAGCCGCACTGATGAGCTATGATACAGCGAAACAGTCTGTCTGTGGATGACATTATATATATATATATATATATGAGAGAGAGACTGGGGTTAACATGTCATGAAGATCGTGTTCAAGCATGAAACAGGCTGTTGCTATTTACGGGTGGCGTAACAGTTATCATCAGGGAAAGTGGAATTGGCACGCCTATTAGGGTCACATTCGCACCGACACTCCAGAAAATGGCATGAATCTATTTATTCTCCCTTCATCTAAAGGTTAAATAGGAACTGGGTTTCTCCAGTTTTACTGGCAATAAGACAAGTAGAACGGCTGAAATCAAAATTTTGTACACGTCTACGAGAAAGCACTTCATTACCTTTCCCAAGAAATCATCCTAATGCTGTTATTATATATATATATATATATATATATATATATATATATATATATAAAATTTTAAAAACAAGGAATGTATTGATTTTAATTTTAAAAGTCTCCAAAGCCCTTTCAACCAACATCTCGTCAGGAGACAATCGTTGGATAATTAATTAACGGAAAGAATAGTAACGACAATAAACTAGGTCTGTGTTTCGCAAGGATGTATTGCCCTACATCAAATTGAGTAATTTAGTATATGAGTTTAATTGCCAGTGTGCTGCTGGTTATGTAGGGCGTACAACCTTGCATTTGGAAACTAGAATCAATCAGCATGTACCTTCCAAAATACGACTTGGTAAGATAGATAAAATATGCTATCTTCCCCCCATGAATATGGAATCGGCTATCGCTCAACACTTAGTTGAGAATATAGCCTGCGCCAAGTCGTACAAAAAAGAGTGGTTTAAAATTATTCATACAGCCGATTCCAACAATCATTTGAAGATTTTGGAATCGGTCTGTATAGGATTAAGGAAACCTTCTCTCTGCCGGCAGAAGGAATTTGTAAAGTCTCTTAATTTGTTGGGGGATACTTTATTTTAACTATCCCTCGCTTATTTATTTACACGTTATTTCCCCTCCCCTCGTTACATGTATATACACTTGTTTGTTATTTTAACGTGTCCCCCCCCTTTTTGCTCTTTATTGTCGTTACTATTCTTTTCGTTAATTAATTATCCAACGATTGTCTCCTGACGAGATGTTGGTTGAAAGGGCCTTAGAGACTTTTAAAATTAAAATCAATACATTCCTTGTTTTTAAAATTATATATAAATTTTGTACCTCTAAACATTTGTTTATATATATATATATATATATATATACATATAATGTTGCGTTTAGTCTGGCACAAGTTTCCAGTAAAAGATAAGCCTATGGGACAAGTAAACTCTTGAGACGAGGAACGCTAGCCTAACCATCGCTCTGTATATATGAAATGATCACATTAATAAGTTATCAGTAGGAAGCATATCACACATGATATCATTCTTATCGTTGTTATCAGTTCCAGAATCAGCGCCATTTTTGTCTTCGCTGCTATCGTTGTCTTTATTTTTTTTTTTTTTACCATTTCTCGTTGTTATAAACGTTTTGCCAATGTTGGTCTTAAAAAGGTGACAAACATTATTCTCTGGAGATAAGAAAAACAAGGTGTTGAAAAAAAAAAGAAGTTTACTTGTAGAACAAGGCAGTGAAAACGCTAAGAACAGAGAAGATAGGAAGGTTAAAAATTAAATTGACGTAGAGATGCATATAAATAAAACCAGACTGATTGGGAATGATAACTTTTACGCGTTTAAATAAGCAAGAATGTTACGATGGTTTCTATCAAATTTTACAAGTAAGAAAATGTACTAACATTTGGCATATTTGAAGATTATGTTCTAAATGAAAAGATTTAACTTTTAAAAGATTACGAAATCAATTTACTGACATAAAAAAAATAAGTTAAAAAATCTCCAGTTACTCATTTTTGACCACATACGCTTGCTAGGGTTGCTAGCCAATCCTTGTTTGTAGACATCTGCTCAGGCACATTTGTGTTTGTTCGATACCCACAATTGTAATATAAAGCTGTGGCTTATATTGCAACTATGCTGAGCATACCTTAGTTAGAGTTTCTAAAAGGGACCACATCTTCTGGCGCGAGAAAGGTCAACACGCTTAAACACTCGGTCACGATGACTTGTGACTTCATGCTAGCAAAACCATCGGCGGATTCAAATATTTTCGTCTAACCGACAACCTGCTGTATGGTTTGCAAAGGTACCGCTCGCTGAGATCTCCTTCCCGGGCAGATAAAATCAAGGTCACCTTCTGAAAAATCCACTATAATTGGACTCGTATCTCTTTCAAATGGTCGGAAAATAAACGTTCTATTACATCCAAAGAATAAAGGTAAGACTGATAAAAAGGCATAAACAGAAATTGATAGATAATAAAGATAGAAATATTTATAATAAAGATAGAGAGATAGGATAGAGTGTTAATAAAGAGAGATATATAGATAAGATAGATTGGTAAGATAGACAGATAGATAAGATATATAATGGTGATAAGATACAATGATAATGTATATAGATATGTTAGTAATAAAGATAGATAATAAAGAGAGACAATTAAAATAGATGCAAATAGTATGAAAAATACACAAATATGACGTTATAGTTACGTTCAAACAGAAGTAGTCATTGAAAGAGTGATATAGACGCATATAATTGTTACCATACAATTCAGTGAATTTCTGCAGCGTTTAGCATACTGTCAAATTAATGGAGATTTTGTTTAGCACTTCGTATAAAGAGAAATCGAGTGATTGATAGATGCAATATAGACTTCATTAGATTGAATATATTCATTTAAAGCTTTTTATAAACCAATGCGAACATGTAATTCCGGAAGTACTGATGATAATAGGAAACTGGTGCCTTCCGGTTTAATATGATTTCCTGTCAATGCGAGATATTAGCGGAAGGTTCCTGAACTGGGATTTCCTGGCAGAATCCGTAGCAGACTCCAGTGATATGAGAGGAATCAATGGATTCTTTTATAGACGATTTAACCATTTTTTGGTGTGCGTGGAGGGCACTATTTGCATTTTGGTGGTGACAGCTTTTCCTGAACGTTGATCATCGTCAAGAAACACTCGATCGGCCTTGAAATGAGCGTTTCACTCAGAAATTTGTTTTAGAACTTAAGAATTATATTATAAAAATGCTTGTAGAATAATCGACCTTCCTTGTCGTTTTACCTATAGTACTCATTTCAAGCTCTTAATAGCGGATTGTATGAGTCTTGATGTGAGAACATTGTTCGAATCTTCCAGCCATAATAAAGATCACTGACTATCAGTGTTACAAAGCTACTCGGAATATATGTACACGAGTAGCTTGCACGTTGTACTAAAAATTTTGGCAGAGTAAGTTCATATGAGTCTGCACATTTATGCTGAACATTAGAATTTATTTTGCCAATGATAAGCAAATTATTGTGGTGTCATGTCCTCTAAAATATCAAATACAATATTAATAAACCAATCTCACTCAAGAAAATATTTACATCTTAAAAAACACCAATAAAATCATAGAATACAAATCAGAAAGTATGCTGTATTAGTCATGAATTAGGTAGATACCGCCAAAATATCGCGCGGGCGTAGTAGAAGACACACCATGTGGCTTTTTAGGACCAATTAGGAAGAAAGAAATAATTTAATTCTGGGGTCGATTTTGATACGAAAAAGTCTATAAAACATAAGAAATCTTGCCCCAACAGGATACAGAGGGCTGTCACCAAACTCCACGCTTATGGTCTTCAAGACCTCATGCTAAAAGAGACAGCGTTGACAAATTTCAGACTACGGCAACATCGCCAAACAATCCTCTTTACTATGAATCACTCACACACGTGTTGATTTTTTTTATACAAACACAAATATAGCAGCATTTTATTGTTCCTCACATACGTATACAAAACAATTTATATTTTATTTCAGAACTTTATCAACCCAACCAAAATGACATTACTTTCCAATCTATGACCAATTGCTTGTCTTCTTCTTGTTAATTATATGATGGTTCATTTGTTGAAAATACGTTGTCTTTTCTACTGAATTTTTTTCCTTTCAATGAAAATCGTGTGATTATTCTAAACGGCCGAATTACGAGTAACCCCACAACAATATTTTATATTACTCTATCGAATCCTGACACACCGAACTTTGACATTCAACGAAAATCCGAGTAGAAGAATTCCTACAATGGTAATGTTTATCAACTACTTCTATAACGTGTGTGACGCGGTGGACCGAATTAATATAATGGAAGCCATTATTTTCGGAAAACCTTTCAGCAGGGATCATTTTAAAGAAAAAGAACGTAAAAAAACGACGATTTTGAATGAGAGAAATGAAAAGATTTCCTTCAATGTCACAGAAAAGAAAAACGAGGATCGTATAAGAGTCAAAGATACTTGCTAGCACTTGATTCTGCCTTCTTTCCTCCCCAAACATCTCAACGAAACACTTCTGTCTGTCTGTCATTATAACTGTTCCTTTTTTTTTTTTTTAGTGGTGGGTGGATAGTCCTACCCCTCCCTCAAATCTCCGCCTCTCTTCCTCACTGCTACCCTCCCCTGCTCTTTTCCCATCTGTCTTGTCTTCCTTTTAGGTTTCGTTTCTCTCCTCAGCTTCAACGTCTTCTTTCTCTTTCCCTCACCCACATCACTATTCAACTCTGTCACTATTTTCCTTTTCCTGATTGTTCTTTTCTTACTTTCTCACAATCCTCTTCCCTCGCCACTTATGCAGGTGGGGGGGAGGAGCCTTGTAAAAGAGCAAGTACTCTTTTCCCAAATCAACTTCTATCAACGTTGTCTTGCAGTCCCTGCTCCAACAATAGTGAATTCCATATAAACAAATCCGTTTCACCTGTTATCCCTTCCTACGGCCTTGTTTCCCGCGCCGGACTGAAGCAAGAAAGAAAGAAAAAAAGAAGCACAAATCGAAGGAAAAACGAGAATCATCTGCAGCCTATGTTCATTAAATCGCCTTGTCTTTCCTCATTATGACTGGCTTATTGCTTTGTGGCAACCAACCCTTACCCTTAAGCCTGTCTGAGATCCCTCAACTTAACAGCCATATTCGAAGTCTTTCTGTTATCCTCAAAGTTCGTATTTAGTACGACAGAGCCGATATAGATGAATAAATGCATAAAAGAGGAATTTCTTGAGCACTATTAAATCTTAACTTTGTTTCCTGGTATTATGAATGACATAAAATACACACATTCCCCGAGTTATATGTATTTTTTGCACATGTTTAGGAAGTTTGTCTGTAAAAACATATGAATACAATAGCGTTTTCTAAATTCTTCAAGTTGCTAAGGAGATTGTTTTGTTGATAATAGTTAATTTGTTTTAACAAATTTATTTTGTTTTTGCCTTGAAAAAGTCCACATTGGACGAAACGCGTCGTCTAATAATACACTTTTCCTATTGTCTTTTACCTTATATATATATATATATTAATTGTTTTTATTGTTCAATATATATATATATATATGTGTGTGTGTGTGTGTATATATATATATATATATATATATATATATATATATATATATATATATATATAATATGCCTTATCAAATAGATTATATTTGTTCATCAAAATACTGTGATGTATACTCAAGCTTCCATTGGACAATCTGCCTAATGAGCCACATAACGAAACTTATCATCCGAATTCAGATGAACAAAGCGCTTAGTCGAATTAAACCGGAAATAAAACAAGACCAGAGCGTTTTCTTTAATGACACTGGAACAAAGAATGCGATATTTATGCTCAGAATGATATCAGAAGGATGTATGTTTATAGCTTGTCCAAAGGCGTTTGATAAGTTGCGACGCAAAGCTAGGTAACCTTTATTTATATGGAAAATCATTAGGACAACAAAGAACTTATACTCTGAGCAAACTCTTTGCATACGGATAGAAAATGAATTCAGTAAATATAGAAAAGTAGGACGAGGTAGAAAGCAAGGATGTGTCTTCCCACCAGACTTATTTAATCTTTACAATAAGGCGAATCTGAGAGAATTAGAAGTCCTGTGTGATTCATTATTAGCGGCTACAATCTCACAACATAAGACACAATGCTGATAGCAGGAACAGAAACTACATGGACTCCTAAAAAGGCAGGAAAGTAAAGTGAAAAGGAAGGAAAAAAACATGAATTGTAAGAAACAGAAAGTATGGTTGTCATTAAACCGGACAGTCCAAGCTGCAAACGATGAACTGGAGCCACCAGAATCAAGAAACGTAAAACAATTTAAACATCTACAAATTATTTTCCAAGAGGACGGAAAATGTGACACTGAAATTGGAAGGCGATTGGAATTGTAAAGGATCAATGTTCAGATCCTGGAACAGACACGTAATTCAAGAACTAAACTCAGATTTTCATGTAAACGATATTATAAAAATGCTTGTAGAATAATCGACCTTGCTTGTCGTTTTACCTACAGTACTCATGCACACTTTGAATTCTTTGCTTTTCAGCAGCAACGTCAAATGGCGAAGACAAATTAAGAAATATTCATAGACTGTGCAATCTCAGTAATAGCGGTCGCCGCTTGCATTTGATTAGAAGTTTTCCATCAATTGTTCCCTATCAGCTTGCCAACCCTTCTTTAACTCAGGTCGACTTTATCTTGCTAGATGCTAACCGCCCATTACTCAACCCCTGCCTCATTGTCCGATCATTGGATTCGGTGAATCACAGTGAGGATAACGGGATTATTAACTCTACCATATTGCATATTGACTTGGATGTCTGTAGTCGCAGTGATGGCTACAGCTGTAATTGCGGCTGCGTTAAAAAGACGACAAAGATTGTGACATGTACTAGAATTGGAACTGTCCTTATCAATTCGATAGCCTTTTTTTATCCTCCATTGATATATTGTTGCTTCAGTCCTTGTTAACTATTTTGCTATTCATTTTTCTTCTGCTTCCATTTTCTATTAAATTCTTTTCCATTTTCTTCCGTTTTTTTATTCTTATATATTTATTTATATTTTCTTTTCCTTACATTTTTTCTTATTTAAAACACTTTTCATTTATGTCTTTGTATTTTCTGTTCATGCCTTTAAATCCCTACCACAGCCATCTTTTATCCGCCTTGTAATCTTCTAAAATAACGAGATTTTCTTAGTTTAATTTGATCCATAAATATTCTGTGACTTTAATCCAATCGTTCCCGAACGGTGCAGCATGCCTCGTGGATGTATCAGAAAAGGATAATGGGTGAGGCCTAATGATTGAAAAACAATCAAAGATTTTGTTTGAAACAATTTCTAAAAATTCCTATGCCAAAAATAAATATGATCTCAAAATTTAAAATATTATTATGGATTACTTGTAATTGCATGCATGAGTCCCAGTATAAATAGTTGTAATTATTGACCGACTTTTCATTGCTATATTTTTGCATTATATCAAGTATTAAGAATCTAGTAACTAGGGTCTGCAAATTGGAGGAGAGAGTTATCAATGATAATTTTCGGAATTTAAATTCATAGTTATCACCCTTTAAACTTGTCCCTGTTTTATATTTTTAAATGAACTTTTTATCACATAAGATTTGGTGAGGCGTGAGCAAATTTTAATTCCGAAAATGTGGCCCAGAGAAAAATATAGTTGTGGAATCAGTGGTTTAAACGGTGACTTCTTCTTTCATGTGTCGTACTCAGCACCTCGGCAGACATGGTACTCCTCAACTACCCGTTTTTTTTTCTAGTCAGCATTTGTCGCCTTGTCTTCATAGCCTTCAATACATTTGCATAAAATTGTCAGCTTGTTTATTCACTGTTGCCATCTAACCCTCTTGAAAAAAAAAACAAGCTTATCTGTAGTTCTCATTTTCTTTAAAACGTTCTTGCTGCTCTCATGTTCTCAGCATGTTTTAGCAGAACCACATCACTGCTGCATGCAGTCTCTTTTTATCAGTGAGAAATTTTTCGGCCATCTTTTTTTTAATCGCTATCACCCCATGCATGGCAGTAAAGCCACTAAGCCACAAGGAGTTACAGTGTGTGGAGGAATTATGGTGCCACCGCTTTTTATCACGAGGTTCTCGACAAAATACAAAGACGGGTATACAAATTTGATCGGTCCTGACTTGGGGTCTCGACTCCATTCACTTTCTCACCGATGTAATGTGACTTCCCTCTGTCTTTTCTATAAATATTTTCATGGCATCTACCCTGATGGGCTATTTTCACTGGTTCCCCGACTGCATGACTTTAAGCGTGCTACTAGGTTGGCATCTCGGTCCCACCCTTTTACTCTCGAAATAGATAATGTAACCGCCTCTTCTACTCCAACAGCTTCTTCTTTCCACAATTCCCGGCAGTGGAACTTCCTTCTTCTTACTTGCTTCCCTGAAAACTATAATCTTCAAAACTTTAAATGTAATGTCAATCGACATCTTCTTTTGTCTTGAGCACCGTTCTTCGTTTTATCCTCCTCCCTTCCTCTATTTATACTTTCCTCAAATCCCACCTCGAACAAGTCTTTTTCCCTTACTTACACCGTCGGTAGCCCCTTGCGTACTACTGGCACTCCCGCTTTGCTTGGGGTGAAATGCTTAAAAAAACTAATAATGAGCGGGAATAGAAAAGAGTAATCAGGAGGACAGTCGATAGCAATTGACAGTGAATTCAAACTTTTAGAGATTAAATTTGGCTGAAAAGCATGGAGCTGAAAGGGAGTTCTACAAGCGAGATGTGCGAGAAAATAAACTGTTAGCATAGAATTTACAGTTACATCTAAGCCATAACAACTGTAAATTGATGAGATCTCGACGCCAGTTTAGTACAGTTCTTAAATTTAAAAAAAAAGTCTAGAATAAAAAAAAAATACATTCAAATATATACTGTATAGGAGGATTGATATCACATATCAGTCCAGCAAAGGTTTCTTTGTTTCTAATCAAATTGTCCTTTTCTATTTGTAAGTGTCTAGGTTTTAATGCAAACAGCGATATAACACGTCTCTGTCGACTCTGGATCAACAAAAGGAATGATACGGATTTTATTACTAACAGAGAACGTAGTAAAGGATATTAGCTAACACTGTGTTTAAATATCGCACATGATATTGACGCTCGTGTATAAAACAAACCGATCCCGCGAAAGCTGGATGCTCGTTTGAGGTTAGTTCTTTGTTCCGAATTTTCGGACACATCCAGCCACACATATATTTCTTTGGATATTTTCTTTGTTCGTTTTCTATTTTATACATTTACCATTCTCATTCATTGTCCGTTATTGTCTTTTCTTCTCTGAAGTTCTTCTTCCTGTTATTTTCATTATATTTTTATTCTTCAGTTCTTATTTTAATCAGTGTTTCGTCTCTCTACATTCTTAAACGCTTCACCTAGTTGCTCTTTGTTTCTCTTTCTTCAAACTCCGCTTTTTTTCTTTTTTTTTTTTTTTTTGTTATGAATTTTTCTTTTTGACTTTCTCACGAAATCCATCCAATAATATTTCTTTGTTTTTCATTTTTCTTTTAACACAGCTCCTTTAAAAAAAAAAATAAAACAAACATTGGTTCTTTTGCGTCTTTGTTTTTAATTTTTATTTTTTTACAATGTCTTCAAGACTTTGTATTTTTGTTAGTTTTGTTTAGTTTTTATATTGCTTCTTACATTATTCACATTAACTGGTTACCGGGTTTTAGAACTTCATATATTTTCTTTCACAACTACTGATTTTTCTATTAGATAGATAACGAACGAAGATAGATAGGTACATAGATAATGAATGGTAATGTAGATAGATAGGTAGATAGATAGATAATGAATGGTAATGTTGGTAGATAGATAGATAATGAACGGTGATATAGAGATCGATTGATAGATAATGAACAGTGATATAGATAGATATATAGATAATGAACGGTAATGTAGATAGACAATGAACGGTGATATAGATAGATAGAAAATGAATGGTGATATAGATAGATCTATAGATAGATAATGAATGACGATATAGATAAATAATGAACGGTGATATAGATAGATAGATAATGAACGGTAACATAGACAGATAGTCAACGAACGGAGATAGACAATGAATAGAGATATATTTTTCTACCATAACTTTAGTTTGACACAAGTCCAGATGGATTGCTTGGAGAAATAATTGCATAATTTTTTTCTGAAGAACACAAGAGATTTTTCAGCTTGCGTTGAAAAACATTTTCGAAATTCTGTCTTTTGCCGGACACGAACAATAATCCTCAAGCGCTTATTCAGAACCAATACACACACACACACACACACACAATGACTGAGTATTGGCTTTTTTACTCCGTGCACAGAAAGTATATTATATTTATTTAACTGATATATTAGGTTGGTGCAAAAATAATGACTTAATAATGTCGTTTTTTGACGTATTTTTAACGTCAAAAAGCGACATTATTACGTCATTATTTTTGCACCAACCTAATATAAAATTAAGAGATCAGCCGATTTCGCTACCTTGGTTTCAAACATTTTATATCTTCAGGCGATTTCGGTCAATTGATTTCCCAACGGATTATTTTTTTAAAAAATTAATGAACGCTGTATTATTTAAAAATAAATTAAATAAGCGTACGACTTGAAGTTGAGTAGGAGGGGATGAGGAGGAGGAGAAAACTAAAAGCATTAGAATTGTAACGGAGGAGGGTGGTTAAATGAAATGTATATTCTTTCTTTTCATCCCGGCTCATAGGAACTCAAAATCTCGAAATTTTAGCTTTGTTATTATACACTGAAGAATACTTTATTTGCACCAGCGAATGAATGCGCGATATATATATATATATACAACACACACACACACACACACACACACACACACACACATATATATAATATCACACATTGATTCGATGGTGCTAATAAAATAGTATTCAGTGTATATTAACAGAGCAAAAATTTACATTAATAAGAAATAAACATTTTTTCCCACCATTAGCAATGATGAGAAAATGTATATTTGCTATTCTTACATATATAATTGTTCATTTGAGCAGAAATCCCTTTTTTTTATCGAAATGGTACAAATGTTTTGTATGTCCTAGCGCTTTCGGCTCAAACACAGTATCTTGTACGTCTACTTAAATGAAAATTATATATATATATATATATATATATATATATAATGGACCCAGAATATATTTCAATTTTTTATTAACATTAATATTTTTAAAGGCATATCTTTAAAAATGTTCCTGGCTTGTCATATTTAACGAAACATTCATAAAAGAACTATTGCTGCCCTGATATACAATAGCAGATACCTGTGAGCATTTCTACATTTTATATATATATATATATATATATATATATATATAATATATATAATGTATGTGTGTGTGCGATTATTTTTCTGTACACCTAGATTATGTATGTATGTATGTGTGTGTGTACACATGACCTCAGCCTGATTGTATAGATTCATATTCTAACCTTATCGTAATCCTTTTGGGTCTCTCCCGCATGTATCTATCATTTGAAATGTATTTTCTTTTCTTCTACTTTCCGCCCTTTTTATTCCCTCTCTAATCTTAAGTTAATACTTTTCTTTTTCTTTCTATTTAATCCCCTTCGTTCTCTTTTTTTTATATTTCCTTCTGCTTTTATATACCCTCTCCCTCTATTCCTTTTTCCCCTTATGTTCACGCAGTTTCCGCTCTCATTATATCTCCTCTCCTATTTTCTTTTCCTTCATCATCATCCTGTTCTTTCTTTCGTGATGGTCAATTACCAACACGACATAGGTGGATTCTCCAGGGAAAAGAAGAAAGCAACTCAAGCCGCAAAAGGTCGACGATTGATTTGACGGGTAATTACGACCATGGTCGCCGGTAGTTGCTTGACATGGCGTAAGAGGCGAAACGGGTGGTTATTGCTTCTCCCACCTGTATTCATGGACCGACCTCTCGCTCTCGTCTTCATCATCATACCCCAATTTCTCTGCCAACCTACAGCCCAACACTAGATCCGAGACCATGGCATAATTCTTCGTTTCTCTTTCCACCGTCCATCTTTTTGATCTTGCTTGGCTCGACGTTAATCAGTTCGTTCAATGACGTCATTTCTCTATTGCTAATAAAACAGATGTCGTCGCTAAGAGACCAAACGTTATGTCTTGATATTATTATTATTATTATTATTATTATTATTATTATTATTATTATTATTATTATGGTGATGACGACGCTCCTGAGGTTTTAACATTAATAATATTAATATATATTAATATCTGCTTTCACTCCCGAGGCCAACGAAATGAAGATGGCGGGGGTTCGTTAAGCCGATGACATAGGTCTTCATAGGTTGTATAAGAATAAGGACTTGTACATATCTCAACATTTTTTATGAAGTAGTCCAAGAAATAAAACTGAATATAAAAATTCACCAAAATAGAAACTGTGGAAATGAACCAAAATCAGTGTTGGTACATTTTTTAAGCGGTATCAATCCATGTAAGCCAGTAAAGCCACTAAAATAGAAGGGGTTACAGGGTGTGGTAAATTTAGGAACGGAAGCATTAATATTAGGTTGGTGCAAAAATAATGTCGTTTTTGACGTATTTTTTAACGTCAAAAACCGACATTATTTTTGCACCAACCTAATAATAAGCGGGAAGAGGAAACTGTAAATAGGAGGACACTAGATAGTGATTTACATTGCATTTAAATTTTTAGAGATTAAGGTTGGTTGGACAGAATGGAACCGGAAATGTATTCGCCATCGAGAAATTAAAGGAACAGAAACTGTTAGCATAGAACTTACGGCTATATATAGCCAGCTTAACTATGAATTGATGACATCTCGATGCCAGTCTAGTACTATGCTTACATTTATAAATTCTATATACCATAGCGAAGAACTCATCCAAGTCATTACTATGAAAGTATTTGTAGAAAATGCACGGAGAGGCATCCTTACGGTGGTGGGAAAGTTACAGAATCCGAGCCGCCAGATCAGTACTAATAATATTACTGATTTTTCTTTAGATTTTGTCAAGGAAATCAAAGTAAATAGCAATGTCATTAGACTATATGTGTCAGCAATATTCTAAGAATGGACGAATGGTAGACTTATATACACTGCGTTCCAAATTATTATCGAGATAATTTTTTTTCTAATATTTCAAAAACCGTCCAATCAATTCACACAAAATTTTCACACAACGTTGGCAATACTGACTTGCGTAATCACTGAAATTTTGTACTGATCTGCGCAATGTAAACAAACTGGCGACGAAACCTTTTTTTTTTTTTTTTTTTTTAGCCTTTTCTTTTAAAAATGCCTGATAAAACTGGTCTTTTCCTAGCTATTATTAAATTCTGTACGACAAAAAACTTATTTAAATATTTTAATATATGCACTCAACTAAGTTTAGAAACAATGACACCGTATTATTAATGTTTTCAGGAAAGAAATTTTAGGTTGCAAATGGACCACGGATCTCTATTAACAATATAAGTTTCAAAGAAAGGAATACCTACGCATGCAGCTAATAGACTACAACGCTGGGGTACCATCTTGTTAAACTATGATTTTACGATGGCGTATCAACCATCTAACAAATTAGGACATGTGGATGGATTATCAAGATCAATTCCTAAAAATGCGGAACATTTGAGGACACGGTCATTGCAGCACTAAAAAGCGAAATGAAAAAAAATACTTTCCTGCAACGTAGTACAAGAGTTACATGTTACCCTGGAAGAAATGAAATAAAAAGCAGAAAATGACGTCTTTATTACAAAAAATAAAAAGCAATTGAAAGAAAGTAACAAAAAACAAAATCCAGACTTAAACGCTTACTCGCTATGTAACGATGTAGTAATATATGTATAAAGTGTTGTAATGCATTACCAGAGACTATGCATTACCAGAATGTACTAAGATATTGAAAAAAAATAGTGAAATCTTGCAGGGGTTGTTCTCTAGCAGCAAAAATTCCTATCACAAAGAACTTCGGCTAAAGACAGACACGCCGTGGTCAAGAGTGCATATAGATTTTGCAGGTCCTATGAATGGATCACATTATCTTGTGGTAGTTGAAAATTTCAGTAAATGGATGAAAATTTATAAGTGCAAAAATCCAATATCTCCAGAATTTCTTGCATGAACTGTTTGCGAGTAATGGCATACCAGATACCATAGTCTCCGAAAACGGAACACAATTCACGGGTAAAGAATTCAAAGACTTTTGTAAGAGCATATTACAACCCCGCCGTATCACCCGAGGTCGAACGTACGGTTTGTGGAAACGTTCAAAAGAGCTTTGAAGAAAGCAAGTCCTGAGAAATTAAATGTGGAGGCACTTCAAATTTTTTTTAGATTTTACCGTGTAACACCTAACCCGAATATACCATCAGGCACATATCGGTGGTAGAATTATTGTTTGTAGGAAAAGTAAAATCGGTCTTCAACAAATTATTACCAAATTGAAAAACGCGAATGGATAACAAAAACGACACCAAAAGTTTCAAGGTCGGCGATAAAGTGTTATTTAGAGCATATAATGATGACAAAGAAAGGTGAGAACGACGACATAATATCAGAAAGGTAAAAGATTTGAACATAAAAGGCACCATAATCAGTTGAAAAAAAGGTTCATTGATGAAAGACCTGAAACATTGGGAGATCCGATAAAAATGCTATATATTTTCGATGTGGCCACACCACAATATGTCGAGAAGCCTACAAGGACAAGTTCCAGATAAAGAAAGTGTACTGAAGAACTGGAAGTGGATCCGAGACGGAAACGCTACAGTGTCAAGTACTTTGGCGAACTCTCCAAAAAGAGGAAAGGAAGATTAATAAAAAAAAAAATGAGGGGGATGTTGTGGAATAAATAATACACGCCCAGTGACTATATGAACTAGTCTATAACTATAAAACGCTCCAGGTAAGAGGAAGAAAAAGCCGTTTGGAGTCAGTCTTCAGATTAATTAATACAGGCGTCATGTCAAGTAGCCGAATGATTAATCATATTAAAAGCCCTACGAAGCCCGTTACAACAGATAAATAGATAGATATGAACATGGATAGATAGATAGATAGATAGATAGATAGATAGATATGAACATGGATAGATAGATAGATAGATAGATATGAACATGGATGGATAGATAGATATGAACATGGATAGATAGATAGATAGATAGATATGAACATAGATAGATAGATAGATAGATATGAACATCGATAGATAGATAGATAGATAGATATGAACATCGATAGATAGATAGATAGATAGATATGAACATCGATCGATAGATAGATAGATAGATATGAACATCGATAGATAGATAGATAGATATGAACATGGATGGATGGATAGATAGATAGATATGAACATGGATAGATAGATAGATATGAACATGGATGGATAGATATGAACATGGATAGATAAACAGACATAGATATGAACAGATAGAGAGATATAGATAGATAGAAAAATATATGAACACACACTGATTGATAGATATTATTTAAAAGAAGAATGTTTGCAATATTTTTCTTTCTTAATTCAAAATTATAATTAATTTTTACTATTTTCATTCTTTGTGTATAGTACATTGTGCGTTCAGAAAATTTTAACAAAAATAAAATAAACTTTCATACTGCCATATCTACTGAACCTGGGGATGAAAATGATATTAATCCGTCCGCCCATTTGAATGCATTACGGCACAAGGTCGCGTTTAAAGTGGGATTCCCCACATGTATATGAGATTAGTAACAGAAATGGTACGGTTTCCCTTTGGGACATTTAAAAGCATTAAGGATTGACTCTGACTTTCCTGAATTAAGTGCAGTGGGATAGGTACTGCGTTGGAAAGGAATGGTCGACCGGTGCTGACTATATTATACTTATGTTCAACCCGATTGGGGATAAAAATTAAGTTCAAAGAATGCACTCCTGTTTATATTCCTATGTAAGTTTTAGTGTTTTTGAGAAAACGGGTTTTTTCACAAATAGTTTAACGGCAGTGGTTATTTAATTAGTTTTATTTTCCATGGTAACTAAGTTTGTTTGTTTGTTTGTTGTTTTTTGTTTTATTTATTGATTTAATATTATATAATTCAATATAAAAATTAAATTTAATAATTTTAAATTTATTCCAACTGGATTAATTTTGTTTATTTAATACTGACTTCATCATGTTGAATAATTTTAACAATCTGCAATAGTTTTATTAATTTAACAAATGTATGAATTTAATAATGAACACCGTCAACCGGTATCAGAATGCGGATTCAGTTTTCCATGCAAGTACGCCAACTCGATTCTATCTATCTATCTATCTATCTATCTCAGTCCGTTCATATCTATCTATCTCAGTCCGTTCATATCTATCTATCTCAGTCCGTTCATATCTATCTATCTATCTCTTCCAGTTTTCTTTACACGAATCCACCTCTGTTAATCTCTGTGTCACTACTAATATAAACGGTTAGATTTGTCTGTCTATATCTCTGAGATGAGGTATTATGATTATTTACGTTATTCGGACTGTTATCCTCATCTTCATTGCCATATTCACAGCGTTTCGGCTGTTGTACCCTCCGGCCTTCTTCAGGTGATTGGATTTTCGAACCGAACCCTTTATTTCGTCCACCGGAGTAGATTGTTCTAGTTCCACGTGCCATGTCTCTTCCAGATGTCTCAGTTATTTTCCTTTAACACAACTCTCCAAGTTTTTTGTTTCACCACTGCTGTGGCCTGGTACTGAACTCACAACTCTAGGTCTAGCCGACGTTTGTATCCACTGTCTCAGTCTTTTTTTTTCAGTCTGTTAATATCTCTCTCTCTCTTATATATATATATATATATATAATGTCATTCGCAGACAGTACTGTTTCGCTGTATCACATCTATTCAGTGCGACTCGAATGCCTCAAGCCAGGATTGAAACCCCAACCGATTTGGTGTCCGTCAGAGTTTCTACCACTGAGCTATGAAAAAAGGAAAATCTTATGAACACATGAGAAATTTTCAAAGAAGCTTGCATAAAAGAGAGATTATTTGGGAAATAATCTGTATTTTATGCAAGCTTCTTTGAAAGCGACTGACAAGGTGCCGTGGTTGAGTTTTTTTTACATAATTTCTCAAGTGTTCATAATATTTTCCTTTTTTTCATGACATAAATTATATCAAAATTGTCCGAATGTTTTCCAAGCGCTTTGGGCTATACCTTTAGCCATTATCAAGGATGAATTTTATTTTATTTTTAACTGAATATATGGATTGTCTTATGTATGTATCTAGTGTTACAGGAATGTTTTATTTTCCAAACAAACAGAAGCATTATTAATAAAAAAAAAGAATCAGCCAACAATCTTACTTATTATAAAAGGTAGATTGTCTGTGTGTACGTTTATATATTAGATCGGATTTCCTACATTTTTCAACCGATTTCAACAAAACTTCACAGGACTACGTAAAATTACCTTGCGGTGGTTCTAACAGCACCAAAAATTGGAAAAACACAATTGTTTTTGCACGAAATCAATTTGCAAACACGATTAAGAGGCATTAATGAAAGGGGGGACAACTCATATCGAGTTATACTTATTAATATCGAGTTATACTTATTATAAAACCCAGGTTGGTTGGTTGTGTGTGTGTGTTCGTTTATATATGGGATCGGATTTCCTACATTTTTCAACCGATTTCAACAAAACTTCACTTTTTTTTTGCAGGTAGTGTTTCTTATTCTCTTGCACACTTTTTTCTTTTTTTTTACATTCAAAATGCTTTTAAAATTCCATTTACAAGACAATTGTTTATAATAAAATTCTATTCAATCGGTAGACTCATAACGATTGAAAACAATGTTTTTTTTTTAGTTTGGGTTTGACCAATTCGTAAAAATAAAATAAAATAAAACTAATTAAGACATGCGTGTCCGTCAACCTTAAACAATAATCTTTGTCAATTTTATTTTTCAGTCTTTATGATGGTCGATACTTGATCTATCTCTTACTGTTACATCCCCGGGCAACGCCGTGCTCTACTGCTAGTCAATAATATAAACTATGAACACAGCCATAATGTGCTATCTCAAAAAACTTATTACAATCTAAAAAAAATTATTTCCTGGCTTTAAATAACCGGCAATGGGTTGATAAGCCGTAAAAAAAACGAATCAATCAAAAAATTATTAACTCGAAAACGTCAAGATAAGAAGTTACTTGAATTAAAAAAAATATATTCAGAATTTTAAATAAATTGAAACTTAAATATCTATACATGTAATCTCTTGTCTGATGGTCGGCGATTAAAACGGCTTCCCGACTGCAATTAATTGCGACTGATGCGGGTTGTTATCAGCCCTGTAGTTTAAAAAGTGAGACCTACGAAAGGGTAAAGGACTCCTGTTGAGCCAACGGCCAACTAACTAGAGGCGGTGTCTCACCAAAATCACCGTGGGGAGATTAGCAGGAAATCACTATACTATCGATCCCAAGTACATTCATAACAATTGACATCGGAGATAACTGCGTGAAAGAAATTAAGTCTATTGATTACCAATCATTCGGGCGCATGTGCAACAGGTTTTATCTGACTTTCATCCAAGTACTGTTAGTAAAATTACAAATAAAAACGGCGTGAAGTGGGGTTAAACTCCTTGCGTTTGGTCTCTCTGCTGATAAAGAAAGTCATGAGCGATAGGTGCGACCGGATACCAACAAATGTTCGCATTTAAAAAATAATTTTATAGACATGGAACGTAAGAATGATAAATCATTGTGGCTAGATACAAAATATAAAGCAGGAAATGAATAGACTAAATGTCAATATTTTAAGGGTATGAGGAACTAAGTGGGCAAATAATGGCGAGTTTGTCAGTGACAAACAGGACCATGTTTTCAGGCTGAATGAAAAATGAGAGGAGATTAGAACCAAGTAGGAAAATATATG
The DNA here is from genome assembly GCA_963932145.1 of Acanthosepion lycidas. NCBI lineage: Eukaryota > Metazoa > Mollusca > Cephalopoda > Sepiida > Sepiidae > Acanthosepion > Acanthosepion lycidas. The sequence continues at coordinate 31,032,985 of OZ010572.1, forward strand.
GTCTGGGATACTATCTACTATGTGACTGAATTCGTGTAGTTAAACAAAGTGAAGAATTCTAATATATTCACTGTAGCTGTATATGCACCGACAGCACAAATAACGGAAAAAGAAGCTAAAAAAATTTAATGTACATGTGACAACGTCAACTTGCACTGTACATGGGACCACAGTTCAATACAAAAAGCTGAAAATTGCAATCATCATAGGAGGCCTCAATACCCAATTAGGGGAGGAGTGAAATGGTGAAATACATGGCAAATTCGGACTACGAACCCGTAATGAACGTGGAGAAAAATGTGTCGAATGGTGCATAGCGAAGAACAAGGTAGTAGCCGACACCTGGTTTCAAGAAAACCTAAGAGGTTTATGGCCACGAAGAAGCCTAGGAGATGACCCTTAGAACAGAATCGACTACGTAAGGATCAATGAGAGATTCTGGAATACAGTTTTATACTGGAAAGTATATCCAAGTGTTGACAACCTTCCAGTGGCATGCAATATGTAACCTAAGAGTTAAACTAGGGAAGTTGAAGAGGCATCCCCCAAATTGCAATATGATAGACTACTAAATAACCCGAATTTCACAGATGTATACAGGGATTTGTTACAAGCAGAAACTAAATGATAATGGAAATTCGCAAAGAAAACTAGACAAGCAAAAACGGAATGGATTACAGATGCTTTTCTTGATAAGATGAAAAGGAGACGGCAAATAATGGTGTAGAATATAGGATATTACATAAAGATATTCGAAGGCAACGAAGAATGGCTGAACGGAAATTGTGAAGAACTCACAAGGATGAGAAAAATAACAGGACAAAAGACGTGTTCATCCACAAGATGCATGAAATCAAAAGAGGAGATGATGATAATAGATTAAGAAAAAACACATCGGAGAACTCTTCCATGTCGAAAGAGGAAAACCCACAATACACCAAAATATAGAAAGACCAGAAACATTAAAGATTGGTAAAATTGAACAAGAAAAAGAAGCAGGACACGATGAGATTGTAATTGATATGCTAGCAGACTTAGGTGACATCTGTAGTGACAAAATTAGAGACAAGGTAAATAAAATCTACTAGATTGCAGATATACAAGAAAACCAAAGTAGATCTATTGTCATAGTTCTGCTTAAGAAGCCAAGTGCAAACGAAAGCAAAACACCATCGGACATTGAGACACATAACAAAGCATAGTATCCTAATTCTGACGAAGAGATCACGTAATAGAATTAAACCTGAAATAGGACAATAATAGTGCAGGTTCGTTAAAAACACTGGAACAAGGAATGCAATATTCACGATAGCAGAAAGAAAATACCAAAGAATGTATACCTATGTTTCATAGATTATACAAAAGCCCCTGACAAAATAAACCGCAAATAACTGTTAGAAATACTAGGGAAGCTTGATTTATTTGGGAAAATATGGGAATTATCCAAACGTTCTTCTGGGAGCAAATCGCTTGTATGCGGTTCCAAAATGAATTCCGTAAATATACAAAAATAGAACGTGGTGTAAGACAAGGATGTGTCTTCTCATCGTACACTTTTCAAAGTTTACAGCAAGGTGATCCGGATAGAATTAGAAGTCCTAACCGGACTTATTGTTGGCAGTTAGAATCTTAACAGCATAAGATATGCAGATAACACAGTGTTTGTATCAGACAGAAATTACAAGAACTCCTACAAAAGTAAGTATTGGAAATGGAGAAGAAAGAAATAAACATCCATTGTAAGAAGACAGAACCTGTTTGTGAAAGAAAGGCACAGTCCAAGATTCGAAATAAGAATTGGAAACACCAAAATCAACCAAGTAGAACAATTTAGATATCTAAGACGAATAATGCGACAGTGAAATCCGAAGGCGAACTGGAATATCCTAACGTTATAAGAAAGAGGGAAATATCGTTAGAAACAAAGAAAAGAGTGTTGAACTTAAAGGGTAAGATCGGACCTCCTATGGGACAGTGAATGCTAGACAATCTTTCACGGATGACCAAGAAACTTGAGGCAACAGAAATTGGATTCTACAGAAGGATGTTGTGAATATCATTGACTGAACATGTGAGCGATGATGAAGTTTTGGAGAAAATGGAAACAAAATGGATACTTGTAATTCGACTCAGAAAGAGAGAGTTGAAATTTCTCAGACGCATAATGAAAAAAGAAGGCTTGGTGAATTTGACACTCACAAGATATATTGAATATCACAGGGACAGAATAAAGCATCGAGTAATCTACTTAATGCGCTTGTATAAATAGTTGTCAGAACAGGGACTAGGCGGGAGAGTAAAAAGATTAGCCTTACTTAGAGCTACAAAGGAGAAGAAGCTGTGGAGAGCCATGATCTCCTACGTACTGAAGGAACACATAGAACCATCCACACTTTTAGGAAAAACTGTAAAAAGAGACCGGGTGTATTATATTACTCCACGTGAGCGCCAAGCACATCTCAAGTGTTTTGACATCAGGGTTGTCTTCCGCCTAGGGTGATGCTAAATACGTAAGTTTATTTGCTATTATCCCTTCGCAGAGGAGAGAATGGTATTTGTGTCAAAGTGAATACAACGAAGTCATCTGGGATACAAGTATTAGATTGGTGCAAAAATAATGATGTAATAATGTCGTTTTTTGACGTTAAAAATACGTCAAAAACGACATTATTATGTCCTTATTTTTGCACCAACCTAATATAAAAGTTGGTGAAAAAGTTCTCGCGTATTTAAAAACAATTCAGATGATTGGTCACATTTTTAGAAGTAAATTGAGTCGTGGAATTTTCAGTATCCCTAAATTGCTAAGTTTCGATTAATTTAGTAAACGACCACAACACTGATGTAACGTGTGATGATTGAACTCGCCAAGAACCAATCCAAGACTATTTTGTTAACCGCCTCTCTAGATAAAGCGTCCTAGATTATATTTCCTAAGCGTGGCTTCTTCATTTTTGAGGTACTCAGTGTAAGTGGAACTCGCCAAACGATTTATCATTCATTGCTTAGTTGGTTTCGTTTGACATATGTAAGTGTAATATATTCGATAACATAACGTGACCAAAATGGGTCCGTCTGATGTGATTAAAGGAAGACATGATTCTTTTACGAAATCACATGACCGATTAAGGATGCACCTTTCACCGCACTGGATCTTTTGCCAAGGAACGCATATATAAAAGCGCTCAGTAAAAATTCGCACTCGTCAGACATCCAAGCCTTTTTATGCGGTCGGAACTGGTTAGATGTTTTGTAATAGGAAATCTTGTTCTTGTTATTTTTTTTTTTTTAAGAGATTTTTTTTTCTTTTCCGTTTCGAAATCTGAATAGCATGAGACATGCAATTACACCATCAGAACAGCGATTTGGTATCTTTTTTGCTTTATATTGTTTTTGTTTTTTTTTATTTTTTTTTTTATGATTTCTTCATTTATATGATGTCTTTCCGAACGTGAGTGATAATGTCTCTCTACATACTTGCTTTACTTTTGTTGCTCTCAGTTTCAATTTGACCATTACTACACCTTTTTTTCTTTGTGAACCTTCACCTGGGATCCATTTAATCACTGCTGTATTTTTCTGTGCTTATCTGATCTTCAGTATATATGAATGTTAAATTCACCAAGCCGTCTTTCTTCTTTATATCTTACCAGAAATTTAGCTGTCTCTATCTGATTGTTAGCAACAGTTTCCTTACCGTAACTATTATCCTAAGTACTTTTTCGCTACCCAAATATTTTGCGACAGCATTCGTCGACAAAATCATATCTCTGTCGGTTCATCGTCTGTGGGGACATTATCCAGCAGATAAATAAGAGATTAGATATTAGATAAGCCTCTTTAGGAAGGATATTAGGATAATCCCAAACATATAGTAGCAACAAAACACTTGCATCAAATGAATTTAGTAAATACACTAAAATAGAAAGGGGTGTAAGACAAGGATGTATTTACTCACTGGACATTCGAACTAAACAGTGAAATAATTCTGATAGCATTAGAAGTCCTGCCAGGATTTATTATTGGAGGCCACAATTCTAACAACATACAATATTCAGATGATACAGTATTGAAAGTAGGCCCAGAAAGAGGACTACAAGAACACCTGCAGAAACTAAGAGGGAAAGCGAGAAGAAAGGACTAAACATCAATTGCAAGAATAGAGAATGCATGTTTGTCAGCAAAAGGGACAACTCAACATTCAAATTACAAATTGGGGATGCCAAAATGAAACAAGTACAAAAATGTAAATATCTGGGAAGTGTTTTAACAGAGGACGGAAAGTGGGACACTGAAATCCGATAGCACATTGGGATAGAAAAAGCTTGCCTTCCAAAACCTAAGCAAAGGATTAAGAAACAGGAAAATATTGTTAGAAACGAAGGAAAGAGTTCTGAGCTGTTGCGTAATATTAGTCCTCCTATATGACAGTGAATGCTGAACAAACTTCTCACATATGAAAAAGAAACTTCAAGCAGCAGAAATGTGGTTCTACTGGAGGATGCTCAAAAATGAACCGGATATGTAAGAGACTTCGAAGTTTTAAAGAAAATGGAAACAAAAATCACCTTTAATCTTAACATCAGAAACATTTCTAGGGCAAATAATGAGGAAAGAGGGCAAGAAAAAGTTAATATTCACAGGAGAGATTGAAGGTAAAAGAAGACAGAGCAAAGCAACAGAAATTTGAACAATTATTATTTATTAAACCTTTGAGCCCTGCGATCCTGAACAATTTTAACCCCAATTCCCGTGTTCCTAACTCTAAATTCGCAAATAACTGGTATGTAATTTTTCACAGTAGATATAGAAATAGTTACAAGTGTTTACCCATTGTTCAACCGGTGGTCAGGGCTCAAAAACTTAATAGTTCTGATGAATACAATGTATTCCCCCTTCAATTTTTACGATCTTCTGCTAACGATCTACTAACTATTCAATTCCTTGTCGATATAAATCACTAGGTTTTGACTCGAAAAATTCATCAAGCTACTTTTTAATCTCCACGACTTGTTAAAATAAACACTTCTCAAATTGTTAGAAAACGTCCGAGAAAGATGTTAGTCTGAACGGGCGAAATCAGGACAATATGGTGTGTGCGGCAGAAGTTTCCAACCGAGCTCTTTGGTTGGTCATGTTAGCGACGTGAGGGCGAGGATTATTATTTTGACTAATCACACTTTATCGCATGTCAGGTCTTTTCAGCTGGACTGTTCATTTGTTCAACATACAAATTTATCTTTGACTGGTCGTTTTCAAGTATTTCTTCGTATACAGTAAAAAGGTCTCGATCAGTTTTTGCAGTTTCGTGACCTTGCTTAAAAGCAAAAAGATGTAGAAGATGCTTATTATTGTCTACTTAGCATTCCATCTCAAAGGTGGGACTAATCTGAAATAAAAATTCAGTAACTTTTGACAAGTGTTTCACAGGATGACCAGAGTTATCAAGAAATCAAAAATGCTACAAAAGATTATTCTTGGATATCATTCGCAGAACATCAGGAAAAAAGCAAGTACCAATATAATATATGTGTGGCTGGTTACGCATGTGCAGTAAGGTAACAACTTTGTATGTGTATGAATTCGTTATTATTATGCTTTTATATGCCGTGTCCCTTCAGGACGCAAGTGATCATGATTCTCCGCAACTTCCTATTCTTTATCACAATAAGCAATATTTATCTGCTTATTATACATCCCTATCTCTTTTCTGCCATCCAGATCGTTAGGTAAGTCACGAAATAGTTCCCTCTGTTCCTCTTGTCTTCAATATACTCTGTGAGTGTGAAATTCTCCAAGCAGTTCTCTCATTATATGGCTTAAAAATGTCAACTGTCTCTTTCTAATTTTAAGTACAATTGTTGCTGTTCCTATTTTCCTTAAAACGTCCCCCGTTGCTTGCATGTGTCTTCTGTAGAACGACATCTCTTTTGCCACTATATGTTCATCTTTTAAGAAATTGTTGGGTATTCACTCAAAGAAGGATTGATATTAAACTACTTATTTGTGTCTATGAAATGATTCTGTTTTTTAGTATTTAGCTTGTAAGACATCTTTCGCTATTCCAAGGACCCTTCATATTTCTCTGTAACGAATTCCTTTAGATCTTATAGTAGCTTGGTATACTATGTTGATTTGTAGGTAGTTACTGTTTAATGGGCATTCGTACTTTGTTCTGCAGTTGCAGGTAGTGGCTATAGGTGTTTGTGGGGTACTGATGATGGTTCTTTTGTTATCATGAAATCTAGAATATTGTCTAGGCTGTTTAGAATGGTAAGCATTTTTGCTATTATTAGGTTGGTGCAAAAATAATGACGTAATAATGTCGTTTTTTGACGTATTTTTAATGTCAAAAAACGACATTATTACGTCGTTATTTTTGCACCAACCTAATACTTTTGAACCAATACATGTTTTTATGGCATGTATGTTGCGCAATCATCCGTCATATTTTTCTTCATTTATTGTGACAAGCGAGCAACGAGGCATTTTGTCAGGATATCTTGTTAGGAAACAGTGTGCAAAAAGAAATGGATTTAACCTACCCAAGGGCATCAGTGTAGAGTAAACATAAGCAGTGGAGTTGTGTAGTTGGCACAGCACGCTAAAATAATATTTTTTCTAAATTTGATTAAACGCTTCAGTTCATGAGTAGCCAATACATTTTATTAAATATTATAAGTTAATAGGGGAGGGCTCTTAAGCAAGTTCATGTTAAATTGCCCCCCCATTACGTAAGCCTAAAGAAAATATACACATACCAAAAGATATCTTAAAATTATCAATTTAAAAAAATATCTAAGTGCTTAATCGATAGTAACACATGCAAAAAAAAGAACTCCAGATTCCAAATGTTTAAAAATTCTCATTTAAATTTTAAAAAATCACGAGGTATGAAGATCTTTTGTGTTGGATGACGTATGGAGATGAATTTACCATGAATTTGGATGGGCGGGTGGTGTAATGTATAACGGCACAGAATATAAAATCTGAGAGTCAGGTTTGTTACGCTCTCTCAAACGCAAATAACCTTGGGCAAGGTTGGAATTCATTTCCTCAACCCACCTATGGTTTAAATAGCAGAACTTTTATCTGGAAAAAATGTTTATTATTCTCAAAAAAAAAAAAAAAAAAAAAAACTAATACAATATTCACCAGCAAAAAACTATTCTTAAAATCCAAATATTTCGGCTTTAAAATTGTTGATAAGCCACAAAAAAAATAAAATAAATAAAATAAAACAAATAAACTTTAATTTATATTAATATGAGAAAAGATTATGAAAAAGTGATTACAGAAGCAAAGGATATTCAGTTTATCCTACCAGGATTCAGTATTGGCGGTCACAATCTTTTCAATATAAGATACGCAGACGACTCAGAACTGATAGCAGACACGGAAAAGAAACAACAAAACCTTCTACAGAATGTAGCGAAGGAAAGCGTAAAGAATATACTAATCATAAACTACAAGACAGAATGCATGATCATCAGTAAAAAGCTGAGATCTAAATGCGATTGATTTTATTGTCGGGGGAGGGCGCTAAAATCAAGCAGGTGCGGAAGTTTAAATATATGCGGAGTGTTTTGACGGAGGACGGTAAGTGCGACGCTGAGAATCGAAGACGTTTTGGGATGGCCAAGGACGCATTCCAAAAGCTGGGCAGAGTATTGCGAAAAAGGAGCATTTCTTTGGTAACAAAGTAGAGAGTACTAAGCTACTACGTGATGTCTGACCTCCTTTATGGCAACGAAAGATTAAGAGACTCGAGGAAACGGAGATATGGTTCTACAGAAGGATGCTAAGGATATCATGGACCGAGCGTGTGAGCAACGATGAGGCTTCGGAGAGGATGTAAACAAGGAGCAGGCTTACACTTAACATCAGGAAGAGGCAGCTGAAATTTCTGGGACACGTAATGAGAAAAAAGGGCCTGGAGACTCTGATACTCACAGGTCGAATATAGAGAAAGATAGACAAGAGAAATTAATGCATGTCATACCTGGAGGGCTTAAGCAAGTGGATGACAGAGAGTGGTTTGGGTCAGGTGGCAGAGAGACAAAACTTATTAAGAGCTACAAGGGATAAGGGAAAAGTGGAGAGCCATGATCGTCTTCGGGACGAAAGGAAATGGGACACGAAAAGAAAGAATAGGGCTTTTCGTGTTTGTTATCATCAGAATGTATCGAATTTCAGCACAAAAATCGTGTGATACCTGCTTATTGGCTTCTCGACCAACAAACAGCTAAAGTGTCATGTTCTTTAAAATATATTCTATAACGTATGCATTCGTGGACGTATACATGAAAGCATGCCTGCGTCTGATTGTATATAGTTGTATATATGTTTGAAGGCGCTAAGTCTGGAGGGTTTTTTTTTTATTTATTTCGTTCGATTTTGTTTGTGTCGTTAAAATTTGTTTCGGTGACAGATTGGTTAAATAGAAGTGTAGTGAAAAAGGCGAGAAAAAAAATGACAACAAACATACAAATATGGCTAGTTTTCGTGATGAGAACGAGGAAGACGAAAAGTCTCATCAAAATGTCCACACAGTTTAGGTGGCAGGTTGAGCCCAAAGATCATATTTAAAAAAGAAAGTCAGTAAAAATAACATCCAAATAAAAAAGAGAGAGAGTAAATAACATTGCAGATAAAAAATTAAAAAAAAACATTTTTTTAAAAAATAATTAAATTTAACAGTTTCGTCCGATGCCTGAGGGATATTGAAGAAAATAAATATAAAACAAACGTTATTTTCAGCTTGAGAGGGTGTTGAAGTGTAGAGGTGAATGTATTCATTATTCGAATGCATAATTTTTTTTTCTATTTTTGGACGAAAGATATCAGGGGGGAAAAGTTTTCAAAAAGGAATTTGATTATAATCTTCAGTCGTATGACATTTACAAAAAATGTCGATAAACTGTTTTTAAATGCTCAGCAGTTTTTTTTTTTCTGGTTCATGATCTTCCTACAGAGGTCATCCTCGTTAAATTAGCTTTATTTTACTATTGTAGCCCAGCACCATCTAATTTCTTCTTCTTCTCCCCCCATCATTGCCTTGTTTTCCTTCTCTATCACCATCTTCCTCCTTTTATCTCATCTTATTCTCAATGTTCTCTTCTTTTTTCCTTTTCTTTGTCCAGCTGTCTCAATGCCTTCTCTTCTTATCCTCCTTTTTCTCATCTCTTTGTCCTCTTTCTCACTTCTCTGTTTTTCCTCAATCCTCTTTATTCTTCATCCTTATTTCTTATCTTTTTGTTCACTCTCCACACAACACGCGTTTCCTTGTAATTTGCCTCTATTATTTTATTTTACCTTTTTTTATCGTCCCACCCCCCTCATCACATTGCTCTTTTCATCGTCCAGCATCCCTTTGCTTTTCTCCACCTACACGTTTTATTCTATCTTTTTTCTTCCTCTCTTTACTTTCGTTTTTCGCTTCCTCTTTCAACTTTTCTTTATTTTCCAGTCGTCTTCTCCCTCTTTTATTTTTCACTTTTAAATCCTCCTCCATCTGGTGCTCTTCCTTCCCTTTCTCCTTATTTATAGTCCATCTCATCTTACTACTTTTCTTCATCACTTACTGCTTTCTTTCTTGATTTCATCCCGTTTACTTTCTTCATCTCCTCCTGCTTCCTATTTTAATCTCCTCCTGTTTCCTATTTTAATCTCCTCCTGCTTCCTATTTTAATCTCCTCCTGCTTCCTATTTTAATCACCTCCTGCTTTCTTTCTTTATCACCTCCTGCTTCCTTTCTTTATCTCCTCCTGCTTCCTTTCTTTATCTCCTCCTGCTTCCTATTTTAATCTCCTCCTGCTTCCTATTTTAATCTCCTCCTGCTTCCTATTTTAATCTCCTCCTGCTTCCTTTCTTTATCTCCTCCTGCTTCCTTTCTTTATCTCCTTCTGTTGCCTTTCTTCATCTTTTCCTGCTTCCTTTCTTCATCTTTTCCTGCTTCCTTTCTTCATCTTTTCCTGCTTCCTTTCTTCATCTTTTCCTGCTTCCTTTCTTCATCTTTTCCTGCTTCCTTTCTTCATCTTTTCCTGCTTCCTTTCTTCATCTTTTCCTGCTTCCTTTCTTCATCTTTTCCTGCTTCCTTTCTTCATCTGTTCCTGCTTCCTTTCTTCACCTTTTCCTGCTTCCTTTCTTCACCTTTTCCTGCTTCCTTCCTTCATCTCCTCTTACTTTCGTTTTTCATCTCCTCCCGTTTCCTTCCTCCATCTCCTCCTGCTTCCTTTCATCCTCTCCCGTTTCCTTTCTTCATCTTCTCTTGCTCCTTTCTAAATATCCTCTTGCTTCCTTTCTTCATCACGTCTTGTTTCGTTTCTTTTCTTCATCCTCTAATTAAGCTTCTTCCCCCAACTTCTACACTTTCACCTTCTGACAAACTGATTTACTTTTAATCTCTTCTCTGTTTATTATTTGCTTCTCCCTAAATACTTTTCTTTCTTCTTTCTCAAACCATTCTTTCTTCTATTGTGCATTTACTTATTTTCCCCTCCTTCCCATATTTTTAGATTTCCTCTTTTTCCCTCTCATGAAACCGGACAGTTTTATATTTCATCGTTTTGAATGTTCCGATTTATTTCGGTTTTAAATCAGCCCACTCCGAGGAGATCTCTGGTTGATTTTTTTTTTTCTCTGTTAGCTTGTGTACTGCTGACTTTGTAAGAATTGGTGATATTATGTATGTTCCTTGTCTTCGTTTTATTGACAAGAATTTTGCTTAATATTAGAGGTATTTTTAGATGTAAACAGTATATAAGCTAACACAGAAAAATCTCCTCGGAGTGGGCTGATTTAAAATTTATCAACACTGAATGATGACTCTCAAAATCATCTTAATCGATCACCAGAACATACACGCACACACACGTGTGTTTATTGCATGTTCCAGTATAACAGTTTATAATAAATATTTATTGCTCTACTCTTGTATTGAATCCTTTTCTAAATTAATGTTATGAATGTTTGAATTTATATTCTTTTCGTTCTTTTACATTTAAATTATATATACCGTTAAAATAATAGTTAATTGCTTCATCATGTCTGCTATATCTTCTTTCTCATCTGTTGACACTATTTTTCTCTAATATGCAATGTTTTATGAAACAAGTAATTTCGCGAATTCTTATACTTCAAAAATGTTTTCTTCCGGAAAAAAATTTACAATGCGTGATTTATTGAAAGCAAAGTAAAAAGTAAAATAATCAGGGATTGTCTATTGTCTCGAATGCTTGACTGATAAGCAAAGCATTTCCTGCATCGAGAGTCAGCGGGGTGGAGGTGTACTATTATTCGTGAACTTAGAGTGACCGGCTTGGAAAACTCTAGAAATGAATTAATCTTCTCATGCATGCAAACTTCATAAAAATTATTGATGCATCGAGCGATTGTACACCATTTAACTGTCAACAAAGATAAACTCATGGCGCCTCAGCACAAAGCCGTGGTTAGCGAAATAGTCTGATTGGCCATTACTATTGACTGATTAGTTCAATCCTGACTGGGAATACTATGTTTGCTCTCTTTTTTTTTTTTTCCTTTTTTTTTTTTTGACTTAGAAACTTTTTTTTTATAACATTTTGTTTTCTTTTTAACGTCTTTTTTATATACCAGTTGACATATAAAAATATTACAATGGTCTATCATATATACACTAGTGTAAATAATAGCTCATTTCAGAAATATAGACAGGTTTATCATATAGTATTTACATTATGCGGACTATTGTCCTGATCTTTGTCGCCATATTTATCACAACGTTTCGGCCGTTGTACGCTCCGGCCTTCTTCAGGTGGTTGGAATTTCGAACTGAACACTTTATTTCGCTCACTGGGGTAGACTGTTCTAGTTCCACGTACCATGTTTGAGGGATGTCAGTTATCAGTTATCTCCTGCTAATTTCCCTCTGAAAGTTCTCCACTGCCTTAACCAGGTATTGAACTCACTCTTTGGGTCCTGTCACTGGATCTAACCAATGCCTTCATCCACTGTGCCATGTGTCCTTGAGGACATCTGGGTATGAATTTCTGAATGATGACTCTCAAAATCCACTTACCCAGAAATTCATACCATGGATTCGAGTGCGCTGGCCTTGTTCAGATTGTTCATCACGCTAGATAACACGCTCTCTCCCAAAAACCGTAACTAAGGTCTGCTCAGCATAGTTACAGTATAAACTACAGGTTGGCTCTGTGGGTGTTGAACAAACACAAATGTGCCGGAGCGAGCGCCAGCAACAGGGATTTCCTAGCCGAAGAAGGGTGTCCACGAATACGAGTGGCTAGATATATATACTACCCTGTGACATAAGCTATATATTCTGGCCTCGTCAGACCTTTTTAAACCATTTCACCCCAGCAAGCCCACTAGCATACAAGGGTTACAGAGGGCAAGAGCAAGAGTAAAGAGGCGTGTTTGAGAAAAGGATAAAGAGAAGGTCAGGGAAATTTTTCTCCTCACACCATTACTCAGTTGGGAAAACAATGGGCGGGGGTACACAAAACTAATTTAACCTGTTCTCTTTCTAGCTGAATAACTCGAAGGGTTTTTCAGTGATTCTTACGATAAATGGTATCAAGATGGCTAAATGTCTCATCTGAAAACCTGGAAAAAAGAAACTGAATTAGTTTAGTATGTTTTTAGATATCAAACATTTTATGGGAGGGACAATTATCCCATGATGTTACACGATTTGAGCAATTTTGCTGTTACACCCACATATATATATATATATATATATATATATATATATATATATATATATATATATATATATATATATATAGGGAGAGATCATAGTTGTTAGAACTAGAGAAAAGTGTATATTTTAAAGAGTAGCCGCAAACGTTTTTGGTTATAATGTGGATTTTTAATGTCTTATTTTCCATATATTTTGCTCTACGTGTTTCGTGTCTTGTGACCTTCATCAGGGGAAGAGTGCTTATTTTCACACATTGTTTAAGGATATTAAATTTTTCTTATGTTTTCCCATTATCTTATGTGTGTGGTAGTAATCTAAATTCTTTTTGACAAGTTTCATTAAAAACGACTTACAAGGTATTGCGGTTATTTAATTATTTTTCTTGTGTTATGTTTTTCTTTCCTGGACATAAATTATGTAGAAATTGTCTGAATGTTCTCTATGTCCGAGTGCTTTCGACTATACTTTTAGCCATTATCAAAAATGATTTTATTTTTACCGGTGGTCTCGAAAAGCACCTCCAATCTGTCGTTGACTGGAGCAAGAAATGGCTTGTAAATTTTAATGCCTCAAAAAAATGCTCTCTACTATCAACCACAGAGAATCCTCCCTATGTATTGTTTTATGTATGTATCTAGAGTTATAGGAATGTTTTATTTTCCAAACACGGTCAGCACGTTGTGACCTTGTTCATAGTTCATATTAGAAATATATAACTTCAATCGAAAACATCAAGAAAATTAAATTATCTACTATAAAATTTTCAAACTGCTAACCTCATCGTCAACAACAGTAAATCACATGTAAGATCCAAATTACAGAGAATCAATATTATTTACAAATGCACATGTCACATAAGAAACTGTGTTCCTGGTCAAACCAAATTCAAAATTAATTATATTACATAAATTTCGACGTGCCTAAAAAGAAAATTCACGTTCCTTCTTCCTGACTATAGCACAATTAAGTCTCGTTTAAATACACACGGAGACCTACCAACCTCCATCCGCAACATACTTGTTGATAATACAAATATAATATCTTCATCCACATGTAAAAAAAGGCTAAAAAATAATAGAAGCATTATTAATAAAAGAAAAAGAAACTGCCAACATTTAATAACATCAATTCTGAACACGGCCACAATGTGCTGAACGGGCTTTGAAAATAAAACATTCCTATGACTCTAGATAAATACATAAAAATATCCAAACATTCAATTCACAGTAAAAATAAAATCACCCTTGATAATGACTAAAAGGTATCACCGAAAACGATCGGACATATAGAACAATATCTACTTATGTCCAGAAAAGAAAATTATAAGAACAGATGAAAGATTAAATTTAAAAAAAAAAAAAACTTAATTACAGGACTGTGTCAGTCGTTTTTTTAATGAAACTTGTATAAAAGAGGGGTTGCTGCCCAAATACACAATAAATATGTATATATATATATATATATATATATATATATATATATATATAAGAAATATAGTATTAAGATGTGCTATATTTATGAGATAAAGTGCTCAATATCAGAAATAGAGCGTGTGTAAATATAAAAGTGAACATAGAAATCAACGCTTAGAGGCGACAGTCTGTTTCATGCTAGATGCAATCGTGGCCTGACGATTGCATCTAGCAGGAAACAGACTGTCGCCTCTAAGCGTTGACTTCTATGTTCAGTTTTACACACACACACACATATATAATGCAATTATTTTTAATCTGATATTTTCATTATTTCAAACGTTATTTTTAGTGGATACCCGTGTTGGAAATAAACGACTGGTCTGTATTTTAAACAGTGTGTATTAAATCTTCCCGCCTGCGTACCAGAAAAAAACTTAAATAAAATGCGTTCAAGTTTTCTCGAACGTTTATTTCAAACACGGGTATCCACTAAAAATAACGTTTGAATTAATATATATATTTGTTTGTATTTAACTGTACATACTTGTGCATATACGAAGAGAAAGATACAGGTATACATGAAGAATTGTATATGTCCATATACATAACTGTACATATATGTCCTTGTGCATGTATATGTGCACATATATGTCTATATGTGAGGAAGCTATAAAAACAATATGTCTGATGATAGTATAAATATTAATAAACTGCAAAGTTTGCGTTTCCATTTTCTTTATTCACTTTGCCTTGTCGAACTTATTTGGATTTGACGAGAGAGCGAAGTCATTGAGTTGACATTTCAAATAAAATAGATTTTCTTTTAAATCTCCAGTTTTTATATGCTTCTATGATACCAACTTGTGAGTCGTAACTAAGAAAACGCTGTACTAACATATACATTTGCACATACTTGAAATATGTATGTATGTGTGTGTGTGTGTAAATATACATACGGAATCATTAATTTAAACAATTTAAAGAAAAAAATCTAAGGTGATATGAAACTAGAACTGATTAAATATATTCATTTAATCGTCTTTTGTTGTACTTAATATATTTTAGACGCCACGCGTGATCAAGTCATATCCACCAATCAAATTTCTCCTTCGATTTTTATGTCATCCTCTCTAATTTTCCCTTAAATCTCTCCCCTCGTATGTGTCTTTCTCTCTCTCTCTCTCTCTCTCTCTTTTCATCCTTATTCGTTTCCTTTTACTCTCATTCCCTCAGCTCTTTCGTGTTTTTCTTTACTCGTTCGTAACTTTGTCTTTCTCTCCTCGCTCGTGTTCATCTCCTTCTTCGTTCGTGTCTTTCTCTCTCCTCATTCGTATCTCTATCTCTCTCACTTCTTGTTTGTGTCTTTATCTGTCTCCTCGTTCGAGTTTTTCTCGCTGTCGCTACTCGTTCGTGTCTTTATTTCTCTCCCTACTCGTTCATGTCTTTCTCTATGTCCTTTCTCGTTCGTATATTTCTCTCTTACACGACTCGTTCGTGTCTTCTCTCCCTCCTTTCTCGTTCATGTCTTCTCTCTCCCTCCTTTCTCGTTCGTGTCTTCTCTCTCCCTCCTTTCTAGTTCGTGTCTTCTCTCTCCCTCCTTTCTAGTTCGTGTCTTCTCTCTCCCTCCTTTCTCGTTCGTGTTTTTCTCTCTCTCTCCCTCTTCATTAGTGTATTTTTCTGCCCTCACCCCTTTGGTGTCTTTCCCTCTGTCCTTCCGCATTAGGGTCTTTCTCTCTCTCTCTCTCTCTCCCTCGTCATTCGTGTCTTTCTTTCTTTCTTTCTTTCTCTCGCTCCTCTTTCGTGTCTATTTCTCTCTTCTTTCTCGTATCGCTTTCACACACCTCTTTCGTGTTTCTCTGCAGTTGCTTGATTTTGATGTCACGAATACGTAGCTTAGAAATAGCGCTGTTTCTT